>CM066032.1:1588596840-1589258702 GCA_033557465.1 Ichthyophis bannanicus
TGACAATGTATCAAACAGTGGCCCAACCATGACTTTCAGCTCAGAGGAGGGGTTCTCAACCCACACCTAGCCAGTCAGGTTTCAGGATACCCACAATGAATATGCATGAAAGAGATTTGCATGCACTGCCTCCATTGCATGCAAATCCCTCTCATGCATATTCATTGCGGTTATCCTGAAAAGCTGACTGGTTAGTGTGTTCTGAGGACTGGGTTGAAAACTCCTGCCTCAGAACAAGAGGATAATCAAAGGATGTAAAACTGATTTGATTGGAACATTAGACTTTTCTGGAACAGATGGAGGAGGCAGTTGGACTTAGTCCTGTATACCACAAATGAAGGCATCAGTTATGATATCTCAATAACTCCAAACACCAGACTGCTGGCATATGATAGACACAGTTCATCTACATTTTGCAGTGAGGACTTAAACCTATGGCTTTCCAGCCCACTTGGAGCTTCAAGTAACTGATTTGTGATGAGACAAATGGGCAAAAGAGCATATGATTTTTTTTTTCTGTTTTTATTCCCCTACAAAGTTTCAGGCTGCAATTAGGTACAGATATTGTTTTTAGTTATTCTGATCTTCTTTAATGACTCTCCTCGTTCTGCTGGAGTTTATATGGTTTAATGAGTCCTGACATTTCATCCAGCAGACTGCAAGGGTTTTTTTTTGAGCAATAAAATAAAATAGAATAAAAGGCTACCTCTGTGATTGCAAGGTGGTTTATTCTTTGCTGTCACCTTGATGAATAGTTATAATTCTTTTCTATGCAAACACAGAATATAATAGACAAAATATCATGGATAATTAGACCAAACAGTAGTGGAAACCTAACACCCATAGACAGAATCCATACATCTTGCACATGAATTTCTAATGAGCTAATCCTGGAAGCTAAACGCACAGACCGCCAGCTTCTCATGCATCGCATTCCCATATTTTAAACAGCACAACTACAATTTGCTAGAACGGAAATGTAGGAGAGCCTCTAAATGGTTCACTTTTCTTTAAGGGTCCTTTATTGCTAATGCTCAGAAAGTAGTGACCTAATAAAATGATGAAAGAGCTAGGGTTAATGAATGGGACAGTGATGAACTGGGGGAACTTCAAACCTCAGTGGGATGGTTGAAATCAGCAGTGAAAAATTGTGGATAATGGTACAAGCAACTGCCTTAGGGAGACTTGAAAGAAGGATTAATGACCTAACAGAGACCTACTCCTTCTTGATTCCTTCCCCCTGACATGCCAAACTAGTGAGGCAGTTATCAATCAAGAGGGTGAAATACGGTGGCACATTGATTGGATTTGATACAGTGGTTGCCAGCTACTGTTCTGAATACCCTTTGAAAACAATTTTAACTGTGCAATGCTGGAGAAAGCCAACAAATAATAAACCTGTCAGAAGGCTTGCACATTGTTCATGAATAAAAAACTGCTGTGGGCTGGTTTGCAGATACAAATAGGAATATTTCCAAGATTACAAAAATTAAAAAAAAGAATCAGTCTCTTTTAACTTTTGCTATGGACCTCATCCAGTTGCAGTTTAAGCTGAAGTGTTGGCTATCTTCAGTGTGAAATATTGCAAGGGCAAGGAAGAGCAAAATCTGATCTACTAACACCCCATCCTGTATATTTAAATATCTATTCAGTAATTAGAGTTTCTGATTGTACTATTAGCAATTGGAGAAGAGTGAGTGCCGAAGCAGCTAGAGTAATGACCTGGGAACCATGATACCGGGGTTTAAATCTTGCTTACCCCACTTAGACCTCCTATGACGATAGGCAAGCCATTTTGGAGATAATTTTATAAAGCATTTCCTACTTGTAAAGCACATTTTAAATGTTGAAATTGGCTATTATAAAGATTTTGGGCACAAAGTAGGGGTGTGTGTGGTCTGTGATGTACATACAGGTGTAAAATTTTGTGACAGTATCTGGGTGCTCTCAGGGATAGGTTTGAGAGCCTATTATATGATGTTACATAGATTTTTTATTTGTGCCATTGAGTCAGTGTTGACTCATAGGGGTATGTTTACTAAAGCGCGCTACTGTGCGGGGCGCACTTGAGCGTGCGCTAAGGTACCTTAGCGCACGCTAATGATGCGTTTTTGTGCCCCGCACACGTGCGTGCTGCACTAACAGGCCTGCTCATGTGCGCATCGCGCAAATGAGCGATAGAGGCGTGGAAAGTCTCCCGGAGGGTGGAGGAAGGCTCCCCAGGGGCGGAGAGACGGGGTCATTGGGTGGAGAGTGGGAGGGGAGAGGCTCCCCGCACAGGAGCGGGGCTGAAATTCGATGAAAAAAATACTGCGTGTGAAAACCTCGCGGTAGAGCCGATTTAAAGGGAAGAGAAACCATTTCTGTCAGCAATGTACAGCAAAACCAGGGAAACCTACAAAACGTGAGCAGTGTGATACATGTGCACAGAACAAAATAGCAAATAAAAATTGAAAATGACCTCAACAAAATTCTAATAAATTATAATCCAGCTGGGCAATAGTGATAGTCATGGAAAACATCAAAAAGCACTCCCAAGAAAGCCCCAAAAAAGAAATATGAATTTTAGAAGGGTCTACACTCCGTCCCCATACATGGTGAATGATCCCACAGTGAAATTGTGCAGAGCAGGGTCAGAAAGTATTATTTTTAACGCTCCGTCCCCATACAAGGTGAATGATCCCACAGTGAAATTGTGCAGAGCAGGGTTTATGACTCCTTTGGCCAGGTTTCCTATCTCCAGGGACTGCACTGTTTCTGTGGCTACAGTGTGGTGCAGTGAACACAGACAGTGTGTTCAGGAGCCAAAGATCACCAGTTCAAGTCCCAGCTGGGGCTCCTGCAAACCCAATTCCCATATTTTACCCACCACTAAACCATGATAGTAAAGACCAACCTTTTTTGCAGATAAGATAAGCATGGTCCAAACACCTCTATTTTACCCTACAGAGCACAGACACCAGAAACATGCGCATTACCTAGACCACAGTCCCCTCAATGCAGTCCTGGAGGGCCACATATCATTTAGCTGTGATGCGGTCAGCAATATAAGGCCATGTCAGCATGGTGGCGGAGGGGTACTGTTGGTGGAGGGGGCAGTGGCTGCTGCCCACAGCAGACGGTGGCCTAGCCCCCTTCATGTGGGTGCAGTGCCCTCCAACAGACAGACCCTGTCTGACAAACAGCCATGGACTCCCCAGGGAATGCACTGTTTTTGTGCTAAGACGGTGGTGCAGCAGACACAGCCAGTGCCTTTAGGGCCAGAAGGTCACAGTTTCAAATCCCAGCTGGAGCTCCTGCCAAACCAGTCCCCTTATTTTACCCATGAAGAAAACATGGTAGTAAACACTGAACCATTATTGCTGAGACCATAAGCATGGGTCAAAAACCTCTATTTTAACCTACACAGCACAAACACCATAGAAATGTGCATTACCTACGGCAGAATCCCCCAAATGCAGTCCTGGAGGGCCAAACACCATTCAGTTTCCATGCTGCCTCCAATAAAGATTCCTGTGCTGCATATCTATGCACCACCCCCATGGTATGCAGATGTATGCCATGCATGAAAACCCGAACAGTGTTTGGCACACCAGGACTGGAGTTGGGAACCTCTGCCGTAAAGCAGCAGCCAACAGGGCCAGACACACCCACACCCACACCCACAGGCCCCATTGGCTAATGCCTCCTGGAGAGGCAGGACATTGGGCCCTGCGTGCATCTCCCAATACTAGCACTTGCATACCTTAGCAATGCCACCCTACACCTGGGTATACGGTACACATCTATCAAACGTTTCCTATGATTATTGGCAGATAGCAAGTCCTACGTTAAGCAAAGTTTGATCATTGAGCTCCATCATAACAATCTTTCTGATGTCTGCGGTGTGTGCTTCAGGTCTGGTCTCTGACAGTGTTTACCACCCTGGGGAGTGACCCCCAACAGTATTGCGTAGCATATCCATACCTGTACTGTGCCCAGGGCTGGTGTGGTGGGCAGGGCTGCTAAACTCCTCTATAGTAGCACAATGCTGGCATAGGTGTGGGAGTGTGTGTCTGTCTATACAGTATGTGGTGGCTGCAAACACCTTCCACAGCCCACACTGCCAGCACTGTTGCCAGTATTGGCCTGCCAATATGCATAATGAGGAGCAAAGTACCATGGGTATAGCCTGGACAGGGTGACCTGGCCAGGATGCATCTGCACAGGGCATAGGGCACTGGCTGGGACATTGTAGTGCCCGGCCACCACCTACACAGACAGGGTGACCTCAGTATGTCCTGCTGGGGGATCACTCTCATCCTGACTGTGCAGTGACGACAGCATGGCTCGGCACCCCCATAGTGCTATGTAGTATTTCTCTTGTGATATTTATGGGTTTCCTTTTGGGGTCCAATCACTGATTTATCTGCTTGTTGTGTATGCTGACATCCCAGTTCTGGGTGCATGCATTTCCAGTGGGAATGTGCACTATGGGCTAGCTAGCAGACTGTTTGTAGCTGGTATGTGTCTTGATGGAGTGGCTTACAGGGTGCAGCGGTGGAAGGCTTGCTTCAGGAGAATATCAGATAGTGGTGGGGTGTAGCTTAGCATATCCAGGCCTAATGTCTGTCTACTATTGTGTTATTGATGTGTACAGAGCTGCATTGACTGCCCTGTAGGGTGTCTGTTCCCTAGCAGGACTGGGGTTGATGGTCCCCTCTACTGCCACCATTGCAGGGATGTAGAATGTGGATTGGTTGATAGGAAACCCTGTTTGCCACCCTTGGCCCTGGAGAAGGGGGGGGGGTGGTGGTGGTGGTGCATGGCCCACCTGGGGGTCCATAGGGGCTACACGTGACAGAGACATCCAAGGTGTTTCTGCAGAAACTACCTATCTCACACATTAACACTGCTTTGGACCTCCAGCATTACTTCTTTCAGCCATGGAAGGTGCTGTGGACCTGGTGCTGGGCGCCTCACCACACCCTCAGGGTGAGCACAGTACCCGCACAATGTGATGGTGTGTAGCTACTCTGTGCCAGTAAAACACTCGGTCAGTACCCCCTACCAGGCCGAGGTGCTGTGGGGGTGCACATGGTCACTTCCCCCTACCAGGCCGAGGTGCTGCGGGGGTGCATTCCCCATCTTGTGTTTATCTGTGGACAGCTGATTTGCATGTGCAGTGCATCATGGGTACGGGTGGGCTAACCCTATCCTGTTGACCACAGCAGACTGTCTGTGTGGTGACGTGCACTCCCTCTGCAGCCAGCCAGGGGCTTACTTGCAGCTATAGGGCTGTAGCACAATGGTTACTTCACTGCCTGTGGAGCCAGAAGTCATGGGTTCAAACCCACAGTGGGGTTATTTGATGGGGCTGCCCAGAGCATTATCTCTGTTTAATGTGCATTATTGCTGCCAGCAAAAACACCCTCATCGTACTGTACCCATAAGGTGCCTCAGAGGGCGCTTTATAGGGCGCCCTATAGGTTACCTTATGGTTACCGTCCATATAAGGTGCACTATACGTTACCCTGTGGAGCAACTTATAGGGTGCCCTATAGGGGACATTTTAGGGTGCCGTGGCGGACAGTGCACTTTATAATGTGCTCTATGGAGTGCCTTATAGGGTGCCTTATGCGGCATCTTCAATTACGGCACGTGAGGATCTGTTTGCTGGCAGCAATTAATAAAATACAACTAAAGTGCTACAGAAAAAAATACATACATTGCAAAGCTGATGCCACAGCCAGCCTTACATATTAGGCACACTGGGGAGCAAACCCATGACCCCTGTATCAGCAGTCAGTGCCTTACCCATTGTGCTACACTGCTGCTCCTCCTTGCATGTCAGCACACCTACTTATGCTGTGCATTCCTTAAACTGCACAGTGCTGCCATCAAAAACATTGCTGTGACCTTGCGGTAACTCATACGGCACCCTATAAAGCGCCCTATCAGCGACATTCTAGGGTGCCTTGGCGGACAGTGCACTTTAAAATGTGCCTTATGGGGCGCCTTATGTTAATACGCTTTGAGAGTGCGTTTTCTAGTAGTAGTAATTAAGATAAAAAATAAAATGCCTCCTAAAGCAAACTTACCCATAACAGGTAATGCCTCAGCCAGCCTTCTTCATTGGGCACAGTGGGGGATTGAACCCATGATCCCTGCACCATTGGTCAGTATCTTAACCATTGTGCTGTGGTTCTGCTCCTGTGCTTGGGCATCAGCGCGCCGCCTTATGCCGCCCAATATTAAAATGCCTCCTAAAGCAATAGCACGCTGCCTTATGCTGCCCATCATTTAAATGCCTCAGCCAGCCATCTTCATTGGGCACTGTGGGGGATTGAACCCCTGATCCCTGTATTATTGGTCAGTGTCTTAACCATTGTGCTGTGGCTCTGTCCCTTTGCTTGCACATCAGCATGCCACTTATGCCTCCTGCGCAGCTTTCTCATGCGCTAAGGTGTGGGGTGCACATGGGCACCGTGCATATTAGTGCATGAATAATCCCAGTTTTGCTTTTTTCAGCCAGACACGCCCACTCCTTATATGGCACCCGCACACTAGTGGGCCGTGCACATTACCAGGGTTTTAGTAAACATACCCCATAGTGAGCCAATTACCTCTGGATTTTCTTGGCAATGTATCATGGGAAGTAGATTGCCAGCCTTTTCTTCTGAGGAAGTGGACGGTAAAGTGACTTGTCTCAAGTCATGTCATTGGGAATTGAACCTTTGATCTTCTGGGTAATAGGCAGTTGCTCTAACCACTAGGCTACTCCTCCACTCTTGGCACATTGATAACTATGTTGTTTTTATAATGTAATTTCTTCAGAATAATTTCTTCAGGATGTTGGTAACTGAGCTTTAGTGGAGGAAACTGAGAGAGACCAAGCAAAGGAAGATTTACAGTGTCTTGCGAAAGTAATCATCCCCTTGGTATTTGTCCTGTTTTGTCATATTACAACCTGGAATTAAAATGGTGTCTTGGGGGTTAGCACAATGTGATATACACAACAAGCCTACGACTTCAAAGGTACAAAATAACCTGTATCGTGACACAAACAATAATTAAGAAAAAAACTGAAATCAGGAGCATGCATATGTATTCACTCTCCAAAGTCAATACATTGTAGAGCCACCTTTTGCTGCAATTACTGATGCAAGTCTTTTGGGGTATGTCTCTATTAGGTTAGCACATCTAGCCATTAGGATTTTCACCCATTCCTCAAGGCAAAACTGTTCCAACTGCTTCAAGTTGGGTTGCGTTGGTGTACAGCAATCTTCAGATTTTCAATTGGATTGAGGTCTGGGCTTTGACTAGGCCATTCCAAGACATTTAAATGTTTCCCTTTAAACCATCTTTAGCAGTATGTTTAAAGTCATTGTCCTACTGGAAGGTGAACCTTCGTCCCAGTCTCAAATCTCTGGCAGATCGAAGCAGTGCCATCCATCGTTCCTTCAGTCCTGACCACTTTTCCTGTCTCTGCCAATGAAAAACATCCCCACAGCATGATGCTGCCACCACGATGTTTCACTGTGGGAATGGTATTCTCGGGGTGATGGGAAGTGTTGGGTTTGTGCCACACGTGGCATTTCCCATGATGGCCAAAAAGTTCAATTTTCATCTCATGTGACCAGAAAACCTTCTTCCATGTGTTTGGGAGGTCCGCCACATGCTGTTGTGCAAACTCCAAATGTGTTTTCTTATTTCTTTCTTTAAGCAATGGCTTTTTTCTGGCCACTCTTCCATAAAGCCCCACTCTGTGGAGTGTATGGCTTAAAGTGGTCCAATGGACAAATACTCCCGTCTCTGCTGTGGATCTTTGCAGCTCCTTCCTTGTTATCCTTGGTGTCTTTGTAGCATCTCTGATTAATGTCCTCCTTGCCTGGTCTGTGAGTTTTGGTGGGTGGCCTTCTCTTGTCAGGTTTGTAGTAATGTTATATTCTTTCCATTTTGTTATAATGGATTTAATGGTGCTTCGTAGGATATGCAGAATCTGGGATATTTTTTTTATAACCCAATCCTGATCTATATTTCTCCACAACTTTGTCTCTGACCTGTTTGGAGTGCTCCTTGGTCTTCAAGTTGCTTACTTAGGGGTATGTTTACTAAACTGCATTAGTGTGATTCGCGTTAGAAGCCGCGTTAGTAGAAGAAATGCCAAAAAAGGACATGGGCGGTACATCGTTACCAATAACGTGCGTTAAGGCGCATTATAAGGCGCCGCGCAACAACGATCGTTACAGGGCGCGTTACTGTGCGTTAAGCTTAAGAAGGCACGCTGACACCCAAACACACAAACAGAGCTGTAGTGCAATGGTTACTACACCAACTGATAGTCAATGTTCCCTCTAATTTTCTGTAGGCTGTGTGCGCATAAAATACCAGCTGTGTGCAGCTTTTGAAGGAAGGTTAAATTTTTGTGCGCCACATAACGACACTCTGAGTTATATACTTTAAAATTTGACTGCACGTCAGAATACAGTATGTACACCACATTGATTTTAATCAAATTAAATGAAAATAGACGATTACTAAATGAAGCAGGAAATTTCTAGTAACACAGGTACACTAAAAAAAAATTTTTTTAAACTGCCTCTAATGTTTCGATTGATTTTTACGTTTTTTGGTGCGCTGAATCCAAATCTGGTAACCAATTTGCTCCATCACGTACAGATTTTTTGCTACATTGGGTTAGCAGTTTGAGGTGAACGTTTCAGATTGAGTGCGATCGAGATAAACGTTTCTTGGATGAATTCTTTATACTAATTGTTTAGTAGTTATTCAAATAAGAATAAAGAAAATTGTAACAAGGCAGCACATAAGAATAGAGTAATGTCAACAAAACACACTGTGATGGTAGCAAAATTGTCTGCACTTAAAACAGCCACATACATGTGCACAAACATTGAGCATATAAGAGCGAGGTTAGACACAAAGCAAAGCAAAGAAATGTGCAAAAAATGTTGTACAGGTATGTATGTATGTAAGAATAGAAAACGCAAACCGCACCATTGCAATACATGAAGACAAACACCCGATGGTGTGAAAATAAAATTCTAATAAATGAGATCCGACACTGTGGTAATAACTAGCAAATTTTTATTTCAAAGTTTATTAAAAACACGATATTTGTCAACACAGTTTAGATTTTAAAGTCATTCTTGGGTCAATCAATCTCCTGGTGGGCCCGTTTCTTCTTCCCCCGAATGCTTCTCTTGGTGCGCTGCTTGGCGTAGTTTTCATCTGGGGTTTCCCGCAGCAGCAACCAGCAGAAATCAGCCATCATAGTGGTGTTCCATCTTCCTTGGTACCTTCTCTCTGCGTCCTTGATGTCCTGGTGAAACCTTTCACCTTGTTCTTCACTGTACGCCCCCAAGTTTTCGGGAAAGTAGTTCACATGGGAGTGCAAGAAATGGACTTTCAGGCTCATGTTACAGCCTTGTTCTTTGAAGGCATTGAGCATCCTGGCAACAATATCCTTATAGTTCTCATCCCGCCTGTTCCCCAAGAATTTGAGAACAACATCCTTGAAGGAATCCCAGGCTTCTTTTTCCTTCTCAGACATCATTTCAGTGAATGCTCCATCTGAAATGAGTTTCCTTATATTAGGGCCAACAAACACTCCTTCCTTTAGCTTTGCTTCAGAAAGTCGGGGGAACTTTGAGCAAAGGTACCGAAAGCACTCACCATCTTTTGGAAGGGACTTGATGAATTGCTTAATGAGACCCAACTTAATGTGGAGAGGTGGTAATAGAATTTTATCACGAGGTACCAAGCTCTCATGAAGAACATTTTTCTCACCGGGTCTCAAATACTCCCGAATTCGCCAGTCTTTTTTCCCCCAGTGTAGGTCGCGGGCCCGGCTATCCCACAAGCAAAGGAAGCAGGGATATTTGGTGAAACCGGATTGCTGCCCTAATAGCATGGATAGAATTTTAAAGTCTCCACAAATCATCCACTTATGCTCATCATAACGAATCTTCTGAAGAATCAGGGCCAAATTCTCGTATTTTTCTTGGAGAATAACAGAGTGAGCAATAGGAACTGAAGCGAATGTGTTGCCATTATGAAGAAGAACACCTTTTATGCTGTCTTTTGACAAATCAATGAACAGCCGCCATTCAGCAGGATCATACTTGAGTTTAAACTTTTCCATCACTCCGTATATATCGTTGCAAAATACCAAATCTTCCTCTTTGCTGAAATACTTCAAAAATTGTGTCTCGCGGTTGCGGTACCAATAAAAAGTTGTTCCTGGTGACAATAGATTTTTCTGTTTAAGCCGAGAACCTAGCAGTTGGGCAGCATCTTTTGGGAGTCCTAAATCCCGGACTAAATCATTCAATTCAGCTTGAGAGAAAAGTTCAGGTTTCGGATCTGGTTCAGTTTCAAACTCGGAAGTACTGGACTCATCGGGAAAAGCCATCTGATGAGTCTCATCATGATCAGAACCGTCCACACAAATATGATCCAAAGATTTTGGTGGTTCAGGCACAGGTGCTTCGTTGCTATGAGGCATAGGCCTAATTGCTGAGGGAAGGTTGGGGTAACTTATTACGTTCTTATTTTTTAAGTTGTATCCCTTCACAATTCAAGAGCAAAAATAGCAGTCACTGCTGTGGTCTCTTTGTTCACGCCACATCATAGGTATTCCGAAACGAAATGCTTGTTTTTTACCTTTCATCCATAAGCGTAGATCTTCCTCACATGTCTTGCACACTTTGTGAGGAGCCCACGGTTTGTCTTGATCGCCTAACTTCAAACCGAAATAGGCGAAATATACTTTTTTAATAAATGCAGAAATGTTCCTCTGCCGATTTTTCACGGTATATTCCCCACAAATAAAACAAAAACTGTCCGGAGAGTTGACGCAACCTCTGGCTCTGTGAGCCATCACAAATACACAGCACTGCAAACTACAACTGTAGTGAACCACTTCGGAATAAAGCTGGATTACGACTGAGCAAACAAAAGGTTATTACTTGCAAGAAACTGAAATTTGACAGGAACGTTCATGTCGCAACCACCGTGTTTGAGCGAGCGAGCGAACAAGGCGAGGCGAACAGGAAAGAACATGCGCCAGCGCGAGTACTGGATTTAGCCCCCCGCCTCCTAATTGTCCTGTTAATGTATAAAATGAATACAAAACACTCTAAAATATCATGAGGGAGTGTTTCTAGTTAGTTAACCATTACAACCTCTATTTTGGGCCAAGAAAATAAACTGCAGTCGGCTAAAAAGAAATTATGTGAACATTCCTTATATGGGTAAGAAATCTAATTTTGCAAGAAAACGTGACGTGATGGAACATTTTGGCTATTTTTCCTGGATTCAGCACCCCAAAATCTATAGGAATCAGTTGCAAAACTGGAGGCAGTTTTTTGGTAGTTTACCTGTGTAATTAATCATAACTTTTAAATTTTAAGACGTCTGTGTTGTTTTCTATCAGAATCAGAGCCATAATTTTTGTGCGCTCTGTTGTAAAATATGTGCGCTAGCTCGGCGAGGTGTGTGCGCGCGCACACGCGCACAGCTTAGAGGGAACAGTGCTGATAGTACAAGGGTCATGGGTTTGATTCCCCAGTGTGCCTAATGAATAATGCTGGCTGAGGCATCATGTGTAGCTCTTTGAAGGCCTACTGTAATATTTTAATCCACATTCTGCAGCCGGGTTAAAGTTTGCATATGTCAGGAAAATTGTACCCGTCTTATTCAATATGTTCCAATAGTGACGTTCCCTCTGCCAAGGTCATGTATTACATACCATTTGATAGGAATATTTAGGCAGAAGTTTGGATCCCGAAAGTTTTGGGCTTGGCCTGGAAAGGGTTAAGTATTGGGCTGTGAGGAAGTTTAGTTGTACTTTAATAGTGCTGCCAGCAAACACACCCTCACAGTGGCGTAACCTAAGGTGCCACATAAGGCACCCTAGAAGGCACTCCATAGGGCACAATATAAAGTGCGCTGTCTGCCAAGGCACCCTATAATGTCCCCTATAGGACACCATATAAGGCACCTAATAAGGCGCTTTATAGGGCACCGTATAAGGCACCCTATGAGCCACCCTAAGGTGACAGTACCCTGAGGGTGGTTCTGCTGGCAGCACTAATATACAATAAAAATAGACCATGCCTAAGACAGCCCTATCGATGAACCCCACTGTGGGTTTTGAACCCATGACATCTGGCTGAATGGGCAGTGAAGTAACCAGTGGACTAGAGCTGCTAATAAACACCTGGCTGGCTACAGGAGGACTACATGGCACCACACCCACATTCTGCTGTGGTTACCAGGATAGGGTCAACCCATCCGTACCCAGGATGCACAGCACATGTAAATCAGCAGTCTACAGATGATCACAAGATGGGGTATGCACCCCACAGCACCTCAGCCTGGTAGGGGGTGCCGACGGTGTGTGTTAGTGGCACAGAGTAGCTACAGACCGTCAAAGTGTGCGGGTCCTGTTCTCATCCTGAGGGAGAGGTATGCTGCCCAGCATCATTCGCACAGCACCTGGCTGTGCTGAGATAGGCTATGATGCAGGTCCCCATCAGTGCCAATGTGTGATAGGTAGTGCTTACAAACACCCCTAGGATATGCCTGTGTTCATCTGTATGTCACATCTAGCCCTTGTGGACTATGATGCACCCAGAAAAGTGCATACCCTGTGTGGGTGCCATGGTCACATGATGTAAGTGAAGGGGGGTGTTGGGACCCACAGGGAGATTACATACCACCAGCCAACGCACCCTCTGGGGCTCAGGGTGGGGGAGAGGATCTCCCGCCAACAGATCCACTTTCTACCCCCCTGCAAGGGTGGCAGTAGAGGGGACCATCACCCCAGTCCTGCTAGGGATCAAACACCATACAGGGCAGGCAATGCAGAGCAGTACACATCCATAACGCAATAGCAGACAGACGGCAGGTCTGGAAATGCTCAGCTGCCCCCCACCATTATCTGACATTCTCCAGCAGCAAGCCTCCAGCCGCTGCACCCTACAAGGTGTTCCAGCAAGACACATACTAGCTGCAGACAGTCCACCAGCTAATCCATAGTGCATGGTCCTGGAGGAGATGCATGTACCCAGAACAGGGATGTCAGCATACACAGCAAGCAGATAAGTCAGTGATTGGGCCCCAAAAGGAAACCCATAAATATCATATGAAAAAAAAACTATACTGCACTATGGGGGAACCTAGCCATGCCATGGTCACTGCTCAGTCAGGGTGAGAGTGACCTCCCAGCTAGACATGCTATGGCCACCCTGTCTGTGCAGGTGGTGGCCAGCCACTACAATGTCCGAGCCATTGCCCTATGCCGTGTGCAGATGCATCCAGGCCAGGCCACCCTATCCAGGCTATTCCCACAGTACCTTGCTCCTCATTATGCACATTGGCAGGCCAATACTGGCAACAGTGCTAGCAGTGTGGGCTGTGGAGGGTGTTGGCAGCCACCACACACTGGATAGACAGACACACACTCCCCACACCTATGCCAGCATTGTGCAACTATAGAGGTGTTGGGCAGCTCAGGCCACCACACAAGTCCTGGGCACAGTGCACGCATGGCTATGGTATGCAATACTGTAGGAGTCACTCCCCAGGTTGGTAAACACTGTCAGACACAAGACCTGTAGCACACTCCACAGACATCAGGAGGGTTGCTATGATGCAGCTCACTCAGATAATTGTACTTAACCTAGGACTTGCTATCTACCAGTAATCATAGCAACCTCTTTAAAGATGTTTACCATATTCCCCGGTTTAGGGTGGCATTACTAAGCTATGCAAGTGCTAGTATTGGGAGATGCACGCAGAGCCCAAAGTCCTGCCTCTCCAGGAGGCCTTGGATAATGGGGCCTGTGGGTGCGGGTGTGTCTGCCCCTGTTGGCTGCTGCTTTACGGCAGAGGTTCCCAACTGCAGTCCTGCGGTGCCAAACATTGTTCGGGTTTTCATGCTGCCCCTCATGAATATGCATGAGATACATCTGCATACCATGGGGGTGGCGCATAGAAATGCAGCACAGGCATCTTTATCAGAGGCAGCATGGAACCGGAATGGTGTTTGGCCCTCCAGGACTGCATTTGGGAGGCTCTGCTCTAGGTAATGTGCATGTTTATGGTGTCTGTGCTCTGTAGGGTAATATGTAGGTGTTTTGGGCATGTTTACGTCATCTGCAAGAAAGGTTCTGTCTGTATTAGCACGTTATAATAGTGGGTAAAATATGAGGACTGGGTTGGCGGACACCACAGCTGGGACTTGAACCTGTGACTTTCTGCTTCTTGAATACACTGGTTTTGTGCACTACACCAACATGTTATCACAGAGATAGTGCTTTCCCTGGTGATACCATGACTGTTGGTCAGACAGGGCCTGTCTGTTGCAGTGCATGGCACCCACCTACACAGGGCTAGGCCACGGTCTGCTCTGGCCAGCTGCCACTGCCCCCTCCACCACCAGTATCCCTCAGCCACCATGCTGACATGCCCTTCTGCTGGTGGAGTTGGTAGTGCGCACTCTCAGGCCATCCAGTGTGCAGGTAGGCGGCTGCCTATGGTGCGGGTTCTTGGGTAGGGATCCCTGCATAGACGTCCACGCTCCCCACAGCCCCGCCTGCCAATGTTCCGTGCCCTTGGGGGTAGCTGTTGGGTACTATCCCCTGTGACACTGTGGGAAATACACTCGTGCCCATGTTGGCCCTTCATCAGTTGCTGGCTGGCTGCTCTGCTGTTTCAGCATTCGTATGGGCCACCTAGGCATCACCCTAGTCTGCACTGTGGCCCAGCTCCACCACAGCATGTGCCGCCTGCGGCCCTCTGTATCCCCTTCTCCGGCATCTGTCCAGTTGCCATTCCGACATGCCCGCCCTGATGTTGCGGGACATGTGCACACCATAGCAACCCTGTCCGATGGTGGGGAAAACCCTGAGCAGCGCTATTTCACTGTGGGCCCATTCACCTTGTATGGGGACGAAGTATAGACCCTTCCACGATTTATATCTGTTCTATGGAGCTTACTCGGGGGGGGGGGGAGGGGTTGATGTTTCTCATTGATACCACTATTGGCCAGCTTGGTTATTGTTTTTTTCCAGTTTGTTGGGGTCATTTTCAGTGTTTCTCTGCCCTTTTGTTTTGTGCACATGTATCACACTTATCACTTTTGTTTGGTTTCCCTGCCTGGGCTGTACATTGCTGACACTGAAATGGTTTCTCTCCCCAGTAATGTGCCTTTAACGGCAGGTTTTCATTCGCGTTGGAATTCAGCCCTGAAAATCAGCGCGTTAGTGTGAGGGGAGCCTCTCCCCGCCCACTCTCTGCCCATTGACCCCTTCTCTCCGCCCTCTCTCCACTTTCTGCGGTGTTTTACCACGCCGCGGGAGTTTACGATCGTTAACTACGATTAACGCGTGTTATGTAACGTTAACGCTCGTAAGCGCATCATAACACGCGTTATGATGCACTTACGAGTGTTAACGTTACATAACGCGCGTTATTCACGATTACCACAGTTTAGTAAACATACCCCTTAGTGCTGTTGCAGATTCGAGGGCCTTTCAGAACAGATATATTTATACAGGCATCATGTGACACTGATTGCACACAGGCGGACGGACCCTAATCAACTAATTATGTGACTTCTGAGGTTAATTGGTTCGACCAGATCTTATTTAGGGGTTTCATAGCAAAAGGGATGAATACATATGCATTCACAACTTTTCAGTTTTTACTTGTTTTTTTAAATATGCAAGGTATTTTATTGTCATTCCACTTCACCAGTTTGAACCTCCATTTTCATTCCAGGTTCTACGTAATTAAACAAAACAGGCTAAAAACTGAGGGGATGAATACTTTCATAAGGCGCTGTATCTCTAGATATACTAGCTTTTTCACGATCTCATGCTAACTAGGAATTGTGGATCCATGCTATCTCCTGCTATTACGAGAAGATGCATTCATTGGGCATGCCAGTCGGTGGGCAGGCAGGAAATGCTATACAATCTTGACCAGGGCTGACCAGACTGAAAAATTGTGTGTCTAGTATACCAGGGAGTCTGTGGCTATGCCCTTGATGGGCTCTTTAATGCAGCATGATACAGAAATTCATGTATAGGTCTCACTTACAGCATAATCTCTTCTGCCTGTTACTGTAGTTGGGGCTTCTGTCACCAAAGGTTCCTTGTGTTGGGTTTCATGGAGGACTGGGGCATAAAGGTGTGTGTGTGGAGGGGAAGGGGAATGGTAACTGAGAGGGTGCTGCTATTTCTACCACTACTACATAGTTGCATGCCTACTCTTTCCCCTGCAGGATCACCACTGCCCCTCTTCCTCTGGCTCTCCCTTTCCTCCACCTGTGTTATCAGCTTTATAGAAACATAGAAACATAGAAATATGATGACAGAAAAGACCACATGGGCTATCTAGTCTGTCCATCCATATCAAAAACTACAACAGTCCCCTTTTTTTCCTTTAGAGATCCTCTGTGTTTGTCCCATGCTTTTTTGAATTCAGATACTGTCCTCATCTCTACCACCTCCACTGGGAGACTATTCCATGGATCCCCCACTCTTTCCGTAAAGAAATAGTTCCGCAAATCACTACTGAATCTATCCCCCTTCACCCTCATCCCATGTCCCCTAATAGCAGAACTTGCTTTCAATTGAAAGAGGCTCTCCCCCTGAACATTTATGCCATGGAGGTATTTAAACATCTCAATCATATCACCTCTATCCCGCCTTTCCTCTAAAGTGTACATATTAAGATCCTTAAGTCTGTCCTCATATGCTTTATAATGAAGACCACTAACCATTTTAGTAGCCACCCTCTGCACTGACTCCATCCTGTTCACATCCTTTTGAAGGTGTGGTCTCCAGAATTGCACACTATATTCCAAATGAGGTTGCACCAAAGACTTATACAGAGGCACTATCACCTCTTTTTTTCTGCTAGCCATTCCTCTCCATATGCACCCAAGCATCCTTCTAGCTCTTGCCGTCACCTTTTCTACTTGTTTAGCTACTTTAAGATCATCAGACACAACCACGCCCAGGTCCCGCTCTTCTTTAGTGGACAAAAGTACTTCACCCCCTATACTATATTGCTCCCTTGGATTGCTGCAGCCCAAATGCATGACCTTACATTTTTTAACATTAAATCCCAGCTGCCAGATTCTAGACCATTCTTCAAGCTTAGCTAGATCCCTCCTCATGTTATCTACACCTTCCTGGGTGCCTACTCTATTGCAGATTTTGGTATCATCTGCAAAAAGGCAAACCTTCCCCGACAGCCCTTCACTATATCACTAACAAGGATGTTAAAAAGAATCGGAACAAGGACAGATCCCTGGGGCACACCACTCGTAACATCCTTCTCCTCAGAGTGAGCCCCATTTACCTGTACTCTTTGTCGCCTCCCACCCAACCAATTTCTAACCCAAGCTGTAACTTTAGGGTCCATCCCTAGGGTGCTCATTTTGTTTATAAGTCGTCTGTGAGGAACAGTGTCAAAGGTTTTACTGAAATCTAAATACACCACATCTAGGGTTTTCCCTAGATGTGGTGTATTTAGAAGCTCAGATGACAAGACTTCAACTTTCATACTTCGGACACATCATGCGAAGAGAGAGATCATTAGAGAAAGACATCATGCTTGGCAAGATAGAAGGTCAACGCAAAAGAGGAAGGCCAGCAATGAGATGGATCGCTACAATAACAGCAGCTACGGGTACCAGTCTGTCAACAATGAGCCGCCTGACTGAAGACCGAACACAATTTAGGATAGCTATCCAGAGGGTCGCCATGAGTCGACTCCGACTCGACGGCACTTAACAACAACAGGGTTTTCCCTTGGTCCAACTCCCTGGCACCCAGTCAAAGAAATCAATCCGATTTGTCTGACAAGACCTGCCTCTGGTAAATCCATGTTGCTTCGGATCCTGTAATCCTCTGGACTCCAGAAACCTCACTATTTTCTCTTTCAGCAGTGTTTCCAATAATTTACTCACCACCGAATTTAAACTAACCGGCCTGTAGTTTTCAACCACATCCTTACTTCCGCTTTTGTGTAAAGGCACCATATGAGCCTCTCTCCAGTCCTTTGCCACCACTCCAAACTCCAACGAGACATTGAAAAGGTCAGTCAGTGGAGCTGCTAGAACGTCCCCAAGTTCTCTCAGTATTCTAGGATGTATCCCATCCGGTCCCATCGCTTTGTCTACTTTAAGTTGAGCTAGTTTCTCACGAACACAATTCCGCTTTATCCTCATCAGCTTCTACATATTCCTCCCCTTCATCCTTGAGTCTGACAATACCACTTTTGCCCTTCCTCTTCTCACTAACATATCTGAAAAATGTCTTATCCCCCCATTTTATTGCATTGGCTATTTCCTCCTCTTTTTGAATCTTTGCTTTCCTGACTACTTTGATAGCTTCTCTAAGTTTTTCCAAATATATATGCCTGTCTTCCTCTCTGTGTGATCTCTTGTATTTCATGAAGGCCTCCCTCTTTTTATTCACTTTTTCAGCTACCTCTTTTGAAAGCCATAGCAGTCTCCTTTTCCTTTTACCTTTATTTACCATTTTAACAAAAAGTTTGGTTGCCCTTAAAATATCTCCTTTCAGTTTTGCCCACTGTTTTTCTACATCTCCCAGCTGTTTCCATCCCCCTAACGACTCCCTGAGGTATTGGTCCATCTTGGCAAAGTTAGTCTTCCTAAAGTCTAGGACCCTCACCTTTGAATGGATTCTAACAGCCCTAGTCGTAATACTGAACCACGCCATCTGGTGATCACTGGATGCAAAATAGTAAGTCATATAATTACATTGCAGCAGGATGATTCACCCATGAATCACAGAGAGTAATTATCATATAAACTTTTTTTCCGCTTGAACATGCAATAAGTCCACAAGCATCAAAACCTCCACTGTCAATCCCTTTTGTTCCCAAAACCCCTCTACCTTTGACTTTAGAATATTCACTATTGGTATGATATGGTAGCGTTTTTGAAAATCCATTCCTCCATAGTATCCTTGAAGGACTTCGGGACTTCTCTGGTATTATTAAGTGCTGTAGAGTCAATGCCAACTCATAGCGACTCTATGCATAGTTGTCCTAAACTGTGTTTGTTCAGTCAGAACCACATTCATAGCTGCTGTTATTATATCAATCCACCACATTCCTGGCTTTCCTTTTTGGTGTTGACCTTCAACCTTGTTAAGGATGATGACTTTATCTAATGATCTTTCTCTTCCCATGATGTTTCCTAAGTATGAAAGTAAAAGTCTTGTCATTTGAGCTGATAAAGAAAGCTTAGATTTGATATCTTCTAGTAGTGACTGATCTGTTTTTTTCGGGAAGTCCATGGTATACACAGTATTCTTTGCCAGCACCACAATTTGAAGGCATCAGTTGTCTTCCTGTCTTTCTCCTTCACTTTCCAACTTTTGCTTCCATATGACATTATTGAAAATACCATGGCTTAAGCAGGTTGAATCTTTGTTGGCTAAGATACATTTCTGCACTTAAAAATCTTGTCTAGGTCATTCATAGCCATTCTGCTAAGATCAGTGTGTGATAGAATTTCTTGAATACTTGTCATTTCATTATTGAAGGAAATCAAACTGGAGGGAGACAGTCAGGAAATAAACTATGCAGTGAAAACTATACTGCCTCAGAGGGGTGGCGGGCATTTATGAAAGCAAACAACTGAGATGGATCATAAAAAACATATGTTACTGAATTCAATTTGACCATACATTTAGAAGGAAACTTGAGAAAAAACTGATCCCCCAATAACAATATGCCTGGACGTAAAAGCAAAAACTCTCGCCTACGTTTCTGGGTTTCCCTAGAAAAATCAGGGAAAACCCGAACAGTTAAACCAAGAAATACCACATCCTGTTTGCGAAAAAACATTTTAAGAAACCAATCCCTATCAGAATTCAATGCAAAAGTTACAATTAACGTAGCAGGAGTGGCTGTATCAGTTATAGAAGCTTCTAACACAGCATATAAATTCAAAGAATCAGCCACATCTACTCCAGGTATAGTACCACCACCCTCCATTTTTTTCCTAGTAGACAGGTAATATGCCTTAACTAAGGGTGGATGCGACTCCACCGGAACCCCCAATACATCAATCATATACTTTTTAAACATTTCTTTCGATCCGACAGACTGGACCTGAGGGAAATTAACCAAACGAAGATTAGAGTATCGAGACATATTTTCCAACATTTCAGTTCTTGACTGTATCGCCATAACATCTTTCTGATAGCCAGAGCACAAGTTATCAACCTGAGTTACTTTCTGTTGGAGCTCAGAAACTGAACTCTGCACCACAGAAATCTCCACAGTATGTTGCTGAAGAAGACCTGTATGGGACTGTAACTGGGAAGACAAACTTGAGACCTGAGAACCAGAAGTTCTCCCAACTTTACTATTGCTGACCAAATTGTCTCCAGGGTAAATTCCTCAGGCTTCTCAAAAGAGAAAGGCGTCGAAGAGTGTATAATGTCTGCTCCAGCATCCATAGTCCGTTGCTCCACCTCCAATGCAGCAGAAGACCTCGACGCCAACAGAGAGGACTCTATGGTAGTGGGAGAGGTTACCGCGGCAACTCTGCCGTTCCCCGATGCCGGCGTCCCTCCGCTTTCCACTCCCCTTCTAGTTGTAGGGGGAGGTATCGCCGTCAGCACCGAGCTCCTCACCAACAAAGGCTCTTTAGGGGGCCGCCACTGCTCCGGCGACGAGATGTCAGGCCCGGAACCTCCTGCCGACAAACTCAACTCAGCCGAGAGTTCCCTAGGGCCACTACTCGCTGGTCGCCCCGACTGCTTCCGCGGCACTAAATAAGAGTCTAGCGGACCAACCGCCTGAAGAGGTAAAGGGGTCGAGGTTGCCGGGGTAGAGGAGGGCTTCTTAGCCCCTTTAGCTTTCCTTTTCCCCATAAAGTATAGCGCTGCCGCACAACGCTCCCTTCAGTCCGCCATCTTGGATTCCCCCCAGGTCGTCTTTTTCTCTTCTGACTTTAGCTTCTCTGCACTACTGAGCAATTTTCAGTTTCTTTGGTCATTCATTTTAACTGTTTTTGCTTTTTTTAATCTTTTGCAGAGACTTTTCACTTTCTTCAAGCACAGCTTTCTTGATGTCATTCCATTACTCTTCTGGTGCTCTGTCATTTGTGTCCAAAGTGGCAAATTGATTTCACAGGTGGTCCTTAAATTCTGGTGTATATTTTCAAGATACTTACACATCTTAAAAGACAGGAGGTACTTTCAGGTGAAGCTCATTACCCAAATCAGTCATACACTAAGGACCTGAGATTAATTAAGCTTCAGGTGAACAAGGTATATTAAACGTATTAGGTACAGTTTTATTGGTATAAATACCCATAGCAACCCCTAGTAAGTAAGAACTTAAAGATCTAGACACAAACTTAAAACTAAGATGCAGACAGCAGTCCAGCAGCGGGATGGGGGCTTTCCAGTCTTTTGCATTGAGTGTCACATGTATGATTTTCTCCCAGTTGGTGAGAGGTCTTACGTGTGCACTAGGTGCAAGGAGCTCTTTTCTCTCAGGGAACAAGTCCGTTCTCTAGAGGCTAAAGTAGCAGACTTGGAAAACATAAGACAGACAGAGAGGTATATAGATGAGACCTACAGGGATATAGTCCTGAAGTCCCACCTCCAGTCTGGCAGCACCCCTGTTGCCATGGAGGAGAGAGGTTACGTGACAGGAGAGCATCACCCTGGTGTGGCAGGAAGTGATCATATAACTAGGACCAGTCCTCTAGGTGATGTAAAACCCTCTCACAACGAGGAAGTTTCTCCAGGGTCATGTGCCCATGAGGGAAGGGTTAGGACAGCCATTATAGTTGGTGATTCGATCATTAGGCATATAGATAGCTGGGTGGCTGGTGGACGTGAGGATCACCTGGTAACATGCCTGCCTGGTGCGAAGGTAGCGGACCTCACGCACCACCTAGATAAGGTCTTAGATAGTGCTGGGGAGGAGTCTGCTGTCTTGGTACATGTCGGTACCAATGACATAGGAAAATGTGGTAGGGAGGTTCTGGAGGCAAAATTTAGGCTTTTAGGTAGGAAGTTGAAATCCAGAACTTCCAGGGTAGCAATTTCCAAAATGCTTCCTGTTCCACGCGCAGGACCCAAAAGGCAGGCAGAGCTCCGGAGTCTCAATGCGTGGATGAGACAATGGTGAAGAGATGAGGGTTTTGGATTTGTTAGGAACTGGGGAACATACTGGGGAAAGGAGGGGCTCTTCCGAAGGGATGGGCTTCACCTTAACCGGGATGGAACCAGGTTGCTGGCATTAACCTTTAAAAAGGAGATAGAGCAGCTTTTAAACTAGATATTAGGGGAAAGCCGACAGTCGCCCAAGAGCGGATGTTTCGGAAGAATGTATCCTTGAAGGATACTACAAAAAGCAGAGAGGTTCCACAAAAGAGTAAAGTAGCCCAAATGCCCTCAAGTATGGAGCAGACAGAGCTTAAAGATCCCAATTTACCAATGTCTAGCAATAGCCAAATTAACATGAATAAAATACATTCTCTAAAATGCTTGAATGCAAATGCTAGAAGTCTAAAGAATAAGATGGGAGAGTTAGAATATATAGCACTAAATGAAAGGTTAGATATGATTGGACTATCAGAGACATGGTGGAAGGAGGACAACCAGTGGGACACTATGATACCTGGGTACAAACTATATCGTAATGATAGAGCTGATCAAATTGGTGGAGGGGTTGCGCTCTATGTTAGAGAGGGCATTGACTCAGAAAGGATTAAAGTTTTGCAGGAAACAAAATCTGCTGTAGAATCTATATGGATTGAAATTCCATATAAAAGGGGGAAAGCGATGGCAGTGGGGGTGTACTATCGAGCACCTGGCCAGAATGACCAAATGGATGATGAAATGCTCAAAGAAATCAAGGAAGCTAACAAACGTTACAGCGCAGTAATAATAATGGGTTATTTCAATTACCCCGGTATCGACTGGGTCAGTGTCACGTCAGGACATGCTAGGGAGATAAAGTTCCTAGATGAAATAAATGACTGCTTCTTGGAGCAGCTGGTTCATGAACCGACCAGAGGGGAAGCCATATTAGACCTAGTCCTTAGTGGAACACCAGATCTAGTGCAAGAGATAAGGGTGTTGGGACCACTTGGCAATAGTGATCATAGCATGATCGCCTTTGATTTAATTAGTGGAGGAGGGATAGTAAGGAAATCCACAGTACTATCTTTTAACTTTCGAAAGGGAGACTATGATAAAATGAGGAAAACAGTTAAGAAAAAATTAAAAGGAGCATTTGCGTAGGTTAAAGACGTACATCAAGCTTGGGTGTTGTTGAAAAATACTATCTTGGAAGCCCAGACCAGCTGTATTCCACGCTTTAAGAAAAGTGGAAGGAAGTCCAAAAAACTGCCAGCATGGTTTAAAGGTGAGGTCAGAGAGCTGTTGTTGCCAAAAAAGCATCTTTCAGGAAATGGAAAAAAGAGCCAAATGACGAAACCTGGAAACAGCACAAGCACTGGCAAGTCAAATGCAAGGCATTGATAAGGCAGGCAAAGAGAGAATTTGAGAAGAAGCTTGCTGCGGAAGCAATAACGTGAAATAAAGACCTTTTCAAGTACATTCGTAGCAAAAAACCTGTGAGAGAGTCAGTTGGTCCATTAGATGATAAAGGGGTTAAAGGAGCACTAAGAGGCGACAAGGCGATAGCGGAGAGACTGAATGAATTCTTTGCTTCGGTCTTTACTGAGGAAGATGTAGGGATGTTACCCATGACTGAAGTGGTATTTAAAGGTGCGGAAGAAGTGAAGGAAATATCGATACATCGGAAAGATGTCTTACAACTATTAGATAAACTGAGGAGTAGCAAATCACCTGGGCCGGATGGTATACATCCAAGGGTGTTGAAAGAACTGAAATATGAGATTGCAGAACTGCTATCAATAATCTGTGAACTATCATTAACATCATCTCTAATACCTGAAGATTGGAGGATCGCCAATGTAACACCAATGTTTAAAAAGGGTTCCAGGGGTGATCCGGGAAACTAAAGACCGGTGAGCCTGACGTCAGTACCGGGAAAAATGGTAGAAAACATCATAAAGAATAAAATTACTCAGCATGTAGATAGTCACAACCTAATGGGAGACAGCCAACATGGCTTTAGACAAGGAAGATCTTGTCTTACTAATCTGTTATGTTTTTTTGAAGGAGTGAATAAACAGGTGGACAAAGGTGAGTCGGTTGATATTGTGTATCTGGACTTTCAGAAAACCTTTGACAAGGTCCCTCATCAGAGACTTTTGGCAAAACTAAAGAGTCATGGGATAGGAGGCAGTGTACTATTGTGGATGAGGAACTGGTTAAAAGATAGATACCAGAGGGTAGGGCTAAATGGCCATTTTTCCCAATGGAGAAAGGTGAATAGTGGTGTACCCCAGGGATCTGTGCTGGGTCCGCTGCTTTTTGACATATTCATAAATGACCTGGAAAGTGGAATAACGAGTGAGGTTATCAAATTTGCAGATGACACAAAACTATTTAAAGTTGTTAAAACCCAAGAGGATTGTGAAAAATTGCAAGAGGATCTTGATAAATTGGAAGACTGGGCATCAAAATGGCAGATGAAATTTAATGTGGACAAGTGCAAGGTTATGCACCTAGGGAGAACAACCCAAACTATGGTTACATGATGCAAGGTTCCACATTAGGAACCACCACCCAGGAAAAAGATTTAGGCGTCATTGTGGATATCATGTTAAAACCCTCGGCCCAGTGTGCAGCAGCGGCCAAGAGAGCAAATAGAATGCTAGGTATGATAAGGAAAGGAATGGAAAATAAAACAAATGATATTATAATGCCTCTATATCGTTCCATGGTGAGACCGCACCTTGAATATTGTGTGCAATTCTGGTCGCCGTATCTTAAAACGGATATAGCGATTTTAGAAAAGGTACAGAGAAGAGCCACCAAAATGGTAAAGGGGATGGAAGGATACTCCTATGAAGAAAGGATAAAAAGGTTAGGGCTCTTTAACCTGGAAAAGAGACGGCTGAGGGGAGATATGATAGAAGTCTATAAATTAATGAATGGAGTGGAACGCGTAAACGTAGATCGATTGTTTACCTTATCAGAATATAGAAAGACTAGGGGACATGCAGTGAAGCTACAGGGTAAACTATTTAAGACTAATAAAAGAAAATATTTTTTCACTCAACGTGTAATCAAACTCTGGAATTTGTTACCGGAGGATGTAGTAAAGGCTGTTTGTGTAGCTGGGTTTAAAAAAGGTTTGGACAAGTTCCTGGAGGAAAGGTCCATAAACCATTATTAAGAAATGACCAAAGATATCAATGCTTGACCCAGTACAAGCATTGTGGAACATGTGTCTCTTGGGGAAACTGCTAGGTACATATGACCTAGATTGGCCACTGTTGGAAACAGAATACTGGGCTTGATGGACCTTGGTCTGACCCAGTATGGCATATCTTATGTTCATATCTTATGTTCTTAAGATCATATTTTGCTACCTTCATGAGTGGTTTGCTCTTTATCAGCTTTAGCTTGGGTACGCATTCTAGTAGCTGGTGATCTGTACCACAGTCAGCTCCAGGTTTTGTCTTTGTTGATGACATTCAGCTTTTTCATCGTTGGCTTCCAAAGATGTAGTCAATTTGATTTTTGTACAATCCATTAGGAAAAGTCCATGTATACAATCACCATCCATGTTGCTGGAAGAAGGTGTTTCAGTTGTATAGATTGTTGATCTTATAGAATCCTATCAGTCTTTCTTCAGTTTTGTTTCTGTTGCCAAGCCTATGTTTTTTAACAACTTTACCATCTTCTTTGTTCCGGTCACCCATGACTATCAGGGTATCTTGTTTGCATGTTCTCTTAATTTGAGCTTTTAATTGCTTACAGAACTGATCAACCTCTTCCTCTTCTGCAGCTGTTGTTGGGACATATACCTGATTAATATTGTGTTGCTGGACATTCCCTGTAGACAAACAGAAATTAAGAATTCACTGATTACATTGTATTTCATTACAGTTCTTCTTAGTTCTTTATTTCTGTTGTGGTACACCAGGTGATCATCAGATTCAAGACGCCTGATGTCAGTACATTTCTGTTCATTGATACCCAACAGATCGAGTTGTACACCTTCCATTTCATTCTTGACCACCTTCAGCTTCCCTTAGTTTATGTTTCCAATGTTTTATGTTCCAATATGTACAATAAGACATCTTTGCAGCTTCTGACTCTCATTTCATGCACCGCTACTGTATACCAGCAGTCAGATGCCCTGAGAACTTGGTATTAACCACATCATAAATGTTGGCTTTAATCTGAAGTCTTCCCCAGTAACCCATTGAGTGCCTTCTGATCAGGGGGGCTCATATTCCAGCACTATATTGCAATATGTTTTGTTGTGATATCCATTTTGTTTTCACGGTAAGTTAAGAAGTAGATCTTTCTTCCAATGTTATTGCTGTTGTTACAGAAATGTGATCCTCCATCGCCAAGACCATCCCATACTGCTATTGCTCAGATGTATGGTTTGTATTAGTCTGGCACCTCAACTGAGACCTACCATTTTGGGAGACCCTGCCAGTAGTTAAGATACCAATGGCATAGCTCTTATCATCACTGATGCACACAAGCCCTTGAGACACAACAAACCGCAAACCATACAAGGGACTTCACTAACTTGAGTCTTATTTGCCCATTCCTTATCCCCAGGAGCTTTTAGTACTAATCTCAGGGACATCTTTACTAAAATATGCTAATTTAGCACAAGATTGTGTAATGAATCTAGGCCTGTGTTGACCTCAGGGAGTATGTGCATCTATCCTCCTCCTGTTAGCATGTTGCGTTCATGCAGCACCACACTAAATGGCATGTGGGTGCGCTTACCACCATCCCTTGAGGCAGTAGTAACAGCACTCACACTAACAGCAGCAGTCATGATAGCATGCATTAACCACACCTGCGCTAATGACAATAACTATTGTACTTGAATGTAACGCGCCTTGATCTTCTACTGGAAAGGCATGAGATAAATACTAATAAATAAATAATAAATAAATGTGCCATCAATACTCACATTCTTCCTTTAACCCACCTGGCCGCTGCCCCATCATGCATTAACTGGCTAGCATAGGATTTTTAATGTGGGGCCCCACACTAAGGGGGTCATTCTGAAACATGAATAAGCCACATGGATGTACATGGGACACGGATATCTGACAAAAATGTCTATATCCCTATGCCGTAAAGTGGATCCCGTATACATACATGCCATGCAGACGGGGATCCCAGAATGTGCACATGAGAAGCAGAATGAGGGCATGGCATGCGGTGGAGACGTGTAACTGCAATACAGGTCACACCCATGTATGACTATCTGTGGCACCACAAACGTGCAAAGTAGATTAGCAGAAATGTGGTATAAGGGCAGAGAAAAAAACAACAACATGGCACATGTAGCCACTGTGACTGGAACAGTAGAAATCAGCATGCCTGTAGTCAGGAAAGCACTACCAGAAGGGAGCAGCTACCCAGTCCATGGCACCCTGTGGCAACCCAATGGATGCAAATGATCACGGCACCACTGATTGAGGCATAAGGAGACACAGAGATAGGTTGGTGTGATGCAAACCCATTTATTCAGGGCATAAACATAAGGTCAGCCACCACCACAGGCAGGATATGACAAATGCCTGTCCCAGACTACCCAATAGACCCACATACCCTACAGTCACACTCATGTGAACCCATATTATACAACTATTCCCATATCACACAATCAAATGCCTCCCTACAGCCCACTGCATAGCACCCGCAGCTACCCCCACAACCCCCAACCATAACAACACAACAGAAACCCCACCACAGGCACACATATCCCCCATGTGTGAGCTACCTCTTCACACCCTCCCCCTTCCCCTCCCCCCTCCCAGAGGACACCTGGGCAGGTGTGGGTGCTACAGCACACACTGGAGATGAGGGTAAAGGGTTATTGGACCCAGAGCTGCTGCTATCCCCACTCCCCTCCCCGATAGCCTCACGGAAGGGTAGAAATAGTAATAGTGGCTCCATGCCCCAAGGAACAGGTCTCAGAATGCTGGACTGTGCCATGGAAATGGATCCCACAGTGGTGGCCATCCTCACAGTGGTATACGTGGAGACCATGCTAGTAGATGGCAGAGAAGCTGGTACAGGATTTCTGGCACTGGAAGGTGCACCAGCAGTTGCAGACCCACCTCTGGCTGGAGGTAGACCTCGGACACTAACTGGATGGGCACACAGGCCAGCACAGGTGGAGGGATGGGGACAGGGGCATCCTGTGTTCCTGTCCACCTGGGCCAGCAGGCGATCTATTCTGGTATTCAGGCAGCACACTGTGGCATCAAGGCACTCTGTAGCAGAAAACTGGAGCTCCTGGAGAGCCACACTATGGTGCAGGAGCTTGAACTTCACCCAACCACATTCTGTGTAAGCCTCATTTTGTGTCAGCAGACACTCAGCACAGATAAGCAGCTGCTCAGATATGCTCTGGTGGCAGTGATCCCAGCGTGATACTGCACCCTGACTTCCAGGGGGCTCAGGTGATGGGACAAGTTGTTCCTCACCATGCCCAGAGCCAACATCCCCCTGCTGCACACCATTGTCAGCCTCTGGTATCACATAGGCCTCTGGTATCACAGGATGAGGATCCCCCACTCATGTGTCTCCACAGAGAAGGTAGCATGGAAAGCAGACTGCACCATTGGAGGAGTGGTAGGAGTTGAGGCAGGCATGGGGGCAGTGCTGGGTCCTATTGCCATCGGCTCCTGTGGACATAAGAGGGAAAGAATTGTCCAACACCAAATGATGCATCCAGCACATACACACATGAACATCAGTGTAACACAGAACCCCAAAGACATGACACCACAGAAATGGGAGAACATCATTATGTGGGGTTTGGTGGCCCAGTGTGGCATTCAGCAATGTGAAACAGGGACCCAGCCCCACACAACAGTGCAGAACCACCACCACAGAGCCCCCCTCCCCAATGAGACAGCAGAGGCTAACATGTCTGTGCAGCATACCCATAGCGTGCCCCAAACCCATACCCAAAAATAGCAGTGCCAGCCCCCTGTGATGTGTGCACAGATGCCCACAAGCCTCTGTGACTGGGAACTCCTGGTGAGCCTGCTGAGGTGTGGCAGCTGTGGATCACAAACTACACATGACACCATAGCAGGCGGTCAACCTAAGGGAGAAAGTAGCCCACAACTGCAGCCAGGAACACTGTACACACCCCAAAACTAGTACCCAGACTGATGACAGAACAAGGAAATATGGGAAAAGAGGTATCTGCAGGCAATGGAATGGTGAGGAAACCTGGACAACCTGTACCACAGTGGTGCATGGATGCTGCATAGTATGTGTGTATTGTCATGGTGGATGGCAATCCTAACAGGTGGGTGGAGGTGTGTGGAGACCACAGGAACACAGAAGGAGAAAATTTGCAGAGTGCGATGGTGGGTGGAAGTGGTGCCTGAATGAGAAAAACAGATCCAGGACAGAACCTGTGTGTGAAGATGGAATGTGATAGGCGATGGCCTAGCTCATCCTGTAGGTAGTAGAGGCCTGTATATTAGGCCTGAGCCTCCCTCCCCTACCTTAGAATATTATAAATGCGGCTTTGGAAAATTAGCTAATAAATAAGGATCACTTATATCAAAACCTCATTCTTTTTTCATTTATATAAATTATGTTTAAAACAAATTTTTGTCGGAGCTAGGCCGTAGGAAGGGCTGGGAGAATCCAGACCTCCACCAGGCTGTCAGCTTCTTTTATTTTATTATTGGTTCTTTACCAAAACTTTTCACTTATCTCAAATCCTTTGTTGACCATCCACAAAATCGTCGCTCTTCAGAAATGTATAACAGCACGACGTGCACGTTTCGGGGGATTGAACCCTGTATCAAGTGCTTTCCCAAATTTCAGAAGTAAAGGCAACAAAGAGACCAATAAACGCCGTCAGAGCAGCTAAGGTTGAATGAAATGTGGGCCGTACAATCTCAGTGTTTAAAGGAGGAACCAACCAATAGGAGCTGGATAGACCCCACTGAAAGGGGAATCCCGGCCCCGATTGGAGAGAGAAGAAATGAGGTCACAGAACACTCATCCACTCAATTTCTTGATTTAGTCCATTCGGTTCTACCGTATTTAATTTGTAGATCCATCGCTGTTCTAATCGTTGTAATTTTATTAAACGATCTCCACCTCTAGGATCCTCAGGAGTGTGATCAATCACCGACCAACGTATATCATCAAAACAGTGGCTATGTGAAATACAATGGGAAACGATCGGAGCGGTTAGAACCTGATGGCGTAAACGGGATGCATGTTCCGAAAGACGGATCTTTATTGGACGTGTGGTCCGGCCTATATAAAATAAGGCACAAGGGCATATTAGAACGTATACCACATAAGTTGAACGACAGGTGGTATCCCAAAGGCGTTTGTATGATTGAGATGTTTGTGGATAATGCCATTCTATCCCAGACATAGTAGAACAACAGTAAGGGCAAGAGCCACATGGAGAATGTCCTGTAGTTGCTGGTGGATGGCGAATCCGATCAGTTGCCAACGATGTTTTCATCAACCAGTCTGCTAAATTTCGACCTCTAGAGAACGCTAGTCTCAAAGGTTTTTTAAAACAGTCAGATAGTTGAAGAATAGGCCAATGATCCTGCAAAATATGCAACACTGCCGAGCTTTGTTCCATATATGGAAGCACTCCTGTAAAAAACCTTTGAGACTAGCGTTCTCTAGAACCATGGTAAATGCCGCTTTTGTAAGTCAGTCCCAGGGAGACATAAAACGAAAACTGCAAAAATTAGAAGGATTTTGCGGGCATGAACGCAACACAGTTAATGGAAGTCGCACAAAAGGTATATGTGAATCGTGATCAAGAAAGCAAATGGGAAAGTGAAAGAAGGATGAGGAAGAAAGTGGATCTGCTCGCTGCAGCACTAGTTGAAGGACGCGGAGGAGGATATCCTAACAGAAGAGCCAGAGGAAGAGGAAGGACATTGGAAGGATGCATGCCTGAACATGAGCTCCACCCCCTGGAGGGGACGCGGGAGCGCCGGAAGAACCGGGGGGGGGGGGGCGATTCCAGCAGCAAGGGGGGATGCAGCGCGCACAGTTTCAGCAGTTCCAGCAAAATGAGACTGCCATGCAGGGAGTGGCAGTCACCGAAGCAGATTTCATGGATGATGAGGATTAGGCCAGACCGGGCTCCAAGTTCTTCTTAGGTCTCCAGGAGCCTATGGTCAATGTAAAAATTGGAGACCAGCATATGGACTTTATGGTAGACACAGGGGCCGAGCATTCAGTAGTAGCCAAGCCGGTGGCCCCTGTGTCCTCTCGATCTGTTACAATCGTGGGAGCTACAGAAACAAGAACCACGAGACCCTTTCTGCAGAACCGCGCCTGTGAACTAGGGGGACAGAAGATAACACACCAGTTCTTGTACATGCCTGAATGCCCAGTTCCCCTGTTGGGCCGAGACATGCTTGCAAAGCTTCAAGCACAGATATCCTTTGTTGAAGGGGGAAAAATGGAAATGACTATAAACTCAAAACCTGCCGGCCTGATGGTGTTAGCTGTCCCCCGAGAAGAAGAGTGGCGGTTCTACTCATCTGCATCCAAAGCAATAAGCCTCTGTACACCTCTCAGCATTGCAGCCCTGCCTGGAGTATGGGCAGAAAATAATCCACCTGGCCTAGCGAAAAATATAGCTCCTGTACTTGTTACCCTTAAGCCAGGAGCAGAACCAGTGCATGTGCGTCAGTATCCCCTCCCATGACCAGCAATTGAAGGTATTCATCGCCACCTGAAGAAATTACTGCAGTATGGACTTCTTAGAGAATGCCAATCACCCTGGAACACTTCCCTTCTCCCAATCAAGAAGCCTGGGACAGGTGACTACCGCCCAGTGCAGGATCTACGTCAAGTAAACAGTGCAGTTGAAACTATACATCCAGTAGTACCAAATCCTTACACCCTCCTGGGACTGATTCCAGTAGAAGCCACTCATTTCACTGTTTTGGACTTAAAAGATGCTTTTTTCTGTATACGCCTAGCAGAGGCCAGTCAGCTTTTGTTTGCATTTGAATGGGAAAACCCTACCACAGGAAGACGAGGACAACTCACTTGGACTCGATTACCACAAGGATTCAAGAACTCGCCCACTATCTTCAGTGCAGCCCTCAGTCAAGATCTGTCAAGTTACTCTGTAACTCCGGGAAAAAGAATTCTACTCCAATACGTAGATGATTTGCTCATAGCCACCAACAACAAAACTGATTGTGTGCAAGCTACAAGTGATCTCCTGCACCTTTTGAATGAAGCTGGATACAAGGTCTCAAGAGCCAAGGCGCAGCTGTGTCAGACAGAAGTGAAATATTTAGGGTTCCACCTGTCCAAAGGAACCCGGAAATTAGGACTCGAGTGAAAGGAAGCAGTATGCCGCATCCCAACCCCCACTACCAGAAAACAGGTGCGAGCTTTCTTGGGAGCGGCAGGCTATTGCCGAATATGGATACCAAATTTTGCGCTTATGGCAAAACCCTTGCACCAAGCCACCCAGGGAGTTGAACGATCCCCCCTGGAATGGGGCCCAGAACAAGATAAAGCATTCAAATCATTGAAAACAGCATTGATGTCATCCCCAGCCTTGGGCCTACCGGATGTGCAGAAACCCTTTCGTCTATATGTCCATGAGTCAAGCGGAAACGCATTGGGAGTCTTGACCCAGCCTCTTGGGTCCTGGCAGCGACCTGTGGCCTACCTGTCAAAACAATTGGATCCTGTTGCCAAAAGTTGGCCACCTTGCCTGAGAGCTGTAGCAGCCACAGCCCTCTTAGTGAGCGAAGCTGACAAGCTCACCTTAGGACAAAATCTTCAAGTTACAGTACCACACTCTGTTTTAACCCTGATGGAACACAAAGGAAACCACTGGCTCACCAACGCTCAAATGTTGAAGTATCAAAGTATGCTATGTGAGAATCCGCGATTGCAATTGAGCATCAGCCAAACTCTAAACCCAGCTACCCTGCTGCCAGCCGGTCCAGGCCCACCTGACCATGATTGCCTAGAAGTAATGGACACTGTATATTCAAGTCGCCCAGACTTAACTGATATTCCCTTGAGCCACCCAGACAAAACTTTCTTTGTGGATGGAAGTAGCCTCATAATGGAAGGACAGCGATGTGCGGGGTATGCAGTGGTGACCCTAGACATGGTAGTAGAATCATCAGCCCTGGCCCCAGGAACCTCAGCACAGAAGGCTGAATTGATAGCTCTAACACGAGCACTCAAACTTGGAACAGGAATCAGCCTGAATGTATACACGGACTCTAAATATGCTTTTACAACCCTGCATGACCATGGGGCCCTATACAAGGAACGTGGATTGATCACCTCAGGAGACAAGTCTATCAAGTATGGTCCAGAAATATTGACTTTGCTGGAAGCAGTACGGGCCCCCAAACATGTAGCAGTGATGCATTGTCGAGGCCATCAAACTGGAGATGGAGATATATCCCGCGGAAATAGATTTGCTGATGCCTCAGCCCGAGAAGCAGCCATTGCAGGACAAATTACTACCCCAAATGTAACGATTCAAGCAGCCATATTCCCAGTACCTTTGAGTGTATGGACACCCAGATATACCCAAGTAGAGAAGGACCATTACTGTCAAAAGGAGGGGGGGGGGCAGTTGTCAGAAACTGGATGGATAGTGTTGCCCCCGCCTGAAGGGAGCTCAACCCCTGCTATGACCGTGATCCCTGAAGCCCTAGGCCCTGCCTTTGTCCAAGCCTTTCATCAAGCCACTCACTATGGAAAAACAAAGATGGCCAATGCTTTGAAGCCATACTTCTATATCTCCCTTCTGGGACCTTTGACCACCTCAGTAGCCCGAAGATGTGTGACCTGTGCCAAGAACAATGCCTGACAAGGTCCTGTACCTCCCCCAAGAGTTCAGTCAGTAGGATTGACCCTCATGGGAAATATCCAAATAGACTTTGCAGAAATGCCATGAGCAAATGGATATCGCTACTTGCTAGTCCTAATTTGTAAATTTTCTGGATGGGTGGAAGCTTTTCCCACCAGAACTGAGAAGGCCAGAGAGGTCACTAAAGCCTTGCTCCATGAGATTATCCCCCGATTCGGAATACCTTTGACCATGGGGTCTGACAATGGGCCCTCTTTTATATCACAAGTAACTCAGCAGCTAGCCCATGCCCTGAAAATACAATGGAAGTTACACACAGCCTACAGGCCCCAGAGTTCAGGGAAGGTAGAGAGAATGAACCGAACCCTAAAATCTCAGCTATCCAAACTTTGTCAGGAAGCCCACTTGAAGTGGCCCCAAGCTCTTCCCATAGCCCTTCTCCGAATACATTCAGCCCCCACCACGCCATTAGTATGGGAGGCCCCCGCCCATAGTACAGGGGATAAGAGGGGATATGAACCAAATTGGATCAGAAATCACTAGGCAAGAATTGTTGGCTCTAAGTTCTGTTTTGCAGAGCCTTCATACCTGGGTGCAGGACCAGTTGCCTATCAATCTAACTGAACCATTGCATCCTTTCAAGCCTGGAGCCTCGGTGTGGGTAAAAGAGTGGAAGAAGACACCGCTGGCGCCTCATTAGAAAGGGCCATTCATCGTTTTGCTATCTACTCCAACAGCAGTTAAAGTGGCTGAGATCGACTCCTGGATCCACCACAGTCGAGTGAAACCTGAGAGTCACCCTTGGACTTCGATCGCTAATCCTGCAGCACCATTGCGACTCACGCTGCGAAGAAAAGATCCGTCATCGTAAAGACTTTGCCATCCTGCTCCTGAAAGGGACATCTTTCAGTTTTGTATTACCCTACCAATCCTTATCTATCTACCTCAATTAACCATTAACTACCTCATTAATCATCAAAGACTATAATCATGATGATTACTAATTGCTGCTATTTCTTTCTTGCGGTAGCCCTGGGACACTTGAGAACCACTCTTGCTTTGCCCCCTTGTGCAGCCTGTATAACCACCACCCGAACTGGTATGCAAGTTACTCAGACTTTACTTTATCACTCTACTACATTTGTACCGGTGTAGTCAGCCGGTGTATCTATAATGGTACCGAACTGAATGTCTGCACAAAGGGAAAAACTCATACTTGTTTCAGACCTCGACAGAATCCATCTTACTATGTCCTGGAACTGAGATGGAATGATGAAGATGGAGCCCTTGTCAACGCTACAAGTCAACTCTCTGATCCTAACCAACCTGCTTACTTGTATTTTGATGCTTGTGACTTGATTAATAGAAATAATTACTACAGGTGTGGATCATGGGAACAAGCTTACTATTATGATGAGAAGTATATGTGTCCTGAAGGTGCGTACAACTGGGGAATATGCACTGGGATACATTCCCCAACAACATATAGCAAATCATCAGAAGCAGATTACTTCTGTCCGAAATGGGATTGTGTGTACTATGCTACCTGGTCTGGTAGCCCTACAGGACAGACTGGAGATAATCACAAGGCGCTGCTGGAAAGATTACCCTTACTGAAACCTGAACAGTGCAAGAAAAGCGCCTGCAATCCCCTACGGCTTCAGATCTTCGACCCCAGCCAGTGGAAGCAAGGATTTTGATTCGGCCTGCGCATAGCAGGAGGTGGAACTGATCCTGGAACCATTATATTCATCCAGCTGAATGTAAAGACTCATGTTTCTTCACCTTATCGTATACATCATACCTTCTACTAGGCCATGAAGGCAGAATTTGTTGTTCCCCATGCTTCACAGAATTTGTTCATCGAACTAGCTGGAGCTGTGGCATCCAGCCTCCATGTCTCGGACTGTCTCTTTTGTGGAGGAACTCAGATGGGAGACCAATGGCCTTGGGAAGCACAAGAATTGAACTATTCCGTACCATATAACCAAACTGATGTGCATAACACTACCAATGAATGGGTCCTCGCCCACTCTATAGTGGGTAGACTGTGTTTTGTACGAGCAGGTCCACAATTGACTGCATTGGTAGGACAATTAGTCTGTTTGAACCAGAAATATTACAATGCCACAACTGGAAAGACTTCCTGGTGGTCAGGTGCCAATACTCCAGAACCATCTAATCCTCTGATCATTTTTCCTTATTTGGCCAGGATATGGACAAATCTGGTTACACACCGCACTTGGCAAGCTCCACCTGGACTATATTGGATTTGTGGCACCAGAGCATATGCTAAACTCCCTGCCACATGGGGAGGAGCGTGTGTTCTCGGAACAATACGACCATCTTTCTTTCTTTTGCCCCTTTCCCATGGAGAACAATTGGGGTTCCCTGTATATAAAAGTCGACAGAAACGAGAAGCTCTGAGAATCGGCCAGTGGGACAAATGGGATGCAACCTCCGAAGAATGGCCACCGGAGCGAATTGTTTCTTACTATGGACCTGCTATCTGGGCACAAGATGGTTCTTGGGGCTACCGCACCCCTGTATATATGTTAGACCGTATTATACGTTTGCAAGCTGTTGTTGAAATTATAACCAATGAAACTAGTAGAGCGCTAACCTTGTTAGCTAAACAAGCCACACAGATGCGTACAGCCATTTACCAGAACCGCTTAGCTTTAGATTATCTGCTTGCAGCTGAAGGAGGAGTATGTGGCAAGCTGAGTTTAACTAACTGCTGCTTGCAAATAGATAATGAAGGACAGGTTGTAGAAGATATAGCCAATCACATGAGAAAGCAAACTTATGTCCCAGTCCAAACGTGGCATGGCTTGCAACTAGATGGCTGGTTTGGTTCTTGGTTTTCAGGCCTGGGCGGCCTGAAGACACTTGTAGTGCTTGTATTTTTGATTGTAACTGTTTGCTTATGTATCCCATGTTTCCTTCCCCTATGCTTGCGTATGCTACACTCCATTATTGATAAAGTTATTGACCGCAAGGCAGCAGCACAAATATTAGCAACATGGGACTACTACCCTATACCACAGAGTGATCCCTCTACTATAGTTTAAAGTACTTTCATATATATGTGTGATTTGATTCTCACCCTTTCTCACTTGCGGGTGTGAATAATCAAAAGGGGGGAATGTGATAGGCGATGGCCTAGTTCATCCTGTGGGTAGTAGAGGCCTGTATATTAGGCCTGAGCCTCCCTTCCCTACCTTAGAATATTATAAATGCCGCTTTGGAAAATTAAGCTGAACAGGACAGAAATGCCAGTAGTTAGAGAAACAGCCTTGCTCTGCTTTTGATAAGCAATGTTCTGATAAGAAAATAAAACTTTTCCACTGTTTTTTGTTATGGTTTAACCACAGATGTCTTTTCAGTATTATGTTTTCACGCTGTAGCACTGACCTTGTAGGGAATAGCAGCATGTATTTTTGAAGAATATATTTTGTCTAAGCATTTGAGCCATGGCTAGAAAGATTTGCACGGGGGGAGCAGGTGTAAGCCCGGTCAAAGAGGGCTATTGGAGGAAGGTAGCTGGGCCACTGAGACCAATGAGGAGTTTGGCCTGTATTAGATTGGAGAAGAAAGGTATAAATGCTGTTGTCTCACTCAGCTCAGGGCTCAGACATTTTGTATGTAAGCATTGCCTGAGACTGTGTGCACATTAAACTGGTTTGAATTCTGGTCAATAGACTCCTGGTGTTATTGGCTGCGGACACTTCGCTATTACAGGACAACATATAGTTGGCACTCATCCTGGTCACCAACCATGGCAGTGGGGTCCACTGTAGCCAGGACATGCTGTTCCAGGTCATTCAGCTTCTCTCCATGCCCATCCGATCCCACATAGTGTGCCTTCTTGCACATGTCCCTCTGCACTGCCTCTTAACATCCTCAATATCCCTGTTGTTTTGGAATATTGCTTTCAGCTTCTTGCATATTCCAGCCACCTCCTCTGCCACTCATAGACACCCACCTTGATCTCCTCTGTATTCATGAGGATCTCAAAATCCCAAAGATCTCCTTGATGAGGAGTGTCAGCCTCCCCCCCTTCTGTAAAGTTGGGCTTGTGTGAGGACACCTTTGGAGTAATGGCACACACAAACCACAGGGTCATGAGAAGCATGCATAAACCATGTGGGTATGTCTGTTGATGGCATACACATTTAGACATGTAGACATGCAGGTGCAGTGACATACAAATGACCAGAGTACATTACATGCATGTACGTAAAGACATTTGGATGCATAAATAGTGAAGCCATCTACATCTGCTTCCCTGCTGACACACATTTGAAGGATCCCCCAAGTGAGCTGCTATACACGAGGTAGATGGCAAATCACCCTAGCTGCTAGGTGTGCAGTGCTGGTGTCCCTGTGGGTAACAGCCCAAGAACAGGAGCAAAGTGCCCTGCACAGACCCACTCCACATGTCAGGCAGATAATGTCAGGGGGATGGATGAACCAGAGAGTGCATGTCAGCCAGCAGGATGAACCAGGTCCTGCCGATGAACACTCCCCCCCCCCCAAGAACCATGCCTCTCCCACAGAGTAACAGATCTGAGGACCCTGTGGAGTGTTACCCCCTGTATAGTGAGTTAAAGCAGCACTGCTAACATGAGCCCACTGGCCAGAACAACTATCAATGGAGTGGTGCCGTAGCACAGTGGCTACAAACACAGTCTGCCAACCTGGGTTCAACCCCACATAGGGTCCATGTGACTGGAGGCTACAAGCTACACAGAATGTTGGCACAGCTCCCCCTCCCCCCCTCCCCCTCCCCCCCGCAGCACCTATGTGTGCTATGTGAACATAAGAACATAAGATATACCATACTGGGTCAGACCAAGGTCCATCAAGCCCATTATCCTGTTTCCAACAGTGGCCAATCTAGGTCATACATACCTAGCAGTTTCCCCAAAAGACTCAGGTTCCACCATGCTTGTATTGGGTCAAGCATTGATATCCTGGGTCACTTTTTAATAATGGTTTATGGACCATTCTTCCAGGAACTTGTTCAAACCCTTTTTAAACACAGCTACACTAACAGCCTTTACTACATCCTCCAGTAACAAATTCCAGAGTTTGATTGCACGTTGAGTGAAAAAATATTTTCTCTTATTAGTCTTAAATAGTTTACCCTGTAGCTTCATTGCATGTCCTCTAGTCTTTCTATATTCTAATAACATAAACAATCGATCTACGTTTATCCATTCCACTCTGTTCGTCAATTTATAGACTTCTATCATATCTTCCCTCAGCCGTCTCTCAGCCGCGCAACCGGCATAATAGCCTCGGGTTTGGCCCCCCACCCCTTACCCTCCCCCCTCCCCCCACCAAATAAGTCCACGATTCTCCAGAGATTCTTTCACAAAACTGTTTCCATTTATTTATTTACAATGTTTATTAACAGCTCAGAAAACTGTTGACCACAGCATGCACATGACAACACACTGTATACAATTCCTTTCCTTCCGCCCCCTCGAGAGACACAGCCAATATCCCAGGTCCTTTTAAATGTCAGGAGGAGAACAGCCATGAAAGCTTTTCTCAGTCCTTAGTCTTCTCCATCTCTTTCAGTCGCAACGCTGTTACGCCTGCCGTTCAAGCAGGCTTGGCAACTTTTCTTGCTTTACCCCCCTTTTGCCCGCCGTCAAAGCGAGGCCAGGGGCCCTCTGCGCTGTGTTCTTGTGACCTGTTCCATCTCTCTGGGGGCAGGTCCAGGTTTCTCTCCTGCACCTCTCCCCCTTTACTTAAAGCCTAGGCTGTGTTCTCTCTCACCGGGTGCGTTTTTTCTGCCGTCTCTCGCATGCTGCGACTATTCTCCCCCCCTTTGCCCCTTGGGTGGGTCGGGAGGGCGTCCGTCTTCTTCTCGGACACAAAAGGGGGGGGAAACGGTGAAAGAGGCCGAGCTGGCGCCGAGCACGCTCTTTTATTTGTGGCCCGCCGCCCGCCCGCCCCCCTGCCGCCGTCCCCCCGCCCCTCTTTGTCCCGCCCTCGGCTAGCCTGTGCGCATCTGTGCGCCGTCGCGTTAATTTGCGGTCGGGTCTCAGCCGCGCAACCGGCATAATAGCCTCGGGTTTGGCCCCCCACCCCTTACCCTCCCCCCCCCCACCAAATAAGTCCACGATTCTCCAGAGATTCTTTCACAAAACTGTTTCCATTTATTTATTTACAATGGTTATTAACAGCTCAGAAAACTGTTGGCCACAGCATGCACATAACACTCGACAACACACTGTATACAATTCCTTTCCTTCCGCCCCCTCGAGAGACACAGCCAATATCCCAGGTCCTTTTAAATGTCAGGAGGAGAACAGCCGTGAAAGCTTTTCTCAGTCCTTAGTCTTCTCCATCTCTTTCAGTCGCAACACTGTTACGCCTGCCGTTCAAGCAGGCTTGGCAACTTTTCTTGCTTTACCCCTCTTTTGCCCGCCGTCAAAGCGAGGCCGGGGGCCCTCTGCGCTGTGTTCTTGTGACCTGTTCCATCTCTCTGGGGGCAGGTCCAGGTTTCTCTCCTGCACCTCTCCCCCTTTACTTAAAGCCTAGGCTGTGTTCTCTCTCACCGGGTGCGTTTTTTCTGCCAACCCCGCCAACAGCGACTCCTCGCTTTTTGACGGGGCCCCACTTATCAACACGCAGCTGTGGCCAACACGTACTTCTGCCATAACCGCTCAACCACATCTTGCAAGGTGCACAGAAAAATGTCCATCCCTATGTCCGACAAGTGTACACCATCTGCTCGATACAGTCCCGGGCATCTCTCTTCTATGAGGTCATGTTTGATGCTGTCACCTCCTATAGTCCCCATGAAGCGGGCCATCCACCTGTTCACTGTTTGTCTCGTCTTTTCGACCGCTTTATGGGAAATCTCGCCCCTCTATACGCGCCGCCGTATGATGTGAGACCATGCCAGACGTGTCCCGGGAAATGTGTTTGCCAGCGTCCGCATGTCGCTTTGCATCTTCTTGGTGAGCTCGATGCTGCGTGTGGCTGCAAGGTCGTTGCCCCCCAGATGGATCAAGATCAACACAGGTTTCCCGGTCACTCTCTTCCTTTGTAGCAGGAGCGGTATTAGCTGGTCCCACACCATACCCCGTCGTCCGAACCACACCACCTTAACATCTGTGCTTGGGAGACCCAAATTCAACCCTTGCGGTCTGCACTGAGTCCGCTTTTGCGCCCAGTGAACAAATGAATGGTCGCATATCCATGCTTCGCGGGGCCAGGGGCGGGGACTTGTTCCTACATTGGATCACAATCAGAAAGACATGGTTACATCAGCACTATCCAGACCATAATCATCACACCAACTTTATACCAACATTACTTCCCCTTGTCATTGAGGTTTTTTTTTTTTTAATCCGCGTTCCTTATTCCGCTGGACGTATATACAATTTGTATCTATCCGAGCGCCATCGTCCTATATTCATTATCTGCGCTCTGGACATTCCCATGCTAGCCGCCGTTGAAGCGGCTCCAATGCGAAAGGAGTGCGAGCCGTATAAGCCTGCATCCCGTCCTGTTCGCTCTATCGCCAGCTTGAGTACTCTGATAAATTGAAAACGTGACAGGGGGGCACCGCTCTCATGGACGAACCATTGCTTGTTCGCTTGTGCCCGTAGTTGTTGGTAGGCCAAAGCATTTTTTAGCGGGCATGAGGGGTCATCGCGCAGTGCCGACAACACGACTTGCGCCCATTTTCCGGCCGTGTCCGTTTTGGATCTGCGCAAGTGCAGCACTATGGCTTCCGTGAGTATGCTCACGTCGCGTTCTTCCATACCGGCATAGGTCGCTCCATGCCTTGCAGATGAAGACGCGACTAACTCCCCTACCTGAAATGCTCCGTAAAAGGCCCAGGAAAAGGCACATCTAAAGAGCTTTGCTTCATACTCGTCATAACACACTTGACTGGTGGTCAACATCAGATGTTGGAGCATCTGATGCGTGATCGGGCGGCGTTGGTCTACCTTTCGGGGCTGCCCTAAGGACCAGCCTCTCATCACCTTCTTAATGATAAACTCCGCCTTTGGGCTCCTCATACCCATGGCCTTTGCAAAGAATGATATGGCCGCTAATCGGGCTTGCACTTCTGCTTTGGTGTGGCCACTGTTTTTGCAATGCAAAATCCAAGTCAGAAGCGTTGCTACTTCAAGTCTGTCTTTTTGTTGTATTCTGGCTTCATTGCAAAAGGTTTGGTACATCTCCCATGCTGCTATGTATTTTCTTCATGTCTGCACTGCTAGGGAGCCTAACAGGAGCTCCCATACTTCGGCGGGCCATACTTCCAGATTTGCATGGGGACCGCTGTCTTGACTGGGTCCGCCTCGGGCGCCAGTTGTCGGAAAAGCCTGGTCTTAGAACGAGAAAAAGCATCGGCAATGTTATTTGTTTTGCCTTTGATATGCTCCACCCTAAGGGTTATGTTATGCACTAGGCATAGTGACACAATTTTTCTTAATAGTGCCACTACCCTAGGCGTCTTAGCTCTCATCCCGTTCACTGCCCATACTACCGCAAGATTATCGATATGGACGGTGATAGCTCTGTTAGCGAGCCCCGGTGCCCAAATACATATGGCTACCATAAGCGGGAACAGCTCCAGGAACGTGATATCCTTGGTGGTCCCTTCGGCTCGCCATTCGTTGGGCCATACCTCTGAGCACCATGCCCCTCTAAAGTAGATGCCGAATCCGATCCCCCCCGAAGCATCGGTGAAGAAGTCGAGTTCGGCATTAGACACCGGGGGTGCTTGCCAAAAGGCAAGGCCATTGAAGGTACGGAGGAATTGCATCCAGACCAGCAGGTCTTCCCATATGTCTTTGGTAACTCGGATGCGATGGTGCCTTTTTGTTATCCCTCTCGTCGCCCATGCCATGCGGCGGCAGAAAACCCTCCCCATTGGCATTACCCTGCACGCAAAGCACAGCAGTCCTAGGGTTGACTGAAATTGTTGCAGAGTCGCTTTTCGCTGACTGTGAAGTAGTTGCAGGTCTGTTCTCAACTTCGTCACCTTATCTGCTGGCAGGCGAGACCTCTGTGCTGGCACATCCAGCTGTATGCCTAAGAAAGTGATGATCCCTGTTGGGCCATCGGTCTTTTCTTTTGCCAGCGGGATCCCAAACAATTGTGCCATCTGCTCAAAGATACCTAAGATCCTTTTGCAGTCCTCGTGGTCTTTTCCTATAAAGAGGAAATCGTCCAGATAGTGCACCACTGTGTTAGGACCCGCGAGGTCCTCAACCACCCAGTGTAGGAAGGAACAAAATTGTTCGAAATATGCACATGATACGGCACAACCCATGGGCAAACATTTATCGTAGAAGAATTCCCCGTTGAACGAGAAACCCAGTAATGAGAAGGACTCCGGGTGTACTGGTAATAGCCGGAACGCGGACTCTATGTCGGCTTTTGCCAACTGCGTCCGCTGTCCCTTACTTCGAATGAGCATAATTGCTTGGTCGATGGTAGCATATTTGACCGAGCATAACGCTGGGTCAATATGGTCATTAACTGACCTCCCCTCTGGGTATGACAGGTTATGAATTAACCGGTATTGCCCCGGTTCCTTTTTTGGTATGACCCCCAATGGTGAGACTATGAGGTCCTTGAATGGGGGGGACTGGAAAGGACCTGACACTCACCCCAGACCTATTTCTTTTGCTATTTTACTGTGCGCGATGGCGTTATGTTTCTGGACAGATGGTGGGTTATTACTAACCCGCGTTCGTGATTCGTTTCTGATTATTAGGGATGGGACGCGGAAACCTTGCGAGAAGCCCAATTCAATACTGTGAGCTATATCCCGCTTAGGATAGGCTCTCAGCCAGGGACGCATGTTCTCAAGCCTGATGGGCGTTGGGGCCAACTCCCTCCGTTGAGCGCTGTTGTAGTGCCCTGAAGGGCTTGGCCTCCCTTGATGCCCGGCAAGTGAAAGCGGGGTGCCCGTTTCCACATACTGAGCAGGCTGTTTAAATTTACAAGGCTGCCATGTACAACTCCCTGTGTTGTACTGTCGGCATGCCCGTCTCCCTGTCCACGGATTGGCTTGCCTCCCTTGCGTGTTTTGCGATGGCTGTTGCCATTGCGTGCCTGTAGGGGGTTGGTGTATCCCGTCCTGCCACAATGGCCTATTGGGCGCCATTTCGTCTGTCCACAAGTCCAGAATTCTGTGATGCCATGCTAGGGTGGGATCCTCTGCCATGCTTCTCCTGAACCTCACGTCATAGTTGAGCCAGGCCCATCCCCCATACTGTTTGTATGCTCTGGTAATCGTATCAAGGTACCTGGTCAGATATGGCCCTGAGTCGGGTTCCTTCTCCATCACCACACTCATAAAAATGTGGAATGCCGATACCCAGTTATTCAGGGATTTTGGAATTTTAGGTTTTCTGTCTCTCTCGCTTCTTCTATCTTTATCTTTTCCACTGCTGGATTCCTCATCCTGATCTCTAAGCAGGAGAGAGAATAAGTCAATATATTCTCGCCTCCAAATTTTTTTCTTTAGTTTTTTGGCCACTGAAACGGCCAGGGAGCTCACCCCACAGCGTGGATCGCGACTGGTGTCGCGCCAATCTTGCTGCATTCTCTGAGTCGTCCCGGATGGCGTGTTCCCCTGGTCCTCCCCGACCTGACTATGCCCCGCCCATGCTTGCCGTAGGGGATTTGACTGTTTTGGGGTTTTCTTTCTTTTCACTTTCCTTAATGCATATTTAATCGCGTCTGCTAAGGCGGTGTCGCTATTACTGTCAGAGCAAGAGTCGTCAGATGATGATGTTAACAATTCTGGGTCCCCCCTGCTCCCTTTAGACTTACCCTCTGCTGTGACTGGTGGTAAAGCGCTCGTGCTCGCTGTCGGCTATCCCTCACTCCTGAAGCCTGTCATGCCCAGTCGTTGTTTGACCGAGGACAGGCCGTGTTGGGTAACTTGCTCCCGTACCATCTGGAGCAGGTCGTCCAGCTCCTGCCTTTGCGCAGGAGCTGCGATATGCTGTTGCTGTGGCGCCTTCTTCCTGTTGCTGCGCCTCGGCTTTACTGCTGCTCCACTGCTGGTTGTGTCATGCGCTCTCTTTCTGCTCGACCCAGTAGCTGCCTGTGCCCTTGTGGTTGCCTTTGGTGCAGCCCTGCCCTCCGCCTGCTGGGCGCGTTGTGTCCTAGACTTCTGTGTCTCTTTCCGTGGCATCTCTAGCCTATGAGGAGATCTACTATGTGGGGTAAGGGAAAGTCTAATTAATCTCTGTCTCTCATTCTGGCATCAATCCCGTGCAGCCCGTGCTTCGCAATGTCCCCATATATCTGTCCATATTTATATGCCCCACCTAGATAATGCCCCACTTATGTAATGGCAACATATATAACGCCCACATGTGCACTGCCCCCATGTATTATGGCCCCCATGTACGCTGCCCAGGTGTACTCTGCCCCAAGTACACTGCCCTGCCCACATGTACCATGCCAACATGTACCATGCTCACATATACAAAGAGAAAGAAAAAGAAAGAAAACAAAAAGAACCCACATGCATCATGCCCAAGGTATAATGACCCATATAGAATGTCCACACACAAACCCCTTTATTTCCCCAGCAATATTTGTATTTTTTTTATTATTTTCGCTTATTCAGGCTAAATATTCCTATAACCTTCAGCAGAAATAAATATCTGTGCCATCTATCCCCCCCGTTTAGCTTTTCCCCTGCCCCCACGTTCACATATCCTTTTAACAGCCTTGCAGATAGTCCCCGTTTCATTTTCTTAGATATATGCTATACTGGCTTTGTCCCCTAGATGGCAACCACGTTCAACATAGTAATCCTCAACAACCTCCTTGCTGACTTCAAGCCTTGCATCGGTTCTATTTAACTCACTTCTTTGTAGTGTAATCCGCCATTATTCCTGGATGCACATTGCCTGCCTTCCCCTCAGCACATGGCCTGCATCCCGTATACTGTTAACCTCCCCCTTTCTTGTTTTTATATATATATTTATTTATTTATTTATTTTTTACAATACACCTTCGTCTAGGATAAGGTAGGAGTTTTTTTGTTTTTTTTTTTTATTTGCATACTTTCTTAACTTCCGCGCTAGTCTCAAGGCCCCCCACCCCCCTTTGGATACTAGGCCGGTGGACCACACTGTGCGCGCCATACTTATGAGCGCCGTGTCAGGTACCCCACTCCCTGCTCTCTGATGCGCCTCGTGTACCTGGCTTATGTCGTTGGAAGTTTGAGTGTCCCGGGTGATGCAGCAAGTGTCCTGTGTCCGGTCGTCCTCTGCGATCCGCTTTCCAAAGTCGGCCTGTTGTCCGTCTTCTTCTCGGACACAAAAGGGGGGGGAAACGGCGAAAGAGGCCGAGCCGGCGCCGAGCACGCTCTTTTATTTGCGGCCCGCCCGCCCCCCTACCGCCGTCCCCCCGCCCCTATTTCTCCCGCCCTCGGCTAGCCTCTGCGCGTCTGTGCACCGTCGCATTAATTCGCGGTCGGGTCTTTTCCAGGTTAAAGAGCCCTAACCTTTTTAGCCTTTCTTCATAGAGGTATTCTTCCATCCCCTTTACCATTTTGGTGGCTCTTCTCTGAACCTATTCTACCAGATTTGCACACAATATTCAAGGGATGGTCACACCATGGAATGATACAGAGGCATTATAACATCCTTTGTTTTATTTTCCAGTCCTTTCCTTATAATACCTAGCATTCTATATTCTCTCTTGGCTGCCGCTGCACACTGGATGGAGGGTTTTAAGATGTTATCCACAATGACGCCTAAATCTTTTTCCTGGGAGGTGGTTCCTCATATGGAACCTTGCACGTGTAACCATAATTTGGGTTGTTCTTCTCTAGGTGTATAACTTAGCACTTGTCCACATTAAATTTCGTCTGCCTTTTCTATGCCCAGTCCTCCAATTTATCAAGATCCTATTGCAATTTTCCACAATCCTCATGGATTTTAACAACTTTAAATAGTTTTGTGTCATATACAAATTTGATAACCTCATTCATTATTCCCTTTTCCAGGTTATTTATGAATATGTCAAAAAGCAATGGACCCAGAACAGAACCCTGGGGTACACCACTATTCACCTTTCTCTATTGGAAAAATTGTCCATTTAGCCCTATCCTCTGATTTCTATCTTTTAACCAGTTCCTGATCCACAATAGTACACTTCCTCCTATCCCATGACTCTTTAGTTTTGCCAAAAGTCTCTGATAAGGGACCTTGTCAAAGGCATTCTGAAAGTCCAAATGCACTATATCAACTGACTCACCTTTGTATACCTGTTTATTCACACCTTCAAAAAACCATAACAGATTAGTAAGACAAGATCTTCCTTGTCTAAAGCCATGTTGGCTGTCTCCCATTAAGCCATGACTATCTACATCTTCAGCAATTTTGTTCTTTATGATGGTTTCTACCATTTTTCCCGGTACTGACGTCAGGCTCACCGGTCTGTAGTTTCCCGGATCACCCCTGGAACCCTTTTCAAAAATTGGCATTACATTGGCGATTCTCCAATCTTCAGGTTTTACAGATGATTTTAATGATAGTTCACAGATTACTAATAGAAGGACTGCAGTCTCAAATTTCAGTTCTTTCATCACCCTTGGATGTATGTCATCCGGCCCAGGTGATTTGCTACTCTTCAGTTAATCAAATAGTTGTAACTCGTACATCTTCCCGATGTATTGATATTCCTTTCAATTCTTCCGCATCTTTAAATACCACTTCAGTCATGGGTAACATCCCTACATCTTCCTCAGTAAAGACCGAAGCAAATCATTCAGTCTCTCTGCTATTGCCTTGTTGCCTCTTAGTGCCCCTTTAATCCCTCTATCATCTAATGGACCAAATGACTCTCTCACAGGTTATTTGCTATGAATGTACTTGAAAAAGTCTTTATTATATGTGTTTGCCTTCGCAGCAAGTTTCTTCTCAAATTCCCCCTTTGCCTGCCTTATCAATGCCTTGCATTTAACTTGACAATACTTGTGCTTTTTCCAGTTTTTGTCGTTTGGCTCTTTTTTCCATTTCCTGAAAGATGCTTTTTTGGCAACAATAGCCTCTCTGACCTCACCTTTAATCCATGCTGGCAGTTTTTTGGACTTCCTTCCACTTTTCTTAAAGCGTGGAATACAGCTGGTCTGGGCTTCCAAGACAGTATTTTTCAACAACACCCAAGCTTGATGTAAGTCTTTAACCTTTGCCACTGCACCTTTTAGTTTTTTCTTAACTATTTTCTTCATTTTATCATAGTCTCCCTTTCGAAAGTTAAAAGGTAGTACTGTGGATTTCCTTACCATCCCTCCTCCACTAATTAAATCAAAGGCGATCATGCTATGATCACTATTGCCAAATGGCTCCAACAACCTTATCTCTTGCACCAGATCTGGTGTTCCACTAAGGACTAGGTCCAATATGGATTCCCTTCTGGTCGGTTCATGAACCAGCTGCTTGAAGAAGCAGTCATTTATTTCATCTAGGAACTTTATCTCACTAGCATGTCCTGCCGTGACACTGACCCAGTCGATACCGGGGTAATTGAAAATCACCCATTACTGTGCTGTAACTTTTGTTAGCTTCCTTGATTTCTTTGAGCATTTCATCATCCATTTGTTCATTCTGGCCAGCTGGTCGATAGTACACCCCCACTGCCATCGCCTTCCCCTTTTTACATGGTATTTCAATCCATAGAGATTCTACAGCAAATTTTGTTTCCTGCAAAACTTTAATCCTTTCTGACTCAATGCCCTCTCTAACATAGAGCGCAACCCCTCCACCAATTTGATCATCTCTATCATTACGATATAGTTTGTACCCAGGTATCAAAGTGTCACGCTGGTTGTCCTCCTTCCACCATGTCTCTGAGGTTCCAATCATATCTAACCTCTCATTTAATGCTATATATTCTAACTCTCCCATCTTATTTTTTAGACTTCTAGCATAGACTGTATTTTATTCATATTAATTTGGCTATTGGTAGGCATGGATAACTTGGAATCTTTAAGCTCTGTCTGCTCCATACTCAAGGGCATTTGGGCTACTTTACTAGTTTTTGGAACCTCTCTGCTTTTGGTAGTATCCTTCAAGGATACATTCTTCCGAACCATGTGCTCTTGTGTGACTGTCGGCTTTCCCCTATTATCTAGTTTAAAAGCTGCTCTATCTCCTTTTTAAAGGTTAATGCCAGCAGCCTGGTTCCATCCCAGTTAAGGTGAAGCCCATCCCTTTGGAGGAGTCCCTCCTTTCCCCAGAATGTTCCCCAGTTCCTAACAAATCGAAACCCCTCATCCTTGCACCATCGTCACATCCACGCATTGAGACTCCAGAGCTCTGCCTGCCTTTTGGGTCCTGCGCGTGGAGTGGGAAGCATTTCGGAGAATGCTACCCTGGAAGTTCTGGATTTGAATTTCCTACCTAAAAGCCTAAATTTAGCCTCCAGAATTTCCCTACCACATTTTCCTATATCATTGGTACCGACATGTACCAAGACAGCAGACTCCTCCCCAGCACTATCTAAGACCTTATCTAGGTGGCGCGTGAGGTCCGCTACCTTCGCACCAGGCAGGCATGTTACCAATTGATCCTCACGTCCACCAGCCACCCAGCTATCTACTTGTCTAATTATCGAATCACCAACTATAACAGCTATCCTAACCCTTCCCTCATGGACACATGGCCCTGGAGAAAATTCCTCGGTGCAAGAGGGTTTTACATCACCTGGAGGACAGGTCCTTGTTACAGGATCACTTACTGCCAGACCAGGGTGATGCTCTCCTGTCATGTGACCTCTCTCCTCCATGGCAACAGGGATGCTGCCAGGAACAGGAGTGTTCTGCATGGTGCTGTCACATCAGTGGCCAGGCACGAGTCAAGGTGGCATTACACATGTCCATAGACGAACATGCGTGGTATCTTCATGTGCATACTTGGGCACAAGTGGTCATCACGATCCATGTGTCCATACAAACATACATGTGCATTCTGATCCTTTATGCAAGTTTGTGTAAACATGCCTGCCTGGCAATGCCAGTGTCAGCACAGGAAGCATGGGCATAGCAACTGATGTGCACATCCAGATACCCTCCCTCACACACTGTTTTTTCACATTCCCCTGCAGGTGTGTGTGACTGTGGTGCCCTGCAGAGAACAGGAAGAAACCAACACCTGGTTTGCTATGGCCCTGACACACTGTGCAGACAGGGAATGGCAGAGGGCAGCACATAGGCACCAAAACCTTTTTCAGGTATATTCGGGAGAGGAGAAAAATCAGAGGTAGAATTACAGGACTCAAAAGTGCCAGGAACAGATTTGTGGAAAGAGACATTGAAAAAGTGAAAATGCTTAACAAATACTTATGTTCTGTTTTTACTAAAGAAAATCTTGGAGAAGGTCCACCTGTGATTGACAAATATAGAAATGGGAATGGAGTAGATACCACACCATTCACAGAAGATGATGTATTAGAATAGCTTGCAAAACTGAAAGTGGACAAGGCCATGGGACCGGATGGGATACATCCCAGGATACTGAAAGAGCTCGGAGAGGTTCTGGCAGGATCATTAAAGGATGTTTTTTAATAGATACTTTGAGATAGGAGAAGTTCCACAGGACTGCATAAGGGCTGATGTGGTACCTCTTCACAAAAGTGGTAATAGGGACGAAGTGACTAACTACAGGCAGCAAGCCTTACCTCAGTGGCAGGAAAAGTAGTGTAGGCATTCCTGGAAGAGCAAATAGTGAACTTTCTCGAAACCAACAGGTTGCATGATCAGAGGCAACATGGTTTTACCAAAGGACGATCTTTCCAAAGAAATCTGATTGAGTTCTTTGACTGGGTGATCAGAGAACTAGATCAAGGGCATGCGATGGATGTGATCTATCTAGATTTCAGCAAAGCCTTTGATTCTATTCCTCATTGGTGGCTTATCAAGAAACATAACAGCTTAGGAATGGGTCCCAAGGTGGTGAACTAGATCAGAAATTGGTTGACTGACAGACGACAGAAGGTGATGGTAAATGTAACTCACTCAGATGAAAGGAAGGTGATTAGCGGTGTGCCCCAGGGTTTGGTTCTGGTACCGGTACTGTTCAATATATTTGTGAGTGATATTGCTGAAGGACTGAATGGAAAAGTCTGTCTTTTTTCAGATGACATGAAAATTTGCAACAGACTGGATTCCTCTGAGGTAGTGGAAACATAAGGAAAGACCTTTAAAAGCTGGAAGAATGGTTTAATGCTTGTCAGTTAAGATTTAATGTGAAGAAGTGCAGTGTCATGTCCTTGGGAAGCAGAAACCCAAATGAATTATATGCAATAGGAGGCAAGAGGTTGTTGTGCACTGACCAGGTGGACCTTGGAGTGATTGTTCTGAGGATGTCAAGGTGTCAGAGCAGTGTGACAAGGCGGTGGCCAAATCTAGAAGGATGCTGGGTTGCATACAGGGAGTAATTACCAGCAGAAAGGAAGAGGTACTAATGCCACTGTACAAGTAGCTGTTGAGGCCTCATTTGGAATATTATATTCCGTTTTGGAGATCATCTCGCAAAGGAGATAAAAAGACTCTTAAATGATTCAGAGGAAGGCGACCAAAATGATTTGGAGCCTGCATCAGAAGATGTATGAGAAGAGACGGGGCATCCAAATGGCAGATGAAATTTAATGTGGACAAGTGCAAGGTTTTGCACCTAGGAAAGAACAACCCAAACTATGGTTACACGATGCAAGGTTCCACAGTGGGAACTACTACCCAGGAAAAATATTTAGGCGTCAAGGTGGATAACATGTTAAAACCCTTCGCCCAGTGTGCAGTGGCGGCAAGGAGAGCAAATAGAATGCTAGGTATCATAAGGAAAGGAATGGAAAATAAAACAAAGAATATTATAATGCACCTGTATTATTCCATGGTGCGACAGCTCCTTGAATACTGTGTGCAATTTTGGTTGCCATATGTTAAAAAGGATATATCATTATTAGAAAAGGTACAGAGAAGAGCCACCAAAATGGTAAAGGGGATGGAAGAATACTCCTATGAAGAGAGGCTAAAATGTTTAGGGCTCCTCAACCAGGAAAAGAGACGGCTGAGGGGAGATATGATAGAGGTCTATAAATTAATGAATGGAGTGGAATGGGTAAACGTAGATCAATTGTTTACGTCATAGGAATATAAAAAGACTAGGGAATATACAATGAAGCTACAGGTTAACCTATTTAAGACTAATAAGAGAAAATATTTTTTCACTCAACGTGTAATCAAACTGCAATTTGTTACCGAAGAATGTAGTAAAAGCTGTTAGTGTAGTTGGGTTTAAAAAAGGTTTGGACATGTTCCTGGAGGAAACGTCCATAAACTATTATTAAAAGGGACCCAGGATATCACTGGTTGACCCAATACAAGCATTGAGGAACCTGTGTCTTTTGGGGAGACTGCTAGGTACTTATGACCAAGATTGGCCACTACTGGAAATAGGATACTGGGCTTGATGGACCTCGGTCTGACCCAGTATGGCATATCTTATGTTCTTATTTTCTTAAATACATACACTCTGGAGGAAAGGAGAGACAGGAGATATGATATAGACCTTTAAATACTTAGAGTATTAAAATGAAGAAACAAACCTCTTCGAAAGACAGGGAAGTTGTAAAAATAGAGGGCATAACATGAATCTACAAGGGGGTAAACTGAAAGGCAATGTCAGGAAATACTTTTTCACTAAAAGGGTTGTGGATGTTTGGAATGTCCTTCCAATGGAAGTGATGGAGGCAAATACAGTGACAAAATTCAAAATGGCATAGGACAGACAAAATGGATCCGTTTAGAGCAACAGGATAAAATCAAAATAAACATAACTATCTCTTGTATCTAAAAAAACAGGGGTATCCTACAAGGAGTGGTGGGTTCATCCCTAAAGAAAGATATGGGGAGGGTGACCTGCATGGAGCGGCAGATGCACCTTGCTGGGCAGACTAGATGGAACATATTGGTCTTTATCTGCCATCATATACTATGTTTCTATATATGCCAGGGTCCCCAGACTGAGGAGTTAGTAAATGGACCTGACCAATGACCTGTGTGTGGCCAGGTACCGGTTCAGTTGTGCAGCCATCCATGACATGTGTCAGGAGCTTCAGCCAGAACTTACATCCCTAACTCACAGATAGAAAACTATGCCTGTCCGTGTGAAGGAAGTCACAGCCCTAGGCTACCAGTGAACAGATTCATTCCGATCGATGATGTCAATGACAGCAGGTCTGAGCCAGGCAGAAGTGTCCTCTGTCCACCACACCAGCATGAGGCCAAATACAGGAACCGGAAGGCATACCAGATCATCTGTAATTTACAGGCAGAGATCACAGATCTTGTGGCACGCTACCCAGGCTTGTGCCATGATGTATACATACTCAGCCAGTTGGGGATACATGCTGCCTTTGAGGGTGGTGCCATCACTGGTGGCTGGCTACTATGTAAGTGGACACAGACATAGCAGCATGCATGCCCACACTAGATGGCCCTCCAGAGCACAAAAACATAGGTAGCTGTGGGTTTTCAGGCAGACTGTAACCCCCTTGGTAGCAGTGGTGGACAGGTGTGCAAAGATAGGACAAGGGTATTGCTGGGTTATGCGCAGAAAGCATCAACTGGGCCACATGAGCACAGACGGTGCAGCAGGCAGTGGGACCCAGCCCTGACAGACACAGATCAGAGCAGTGGCATAGATGAGTGGGGAATGCACATGCCCAGGCATTGGTTGATTGTTGGTATACATCCCGGTGTCACCGTGCACCTGCTCACCCAGTGCCAAAGGCACTTAGATGCTCCAGGAACACCATGATGCAATACTGACCAGATGACTGTATGCATGATGAGGGATGACAGACAGGGTCCCACCAGGGCACAGGGCGACATTTGTAACTGTCCCCAGTACAGACTGTACAGCTGATGTCATGGCAAGCAGAAGGCAGCAATGATACTTCAAAGGGTACCCCAGAACCACACAACAATGGACCCCAAAACACATCACCCCAAACCAAGATATGTTCCAAAAGGCAGGGCACAAACAGCTGGACCCATTAACATAATATAGGACATAAACTCATTGGTGCCCCCACAGGTATGTCCATCTCCCATCAGTAGTGGGAAACAGTCAGGGTGAGTGTAAATCTCCCAGTGGGTGGGAGGCATATGATCAGATGTAGCCACACACAGCCCTGAAGCACTGCCCCAATGAGATACACTGACAGCAGGCACAGTTGCAGCATGGGGAACAGGCACAGACACTACAGTCAGCTGTTATAACACCTCCTACTGGAGATCACATATAACATGACCCCCCTAGATTAACACCTACATAAAGGCAGTGTGGTAACAATCCACCCTGAGCTCACTGCCACAGCAGATCAGCTGATCTGGACACGCCATAGGAGCCAGTATCAGATATGTGCCACTGCCATCACCAATTGGGCAGTGTCAATCAGAGCAAGCTTGAGCTCTAGCAATTTTCCCACCCAAGTGCAACACCAGGGACAGTTGGAACAGCATTGGTGCCATACATACCATCTCAGTGGCAGCAATGGCTCACACCACATAGATATGATTCCCACAGGGCCCCATGCATGGTGACAATGCCCTCTGACACAGGTGTCCTGTATGCAGCACAGAAAGTAGGGGTGTGTGAGAATGCAGGTTTGCCACCCTGTGCATGTATGGACTGTCTGTGGTGGGTAGGGATGGCCCTGATAGATTGCACTGATGTAGACCTGTATGTATGCAAGGTGGCCCAATGCAGTTTATTTATTTTTATTTATTTAACAGGTTTTATATACTACTTTATCATTTCAATCAAAGTGGTTTACATTGAAACATAAAATTGGTAATGTACATTAAACAGGGACTTTGATAACTTGGATTTTTCTCAGGCAATGGAGGGTTAAGTGACTTGCCCAAGACCACAAGGAGTACTAGTGGGAATTGGGAATCGAACCCTAGTCTCTGGGCTCCCAAGCTAGTGTTCTTAACCATTTGGCTACTCCTCCACTCCGATGGAGTTGTTGCACTCCCTGACAAGGAAGGGATGCAGGCTGTTGTGGATGCAGGACATGCTGGCCTGCTGTCACCACCTGGGATTACATCAGATATGTGACAATGACTGTAGCCCTCAGCTCTTGCATTGCAGGGAAAATGGTATAGTCAGCAATGGTGGTGGACTGCCTCAGCATGGGTTGTGCATGGAAGCACAATACATGCTAGCTATGCTCCTGTCTGCTTGATGCTCCCACTGAGTAGCACAGGCTGCAGGTATGCCACCACAGAGATAACTGGATAGATGTGTACTACATTGGCAAGGGCAACATGTAAATGCAGTTTAATTTACATCTGGTAGGATCCACAACAGTTAGTGCAATAGGCCTGTTCAGCTCACCCAAATTGTGAATGTTCCCAATGCTGCTGATGCAGCTGGCCTGGGGTGTGTTAATGGGGTGGAGCTGAGAGGTCTTGGGTGGCTGTGCATCATCCATGACCCCACTCATTGAGGACCTCCCACCCTGTTTGTCCGCATAGTGTGACATGCTGAATGCGACCATGTGGCAGCAAGAGCATTATGCTAGTGAAGATGGTCGGCAGTCTGTGATATGGACGCATGTCCATGGACACAATGTCATGTGTCTGATGAATGACAACATTCCATGGTGTGATGTGGAGTACAAACCCCAGCACATAGGACCACCTCCTGAAAGGCCTCTTGGAGGGGCCTAAAACCCAAACCCCCAGATCAGATTACAATTGAATTATTTCACATATATATTGAAAAGGGCAGAGACCATGCCAACCTACTGAGAGTTCACCCTTGTCCCAGGAGCCATCCATGCCCATCAGAGGCTGCAAGACCCCCCCCCCCACCCCGATACCATGTGGGATACGCTATGATGCACCATATCTGTAATCATGTGCTGATCTACTCATCGGCAGTTGCCATCCTTGCAATCCACAACCCATTGGCATAGTTTGGTACCCATGGGCAACCCTGCTCAGGTGACATGCAATTCAGGGTACATCGTATTGGCAACCGACCAGTCATGTCTTCAACAGGCACATGCCACAGTAGACATGGTGATCACTCTCATCTAGGTGCAGGCATGGTGCACATTTGACACAAGATGCCAAGTCTATTGATTTATCAGGGTTGACACATGTACGTGCAGCCCCTGATGGTATAGGAGAACCTGAGATCTGCATGGGGCCACGGTTGTGTGGCCCTGTAGGTGGTACATCAGGCCTGGCAACTAAGGTCATGAATAGACAGGGTGGGGTCCTTGAGGGCATGTAGAGGGGAGCTAGGACTGTGACAGGAAATTTCTGGACCATCCATCGGTAACCGTGATGGACAATAGTCATACATGTGAAACTGTAGGTGGACAGAGGAGTGTCCCTGCCTCTGCTGGCCATGGTAGCCACAACCAAATCATGACATGGGGGGATCCAAATGACCGTGCCTTGCTCCCCACACCAGGCCATATGAGACATACACCACCAAGCATCCCCAGGCAAAATGTGTCTGCACCATGCTCAGCAGCCCATGGGCACCGATTTGTGCCATGGAGGAATTATTCCCAATGGGGCCAGGCAAAAATATCACCAGAAATATGTGGGAGACATCTTGCCTGCTATGATGCTTTCACTGTGCATTATTGCCACAATGCTGAGGTGGGGATAAAACCACATGACTACAGGGTGGCTGCTCAAACCTCAGGGCTATGCCCCTACATGCTGGATAGGGTTGCCACAGGCCAGATGGTGTTGGCTGTCCATGCACAGAGCCAGGCCATGATAGCAGGGTGCAGAGCAAGTCCCTTATCAGCTGTCAGGGACATTGACAGATGTTGCACATGCCCCACTGTATGGCTAATGGCAATGTATCCATAGATATGGCCTGGTCTGGCAGCCCAGCCAACACTCAATGGTACACAAGGAGAAGGATACCTGTAGAACACATACTGCACTGTGGCTATCTGAGAACTAGGTGCATGGCCTGTGTGGCCATTGTCATGCAGCTAGAGCAGTGCAACACCAACCTCATTGGCAGCTGCTGGGTGCATGATGCGCCAACCTTGCCCAAATGGCCCAAGCGCACACCCACCACCACTTTACAGCATGATGGGGATGCACACATAACACTCAAAAGCAGATGGGTGGGTAACACAGCAGCACTGCATGAGACACAGAAGCTTGGGTGAACAGGTGTAAATCTACAACACAGCATGTATACAGACAGCATAGCACAGGTGTGGCACATATGTACGGTGAGCATAGCAGAATGGATCGCAGGGCAAGGATGGAACAACCCCTGCTATGTGATCTGCTACACATCTCTGTGATGACTCTTTCCTCCCACAGTCTATGCAGGTGACAGAGGATACCCCCTGCGGGAATGATTAATGACCACAATTGTTCATCCCTGTATGCCAACAGAGCAGCAGTACAATTGGGTGCACAGGAGAGCATGGGGCATCGTAGAACAGATGTTCAGGAACTGAAGAGCTGCTTCCACTGCCTGAATCGGTTGGGTGGTGAGCTCCTGTAAGAGCCTGCAAAGGTGTGCAAGATCTTCCTCGCTTGCTACATATTGCACAACTATACACTGTTCCCTGTGGACAGGCATACCGGAGGGGAGTTGTGACATGGCAGAACCTTGTGCAAATACACTTTGGGTGAGGTACGCTGACCCTACTGATGGGGGCAGGGGTCGGTTGGGGATTGGGGGGGGGGGCTGGGAAGGCATGATCTGGATGCGGGGATGTGCGAGGTCTGGGAGGCACAGGGGATTATGGGTTTGGCGGTTGGGGGTGCTGATTCACGCGAACACCAGAAGGGGGCCATGGGGATAGGTGGGTTGTGGCTAGAAGGGCGGTGACACAAGGTTGGGAGGGGGTGGGAGGGTTGCATACGCGCAAGGGATGCACTGATGGTCATATGGGAGACAGCTTAGGTACAGAGACTAACAGGGGAACCAGTGTGCACAGCACCTGCCCAGGCATGGCGTCACCACCCCATATGCCCACCAGGCCCACACTGTGACCTTTCCCAATGTCAATGCTCCCCATGCTCATTGGTTGCGTTTCCAGTAACAGATGGCTTTAACTCCGTGCAATAGACACTTGCTGAGGTGTCTTGGGATGTTCATATGTGCCCTGACATGCAGGCAGCGTCACACAAGTGACAGCCCTGAGGTTTGCATTCCCCACATGGCATCTGTGGGGTGCTGGGGGTACTGCCACTCTGTACCTGTCAGGCTAATGGCCCTTCCCCCCACCTACTGGTGCATCCGATGGGGACATGAGTGCCTCATTGAGGCAGCACACCACCTGCATCAGGACACAGAGGTCTGCTCACATGCCCTCCAGGTGTAGCAAGATGAGGTCCAGAGGCCTGGTCAGGGCTGCAAGGCCCTGCACCATGGCTCCTTCTGAGCTCTTCCTCTGCTGCAGGGTCATGCTGCTTGTGGTTTTTGCTGGTGCCTCATCACGCTGTACCATGGCTGCTGGGGGGGTCAGTAAATGCTGTCTGTCCCCTCCACCTGTGCCCCAAACACCTGTGCCCCAAACACCTGTGCTCCCATCTGTACCCTCCCCCAGGTCCCACTCCCATCCCATCCCTGCCCTGCCTGTACCCTCCCATCCCCGCCTTCCACCCCCTGCAAATTTTTGTCCTTACCATTCCCACCCTTCCCCCCCCCCTCCCATCCCCATCCTGCCCTGCCTGCACACTCCCATCCCTGTTATCCTCCCATGGCCCCCCCTCAGAGAATCCCTCCTCCCCGGGCCATCTCTACTCCCCCAACCACCCTCATCACTCTCACATCCTTTGCCTCCTATAACAGCTCCCCCCGGCACGTCCTTCCTCCACCATCACTCAGCACCTCCTCCTATCTGCACCCATCAGCCTCCTTCTCCCCCTGACCCTTGGCATCTCCAAATGACATGTCTTGCAGCTCCTTTTTCTCCAAGGACTCAGCATCAGCCGCTCCCATACCCTCCCCAGTGGCCCATAATTCCTCTCTGAACTCTCCCTCCTCCATCATGGGTGACTGCCATCTCCTCTGGGACTGCCTCCTGGCAGGGCTCTTCTTCCACCACCTCTGCCCATCCCACCTATGTTGTGGCTTCCTCTGGGGCATGTCCCTTGCAGATCTGGGCTTCCCACTGTGGGGTCCACTCCACCAAAGACACAGTGCTATCAGGCTCCTCCCCTTCAGCAGAGCTGGGCACCTCAATCAGCATGAGGACAACCTCCTCATCATTCCCCATTCTCTCCCGAAGGGGAGGCGCTAGATAGCGCTATGGGGATGAGTGTGCTGATTGTGGCCACATCACTGGCCCGGCTTCTAGTGTTGGCATTTCCGGTGGCATGACCCCTGTCACAGGGCCCTGGATGTGGCTGTTCCACCATATCCTCTTCGTCTACCTCATCTTCCTCCTCCTCAGTCGCCTCCTCCCTGGTGGGCTCCTTTTTTGTTGGGGGGGGAGTCCTTCTCTGGGATAGCTGTGTGTGAGATGCACAGTAGGGGTGTTGCCTAGCAGTCATATGACCATTGACATTCATTGTCTGAATGCTCTGCCTGCTCTCTTACCTACATAGACTGTCCACCTAATGTTCTGTTGCTGGTGTGTCATTGCAGAATGGTGGAATGGGGTGGGCATGTGTTACTCCTGTTACCTGCTCATTAGTGGCATGTGTGCTACTGTCAGGCATACATGATTCTGTCCTCCTTGTCTGTTTGTGTTTGGGCACCCATGGGTTTTGGACGGCATGGCTGTCTGGGTTGTATGTGGAAACCGGTTGGGAGATGGTCCTCATCTACTGCCTGTGATGCATAGCTGCGAATAGTTGTCATTTCGATGTCTGTACATTGTTGGTGAAAAAGTAGGAACAGGGGAAACACCCCACCTGCAGAGGACCAGAACACAAAACAAGAGCTTCCTTCTCTTGTTTTGTGTACATTATTGGTGTACAGCAGACAGGGCTGGGTGCGCATCACCTGTACCTAACCTCTCTGGTTGGTGCTCCCTGTGGCATTGTCTCCATTTGTGCTGCTATGGCCAACAGGTACAGGGGCAGTAGTGCTGTGTTGGTCCCTCCTTCAGGGTGCCCATTGGGGGGTGGGTTCCAGGGAGGTTGGGTGCTGTCTCTGAGCCAGTATTTGAGTTATAGATTCCAGACCTATATGGACATGTAGGGCAGGGGTACATTTGTGGGTGACAGCTGCACCTTCCTGGGTGCACTTTAGTACTCTCCGTGCCTCTGTCCTGTCCTTCAATCCCTCCTATCCCTCCCATTACTGGGTCTGTGTTTGTTCTGGTGCTTCCTCCACTACCTGTATCCTACTCTAAGTAGGTATTTACCCAAGATCTGTTCTGGGCCCTCTCCTTTTATCTCTCTACACCCAGTCCCTTGGTGGTCTCAGCTCATCCCATGGTTTTGGCATTATGTCTGTGCTGTGCTGATGAATCTTGGCTCTCTCTTTCAATACATGATACGTCCCTGCACTGCAGGACCATATCTCTGCCACCTCTCTGACATCACTACATGCATGTGCCACTGCTGTTGGGAGGTACACATGGACACACCTGATCCTGTTGTCTTTCCCCAAGACCTTCCTCCCCATGTCCTCCTTTCTCTCTCTGTGGATGACAGTCTTCACTTTCCTGTTTCCTCAGCCCATAACCTCGGGGCCATTTGTTCTTCCTCTCTTTCCTTCCACTCACATTTCCCACTGGTGCCTTGGAATAATTGTTTCATTCCCTATTATATGGACTAGTTTCCTTCCCTTCCTCTATGAGCATACTGCCACCACACTTGTGCACTCTCTCATAGCTTCCCATCTCAGGTATTGCACCCTCCTCCGTGCTGGTTTCCATCTGAGTCAGCTCTCTACCCTTCCTTCTGGACATAGCTCTGCTGTGTGGGTGCTCTTTCATCAGTTGCACTATACGTAATGGGCCCCTCCTCTGTGCACTTCATTGCCTCCCCTTATGTTCAATATCCATTTCACACACCACCTTCTGAATTGTGATTTTCTTACTTTGTCTATTCTTCACTTTCATATCTCTCTCCCCTCCCCCTGGAGTCCTGCCTATGCACTCTGCACTTCTATTGGCTCACTCCTCTCATTGCCCTGTTTGTCCAATGCTTACCCCAGACATCGGTTCCTCCACTGTGCAGCTCCTTATGCCTGGGACATACTTCCATGGTCTATCCATCGGGTTCTCTCTTCCCCTTTTCACATCAGTGCTTGAGGCACACAACTTTGAGGCTGTCTTTGGCTCATGATCCCTGTTTCCTTGAATCTCCTTACCCTTCCCTTTTCTATGTACTCCTCACTATGGTCCTGTCTGTCCTGAGTAGGCTGTGTGGTCTAATGAGTGGGGATAGTCTCTATCTGTGTTTGTACAGTACTGTGTCTGCTTTGTAGCACTTTCCACATGTTTAGTGGGGTAGTCGTGGTCATGCAGTCCTCATGCACATTTAGATTTGGTGTGTGGACAATGCATATGTCGGCTACAGCACTGTTCAGGACACCAGGGTCATGCACCATTGCACCATCATCTGGTGACTGCATCCAGGCCTCTAAGTTTTTTCATGTGTTTCTTACATTCACATTTTACTTCTCATGCAGGTATGTGACAGCGCTACACACTGGACATTGAGGGCAGATACTGATCGGGCCAATGGTGGTGGTACCCTGGCTGGTCACTTTCCCCTCTGCATCTCCCACAACATGAAACATACCTGTCAACCTACAGCATATTGCCCTTTCACAGGGATCAGGACACACTTGCTGATCAATGCTCCTATCCTACCACTCCAGGACGACTATTTGCTGCTCCCAGCTCTCAACAGTGCACCTTGTCGTGCTGATTCCCACAGTATCACCACCAGTGTTCATGTGACTTTGGTCTGGATGAAATGCATAGGCGTCGTGTCTCTGGACTCTCTATGGCATCCACCCACTGCTGGGTCTCAGACTTTGGAGGCAGTGCTAGAATGTGTGACTTGGCCTCATGTTTGGGGACATGTCTGGTGCGGGTCTGGCGATATGACAACTGATCTGACACTCTGCATGGTCACTCACCTTGCTCCTGCTGCAGCTGCTGCCTGAGCCGCAGTATGAACCTGGGCCTTGTGTACCATATTGTCCGATACTGGACCCTGTAAGCCTCCATGTCCCTTCTGAAATGAAAGTGTCTGTGGACATGAAGGGTAAAAAAGTTCATGAGTGCATGTGCTTTTCCCTCCTGGGTCTGCCTGGCTGCATTCCCATTTCCTGTGGAGGCTGCACCCAGTTCCAATGAGCTGACAAATGTCCACAGTTACTTCTCCCTGGACTGTGGCTTGTCATGCTCCCCCAGGATTCTTGCTTGCTGCATAGCCTACTGGTTGGTGCATAAGCTAGAACACTAAAGGACATGGGTTCATTTCCTAGTCCACCTCATTCAGTGGGTCAGCACACAACATCAATCTGAAAGACCTGCATCATCTACTGCTTGGGCTGGTATGCACATTGTGGGTCCTGCAAACATTTTTGGAGACTTTGCAGGTTCTTGTAACCTGGATGGGGCACATCTGCGGCCGGGCTACAGGGGTACATTGCACCTTCATCTGACATACTATTGATTTTCTAATGCTCTTCTGCCATTCTGGCATTTTCCCACCTATCTTTGGCCTATCAGTTCTATGGTGCACCTCCCTGGCAGTATGCATCGGGTCACACTGTGGCATTGCATTATACCTTTTTTGCACTTGTCTTTCGGCCATCCCTGTGGTTGGCCTTTCACAGGTACCTCACTGCATGTTTACCGATGGCCTGGTGGTTGTTGTCTCAGCCTGTGATGGAGTTGGGTGATGTGTTGTACTAGTCCAGGCACTTGAATATAACACATGAGGCAGCATTCAATTCCCACTTGTTCCCCATGTTTTGCAAGGCCTGTTGGTGTTACTCACACATGTTTTCCATTCTCGGTACTCTCGGTCTATGTGGCTTTCTTTGTTTTTTCTTTCATGGTGCCCTCCCACAGATGTTAGCTGTTTTTAGTTTACACACTTGGGTTTTACAGCACAAAGTGTACTTTGCCTCATATCACAGGGCTGTCACTGCCTTTTGATATCACATGTTGGTGATATAAACATGTTTGATATAAACAGCTTCTCAGTATACATTTTTTGGGGGGGGGATGGTGTATGGGATAGATGGTGTGTTCAGCTGTACATGAGCATGTGTTGATCTTTTGGGTCATCTGTCCTTTGTACTTGGGCATGAGTTTTGTCTCCACAGTATTCTCTGGGGAGGTATGTTTCTAGTTCTGTGTTTCCTGTTGCTACCTGTGCGCTGCTTTCATTGGGCACTGCTCTGTCCACATGCAATTCATGTGGAGGCACCCTGCATCTTTTTTCCTGGATTGGGGCCCTGTTTTGGGTGTCCATACATTTGGTGGTGTGAACTCACTGTGTACCCACTCTCTTGGTCCACAGGACCCACTGGGCAGTGGGTGTCACATCCTGTCACCCACATTGGGGTTGTGCAGTGGGGTTGAATTCCTTACTCTCTGCACTGTTGTTGTTCCTCCACATGCATTCATCCTGCACAAGCCCAGTCCATCTCTTTCATGCCCTCTCTCTGTCGCTCACATTATGAATGTGTGCTTTCAACAGTACATGTTTGCCAACTTTACTGCTATTTCTCTACTTACTGAGCTAGGGTGGTCCTGATCCTCTCCTAGCCCCTGTGTGCTGCAGCATGGGCTGGTCTTCTGTATCCCATAGGAAGCAGCACTTCCTTCCTCTGCAGGACAAGTCTGAAAAGTTGGGCTGTGTTTCCCTTTGGTGGGTGGGGGGGGGGGGGCACTCCATCCTATTTACTGTTGCACGTGGACCACAGTGCAGATGGGCACGTTTTTGGACTTGCACGTTTTTGGACTTTCCACAGGTTGTGCTCCTTGGGCAAGTTCCTTGGGGCGAGATCGTGGGCGGGAGTCTAGAGTCCCCCCTGCTCTCAGACACCCCCTGCCTTCACAGGCCTGGTGTCCATTCTAATACAACCATCTCCGTAGCCCACGGCCTGTCTGATCAACCTTTCCAGCTTCACGGTAAGTCACTCCCCCCAGCTCTGGTCTTGCTGTTCCTCGTCCAGTTGTTCTTTCTCCCCCTCACTATGACTGCTATCCCTGTCCATTGGGGCTGGAGGCCTGCCCCCTCTGCCCCTGTCCCCCTGGGCACCTTTGAGAGAAATGTCTCTAATCTTATCCCCTGTTCCCACCCCACTATGCCCCCTCCCCCCCAACACTCTTGCTCCTCCAGCTTGCACTCCTGAACTGCCGCGCCATCTGTTCCAAATCAATTCTAATTCATGACATCACTTCTCAGCACACCCCCGATTTGTTTTTTCTAACAGAGACCTGGTTAAAGGACAGTGAGGAACCCTTACTCAATTGCTGCCTTCCCCCTGGCTACTCCACCCTGTCCACCACACGCCGGGGCAGGAGTGGTGGGGGGGTTGCAGTTCTCTACCACTCCTCACTACCTATCCAAGAACTGTCATCACCTGCCTTTCACTATCCAGAATCCCTGCTTCTTTGTCTTGGTTCCTCCCCCCCCCCCCACTCTTTACTTTCTCATTGTCTATGCCCCCCCTCCTCGTCAGCCCACCTATGGGACTCCCTCTTGTCAACCCTGTCTGAGGTCTCTCTTCTTCACCAACACATCCACATCCTGGGGGACTTTAACATTCCTGCTGATTCCCCCTCTACCCCCCAGGACTCCGCATTCCTCTCCCTCCTTTCTGACCTTTCCCTCCGTCAGTTTGTTCACTTTCCTATGCACTCAGCTGGGCACTCCCTGGACCTCATAATCTCCCACTCAGCCTCTCCCTTCGCCCCCTCTTCCCTCTCAGCTCTGCCCATTCCTTGGTCCGATCATTTTTGCCTATTTTTTTTCCATTTCTGTTAATCACTTACTCTGTGTTCCAATGTTCTAACATTACAATGTATTCATGTAAATTGTCCCTAAACAACCATGTAAATAGTTTTAAGCCTCCGCAAGGAGTTTCTTGTTATTCAGTTACACTGTGTTCTAATGTTTTATTGTTACAATGTATTCAGTTGAAAATACTGACTGTTACGTTCCCTGTAAACCGCCTTGATTTGTAGAAAGACGGTATATAAAAACTGTTACTTAAATACATAAATAAATAAATAAATAAATTAATTAATTTCTGCTTCATATCCCTCTCCACCCCCCTCTCCATGATGCTCCCAGAGTTCCGCCCCATCCAACCCCCTCCAGATCCAGCATGTTACTCCCAATACCCTCATTCAGTTCCCATCATCTAATACTCTCTCCCCCGCAGACTTCCATCTCCTCCCTGTTGATACCCAGGTCCAGGCCTGGAACTCAACACTCACAGCTGCCCTTGACAACTTTGCTCCTCTTCGCCCTCTCCTTCCCTCCCACAGCCATCGTCGCCACCTCTGGTATCACCCAGGTCTCCTCCTCCATCGCATGTATCTTCGTCGTGCAGAGTGCTGCAAGTGCAAACATCCATCCCCCGTCAACCTGGACAACTTCCGTTACTGCCATCACCAATATCACCTTCTTCTCCACTCTGCCAAGCAAGATTAGAACATAAGAACATAAGATATGCCATACTGGGTCAGACCAAGGTCCATCAAGCCCAGTATCCTGTTTCCAACAGTGGTCAATCTAGGTCATAAGTACCTAGCAGTTTCCCAAAAAGACACAGGTTCCACAATGCTTGTATTGGGTCAAGCAGTGATATCCTTTACCGACCTCATCTCTTCCTCTGCCAACTCCTCACGTCATCTCTATTCAGTTCTCTGCTCTCTCTCTGCTTCCCACTCTCTTGCTTCTCCAACCCCATCCCTGGTTACCCCTGATCCTGCTTTACAGGCCTCACACTTTGCCTCCAAAGTCCTCTCCCTCCATCTCCTATTTCCAAGTTGCCCCCCCCCCCACTATCCCCCCTCCTGTGGTCCCCTCCTCCCCCCTTTCCTCCCTATCCCCCCTATTTCCTTTTCCCCTCCACTTTCCTCATTTCAGCCCATTACCTTTTCCAGTCCTATCCAAAGCCTTTGTTTCCATCCATAAAACCTCCTGTATCTCCGACCCCATTCCTTCTCACTGGCTTCTAGAACCCTCCCTAGCTCTCTCCCCCCAGATTCTCTCTATCTTTAACTCTATTTATTTTATTTATTTATTTAGACAGTTTTTGTATACCGCCTTATCCTTCAATCAAAGCGGTCACAACAGAATTGGGGGATACATTTAACACGTGGGGATATGAGACACATACACTAATACTTACAGGGAACATGGGCTATGGAGAGTTAAGTGGCTTGCCCAAGATCACAAGGAGCATCTGTGGGACTAGAAACCCCAGTCCTTCAGGCCCAAGGTTGCTGTCCTCTAGTGGGATTTGAACCCCCAACCTTCCGGCCTGAAGTACCTTGCCCCAACCACTAGGCTACTCCTCCCTCTAGTCTCTCTTCTGGTACCTTCCCAGCCATCTGGAAGCATGCCTCAATCTGCCCTATTCTAAAGAAGGGTTCCCTGGATCCCTCCTCCTCCTCTACCAACTGGCACCCCATTTCTAATCTCCCATTCGTCTCCAAGCTTCTGGAAAAGCTTGTCTTTGCCCAATTCTCATCCCATCTTGAAGCCTCACTAGCCCTTCACCCCTGGCAATCTGGTTTATGTCCTAGCCACAGCACAGAATCCATCCTTCTCTCCCTCCTCAATGAACTGCATGCTGCTCATGACCGAGGTTCTTTTCTATCGCCGTTTCCCTTGACTTATCCGCCGCCTTTGACCTAGTCGATCACCGCACCCTCATTGCACGTCTTCACAGTGTCGGCCTTTCTGGTTCAGTCCTCCTCTGGTTCTGTTCATTTCCTACCAATAGGTCTTTCTCATTTTTTTCAGGGCATGCGTCCTCTCTCCCTACCCCTCTTCTCTGTGGTGTCCCCCAGGGACCCGTCCTGGCGCCACTCCTGTTCAACGTTTTCTGGCCCCTCTTACACTCCTGGTGCAACAACATAGTATCTCTGTATATTACTATGCAGACGATATTATCCTCCTTCACCACACTGATTCCTCTGTCCCCAACATCAGTCCACTTAATGCTTGCCTATCCTCTATGGCCTCTTGGCTATCCTCAAACTTCCTACAAATTAACCTCTCCAAAACCTCAGCTATTTGGTTCACCTCTGGCAGCCTAGCACCCCCCCCCCCCCTTGTCCCTCTGATCTCCTCCTCCACTATTCCCATTGTCACATCCATGAGTTACCTAGGTGTTGCCCTTGATTCATCTTTCACCTTTAAAGATCATATCTCATCTGTAGTCCAGCACTCCTTCTTCACTCTGAGACAACTTCATACAGTCCGCCCTTTTCTTTCCGTCCCCTCTATGACCACACTGCTCCTGTCCCTTGTTATGTCACGTCTGGACTACTGCAATGTTTCCTTGGCCGGCCTTCCTCAAACCCAACTACGTAGACTTCAACGTGTCCAAAATACAGCTGCCAATATCCTGACCCATGCCTCCCATTCATATCACATCACCCGTCTTCTCATACGATTGCACTGGCTCCCAATTCCCTATAGGATTCAGTGCAAATTTCTCATCTTTGTTTATAAATCAATCATACTGGTACCTCTCTCTATCTCGCTGCCTTGGTTCATCTTCACACCCCCTACTGATTCCTCAGATCCATTCACGCTAATCGCATGTCTTTTCCATCACCATCCCAGGCCTATCTAGAATCCACTTGCTCTTCAGCCTTCTTCTTCCTTGGTCCCCGGCTCTGGAACTCCCTCCCTTCAGCTCTTTGCTTGGAACCCTCCTTTAACACCTTTAAGGCCAGACTAAAAACCCACCTCTTTTGTTCTGCCTTCGACCTCCCCTCACCCACCTCCCCCTCTCCCCATCCACCCCGTTGATGTCAAGTCATGTTCTCCCCTCCCCAGTATAGCACAGTTACTGTCTGTTCTTCCCTCTAGCTCTTGCCTTTCCTTTTCTGTCTAAATTTATTGTTGTTATTTTCCCTTTCACATCAGGTCGACGTTTTATTGTAAACCACTCTGATGCTTCTGTATGAGCGGTATATTAAGCTCCAAATAAAGATAAAGATACTTTGAAAGAAAAGTGGGATAAAGGAGCTATGATACAGACCTTTAAATATCTCCAAAGTATAAATGTACTGGTGATAGCCCTCATTCAAAAGAAATGGAGTTCTTAAATCAGGGGCCATAGGATGAGGTGCAAGTGGGTAGACTCAGGAATAATCTAAGGAAATATTCTTTATGGATAGATGTATAAAACAGCCTCTCTGTGGAGGTGGTACAGACAGGGATGGTATCTGAATTCAAGAAAGGATGAGACAAGTTTATAGGATCCCTGAGGGGGAGAAACATAGAAAATAATGGCAAATAAAGACCATACAGCATATCCGGTCTGTCCATCAATATCACTTAGGGAAGGGATTTGGTTAGACAGACAGACTGGATAAGCCACACGGACTATCCATTTTCTATTTTTCCTTTTCCTTGAATCATCAGGTCTTCTAAATTTCATCCTTTTGTGTCTTTTCACCTTCTTCCCAAATATCTTTCTCTGTTTTCGCTCACTTCCCACACAATCCTTTTTCTCCATAGATCTTTTCACTCTCAGCTAGGAATCCTTTCACAATTATCTGTCTCTTTTCACCCACTTTCCCGATTCCTCTAACTTCCACCTCACTTATCCCATTCCCTTATCTCTTGGGTCTGTGCCTTATTGAATTAGATCTGAACCTTACTAAGGGGTATGTTTACTAAACTGCGGTAACGTTCCCCGCGTTAGGTTCCCTGGATTCTCATATAAGGGAATGGGCGGCGCATCATTATGGCAAGCTGTGTCAGTTAACGCGCGTTACAAGGCGCCTTAGGCTAACGCGCGTTATAAGGCATGTTACAAGGCACGTCATAAGACACGTTATAAGGCACCTTAGTAGGCACAGTACAAGGCACATGCCTTATAACGTACCTTGTACTGTGCCTAGTAATGTGCCTTATAACGCCGTATAGGGAGTGATGACAACTGTGGTGAGGGTATTATGGGCTGGCAGCACGGATCTGCAAAGATATGACTGTCACAGGCATGCAAAACATCAGACATGGACAGGAAGGAACAACGAGGAATCAAACACCATGACCACTGCCTAGAACAAAGCTACTCAAATCCAGTTCTGGAGGTCCACAACTCTGCAGGTTTTCAGGATATCCCTAATGAATCTGCATGAGATATATATGCATTAGAGATATCCTGCCAACCTGACTGGTTTGTGGCACTCGAGGGCTGGATTTGGAGACCCCTGCCTTACACCTCTGTCAGTTAAGATTGTGAGTGGGCAAGGTACAGATGTTGTAGACATCAAAAGGGTAGATAGAATGTATCACATTCCTCCACAATTCTCACCACCACCATAAAGTTGTCTAATAGACAATATTTTGATGGTGGTGAGAAGCGAGGAGGAATGTGACAAATTCTATCTAACCTTTTTGATGTCTTGGACATCTGCACCTTGCCCACTCACAATCGTAAATGACAGAGGTGTAAGGCAGGGGTCTCCAAATCCAGCCCTGGAGGGACACAAACCAGTCAGGTTGGCAGGATATCTCTAATGCATATATAGCTCATGCAGATTCATTAGGGATATCCTGAAAACCTGCAGGGTTGCGGACCTCCAGGACTGGATGTGAGTAGCTCTGGCCTAGAATGGCAGTGTAATAACCAGTAGGCTATACCTCTATGGCTTGGTGCACAGCACTGGCTAAGTACAGACGGACTGCAGATCACCGCACAAACTGTCTGCTCTGTGTGCCAGGATAGGGTAACCCCACCAGCACCCATGATGCATTGCACATGCAGAACAGCAGCCTACAGCTGACCACCAAATGGGGTCTTCACTTCACCGGTACTGCAGCGTGGTAAGACAGACTGACAGTGTGTGATACTGGCACAGAGTAGCTACAGACCATGCCATTGTGCAGGTTCTGTGTTCACCCTGAGGGATAGGATGGGTGCCCAGCACTAGGTCCACAGTACATGTGATGCTAGAGATATGTCCTGCTGCACATCCCTACCAGTGTGTGACAGGTGCTCCCACCTGTGCAAACAAAAGTACTTCTGTTACCATCTGGGTTCTGCAGTCACATGCGGCCCTGTGGGACCAGACACCAGTCAGATTAGTGTGTACGCAGTGTCAAGGTCTGGCTGCCATGGGTACCTGTTATCAGGGCAGCGGTGGGGAGGGGGCTAGACTCACATGAGGTTTAGGTAGCACTGCCTCTATGGGTTGAAGTGGTATGCACTAAATACCCCAAGGGGCCCACAATCACTACTATTGTAGTTGAGGGTATGGTAGGACAGGTGCCTGCACCCTACGGAATGGCTGTAACACCAGTAACCACAGTCCTGCTGGCCGATGACAGCTCTCGAGCACGGATGGGCCAGAACCATACATGTGACCGTGGCAGACCAGCAGTGATGCTTGGGGTGGGCAGGGGAAGGTTCCACACCACAGTCAGCCATCCACCAGCACAATCAGACAGCACCTGCAGTACCCTACATGGTGGCCACACCATGCACAGACTAACTGGAGATATACCACTAGCCAATCCATAGTGCATGCTCATGGGGGAACCCTGTGCACCCAGAGGTGGGATGCGCAGCACAAACACCAAGCAGGCATCTCCATGATTGGGACCCAGAACCAGAAACACACAGGCATCACTAGAGACAAATAATGTGTGGTACTAAGTGGGAACATGGACATGCCATGGCCATGGCTCGGTCAGAGTGAGAGTGACCTACCAGCATGACATGCTGTGGCCACCCTGCCCATGCAGGTGGTGGTCGAGCACTACAGTGTCCCAGCCATTTCCCTCCACCCTGTACAGATGCATCCTGGCCAATCCTCCCTGTCTGGGCCATACCCACAATACCTTGCTCCTCATTATACACATTTGCAGGCTAACGCTGGAAACAGCGTGAGCAATGTGGGCTCAGTGAGGTGATGGCAGACACAAAACAATGGATAGACATACGCACACTCCCACACCTATCTCAGCATTGTGCAGAGATAGAGGTGGTTGACAGCCCTGCCCACCACACTGGTCCTGAGCACAGTGCTGACATTGCTAAACTGTGCAGGGGGTAGTAGTAGTGCTCTGGTGATAACTTCAGCTCCATGCTGGGGCCAACAGCCTGACACTCCATGAGGCTATGGATAGTGAAGCCCGTGTGAGTGGGTGTTTGTACCCCTGTGCACCACTGCATTGGGGTTTGCACATGTTGTTGTTGTGGCTGCATTGTGGGATAAAACTATGGGGTGATGCTCTGCAGTTCCACAGATGGGACTTGAACCTTTTGCTCTTGGACATACTGGCTGAGTGTATTGCACCACACTGTTGCCACAGCAGCATAGTAGTCCCTGGGGCTACCCTTACGTTCCCCAGCCAGACCTCTTCTGTTGCACTGCACATCACGTACTGATACAGGGCATGGGCTAGGTCCACTGCAGGTGGATGCCACTACTCCCACCAGCACAAACACACACCCCCCCCCCGCCATGCTGCCATGACCATATGCTGTCGGTGCCGGTGGTGTTCAGTCCTAGGCAATCCAGGGGGCAGGTAGGCGGCTGCCTAAGGTGTGGGTTCTGGGATAGGGGTGCCTACATAGCTGTCCATGCTTCCCCTGGCACTGCCTGCCAATGTTATGTGCCCCTTGGGGTTCCTTCTGGGTAATGTCCCATGGATGAGACACTGTGGGACACAGACTCATGGGCATGTTTGACCCTGGTCTGTTGCTGTCTTGCTGGTGTCCATTTTCTGTGTTCCTATGTGCCACCTAGGCAACCGCCTAGTCCACCCCATGCCCCAGTAGCCCCCACTGCATGTCCCACCTGCAGCCCCCATGCCCCATTTGCGCCATCACCATAGTGGCCATTCATATCAGGGCACTATGCTGTTGCTGCAAATGGAGCACTACTATCATCTTTCTTGGGCTCCCTGCCTATTGTGTACATTGCTGACACTAAAATGGTTTCTCTCTCCTGCAAATGTGCATCTAGCGGCGGGTTTTCATTCGCGGTAGGTTTCAGCCCTTCAGTTCAGTGCGTTAGTGTGCAGGGAGCCTCTCCACGCCCACTCTCCACCCATTGACCCAAGCTCTCCGCCCTCTCTCCTCCCTCTGCGGTGTCTCCTGCGCCGCGGAACGCTTCCGCGCAGGTTATAACATTACCGCGCTTTAACGTTACGTTACCGCTCATTAACGTTACATAACCCTATTTGCACCCATGACCTGGAATGCCCTCCCCACTGAGCTCCGTTCTACCCCAGACCTATTGTCATTTAGAAAAGCCCTCAAACAACACCTTTTCCTCATCCATTACCCAGAATCCAATCCCAGAAACAACCACCCATCCTCACATCCTACACCCTACTCCACCCCACCCAAAATCCAACACCATAAAGAAAATGACTAGCTCTACCACCATATCCCCTCTCTTATTTATTATTGGTACTGATCACACATCTTATTGATTAAACCTCTTATAAATATGTTGAAACCAAGCTATACTATAAGTATCATTTCTCACCATACTATATGTATAATTTCTCACCATACTCCATGAATAATTACTCTGTAATTAGTTACCCCTGTTACCTCCAGGTTATCTCGTCCATGTTCAATGTAAAAACTCAATTGTCGTGTGACATTGCAGTATGTTTTTTGTTCAATTGTAAACCACACTGATTTTAATAGCGCGGTATATAAGAGAAGTAAATAAATAAATAAAATAAATAACGCGCGTTAACATTACCTACCGCGCGGTCTGTAACATTACCGCAGTTTATTAAACATACCCCTAAGTCAACTGTTCTGCAATGTACTCATTCTCCCTACTAATTTTCCCAAGTACCACAATAACTACAAACCTGCTGTGTTACACTGCTAAGACATGCAACTGAGTGTCTGTGGTTTTAAGTCATGTAATGGCATGCAATTTGCCGAATACTGAGTGAGGAAAGGTGATGAGGGGAGATATGGAATTAACTTGGATCATGATTGATTAATGCCTCTCAGAATGATAAACCGAGTCAGAGCTAACTAGTGGGATCATGTGAGACTGATGCTACATTTACATTAGGACCAGAAAATATTATGTTATTTTCCATTTTCTTTCTATATTTTTTCTGTCTGTCTGTCTGACTTCCATTTCCATGACAGGCCATCCCCTAAGAAGCTCTCACTATGCATGAGAAGGTGGGGTCTCTGGAGAAGATCTCTGGTGATGCTGGGAAGAGTAAGAGCTAAGTGATATCCTGTGACCAGATAGAGTAGTTACTCACCTGCAACAGGTGTTCTCCAGGAGCAGCAGGAATTAGTCCTCAAATATGGGTGTCATCGGCACCGATGAAGCCCCAGCGGAGCATTTCCCCAGCTTTCCATGAAAGCCTTTGGGATTGCTGGCACGCATGCGTGGTTCCCTTCCCACCTAAAAGTGCCATCTTACCTCAGTCAAATGACATAGCTAAGAAGAGCACACAAAAATGTAAAAACACAAACTATGTACAACTGCAACTCCAAGGGGAGGAGGGAGGGTTGTGAGGACTGATTCCTGCTGCTCCTGGAGAACACCTGTTACAGGTGAGTAATTACTCTTTCTCCAGGACCAAGCAGGAAGTCAGTCCTCACATATGGGTGACTCCCTAGCTCTGGGCTACCGAGGAACCCAGGCTGAACAAGAGAACTCCCTCTAGTCCCAGCAGCAAAGAAAAGCTTTTCAAGGACACATCCTCCACCAGTAGCCCAACAGAGGGCAGGAGGGCAGGAGCTGCCTAAACCTCAAAGAGATTCCGGAGTACTGCTTGGCCAAAAGCACTGTCCCTATGGGACTCCCTTTCCAGACAGTAATGGGCTGAAAAAGTCTGGCTTGAAGACCAAGTTGCAGCCCTGCAGATGTCTACCAAGGGCACAGAGCGGAGATGAGCCACTGAGGCAGCCATTGCCCTGACACGATGGGCCATGACCCTACCCTGCAAAGGAAGGTCAGCCACCTTGTAAGCCCAGGTGATACAGTCAGCCACCCAGATAGACAAGGTACGCTTGGACACAGCTAACCCCAACTTATTGGGGTCAAAGGATACGAAGAGCTGAGTAGCCCTTCTATGCCCCTGCGTACGGTCAAGGTAGAAGGATAAGGCCCTCCTACAGTCCAGGGTATGCAGGACTGCTTCAGCCTGGCTTGAATGAGGCCTAGGGAAGAATGTTGGAAGAACCACCTCCTGATTGAGGTGGAAAGAGGAGACAACCTTAGGGAGGAACTTGGGATGAGTCCTGAGGACTATCCTGTTCCTATAAATCCTGGTATAAGGCCTATCACAGACCAGGGCCTGAAGCTCACTCACTCGCCTAGCCGAGGTAAGGGCTATCAGGAAGAGTGTCTTCCAGGAGAGGAAGCGCAGTGGACAAGTAGCCATCGGCTCAAAGGGTGGGCGAGTCAGTTGCTGCAAGACCACATTCAGCTCCCACTCAGGAGCAGGAGGACGGATGGGGGGCTTGAGCAAAAGCAAGCCCCTGAGAAAGCGGGACACCAAGGGGTGACCAGATAGAGAATGTCCCTCCACCAGTGAGTGGTGAGCTGCTAAAGCTGAGAGGTGGACCCGAACAGAATTGGACTTAAGTCCCTGATTGGATAAGTGCAGCAAGTACTGAAGCACTACCGGCACAGTACAGGAGAAAGGATCCTCTGTACGTAGCTGACACCACACAGAAAACCTCTTCCATTTGAGAGCATAGGCTTTCCTAGTGGACTGTTTTCTAGAGGCTAGGACAACCTCCTCAACTTCCTGAGGCAGGCCCCAGGGAGCCAAGACTACCCTTGCAGCCTCCAGGCCATCAAATTGAGAGTCTTGAGATTGGGGTGTAGTAAAGAACCCTGCTCCTGAGAGAGAAGGTCAGGTTGCAACCCCAGAGGCAGTAGGGGATCCACCGCCAGTTGAAGCAGAAGAGGAAACCAAGGCTGTCTCGGCCATCTGGGAGCTACCAGTAGGACAGAGGCCTTGCCCCGAGGAATCTTGAACAGAGTTCGGGCCACCAAGGGCGTGGGAGGAAACGCATACAGGAGGCCCTGATACCAGGACATCAGAAAAGCATCTGGTGCGATCCTCAAAGGATGTGGTTGCCTGGAGCAGAACTTGGGTAGCTGCTTGTTTAGTGGACTGGCAAAGAGATCTATCCAAGGGAGACTCAACTTCAGGAAGATATTTTGAACCACCAAGGGATGCAGCTGCCACTCGTGGGGCTGCAGAATCCTGCTCAACCGGTTGGCCAGGCAGTTCTCCTGGCCTGGGAGGTACACCGCCTTGAGAAGCATGTGGTGCTTCAGGGCAAAGGAACAAAGGTCCTGAGTCTCTCGACAAAGGATCTGGGACCCAGTGCCACCCTGCTTGTTCACATAAAACATGGCCACCTGGTTGTCTGTTTGAATCAAGACTGAGCGGTGAGCCAGGGCTGGAGAAAAAACTCTGAGAGCCAAGCGGATAGCTCGAAGTTCCAGAAGATTGATCTGTTGGGCTGCCTCCCAGGGAGACCAGAGGCCTTGGGTGCACTTGTCCAGACAATGAGCACCCCAGCCCTTCAGAGAGGCGTCGGTGGTGAGGACCACTGAGTATTCTGGCATTTGGAAGGGCATTCCTTTGAGTAGATTGGGTGGATGTAGCCACCAGCTGAGGGAGGCCAAAAGGGGTTTGGACATCTTTATCTTGTCTCGTAAGTGGCCTATGGCTTGAGACCACTGAGTCCGAAGGCACCACTGTGCAGGCCTCATATGGAGCCTAGCATTGGGAGTCACATGTACTGTCAAAGCCATGTGACCCAGAAGCCTGAGGCAGAGTCTGGCGGAGACCAGGGACCTGTTCAGAAACTGCTTTGCCACGTCCATCAGCCTTTGAGCCCTGTCTTCTGGCAAGAATGCCTTTGCCAGTTGAGAATCCAACCTTGCCCCTATGAACTCCAAGTTCTGGGAGGGGAGCAAAGTGGAATTTGCGAAGTTTATGACTAAGCCCACCTTTTGAAGCAGAGCAATGGTGTTGAGGGTGGCTTGTCTGGCCTCCAGGGACGTCTGACCCCTGATGAGCCAGTCGTCCAGATAGGGAAAGACAAAGATGCCTTGATTTCTCAGGTAGGCCGCAACCACTGCCAGGCACTTGGTAAAGACCCTTGGAGAGGAGGAAAGGCCAAAAGGTAGTACTCTGTACTGATAATGGTTTCCTCCCACAATGAACCTGAGGCACTTTCTGTGGTCTGGATGAATGAGGATGTGAGTGTACGCATCCTTTAGATCTAAGGAGCATAGCCAATCTCCCTGCTGGAGGTAGGGCAGAAGTGTCCCAAGAGTAAGCATCTTGAACTTTTCTTTCTCTAGGAACTTGTTGAGGTTTCTGAAGTCCAGAATGGGTCGAAGGCCACCGGTTCTTTTGGGTATCAGGAAATACCTGGAGTAGAATCCGTGACCTTGCAAGTGGGGAGGCACAGGCTCCACCGCCCTGTCCACCAACAGACCATGAAGCTCTTTTAGAAGGAGGTCTGTGTGCAGGGGAGGCCTTGGAGGCTCCCCTGGAAAATAAGGCGGTGGCAGTTGGTGAAAATGGAGGGCATAGCCATTGTGGACTATGTCCAGCATCCAACTGTCCCCGGTGATAAGGGGCCACTGGTGGGCAAAGAGGGCGAGACGACCTCCTGTTCAGGGTGGGGAGAGCAGTGGAGGAGAGGCTACGCTCAAGGAGTCAAAAACCTCCACCCTGCTGAGTGGTAGCAGGGGCCTGAGGCTTGGGGGTCCTCTGCCTATGGAGCCCATTACCCTGGCCCTTGGCTTGCTGACCCTGGGGGGCAGCTTGGGCAGCCTGATACTGAGGGTACTGTTTGTAGGCAGTGCCCTTCCTCAGGTAAAAGGACTTTTTAGCCAAGCCCTTCTTCTTATATGAAGGGGCAGAGGTCTTCCTCGACAGCCTTGTCCGGGTAAGGTGCTCTGTCTCGAGCTGAGCGGCCTTCTCGGTCACGGGTTTGCCAAAAAGGTTCTCACCTCATCAGGGGACATCGACCAACTTGTCCTGAACCCATGGCTCGAGGTCCGATGACTGCAGCCACGCCTGGCGTCGAGCCGCGATGCCGGCAGCTGCTACTCGGACCGAAGCCTCGAAGCTATCATAGGCGGCGCGGGAAATGAACTTCGAGCATTCCCGAATCCCCAAGGACAAGGTCTGAAATCTCTGCAAGGGTTCCCAGGAGAGACCAGCAGAGAAGCCGGCCAGTTCTTTGGCCAGGTCCCGCAAGTACATGCCCATGTACAGCTGGTAAGACTGGACATGGCAAGCAAGCATCGACCCCTGGAAGCACTTCCTACCGACGCCATCGAGGTTGCGGGCCTCCTTGCCGGGGGGCACTGCGGAGTGCATCTTCTGGCTCTTCAGACGATGCATGGCCGATTCTACAACCATGGAATGGTGTGGTAGCTGTTCTTTCTGGAAACCAGGGCTTTTGCGGAGTCGATAAATGGAATTGACTCGCTTACTTAGAACTGACGCCGAGGCCGGGGCCTCCCACATTCGGAAGAGGAGCCGTTCCAGCATCGGAGGAACCAGGACAGTAAAGGCCTCCTTCGGAGGAGAGTCGTACTGTAGAGCATCGAGCTCCTCGGCTCCTCGGCTCTTCCTCGGGATCGGCAGGGATAGCCAAGGCAGCGGCCATATCCCGGATGAACTCCGAGAACCTAGTGTCCTCCGGAGGGATCTACTCCGGGGATCAGACTGCGGTGAGTCCAGGCGGACCCGTCCGAGGAGGAGTCAGGGTCCGACCCCGCGGTGCCCCGAGGCACCCGCCCCAACGCCGGGGGCACCGGCGTCGACACCCTCGGTCACGAACGGGAGGTCGAGGGAGACCTCGACCGAGGACGACTTCGAGCCACGAGGGTCTCGAGCATCGGCTTGGTCTCCAGGGTTGACTTCAAAGTCGATGTCCCGGTGGTCGGGGCAGATGCACCAGACAAGCTGGCCATCAGTGCACGCTGCTGCTCCATGAAGGCAGACAGTCTGCACTCCAAGGCTGTCATCCTGAGACTCAGCTCGGGAGACGCAGCAGCCACCGACTCAGGCCCCGGCGGCGCCGGGCCCGACGTCGGCTCTCTGGGAGGAGAGTCCACGAGGACCACGGGGCTTACGTGTCCAGCAGACTCTGGCTCCATGCGAGAAACTTTGGCAGGCTTCTCTTGGTCCACGGGCCCGGGACGGCGGTCGGGGGTCTTAGACCTGGCCCTCGAGGGACCAGGGACCTACTCCGACGCCGCCCTCATGAGCCGCTTCTTCCTCTTACGTTCCCGGTCGGGGGACCCCCTGTCCGAGGAGCTTCAACGGCGCTCGGGATCGGAATCCCGAGATGTCGAGGCCTCAGACGAGGTCTGGGCCTGGCCGGAGGCAGAGTCCGAGAAAAACCTTTCCTTTTGATGCTGTCGACTCTTTAGTGCCTTGGAAGACATCTTCCCACATGGCCCACACGACTTTGGGTCATGGTCAGGGCCAAGGCACCGAAGGCAGCAGTCATGTGTGTCGGTAAGAGACATAATTTTCTTACACCGATCACACTTTTTGAAACCACTGGAAGCCATCGGGGAAAAAATAGCCCCAGCGAGGTCAAAAGACCGGCCTTCCAGTGAAAAATGAAAAAAGGGCGCGAACGCCAGCCACAAAGGGCAAAAACCGAAAAATGAAGAAAACGGGCTCGATACCGGTGTACCGAACCCGGCGGGAGGGGAACCGGCATCGAACCGGAGAAAAAATAGCGAAAATCGCTGAAGAAAAAAATCACTTTTATCCGGGAGAACAGGACACACGTCCGATGGGCTTCTCGGAAAAAAAGAGACTGAGGTAAGATGGCACCTTTAGGCGGGAAGGGAACCGCGCATGCGTGCCATCATTCCCAAAGGCTTTCAAGGAAAGCTGGGGAAATGCTCCGCTGGGGCTTCATCGGCGCCGATGACACCCATATGTGAGGACTGACTTCCTGCTTGGTCCTGGAGAACCTGCGATATCAGTTGACTCCAGCTGTGTGAGCCAGAAGTTGCCTTGCCCCCCCCCCCCCCTTTGCTCAATGATATAAAAACCATGATTAAATCACTCCTAAGAGTGCTGCCATCAGTGATGGGGCACATCAAATGGTACACCAAAGAAGCAGCAGGGGAGAGGAGGGCATTGCACTTTAATGTCTTCTCAAGGTCTGTTTGTATTTAATAATCAATGGGGTTTTAGAGCTGTCCATCTTTGCTGTTAGAGAGGAGCTTAAGTGGGTTGTGAGAGGGGAGTTGGGTTTTGATGATATATTAATTACAGAATGTACATTTGATAGTGCAGGATTGGTTTGTTAGTATGCCTTGAAAAATTTAGAGGTTGATAGAAGCAGCTGCTAAGCTATTTATAGTACCTAGTCACCACCACTTTATTTAAAGCCAGATATTCCGGCGTCAGGCACCGAATACCCTTCTTTGTCGGTCAGCACATCACTACCCAGTTAGCAATGATATTTAGTACTAACAGTATAGCAAAAAAACTGTTAAAGTTAGGAAAGCAACTCAGATGACCTAATTTTAACCAGATAACTATCCGGTAGCAACTGAATATTGCCACTAACCAGATAATGACTGGAAACATCACTGCTCTGCTCATAAGCCACCCTAGTCTTAATGAGGCATTTTTTACAGGATCTGTGGGAATATTCAGCGGCACTAACTGCTTTTATGCCTGCACACATTCCTAGTTTTAATTAGCTGTATGTTATAATGTTTTCTTTTGCTTGTTTATTGTATTTATTTTGAATTACCATATATTTTTATTATTCTGCCAACAATTCTGACTTTTTATAAAGAAAAGCAACCTATAAATTGAAGAATAGAATTTGAGATTCTCCTTTCATCCCCCTTTCCTTTTTTGCTTCTTATAATTTTGGGTAGCTACTAAAACTTGCATAGTTGTTTAATCTGGGAGTGGGGGGTGAGGGGTATTACTATTCTGCATTTTGAGTCTGTGGAGTTGTTGCTTTAAGTAGCAGTATTTAGAATTCCCAGAGTATTTATATGGATCCTGTGTATAGTATTTACATATTGCACAGCTCATGAAGGATTTTTCCCACAGATACAAAGGTTGAAAGGGACTCAACTAGATAGCCTGCTGACTGTCAAACCCATATAGTAATAATACTAATGGCATGCATATTCTGTCACACAGATAAATTACATACATCATTTGGACATATGAGGAGATTTAAGAAACAACAGCACATTAGTATATTTTTGGGCAGTAGAAAGTCATAAACAGAGAAAATATCATCAAGATGATTCTAAAATAAAATGCCAGCAATTAGCATAGCCATCAAAGAAGCTGGTGAAACTCTGGTTCATTTTCAAAAGCAATGTCACTAGCTAATAGCCTGTAACTGTAATAAAACATATTGCGAGAACCTCAATGTTATGGCATAAAACCATCATTAATCATTTAACACAAATAGACCCACTGGGAAATTGATTAGACAAGCATCAGAACTACAAAGCAAAGAAATCGTCTTCTGTAATGATATCTAAGAATGAATACTTAGAGCTACAGTAGATTTACTGATTTGCATTACTGCATTAACGTACATTATTGCATTTAAACACACATTTTTGCTAGTCAATGCACATTGTTAAGTACAGTGGAGCCTATTTACTAGTAATACACATTGACATGCATTAATGTGTGTTAATTGTTAATGCATATTAGTAAATCTTAATGTCAAGGATATATATATATTTAATATTACATATAGGAGAGACAGCAGTAGTCCCTACCTCCCACAAACAAAAAAGTGACAAGTGGAAGCAGCAACGTGTCTACAGAGCCGGAGAGAGTCTCTAACTGCTGCCAGGAAAATATGGCAGACCGGTGACAACATCTTGATTTAAAGAACTGGTGGGAGTCCCCACCTCCCACTGGAAAAGATTGCCTAAGGGTTGGAGAAGGGGTAGATGGGGGCATGGAGCATAAAAGACAGAGAGGGATGGAACATAAGGGAAGAGGAGAAGGTGAGAGAGGAAGAAAAGAGATGGGAAGTGAGAGTTGAAGGACAGAACATGAGGAAGGAAGCAGATCATAAGGGAGGGGACAGGGTTAGAGGGAAGTGAAGGAAAGGGGGAGCTTTTAATTTAAGTTTAAACCTTAGTCAGTAGCAACAGGGTTCCTTTAATTTAAATCAAATCAGAATATAGCCAGCATAGAAAGAAGAATGGGGTAAATATTTTTTGAGGAGAAATAAATAATTTGTTTCTAGAGACCTTTACAAAGAGGCCTTCCAATTAGGAAGCAAAAGACCTTTGGAATTGTTTTAAATAGGTGTTAAAGTCAAGTGACAGATCAAAGGGACAAGTTGAAAGATTCCATCTATCAAACCAAGGGCTGTGTGAATCACCCAGGAAATTGTTAAGAGATTACCTTAGAAGCACAAGTCAGGGCACTGTGTAGCATTCTAGCTTTTACTAAGGGGTATGTTTACTAAACAGCGGTAAAGGAGCTTGCACACTTAGGGGCCGCGGCTCTGATATCGGGCGGAAGCCGCTACCGCGGCTTTGTAAACAAGCCCCTTAGTGCGTGCAAAAAGTCACTTTAGCATGCGTTAACGGTACCAGCCACTTTAGCACGTACTAACGGTACCTGTTTGTGGAGAGAAGGCTAGCACGGGGCAGAGAGTGGGGGGTCAATGGGCGGGGAGTGGGCAGGAACAAGGCTTGCTCCCTTAAGGCAGACACCTTAATGGCAGGAACCCTAACACAATTCAAAACCTGGCGGAAAGGGTGTTTTTTGAGGAGAGAGAGCCTATTTTACATCTGCAATGTGACACACAAACAGGGGAGCCCAAGTGAGTGATAGTAGTACTCCATTAGCAGCAATAGCAGAGTACCCAAGTATGAAAGGGCACTATGTTGATAGTGCAAATGGGGGCAAAGGAGATGGCACATGGGTCATGCAGTGGGAGCCGCTGGTGCACAGGGGGGACCAGGTAGCTGCCTAGATGGCACATAGGTAAATCAAAATCCAAAAATAACAAAGCTCTATAAAGAAGTAACCATAACACAAAAATAGAGCAAAGATTTTTTCTGAGCAAAAATGAAATTTATATGTTGGAAGACCAGCCTTGAGGGGTGTCCCCCTCTCGCAGCTCTTCTTCCGTTTTAATCAATACCATTGCTTGTAATTGTGTGAAAAAAAGCACACCAATTAGGGCCTCTACACAACCAACATTAGTGAAACCCTCTGTGGAGCTGAATGTGAAAAAATTGTAATTAAATGTTCTTACAACAAACTCTCCATAGTCACAAATAGGACAGTTCAAACCTTTTCCATGTACTTATATGAAGAGGTTGTCTCCATAGAAACATAGAAACATGATGACAGAAAAAGACCACAAGGCCCATCTAGTCTGTCCTTCCATAACAACAACTACAACAGTCCACTTTTTACCTTTAGAGATCCTCTGTGTTGGTCCCATGCTTTTTTGAATTCAGTTACTGTCCTCATCTCTACCACCTCCACTGGGAGACTATTCCACGGATCCACTACTCTTTCCGTAAAGAAATATTTCCGCATATCACTCCTGAATCTATCTCCCTTCACCCTCATCCCATGTCCCCTCGTCGCAGAACTTGCTTTCAATTGAAAGAGGCTCTCTCCCTGAACATTTATGCCACGGAGGTATTTAAACATCTCAATCATATCACCTCTATCCCGCCTTTCCTCTAAGGTGTACATATTAAGATCCTTAAGTCTGTCCTCATATGCTTTATAATGAAGACTACTAATCATCTTAGTAGCAAACCTCTGCAACCGACTCCATCCTGTTCACATCCTTTTGAAGGTGCGGTCTCCAGAATTGCACACCATACTCCAAATGAGGTCGCACCAAAGACTTATACAGAGGCATTATCACCTCCTTTTTTCTGCTAGCCATTCCTCTCCGTATGCACCCAAGCATCCTTCTAGCTTTTGCCGTCGCCTTTTCTACCTGTTTAGCTACTTTAAGATCATCGGACACAACTACGCCTAGGTCCCGCTCTTCTTTAGTGGACAAAAGTACTTCACCTCCTATGCTGTATTGCTCCCTTGGATTGCTGCAGCCCAAATGCATGACCTTACATTTTTTAACATTAAATCCCAGCTGCCAAATTCTAGACCATTCTTCAAGCTTAGCTAGATCCCTCCTCATGTTATCTACACCTTCCTGGGTGTCTACTTTATTGCAGATTTTGGTATCATCCGCAAAGAGGCAAACCTTACCCGACAGCCGTTCCGCTATATCACTAACAAAGATGTTAAAAAGAATCGGACCAAGGACAGATCCCTGGGGCACACCACTGGTAACATCCTTCTCCTCAGAGTGAGCTCCATTTACTTGTACTCTTTGTCGCCTCCCACCCAAACAATTTCTAACCCAAGCAGTAACTTTAGGGTCCATCCCTAGGGTGCTCAGTTTGTTTATAAGTCGCCTGTGAGGAACAGTGTCAAAGGCTTTACTGAAATCTAAATACACCACATCTAGAGCTCTCCCTCGGTCCAACTCCCTGGTCACCCAGTCAAAGAAATCAATCAGATTTGTCTGACAAGACCTGCCTCTGGTGAATCCATGCTGCCTCGGATCCTGTAATCCGCTGGACTCCAGAAACCTCACTATTTTCTCTTTCAACAGCGTTTCCATTAATTTACTCACCACTGAAGTTAAACTAACCGGCCTGTAGTTTTCAACCACATCCTTACTTCCGCTTTTGTGTAAAGGCACCACATGAGCCTCTCTCCAGTCCTTTGGCACCACTCCCGACTCCAACGAGGCATTGAAAAGGTCAGTCAGTGGAGTTGCTAGAACGTCCCCAAGTTCCCTCAGTATTCTAGGGTGTATCCCATCCGGTCCCATCGCTTTGTCTACTTTAAGTTGAGCTAGTTTCTCACGAACACAGTCTTCTGAAAATTGTTCAAGATGTCCCTCGCTTCTGTTCTTATTTGTGGGTGTTTTCTGAGGTCCTGCTCCTGGTTCTTCATCTGTGAACACAGAACAAAAATATTTGTTAAGCAATTCCGCTTTATCCTTATCAGCTTCTACATATTCCCCCCCTGTACCCTTGAGTCTGACAATACCACTTTTGCCCTTCCTCTTCTCACTAATATATCTGAAAAATGTCTTATCTCCCCATTTTATTGCATTGGCTATTTCCTCCTCCTTTTGAATCTTTGCCTTCTTGACTACTTTGCTAGCTTCTCTAAGTTTTTCCAAATACAGATGCCTGTCTTCCTCTCTCTGTGATCTCTTGTATTTCATGAAGGCCTCCCTCTTTTTCTTCACTTTTTCAGCTACTTCCTTCGAAAACCATAGCGGTCTCCTGTTCCTTTTGCCTTTATTTACCATTTTAACAAAAAGGTTGGTTGCCTTTAAAATACCCCCTTTCAGTTTTGCCCACTGTTGTTCTACATCCCCCAGCTGTTCCCATCCCACTAATGACTCCCTGAGGTATTGGCCCATCTTCGCAAAGTTAGTCTTCCTAAAGTCTAAGATCTTCACCTTGGAATGGATTCTAACAGCCCTAGTCCTAATACTGAACCACATCATCTGGTGATCACTGGATGCAAAATGATCTCCCACTACAACATCAGAAACACTTTCACCATTGGTAAGCACCAAGTCCAGTATGGCCCCTTCACGTGTGGGGTCTGTTACCAATTGCCTGAATAGTTCACCCTGTAGAGAATCCAGGATCTCCTTACTCCTAGATGATACTGCAGCAGGAATGTGCCAATCAACATCTGGCATATTGAAATCTCCTAGCAGTAGCACTTCCCCTTTCCTAGCAATGCGGCGTATGTCTTCAATTAACTCTCTGTCCACCTCTTCCTCTTGTGAGGGAGGTCTGTATATCACACCAATGCAAATAGATTTCTCTTTCCCTCTTTCTAGTTTAACCCACAATGCCTCCTCTCTCCCTTTTAAGCTCTGTAATTCCAAAGCTTTAATAGTAGTTTTTACATATAGTGCTACTCCTCCTCCCCTTCTTCCTACCCTGTCCTTTCTGAATAAAGTATAGCCAGGTATAGTTACATCCCAGTCATGGTTTTCTGTGAACCATGTTTCTGTAACTGCCACTAAATCTAAGTCAGCCACTCCCACCAAAGCTTCAACTTCAGAGATCTTATTTCCCATGCTACGGGCATTAATACACACTGCTTTCCATATGTTACCCCTGTTACCCATTTCCATAAAGGTATTTAATGTATCATTTACCTGGGGGCTTTCACTTACCTGGGGGCTTTGTTCACCCATCCCCAACGAATCTAGTTTAAAGACCTCTTCAGTAGATTAGCCAGTCTACTACCAAAGATGTGTTGACCTTTCTTGGACAGATGGATGCCATCTCTGCTCTGCAACCCTTGGAACAGCATCCCATGGTCTAGGAAACCAAAACGCTCTCGAAGACACCATCCACGCAGCCATGCAGCCATGAACCAGCTTCCTTGAATAAGCATTTTTCCTTGAATAAGCATTTTTCCACAAGACCCTCACAGTGTACACCACGTCTTCAACAGCATCGCGGTGATAGCAACAAACTTTGCGGCAGTAATGACAACAAACACAGCACTGCGTTTAGGACAGCCAAATCTATAAGCCCTGTTTCAACGCTCCAGTGACCGCTGCAGAAAATGGCACCCAAAACTTTTCAGGATGCCGAAAAACGCTCAGTTGAAATATGTACTAAATGGTCTAAGGAACCAATGAACAAACAGCTGAAAAAACAATCATCATTTTGCACGTCATAGAAGACTTGCCCAATCCAGTTCTTGATTTAGTCCATTCGGAGCTGCAGAGGACACGAAAAATCCATGATTGTTCACAAAATTGAAGACGTTGTTCTCTGTCCCCCCCCTCCCCGAATATTTACAGGTATAAAAACTAAAATCCTCCATTTGAAGTCCGAAAAAAGATGTTCTTTATCTAAGCAATGTTGAACTATGGGAGCACTTAGAGCCTGATTCTTTTAATGCGCGAGGCATGTTCATGTAAACACACCCAGATCGGATGTATAGTATGTCCAATATAGAGCAATAAACACGGGCACATTAACATGTAAACTACAAAAGCAGTGGAACAAGTAGTATGCCATTTAGCAAAATGTTTGTCAGCGGAATTTGGAAAGTACCATTCTTTACCATTAATAGATTGTACACAACAATCACAATTACCACATGCAAAATGTCCCAAAGAATCATTGTCCACTATTTGTGACGATCTATCCAAATGAGATGATGTAATTCCAATAAGATCTCGCAGATGAGAACCCCTAGTGTATGCTATTTGTAATGATTTCTGAAAACATGAATGCAATGCCAAAACATGCCAATGTTTCCTCAAAATATGACTGATTTTGTTAGAATGAGTCATGTATGGCAATATAACTACAAATTTCTCTAGTTGTTCTGAAGAAATCAAATCAAATGATGAATCCCCTGTTGAATCTGTAGGTGGCAAAAGCCATTCACGATGAGTAAAACGTGCTATTGTAAATGCTTGCTTCACAACGGCAATTGGATATCCTCTTTTTAATAGCTGTTTAGAAAAAGCATTGGCATGAGGTAGATAATCCTCTGTATTTTTACAAATCCGTCTAAGACGAAGGAAATGGCCATATGGAAGACCTTTCTTTAGAGGGATAGGATGGAAACTAGAGAAATTAAACAAAGTAGTGTGAAGTATTCCCTCTTGTTTAAACACTAATATATCCAGAAACTCCAATCTCTGAAAATGATGATGCAGAATAAACTTTAAATTTGTTCTGAGGGAATTTAACCACTCAACAAAAGCAAACAAATGTTGTTCCGTTCCTTTCCAAAAAAAAAATATATCATCTAGGAATCTAACCCATAGACATACATCTGAGAACTAAAAAGATGTATATATTAAAGAAGATTCAAAATCTGCCAAGTATAAAGTTGCCACACAGGGATCTACTGTAGCTCCCATGGCTATCCCATGTATTTGTAAATAATATTTTTGTTCATACTGAAAATAATCTATTGTCAAAACCAATTGTAAAAGTTGTTGAAAAAATGAATGAGGCAGTCTAGACGGTAAACAATATCCAAGCCTGAGATGACACGAAAAGCTTCCTGCTATTAAATGTTAGTATATAAAGCCGCAATATCCAAAGATGCAAGCCAAAATGTACACCCACCAGCAGCACTGATAGGCTCCACTTTCCACAACTGGCTGGAAACTAATAGCACACAGTAGTAACATGTGGTGAGGACAAGGCCCAGTAATAGAGTCTGAAAACAGAGCACACGTTATCAGTCCTTGAGCTGACATTGAGACAGGAGTGTCAAGCAGGAATGACAACCATCTCCATTTTTGCACAATGTGTCAATGAGAGTGTATGTGTGTGTGTGTGTGTGTGTGTGTGTGTGTGTGTATGGCTCCCCTTTGTCCTGTGGCTTTCTGCACTGCACTTTGGCTCACATTGTCTGAGTTTTTCCCAGGCTTTTTGGAAAATGTAAATAAGGTGATGCAGAGCATTGTGGGTATCACTTGAAACAGCGCAGATTGGCCTAGATGTGTCTGCCACAATGGTAGGGTCACTGGCTGAAATGCCATGGTGCCCGTCTGCCACGTGCATTGCCTGGAAGGCCACTGTATGTCATGCTGAGATGGCACTCTCACTATGACCAAAACGTGACCATGGCATGGCTATGTATCCACATAGAGCCATTCTACTGTCTATTTCTGGTGATGTGGATATATTCTTTGTCAGAAGATACCAATCACTGAGCAAATAGCTGGGTGTCAATGTTGAGTATTCTAAGGCGGAGTGCTTGTGGTCATACTATGTGCATGCTGATACAGCTGACCAACCACAGCTGGCTTATGCTTGGCTAACACAGCCCAGTGAAGGGTAGCAGGGGCAGTCATACTGTTTATGCTTTAGTCAGCTGTTAGTTCTCAATGATTGGGGGTTGCAGGTGTTCATGACGTACTCATGGGGATCTGGGAAGATAGTAGTCCCACATCAGCCTATACACCCCCACTACAGTGGCTGTCCATAGCAGCAGCATATTAACACTGGTCACTAACCTACACTGTTATCAGAGAGTAAGGGGTATGTTTACTAAACTGCGGTAATCGTAAATAACGCGCGTTATGTAACATTAACGATCGTAAGCACATCATAATGTGCGTTATGACGCGCTTACGATCGTTAACATTACATAACGTGCGTTAACCGTAGTTAACGATCGTAAACTCCTGTGGAGCGGTAAAACACCGCAGAAGGTGGAGAGAGGGTGGAGAGAAGGGGTAAATGGGCGGAGAATGGGCGGGGAGAGGCTCCCTTCACACTAACGCGCTGATCTGAAGAGCTCAATTCCAACGCGAATGAAAACCTGCCGTTAAATGCACATTACAGGGGAGAGAAACCATTTAAGTGTCCGCAATGTACAGCCCAGGCAGGGAAACCCCAAAAAAGTGATAAGTGTGATACATGTGCCCAGAACAAAAGGGCACATAAACACTGAAAATGACCCCAACAAACTGGAAAAAGACCATAACCAAGCTGGCCAATAGTGGTAGCAATGAGAAACATCAACCCATCCCCCCCCCCCCCCGAGTAAGCTCCATAGAACAGATATAAATCGTGGAAGGGTCTATACTCCGCCCCCATACAAGGTGAATGACCCCACACTGATATAGCGCTGCTCAGGTTTTTCCCCACCATCGGACAGGGTTCGTATGGCATGCACATGTCCCGCAACATCAGGGCGGGCATGTCGGAACGGCAACTGGACAGATGCCGGAGAAGGGGATACAGAGGGCTGCAGGCGGCACATGCTGTGGTGCAGCTGGGCCACAGTGCGGACTAGGGCGATGCCTAGGTGGCCCATACGAATGCTGAAGCAGCAGAGCAGCCAGACAGCAACTGCTGAAAACCCAACATGGGCATGACTGTGTTTCCCACAGTGTCACAGGGGATAGTACCCAGCAGCTACCCCCAAGGGCACGGAACATTGGCAGGCGGTGCTGGGGGGAAGCGTGGACACCTATGCAGGCACCCCTACCCCAGAACCCGCACCATAGGCAGCCACCTACCTGCACACTGGATGGCCTGAGACTGTGCACCACCAGCACCACCAGCAGAAGGACATGTCAGCATGGTGGCTGAGGGATACTGGTGGTTGAGGGGGCAGTGGCAGCTGCCCAGAGAAAACTGTGGCCTAGCCCTGTGTAGGTGGGTGCCGTGTACTGCAACAGACGGGCCCTGTCTGACCAACAGTCATGGTATCACCAAGGAATGTACTGATTCTGTGACAACAAGGTGGTGCAGTGCACAAAACCAGTGTATTCAGAAGCAGAGGGTCACAGGTTCAAGTCCCAGCTGTGGTTCCTGCCAACCCAGTCCCCATATTTTACCCCACTACTACAACGTGCTAATACAGACAGCACCTTTATTGCAGATGACATAAACATGCCCAAGACACCTACAGTTTACCCTACAGAGCACAGACACCATAACCATAAACATGCACATTACCTAGAGCAGAGCCTCCCAAATGCAGTCCTGGAGGGCCAAACACCATTCCGGTTCCATGCTGCCTCTGACAAAGATGTCTGTGCTGCATTTCTATGCGCCACCCCATGGTATGCAGATGTATCTCATGCATATTCATGAGGGACAGCATGAAAACCCGAACAGTGTTTGGCACCGCAGGACTGGAGTTTGGAACCTCTGCCGTAAAGCAGCAGCCAACAGGGGCAGACACACCCGCACCCACAGACCCCATTATCCAAGGCCTCCTGGAGAGGCAGGACTTTGGGCTCTGCGTGCATCTCCCAATACTAGCACTTGCATACCTTAGTAATGCCACCCTAAACCGGGGAATATGGTACACATTTATCAAAAGGTTGCTATGAGTACTGGCAGATAGCAATTCCAAGGTTAAGTACGCTGTTCTGAGTGAGCTGCATCATAGCAACCTTTCTGATGTTTATTTATTTATTTTATTTATTTTTATTTTAGCTGTATTTATATCCTGCTTTTCACCGGGTCAAAGTGGTCAATTGGGAGATACATTTAACATGAGGGGATATGACACACATATGCTAATACTTACAGGGAACATGGGCAATGGAGGGTTAAGTGGCTTGCCCAAGACCACAAGGAGTGCTTATAGGACTAGAAATACCAGTCCCTCCGGCCTGAGATTGCTGTCCCCAGGTGGGACTTGAACCCCTGGCCCTCTGGCCTGAGGTACCTTGTCCTAACCACTAGGCCACTCCTCCCCCTTGTCTGTGGAGTGTGCTACAGGTCTTGTGTCTGACAGTGTTTACCAACCTGGGGAGTGACTCCTACAGTATTGCGTACCATAGCCATGCCTGCACTGTGCCCAGGACTGGTGTTGTGGCCTGGGCTGACCAACACCTCTATAGTTGCACAATGCTGGCATAGGTGTGGGGAGTGTGTGTCTGTCTATCCAGTGTGTGGTGGCTGCCAACACCCTCCACAGCCCACACTGCTAGCACTGTTGCCAGTATTGGCCTGCCAATGTGCATAATGAGGAGCAAGATACTGTGGGAATAGCCTCGGATGGGTGGCCTGGCCTGGATGCATCTGCACACGGCATAGGGCAATGGCTCGGACATTGTAGTGCCTGGCCACCACCTGCATGGGCAGGGTGGCCATAGCATGTCCTGCTGGAAGGTCACTCTCACCCTGACTGAGCAGTGACCATGGCATGGCTAGGTTCCCTCATAGTGCTACATAGCATTTCTCTCATGTGATGTTTATGGGTTTTCTTTTGGGGCCCAATCACTGACTTATCTGCTTGGGGTGTATGCTGACATCCCTGTTCTGGGTACGTGCATCTTCTCTAGGACCATGCACTATGGACTTGCTGGCGGACTGTCTGCAGCTAGTATATGTCTTGCTGGAACACCTTGCAGGGTGCAGTGGTTGGAGGCTTGCTGCTGGAGATGTCAGATAATGGTGGGGGGGGGCCAGCTGTCTGTCTGCTATTGCGTTATGGATGTGTACCGCTCTGTCTGTTCCCCAGCAGGACTGGGGTTGCTGGTCCTCTCTACTGCTGCCATTGCAGGAAGGTAGACTGTGGATCTATTGGTGGGTGATCCTGTTTCCCACCCTGAGCCCCAGAGGGTGGGTTGTGTGGTGGTACATAATCTGCCTATGGGTTCATACACCCCCCTCCCCCTCTCCCTCCCTCCCCCCTCCCTCCCCCCCTCCCCTCCCCCTCCCCTCTCCCCCCCCTCCCTCTCCCCCTCCCCCTCCCCCTCCCCCTCCCCTCTCCCCCCCTCCCCTCCCCCTCCCCTCCCCCTCCCCTCCCCCCCCTCCCCCTCCCCCCTCCCCCTCCTCCCCCCTCCCCCTCCCCTCCCCTCCTCCCCCCTCCCCCCTCCTCCCTCCCCCCTCCCCCCTCCCCCTCCCCCCCCCCCCCCCTCCCCTCCTCCCCCTCCCCCTCCCCCCTCCCTCCCCCTCCCCCCCCCTCCCCCCTCCCCCCCTCCCCTCCCCCTCCCCCCCCTCCCTCCCCCCCCTCCCCCTCCCTCCCCCCCCTCCCCCCCCTCCCCCCCCTCCCCCCCTCCCCCCTCCCCCCCCCTCCCCCTCCCCTCCCCCCCCCTCCCTCCCCCTCCCCTCCCCCTCCTCCCCCCCCCTCCCCCTCCCCCTCCCCCTCCCCCTCCCCCTCCCCCCCTCTACCCCCCCCCACCCCCCCCCCCTCCCCCCTCCCCCCCCCCCTCCCCCTCCCCCCTCTCCCCTCCCCCCCCCTCCCCCTCCTCCTCCCCCCCCTCCCCCTCCCCCTCCTCCCCCTCCCCCTCCCCTCCCCCTCCCCCTCCTCCCCCTCCTCCCCCTCCCCTTCCCCCCCCTCCCCCTCCCCTCCCCTTCCCCCCCCCCCCCCTCCTCCTCCCCCTCCCCTTCCCCCCCCTCCCCCTCCAGCAGGTAACCATGGCACCAACACAGGATATGCACTATTCTGGGTGCAGCATCGCCCATAGGGACTAGACATGACCAAGACATACAGCAGGACACAGATGTATCCTAGGTGTGTCTAACGGAACTACCTATCACACACTGATGGGGACCTGCAGCATGGCGTATTTCAGCCATGAAAGGTGTTGTGGACCTGGTGCTGGGCGCCCCACCTCAACCTCAGGGTGGGCACAGTACCCGCACAATGTGACTGTCTGTGGCTACTCTGTGGCAGTGCCACACACGGTCTGTTCCCCCTACCAGGCCGAGGTGCTGTGGGGGTGCATACCCAATCTTGTGCCCTTCTCTCGACTGCTGATTTGCATGTGCAGTGCATCATGGGTACGGGTGGGTTAACCCTATCCTGGTAACCACAGCAGCCAGTTTGTGTGGTCATGTGCAGTCCTTCTGCAGCCAGCCAGGGCTTTGTTCACAGCCTTATAAGGTGTCCCATAGGGGACATTATAGGGTGCCTTGGTGGACAGTACACTTTATAATGTGCCCTATGGAGTGCGTTATGGGGTGCCTTATGCGGCACCTTAGGTTATGCCACCGTGAGGGTGTGTTTGCTGGCAGCACTAATTAAAATACACGTCAAATGTCTCAACAATCACTACTTAAATGTAAAGGGTGCTGCCTCAGCCAGCCTTATACATTATTTATTTTATTTATTTGTTTATTTTTCTTATATACCGCGCTCTTCGATATCAGTGCAGTTTACATGGAACAAGGAGAGTTTACAGTGGGGGGTTACACTGTAATTACATAGAACAGGTAAAATAACTTGGATAACAGTATTAACTATTTACATCTGAATGGCTACATTAGGCCCACTGGGGAATCGAACCCATGACCCCTGTACCATCAGTCAGTGTTGTAACCATTGTGCTACAGCTCTGTTGCTGTGTGTGTATGCCTGCATGCCTTCTTAAGATTAACGCGCGGTAACGTGCCCTGTAGCGCTCGTTCATTTATGGCGCCTTGTAACGCGCATTCTCGGCACGTTCTCGGAAACGATGTACCGCCCATGTCCTTATTTGGGGTTTCTGTCTCTACCGCGGCTCCTAACGCGAATCGCACTAACGCAGTTTAGTAAACATACCCCTTAGTGTCCAAAATGGCAGTATACAGGGTCAAGCTGTTGCTGTCATCATTGCATACAGCATGCAAGAAACAAGGAGAAAAGCATAACATGCTGCAGACAATACCTACCACACACTAACAGTGATGCACATCTGCAGCACAGCCAGCAGAGACCATCTCTAACAGTGCATGTTCAGTGGACCAGGGGCTGGTCACCCCTCATCACTCTCGGGGTGACATCTGAAACAGCTCTGCAGCACGGCTTGCTGTTGTTATGTGCATTTAGCACACATAGCCAGTGCTTCTTACTGAGCTGAGAAGCTGTATCAGTGCATTCTCCATTGGTTCTGCATCTGCAGACCGCTGTTTTGCATGAGCAGTGCCTCAGGGTACTGGAGGGCCTAACCTATACTGGCACAGACAGCAAACAGTTTGATCAGAGATCTGTGGGCTCTACCCATCTATGTAACAGTGTGTGGAGGTCTAGACTACTGGTTGGTGCAATATCACCATGGTTAAAGGTCCAAGGCTTGATTTCCCACTTGTTCATTTTGTTCCTGAGTGTGCTTGCAGTCCTGGCTCTTCTGTGACGGGTAAATGTAGATTGGTTGTTTACACCATTAAAAAGTAAAAAGACTAGGGGACACACAATGAAGCTATAATGTAACGCATTTAAGAAAATAAGAGAAAATATTTTTTCACTTAGCTCGTAATCAAACTCTGGAATTTGTTACCGGAGGATGTAGTGAAGGCGGTTAGTATTGCTGGGTTTAAAAAAGTTTGGACAAGTTTGTGGAGGAATGGTCCATAAACCATTATTAAAGAGGACCTTGGAAATCCACTGCTAACCCCGGGATAAGCATTGTGGAACCTGTGTGACTTTTTTGGAAACCTGACAGGTACTTGTGACCTGGATTGGCCACTGTTGGGAACAGGATACTGGGCTTGATGGACCTTGGTCTAACCCAGTATGGCATTTCTTGTGTTCTTATGTTCTTAGGGGAAGGGATGAAAGGAGGGGCAGAGAAGGTAGGAAGAGTGTGAAATGTGAGAACGGGAAGGGAGCGAAAAAATGTGGCAAGTAAAGGTGACAGACTGCAATATGGCAGAGGAAGGAGGGAAGGGTTAGTGACAAAGAATAGGGAAGGAGAGTAGTACAAGAGGTTGAGAAGGGCAGCCAATTTGTGCAGAAGGACAGAAAAATGCAAGAGAGAATCATACATGGCCAAAGGCAAACATGCATGCATACCAACATTTCAACATCACATACATACATACACAAAATGCTTCTACCCATTATCCCCATCACAACATACACACGCACACACACGCACACACACACACACACACACACACACATGACACATGCACACACACACATATACACAACTTCCAACATACTGCTAACTTGCATGCACCCATCACCCACCTTTGACATCTCTCCTTCACATTCCACAGATATTCAACTAAACTCTTCCTGTGGATCTGCCCGTACACATCATATCATCGGTTCACATACACTTCATATACAGCATCAGTCACTACCCACACTATGCTCACTTAGTCAGGCCCCCACTCACATATCCCCTGCTACTCTCTGGGGACACACTTAACGTGGCTGTTTCAATCAAGTCCCCCATATGGACAAGCTTGAATCTACAAATGGAGGAAAATGGAAACATGCCATTGTGTCTCGCCATAAGTGTACACTTTTAAACATCATGCAATTTCTTAAAGGATTTTCCACAATACCATCCTTGTAAAAAGGCTGATCCTATAGTCACTTGAGGCAGTCAAAGCCTTTCAGGATGTCAAAGCCACATTTTTTTTCAGCTCCTGTTCTGACTCATCCTAACTCCTCTATGCCCTTTATTGCTGATGTAGACTCGTATGTCTGAGGTTGGAGTAGGAGCAATATAATCCCAATGGCACTAGAGCTTGGCCAAATGTGACCACCTTTTGTGTTTATCTACGAAATTTTGTCCAGTAGAGATTAATAATGATATTGTGAACAGGGAATAGCTTGTAGTTAAATGGACTTTTGATGAACAGTGTTGCGGTATTAGTCTTGATAAAAGATATTTGGTAGAAAGGTAAGAGTATAAATTTTGGGGAAGGTAATAGAGAGGAATAGTTCAGAGAAAGCTTGGGCAAGTTCAGGTGGAAATGAGGTGCAGAAAAGAGTAGTGTACTAAGCATACATGGTTATTTTTTGAATGATGTTTGTATTAATATGATTTTATTGTTTTATTGTATTATGAATGGTTTTTATTTAAACCACATTGATATTAAAGGTGTATTGTGGTATATAAATATAATAAATGAAATTAAATCTGGAAAGAGCTCAGCACCCTGGGATGGTGCATACTAACCATAAGAACTTGAAATGTATACAGTCCTCTCATAGATTAAGGACTTGCCAGACCAGATGAGTGTTCTCATTTGCCAGGTTTAACTTTTTAATTATCACACTCAGTCAAAGTGGGCAAGTGGATTCACCTTTGTGGCACATGAAAAGGGTTCCATTATACTTATGACCAAGACTGTGCCAAGACTGACAATGGTGCTTCCTGCTAAGTTACAAAAAGTCCAGCTGTTGGCACCAGTAACACTCCTGTCCATTGTCTTTACATCCCTGACATCTTACATCAATTGGGCATTCTGAGGTGTATATAAGACCATACACCTGTTAAGTTGCTATGTTTTGTGATCATATATGCAAAGGGATGTCAAGGATAACATCTATGTTCAAGGCAAGACCACTCACTTCCAAATGTCTAGCTACTTTAACCTTCAACTGTACCCATAGTCCCACATCACCATGGATTTTATTATGGATCTGCCCATTCAAAGAAAAAATCTGGGTGGTGGTGGATAGATTCAGCAAGATGGCTCATTTCATACCCCTGCCAAAACTTCTTATGTCATCCAAGTTAGCTATTCTCTTCTTGGAACACATTTTCTGATTGCACAGAACACTTGAAGATATTGTATCTGATGGAAGAATTCAATTTATCTCCAAATGCTGAAGAGAATTTTGAAACAATTAGAGTTAAATTGTTGTAATTTTCTTTGGTGTACCACCCTTAGTCAAAAAGTCAAACCGAGAGGACCAATCAGATCTTGGAGCAAGCTCAGCACTGTTATATTTCTAACTGATAATTTGCACAGAACTGTTTCCTTGAGTGGAGTTCACACATAATAATGTCACCTACTCATCCACCAACTCTAACCCTTTCTATTGTGTGTACGGAAGGCATTCTCCACACCACTGTTCCTATTGATGTGCCTGTGGTGGATAAACTCATCCATCACCTAAGGGAGATTTGGCAGTATCTTCAGTCTGTTCTGTATCTAGCCATGCAGAGAAAGAAGCAACTAATAGACAGATTGATAAAAAGGCCCTCAGTACAAAGGTAGGGGATAAGATATGCCTGTCCACAGGAAATATTTATCTCATATTACCCTCCGCCAAGCTTGGCCCTAAGTACATCAGCACCTACAGGAAGAATTGGGACGTGTTTCCATACTCCTTAAGTTACCACACCCCCTTAATATCCCTAATGTATTTTATGTATCCTTGGTCAGCCATGAATTGATGGGAGGAGGGCCATCTCCTGGTCTGGTGATTGTAGATGGAAGTCCTGAGTATGACATTTAGGGCTATGTTTACTAAACTGCGGTAAAGTCACCAGCGTTAAGGGCAGCGCTAAGGTTCCCAAAGCCATATAAGGCTATGGGCGGGTGGGGGCAGTCTGACATAAAGGGAGCTATGGGCCATGTAACACATGGAACAGGGCGTCCTGACCATTTAACTTGCGGTAACGGCACATCTCACGTTAAGGTGACAAGCAAGGGGGCTAAGGCGCTTCAATCTAAGGTGTCTGAGTTTAAGGCGCCCTGAAGGGTTAAGGCACATGAAGTTAAGATGCCCTGAGAGGTTAAGGCACAGGAAGCTAAGGTACCCTGAGGGTTTTAAGGCGCTTGAGGTTAAAGTGCCCTGAGGGGTTAAGATGCATGAAGTTAAGGCACCCTGAGGGGTTAAGGCTCATGAAGCAAAGGTGCCTGAGGGTTTTAAGGCACCTGAGGTTAAAGCACTCTGAGGGGTTAAGACGCATGAAGTTAAGGCACTCTGAGGTTAATGCACCCTGAGGGGTTAAGGCACATGAAACTAAGGTGCCCTGAAGGATTTAAGGCACCTGAGGTTAAAGTGCCCTGAGGGGTTAAGATGCATGAAGTTAAGGTACCCTAAGGGGTTTAGGCACCCAAACATAAAATGTCCAAGGATTTTAAGGTGCTTCAAGTTGACAAGCATGCATCTAAAGGCAGGAAAATGACTCTAACTCTAACGCTGTCTAGTGCACCACAGAAAGTCAATGTAAAGGTGGGAGCTGATGGACCTACCATATTGGTGGACACCCTATGTGGCTGCCACTTGGGTGGACGAGCATGTGGGAGGCAGCTGTACTGCTGCACAGGGTGGTGCCAATGTAAAATGCTGCAATGTCAGTGTGTGGCATAGGATAGGGAAGACGTGTCCCCAAGCCGAGCCAGAACCGGCAGGATGTTTTCAGCCATAGGAGCACAGAGTGGGAGTGGTGACGTGAAGATCAGGCACAGGAGAACCCTGACTATAACAGGCATGAAAATAACCTGAGTAGCACACATTCACAAAAGGAGCAAGTAGAAATCAAACCACAGTCTCCTGCCTGTGGCGGATATTGCACTAACCAGTATACTACATCTCTTGAGTCTACAATGTCTGGAATTGAAGAGCCTGCAGGTCTCTGCCTAAACTGTCTGCTGTGTGTGCTGGTATAAGTTAACCCCTCCAGTACCCATGATGCACTGTACATACAGAACAGCAGTCTGCAGCTGATCACCATACGGAGAATGGACAGATAAATCACATCAGCTCAGTACGATGCACTGACAGTGTGTACTGCAATCACATACAGCTACAAACTGTGCTACTGCTTAGTTTCAGCAGTCACCCTGAGAGTGAGGACAGTCGCCCAGCACCAGGTCCCCAGGACTTGCTCTATTAGAGATATTTTCTGTTGCTTATGCTGCAGATCCCTATCACTGCTAGTGTTTGGCTAGTCACTTTGCTGTACTACTTGTACCTGGTACTATAATCTCCTGTTGTAGAGTGATTCTCCTAGAGCAGTGCATGTAATACCCAGTGTTAAAATGGGGATGGTTACTATGCCTGCTACCTTGGTCCCAATATCAGCTCAATCATTCTTAATGTGTGCTCCTTGTGCAGGAGCTAGTAGCATGTGCTGATATTACTACTCAGTGTGCAGGTGCTGTCAAGCCTGACTCTCTATCCTGCTGCTGATGGTGGAGCCTATCTGTGTGGCTGATGGGTGTTTGTGCCCTTGCTAGCCAATTCATTGGGGGTTGAACATTTATTTATTTAATATTTCTTATATACTGCTTTTCATGATATCAAGGCAGTTTATATCAAGCAAACTGAAATTGCATTGAACAGGGCATTATAACTTGGAGATAACTATTTTACAGGGAACATGGGCAACAGAGGGTTAAGTGGCTTGCCCAAGACCACAAGGAGACCCTGTGGGACTAGAAACCCCAGTCCAAGGTTGCTGTTCTCTAGTGGGATTTGAACCCCTGACCTTCTGGCTTGAGGTAACTTCTCCCAACCACTAGGCCACTCCTCCCTCTTAGATACAATGTTGGTGCTGTATCTGCACTGTGGGCTAAAGTTTAGCCACAGGGACATACAATGCACAATTCACAGCCTGGAACCGAACCTGTGACTCTCCACTTGTATGCTGCAGGTGGGTGCTGCTGCCGTGTTGGTGGTGTGCAGTCCTAGCCCATCCAACATGCAGATTGACAGGTGCCTAGGGCACAAGGTCCAGATGGGGGGGCAATGGCATACATGGATGGTCACACATCCCCCCACAACCATCTGTCTCTTCATGGACCCCATCACCGCCTGCCAATATTATGTCTCTTCAACTTATGGAAGAGACAGCTGAGGGGTGTTATGTTAGAGGTCTAGAAAATATTGCCTGAAGTGGATTGGGTAAACGTAGATCGATTGGTTACACTATCAAACTGTAATAGGACTAGGGAACATGCAATGCGGCTACAGTGTTTCTCAGTTAATGCGTATTCAAACTCTGGAATTCATTTCCGGAGGATGTCGTAAAGGCTGTTAGTGTAGCTGGGTTTCAGAAATGTTTGGACAGGTTCCTGGGGAATGGTCCATAAACCATTACTAATGAGAATATCCCCTGCTTGCCCAATACATGCATTATGGATCATGTGTGTTTTTTGTGGATACTGCTAGGTACCTGTGACCTAGGTTGGCTACTGTTGGATCCAGGATACTGGGCATGATGGACCTTGGTCTGACACAGTCTGGCATATTTGCAAGTCTTATTGTTCTTATGTGCCATCTAGGCAGCTGCCTGGTAACTGCCCTGTGCACCAGTGACCCTCACTGCATGACCCACATGCACTCTTCTTTGTCCCATTTGCACCATCAACATAGTGCCCTTTCATAGTTGGGCACTATGCTGTTGCTGCTAATGGAGCACTACTATTACTTTCTTGGGCTCACCTGTCTGTGCAGCACATTGCAGATGTCAAATAGGCTTTCTCCCCTCAAAATGCACCCTTACTGACAGGTTTTGATATGCATTAAGGTTTCTGATGTTAAGGTACCATAGTTCATTGACCCCTATTCTCCCCCTACTCTTCTCCCAAATGTTGCTTTATGCTTCTGTTACCATTAACGTGCGCTAAGTTGACATTTAGGTTGTGCTAAGGGCACAAGTGTGCCGTTAGCGAGCGCTAACAGCACACTTGCTCCTTTACCGCCATTTAGTAAACATACCCCTTAGAGTATTGTGTATTCTCAGTATCTGAGACACAAACAATAATACTTAATTCACTGGAAAGGCTATGGATCTGAGGAAAAGTCTTGGGTGGATGCCTCTGATTACCTGCCAGCTGATTTCTTCACCGATTCTATGACCAATATCCTTCCAAACTCAGTCCAAAAGATCTTGAGAGCCCTTTAGAGGGAGGTTACTCTCACGCCCTTCCTCTCAGGAAACTTTCTTCTCATAGGAAGTGAGCTGCGGTCTCTCTTCCTCCCTTTTATGCTGCTGTTAATTTCAGCCTGATGATGTGCCCTGCTCCAGCTGGATCTCTGAGTGTCCTTGTTTGATTAGTTCTCAGTTAAGGTTTTCCAGCATTCATCCCAAGAAGTTAAAACAGGTTTGCCTGTAAGTCAATTTCTTCATGCTCGAAGAATTTGTTCTACAAAGGAAGATTATGAAATACAAGCTAAGGTATTAATGAAAAAAATATCTAGATCGTGGTTACCCTTCTGCTGTTATTAAGAAGGCTTACCTACGGGACTTGTAGGCACAACAGAATTTATTATTGCAACCTAAGGCACAAGAGACTTCAAATAAAAATGAATCTTTGATTTGCGTCTTACTATTTTCTGTTTGAGCATCTCATATAGTGGCAATAATTTATAAACATTGGCATATTTTGCAAGTTTATTCTTGTTTTACAACTTCACCAATAGTCACCTATTGGTGGAGGAAAAATATTGAAAATTTTATGAGCAAATTGATTACTTGGAAGGATGACAGTTCTACCTTGGATTTATCTCTGGTCATTTGGCCTGTGGTGTATGTGAATTTTGTTCCACAACTGTAGAAGGTGTCTCTTGGCAATATTCCGTTACTAGCAAAATTTGGAAAAATAAATATCGTACCACATGTCAGACTACTATTTTTTTTTTTTTTTTTTTAATTCTTTATTTTCGTTTTATAACAACAAAGGAAAAGAAGACATACAGCTAAAAGACAGATACATAAAGTGTAATACATACACCAAAGTAAACCCCTGCCACCCCCCTCCCCCCTGCTTCTTCTCTAGAAAACTAATCATTCCCGAAGCGGGCGTGTACTTACATTATTGTGTTACAAAACCTAACGGTGATTTGAAACATGATGAGTGCACATTATACAGGCATGTTGGAACAATGAGCAGATTGTACATAATCATTAAGCATCTGCCATTTAGACAAGCGAGAGTGAGTTTGGGCATGGGGAATAGCTCTCCGAGGCATCTGCTCATATTTACTATATAAGCAGACGAGGTTCCACCATTCATTGACAGTAAGTCGAGAGCTATCCTTCCAATTCCTCGTGATTAAGCATATGGCTATACCCAGCATGAAATCAAGGAGAAAGCGACCCTTCTTAGGAAGAGAGGGGACCTCCGCCACAGAGCGGAGTCCCACGATCTTCCAAGAGAGAGGCTCGTGAAGGTGTAAGATAAATTGAATACAACCCCAAACCCGCCCCCAATAAACCTGTAGTTGAGGACATTCATAAATAACATGAGCGAAGGTTCCTACAGCAGTATGGCAAGACCAACACTGGTCCCTAGCAGTGGTGTTCCATTTGGCTATTTTTTCTGGGGTATAAAAGCATCTGTGTGCAAAAAAGAAGAGAGTTTGGGTAACAGAGGCAGACCGGGAAACCCGCACTACTTTGCTCCAGAAAACGCTCCATTGCACAGGGGTTAAAGTGGTTTGCAGTTCGCGCTCCCAGGCTTGTTGGGCTCTAAAAGTGGCCGTGTCTGTACCCTGACATAATATTTTATAAAAGTTAGAGGCTACCCCATGTGTACTACTAATAGAGTGAACTATCTCTAATAGCCCGTCCTCAGTAGGGGCAGAGGGCGGCATGATTCGAGCACTTTTGAGGCAGTGTTGAAGCTGCATCAATTGAAAGTAGTGTTTCGCTGGTAACGCAAATTCCTTTTGTAAATCAGAAAAGGTTTTCCAGCGAGCTGCAGAGAAAAGCTGTTGGGGTGTCCAGATCCCCCTTGAGTACCAGGGTTTCCATGCTATCGTTCTATTTAGGACTTGAATTCTGGGGTTATTCCATAGCGGGAGTCCGTCCTGAGGACAGACGTTCGGGCCCAGTGATAGAATGAGAGTGTTAAAGGCCGCAAGAGTATCGACAATCATTGGTGGATGGCGGGTGTCTACTTGATAGGACATACCGGGGAGATGGGTCAACGGAATTGGGCTACTAAGCTCCTCTTCTATGTCTAGCCAAACTGGTCTGCTGTCTGTTGAGGCATCTAGCCATCGGGCACCTTGCTTAAGTAGGAAGGCTTGATGATATCTAAGAAAATCAGGAAATCTGGTACCCCCTCTTTCCTTTGCAGACTGTAGTTTTTGTTTAGCTATCCTTGGTGGCTTGCCCTGCCAGAGATAACGGACGAGAAGGCCCTCAATATCTTTATAAGTATGTAGCGGGAGTAAGCATGGCAGCATTTCTAAAATGTAGTTCACTTTGGGGACTATCATCATTTTCACAGTTTCTAGGCGGCCCCACCATGTAAGAGATAAGGGAGACCAACGATTTGTGAGCTCACAGACTTTGGAGACTACCTCTTTGGCATTAAAACTGATAGTGTCTTCTAAAGGAGAACAGTAATGGACCCCGAGATACTTCACCATGCGGGATTGCCAAAGGAAGGGAAAGGCCTGCATGTCAGCCTCATGTACCCAGCGGTTCAGTGGGAATGCTACAGATTTGGTCCAGTTAATTTTATAGCCCGATAATTGTGAGTATCCGTCAATCAGATCCAAGACAGCTGGAACCGAATCGAGGGATACGAAAAGCATAAGGTCATCTGCATATGCGGAGAGTTTAATCTCCCTATGACTGAAGGGGACACCTCGAATACGTGCGGACTGTCTAATAAGGAGGGCTAGGGGTTCAAGAGCTAGATCGAAGAGCATTGGTGATAGGGGGCAACCTTGACGCGTGCCTCTTTGGAGATTAAATGGCTGAGACTTGATGGCATTTACACAAATACTGGCGACGGGTTGAGTATACATGACTTGGAGATATCGGAGGAAGCCCTCCCCAAAGCCATACCATCGGAGAACTGCAAATAAGAAGGGCCATTCTAGGCGATCAAAGGCTTTTTCGGCATCCAGGGAAAGACCCACCCATGGATGATCTAGATTGGCAGCACTGGATAGCACATGGCACAAGGTCCGAGCATTGTCAGCAGTTGATCTGCCGGGTATAAAACCGCATTGGTCGGGGTGAATTAGGGTGGCCATCCTGTCAGATAGCCGGGTGGCCAAGATCGTTGCGAAGATCTTATAATCGGCATTAAGTAGGGAGATTGGACGGTAGTTGGCGGTTAGCAGCGGGTCTCTGCCTTCTTTCTCAAATACTACCACATTAGCTGCAGAAAAGGATCCCAAAGAGGATGTATCTACCGCAAGGGCAGTAAAATAGAGTTTTAAATAGGGAACTAAATCTGTGCTGAACGTTCTGTAGAATTCGGTCGGGAGACCATCGGGCCCTACGGCACGGCCCGAGGCTGTTCGTTTTAGGGCAGATTGGATCTCTGAAGTAGAGAAGGGTTCATCCATCGCATCCCTATCATCTTCAGAGAGGGTCGGCCGCTGAATGCCAGAAAGCAATCGCTCGAATGTCTCTGACGAGAACTCACATTCAGATTGGTATAGGCGGGTATAGAAATCCCGAAAGAGTTCTACAATGTCGGAGTCTGTGGTCACTATGCCCCCTCCCTGTGGAGCTCGAAGGGCCGCTACGCGTTTGGCTTCTTTTTGACCTTTCAAGGCGTTGGCTAAGAGTCGACCGGCTCGGTTATTTTCACGATAATATGTCCCTCGCTGAAGCTCAATACTCTTAGAAGCTGCAGTTGAGAGGATTGAATTATATTGAAAACGGAGACGCTGTAATCGAATTAATACACATGGATCAGTACGTGAAGTTAGAACTCGTTCGCCTGCTTTTATTTGTTGGTCTAGTATGAGTAGCTGCTGTTTGCGTTGTTTCCGCAGGCGGATTTGATAGCTAGTGATCGTTGCTCGAATGGCCGCTTTGAAGCCCTCCCACCAAGCCCAATTCGTAGTATCCTGGGGTAGATTAAAATGGAAGTAATCCTGTATGGCTGCTCGAATGTCTAACTGGAACTCTGGCTGAGTTAACAGGGCTCTATCAAAGAACCAGGCCCCCGAATTCCCTTGGGGTGCAGTAGTGTGTAATTGAAAGGAAATAGCAGCATGATCTGAAATATGTTGGGAGTGAATCTTTGCAGTGTCCACCTGAGGAACTAACAGTTTTGATATTAGAAAGAAGTCTATGCGAGACTGGGATTTGTGAGGGGAAGAGAAGAAGGTGAAGTCAAGCTCATTGGGGTGTAGTAACCTCCATAGATCAACTAAAGCAAGATCTTTGATCAGGGAGGTAAGCGTGGTGTGACTCTTGGGGGGACCACTTGTCCTAGGCGGCTGTTTGTCAATCAGGGGATCAAGGACTAGATTGAAATCCCCCCCAATTATCAATGAAGTATTAGCAGAGGCCTGCGCAACCTGAGCAATGGTAGCAAAAAAGGCAGGGTCATCCACATTAGGAGCGTAAAGGCATATACATGTAACTTCAAGGCTACCTATCTTGAGGTGAACTCTGGATCATCTACCTTCTGTATCTGAGCTAGTCGCAATAATAGTAGCATGCAAAGATTTCCTAACCAGTATGGCAACCCCACATTTCTTAGAAACGGCTGGGGAATAGGCGGCCACCATGTAAGGTTTAATATTGAGTTTAAGAGTTTCCTTCGAATTTAAATGCGTTTCTTGGAGAAAAATCAGATCCGCAGCTTCCTGACTTAGGTAGCTTAGGATTTTCTTCCGTTTTATCGGATTATTGATTCCTTTTACGTTCAATGAGAAAATCTTACATGGTGCCATCAATCGGTAATAGACATTTTAGGTAAGGGCACTTGAAAACATACAACATAATCAGAATCTGTGCAACAATGATATAATCACCGAGTATGCTGGCTAATACACCCCATATTGAAAAGTATGTACCAAAGTATCTTAGAGAAGAAGCAAAACCCCCAAAGAATATGGCGACCATATGTCTGCGGGAGGAGGCCCTAGAGAGGAAATAGAAAGACATGAAAAAAAAAAGAAAAGAAACACCAGAGTCCATAATTAACACTGTCTCTGATACTCATCGAGGCTACTGTGGGTAGATGGAGTCGGGTCACAGATATCATCAAAAGTAAGGCAAACAAACTGCCCTCGCCAGACTCTTTGCTGGGCTGCGGCAGATCCAATATGGCAGGTACAGCGGATATGAGAATACTTGCAGGAATATTCTGGAAGTCAGCGCATCAAGTCGGCTTCTTTGGAATCCAAAAACTCCGCTAGTAGATCAGGGTCCTCAAATGTTCTTGTCTGATTGTGAAGCGTGACTCGGAGCTTGGCCGGGTACATCAGGCCATAGCGTGCTTGTAGTTGTTGAAGCCTCGGCCGGAATTCCAGAAAGCGCTTTCGGCGGTCGACCGTGGGTTTAGCCAAGTCAGGATAGAAGGAGATCTTGTGGCTCTCAAACTCCATATGGCCCTTTGCCCGAGAGGCACTTAGAATTTGCTCCACGTGTTGATATCTCAAAAGTCGAAAAATGATAGGCCGCGGGGTCTTCCTGTTGAGCGTTATGCTTGTGGGTACACGATGAGCGCGATCGATCTCCAAATCTTTGGTAAAGGTGATTTGGAGCAGGGAAGGGAGGATTTTGCGTAAAAACTCTTTCATGTCTCCCGATTCCGCTCCCTCCGGTATGCCCACGAGTCGTATGTTGTTGCGGCGCGTTCTATTATTGCCATCTTCCACTTCTTTCTGCAAGGCCCGCACCTGACGTTCAACTTTGTCGAGTTTGGACAACCGGGCCGCATGGGAGTCCAATATGCTCTCCATTTTGTCCTGACGCGAAGAAAGCCCTTCTAGCTTGCTTTGCAGCACACCAAGATCTTCCCGCAGCGCTCGGAGTGCTTCACCGTTTGATTGCACGAGGTTTTTGACCCCTCTAATCTCTGCGAGAATTTCCTGCTGCATTTCGGGGCCCTCGCGCAAGGCCAGCCCCTTTTGCGGGGACGGGGGTTCAGTTTTGGAACGTTTGCCGTGAGAAGCCGCTGGAGATCCAAATTCCAGGCGCGTGGGTTTGGTCCCCGCCATCTCACCAATGTGCCCCGGCAAGATCAGAGTAGAAGTTCCAAGTATGTACGGTGTTAATTCAGGATTCTGAGTAGGCCTCTCGGGAGCCTCAGCGTTATGCGACCATCCCGCTGGACATCAGGCTCCGCCCCCATGTCAGACTACTATTGAAGTATATGCTCTACTATGTCCATCTGATAAAGTGGCCACAACAAATGTAGTATGATACAGCAGCTGCAAGAGCATCAATATCATTTAAATATTCAGAATAGAGGGGTTCCTATTGTAGAGCATTATATACAGCATGATCATTCATTTGGGCAATTGAGATGGCATTATTGAACATATTCCATTCTTTTGGACAGTTGAAAGTGGAGAAGCACAACTAAATTATAAAGGGAAGTTTTGGATCTGCACTTTAAATACTGTACACCCACTGGGTTTAAATCAGCAAATAGATTGGTATACTTTGATCTAATTGAGGCTGTTCCTTTAAGAGTCCATATAGTGGCAGAGCTCTAAGAGTTGAAAAAGCCTCTGTGGCCTTTTTGGTTCAGAAGCTAACAGTTTCCAACTATGCTGTGAAGCACTGCTATTTCTTGAGCTTTGGCTTGGAGGAGTTTTTCAGTGCAAATTCTGATGGAAGACAATATGGGCCCGATTCTGAGATCCAGCTTACGAGACTGCACATCCCAGCAGGACATGCAGCCCCACAAGCCACCCTGCCCCTATTCACCCTCCGACTCGCCCCACATGCCTAGAGCTGCAAGACAGGGAGAGCCTACTGGGGGCGGAAGGAGGTGGGGTCTGGGTAGAGCGGGGGCAGGGCGAGGCAGCAGGATGTACAGGGCTGATTCAGATCATAGCCCTGCATGTCCTGTGGGGCAGGGGAACGTGCTGCTTATTCTACCTCAAAGGTGGAATAAGCAGCACAAACAGGGCATTGGGACCTGAAACCCCCCCCCCCCCCCTGGAGCTGAGACCGGGTGCAGGGAGGTCCTTGCCACCCGATCCAGGCCCTGGCTGGCCAGTTGTGGGTCGGGTGGCAGAGGGTCGGCACCACAGGAGCACGCCAGGTCATCCTTGGGCCCGATTCTGTACGCTGCAGGAACATCTTGCTCCCACGGTACAGAATCATGTCCTAACGGGCCTGTCCTGCTCAGGGCCATCTGGACGGCCTGGATGTGCCCCTGCTAGAATCGGGCTCCACATCTCTGGTGCAGCTAATGTTACCCTGAAGCAGAAGCTAGCTGATAGCAAGTTTGAAAGCAACATTGTGTTGGTTTTGGACATTGTTATTTTAAAAACAATTTTGCATGATTACTGTTATCTAAAAAGATTAAAAAGGACTGATAAGAAGGGCAGCTTGTTGATAGCAGCCTTTGTTGCAATAGTCCAACAAAAATATACTGCTAGAGAGCTGGTGTTGTATATGGGATTTTGAACAGATCCATTGTGTGATTTGATTCACAGGTCTGCAAAAATTTTTTTTCGAGAGCTGTTTTGGTTATTCCACGTAATCTTTATGTGTTTTGGTGCGCTGAATCCGAAAATGACCTCCATTTTGTCATAGGACATCACGTTTCCTGACAATTTAGGTAGCTATGTTAAATAAGGCAATACCTCAAAATAAATGGAAATAGACTTATAAAATTAAAGTTTTATTACAATATTTTCATGAAAATCCTTTTTTGAACTGAAATGAGCTCACCTACACACACTAAACTCGATTCTTCTTCCTTGTGAGGCTCCTCTTGGTGCATTTACACTTGTGAGTAGCATCTGGAATGTCTCTCTGAAGCATCCAACAGTAGTCTGCCATCATTGTAATGCTCCATTTTCCCTGGTATCTCCTTTCCATCTCTTTAATGTCTTGGTGGAATCGTTCACCTTGTTCCTCACTCACAGCTCCCAAATTTTCAGGAAAGTAGTCAAGGTGGGACTGGAGGAAATGCACTTTCAAACTCATCAGGCAACCTAAAGCTTGAAATGCTTCCAGCATTCGTCCGACGATCTTTTTGTAGTGAGGATCTTTGTTATTGCCTAAAAATTTCCGTACGACTTCTTTAAATGCAATCCACCCTTGTTTTTGAGGATCCGTCATGGTATTGACAAACTCTTGATCAACTATAAGCCTTCTAATGTCTGGTCCGACGAACACACTTTCCTTCAATTTTACCTCCGACAGGCCTGGAAACTTGGTGACCAAGTATTTGAAGCATTCTCCATCTCTTGGAAGTGATTTTACGAATTGCTTCATCAATCCCAATTTTATGTGGAGAGGTGGTAGAAGAACTTTATGGGAAGGTACCAAAGTTTCTCGGAGGACATTTTTTTCACTGACTATTAGCACCCTCGGCTGCCAACTCTTCTTGGTCCACTGATTTTGTCGGTCTGGAATGTCCCATAGACACAGAAAACAAGGATATTTGATATACCTAGCTCATTGCCCGAGCAGCATGCACAAGACCTTCAAGTCCCCACACACTTGCCAACCATGGTCTTCATATTTAAGTTTACGAAGAACCAATTCCAAGTTCTTGTAGGTTTCCTTCAAGTGTACGGAATGACCTACAGGTATGGAAGAGTAAAAACCGTTGTGGAGTAAAACTGCTTTGAGACTTCTTTTTGAAGAATCTATAAAAAGACGCCATTGCTCTGAATCATATTGGATTTTAAATTGACCCATCAGACCTTCGACATCGATGCAATGAACCAACTTGCTTTCCTGGGCGAAGTAAGGAACAAACTCCTTTTCACGATGTCTGAACCATGAAGATGACACTCCTGGCAACAATAAATTCCTGCTTTTCAGCCTTGATCCGAGTAACTCAGCGGCATCTTTGGGAAGATTCAAGTCTCTTACCAAATCATTCATCTCCTCCTGAGAAAACAATTTTAGTCTTGTATCATTTTCAAAGTCAGAACTTGATTCATCATCTGGTTTCAGGTATGACTTCACCTTCATCGGAGCTAGGTATCTCTTCCAAGGTAGCAGGGGGCTTGGGTACTGGTATATCTGTGCCATGGGGGATGGGACGAATTGCCGAGTGAAGATTGGGGTATGGAATGGAATGCTTCCATTTGGAATTAAACCCTTTCACATCGCATGAACAAAAGTAACAGTCGTCACTATGGTTCTTTTGCTCTCGCCATACCATAGGAATCCCATAACGGAAAGATTTTTTCTTACCCTTGAACCAGTTTCGGAGGTCCTCAACACACCGTTTGCACACTTTATGAGGCACCCAGACTTTATCTTGATCTCCAATTTTTAGTCCAAAGTATGCAAAGTATACTTTTTTCACAAAGTCTGAAATATTCTGCTGTTGCTTCAACACTGTATATTCACCACAGATCAAACAGAAACTGTCTGGTGAATTAATACACTTTCGCGGAGCCATAACATAACGGTTGAAGAATGATGAGCTAACACGAATTGTGATGAAAAAGTGTGAACAGCCTAGAACCAAGAACCTGATGATGATTCGTGCACAAGTGTGGTATGCAGGAGAGAACAGCTCTGTGTCTGTACACGAGACGTCACAGTGCTGGCCACGCACCCCTGCACTGACCAGAGCTGCTGCTATCTGCCCTGTGTCTCCCTCCCACTGGATTCTTCAGGAAAGATTAACCCCTTCTACCATTAGAAGCACGGACTTAAAACTTGCTTAGCTTATGTATATATTGCTGACCATCAGATTTAAAGTGCTATATTTTTTTTTTACATAACTTAGACAACACCTTTAAGGGTTTTTTTGCATTTTATATCTTAAATGCGCTTATGTGAATTAATTAATAGCAATTTGAATTAATTAATAGTAATTTGAAAAAAAAAATGATAAATTTGAAGATAATTTTGCATGTTGTGGCAAATCATGACGTCTAGGAGTTTTTTCAATATTTTATTTGTTTTCAGCACACCAAAATACATGGAAATTAGATGAAAATAATCAAACAGCTTTTTAGTCGCAGACCTGTGATTAGTTTTCAAGGCATGCATCTCTTCTGATTGGACGCTGCACCTATTTAAATCCAGGAGCTCCCATTCCATCTTAGTCTCTAATAGATCTCACATGTGAGTTCCTGAGTATCTTACTTTGTCTGCTGATCTTTGGTTTCTGACCTCTGCTAGTCTTCTGGCAATAAACCTGTTTTACCTGCCCAAATCCTCTCATTGCTTCTTGACCTGTCTTCTGCCTGCTGATTTGGTTTTGTTCTTGTGCTATAAGACTGCTCCGTTGGGCCTATCCACATTGTTTCTCTTCTGCTACCATGTCCTTCTGGCAGCTTGTATCTATTCTGTCTCTGCAGGGAACATCTTGGGCTCGTGCTTCAAGACCTCGCAGCCTCTGAGTACTAGAGGGCTCAACCTGAAGTGATCAGAGGCTGTTTTATGTGAACTTGTACAACCTAGACTCAGAATCCTTTGTGTTCCCTGAGGAGCTTAACCCAGCCATGATACTTTATGTCCTCAAAATATTTATTTAGCTCCAAACCCTATCCAAACTCTGTTCTTACAGGTAAAAATATATACAAAATGGCATTACGCATATGCTTTTGTTGCATATAGTCCAGGAGAACTGAAAAAAAAAATGATGGTCATAAACTCCTATTTTATGCATGCATATGATTTTAAAATATATATAAAATGTAAGTACTTTATTCATATTTTGATGATATCCATGTAAATTGTTGGGGTATTAATGTGGTATTAAGGATTCTGGCAGATATTTTCCATTTATGCCCATAATTAAATTGCCTTCCTTATGCCCTCTTGATAAAAACCCAAAGGTTTTACAGTGCTTGAACATGTTATAGTAAAATGACCAAACAGACATTTTAGAAACACAGTTAAACATGATGGCAGAAAAAGACCATATGGCCTATATAGTCTGCCCTTACTTATCAACTGCAATAGTTCATTTTTTCCTTTAGAGGTCTTCTGTGTTGGTCACATGCTTTCTCAAATTCAGATAGAGCGTCATTCTGAGCCATGAATAGCGGAGATGGATGTCCCGATTCCAAAGTCGGCCCTGTATATCCGGGGCCAACGGTTTAGTTGGGGAACTTATTCTATCTCTGAGGATGAATAAGTTCCCCGATTGGGCAGAGGACGGTGGCCTGGTGCATGGCAGCGGCGGGAGGGGGTGGACAGCATTCCCCGCAGCCCGACCCTGGCCTTGGGAAACCAGATTGGGGGTTGGGCTGTGGGGAAAACATTGTAGGAACCAGCGGCCATGGATTGCAGCTTTACAATGGAGCCACGGTGCCATGGCAACCAGATACCATGGCACCACGGCTCCATTGTAAAGCCCAGACTGAGTCAATCGGGCACGGCCTATACATGCAGGCCAGGCTGAATTGTGGTCATGGCCTGCACATACAGGCCTGCTCAGGATTCCGATCCTGTGGGGCTAGACGTGTCCTGCAGGATCAGAATCGTGACTCCCTCTGTGCGTCCGGATCTGTCTGGGCACACAGAGGGCCTGTACGTCGAGATTGGAATCGGGCTCATACTGTCCTCTTCTCTACTACCTCCATTGGAAGACTATTCTACACATCTACCACTCTTTCCGTAACAAATACTTCCTCATACTACTCCTGAGTCAATTCCCTTTCACCCTCATCCTATATCCACTCATTGCATAGCTTGCTTTCAATTGAAAGAGGCTCTTCTGTGTATCTATGCCACAGATGTATTTAAACATCTCTATCATATCTCCTCTATCCTGCCTTTCCTCTAATGTATACGTATTGAGATCTTTAAATCTATCCCCGTATGGTTTATAACAAAGATCACTGATCATTTTGGTAGCCACTCTTTGCACCAACTCAATCCTGTTTATATCCTTTCGAAGGTATGGTTTCCAGAATTACACACAATACTCCAAATGAGGTCTCATCGAATACTCATACAGAGGCACTACCATCTCCTTTTTTCTGCTAGTCATTCCTCTCCTACGCACTCAAGCATCCTTCTGACTTTCGCTGTTACCTTTTCTATCTGTTTAGATACTTTAAGATCATCTGAAAAAATAGAAATTAGTGTGAATACATTAACAAAGAGAATCAAAATATGTATTTATTGTCAACAAGAGAAGATAAATAGTTTGTGCTTAATGCTTATTTTTCCTATAATATATGCTTAGAGGAGATTAAAAGATGGTAAAGGTTAGTTCAAGTGTATGATTAAATATTAAAAATGCACATGGACACTGAGATAATCGACCCAAAATGTGAGGAATCTTAGCATTCATCAGAGAGAGAGAGAAAGAGAGAGAGAGAGAGAGAGAGAGAGAGAGAGAGAGAGAGAGAGAGAGCAGATGCTTGGATATGTGTGCATGTAGGGTTTTTTTTGCCAGTGGATGTGTTGATAGCATGGATGAGATGGAAAGCTATTTATTTCAATATTCAATGGCACATGACATCAGCTAAATATGGATTTGTCTTCCTGACTAAAGCTATAAAATTGTGCAAGTTGGCAATACATTATGGAAATTTATTTCCTGCAGTTTTAAATACTCAGTACTGATGATTTTTGAAATATTAACTTGTCTTTCTTTAAATTTGACTCTTTTTATCTTATTCTTTCATAACCTCTGTTTTTATCTAAAGCACTTTAATTTTAAAGCAATAAAAGATATTCATCTTCAGTTATCTATGCTATATCCCAACTTTGTATCATTGTGATTAATATTGTACCTGCATTTCTAATAAAGATCACTACCACAGCAGTCAAATTACTTCAATTTCTGGTTTTGGAAATTGCTAAGTAGGACAAGTTTTCAACAATTATAATCAGAGTGGAATTGATTCATCCATTTAGAGGCTGGAGGGAAAGCTATAGAGAATATTTGTTCTAGGGGAAAAGATGAATCATTTTTTCATGATCCAGAATTTAAAGAGCAGGTCCTTGGGAGACAAAATAGCTGCAAATGGGGACAGCAATAAACATCTAGCACCTTGTGTACTAAATGGGACAAAACCTCTGGTACCGAGGTCTCATAATGAGGGATTTTATGTAGGACCCTCTCTATCATAAAGCCTGTCGGGCCAATATTTAACCACAGAAGTCTGTGTTAAAACCTGCTGCTGTGGTTATATATAATTTGGATATTCAGAGCCAGTATCTGGATACTGGCCAGTGTTGAACATTCGGATTCAGCGGCCAGTGTCGGCACTATATTCAGCTGCTATATAAAGAGGCTATCGACATCACACTTAGGACTGCTTTTTTGCTGACCTAAGTTATGCAGGGAGTGGAGGAGTAGCCTGGTGGTTAGAACACTGGCTTGGTAACCAAACAACCAGGGTTTGATTCCCACTAGCACTCCTTGTGGCCTTGGGCAAGTCACTTAACCCTCCATTGCCTCGGAAGAAAGGCCTGGCAATCTACTTCTGGTGACACTGCCAAGAAAACCCAGGAGCTTCTGGGTCGCCAGGAGTCAGGACTGACTCGAAGGCACACATTGCATTTGCAGATTGCATGATAGTAATGCTGAAAATCGTCGCTCACTGGATATCTCCCAGTACTGTCCATGCTCTGTTCATTGGCCACCCCAATATTATCTGTATCGTGCTAAGGCAGTCTGTAAGGATATTCAGAGGCATTATGCAAAGAGTTCCCCTGAATATTTCTCTTTGCGGGACTTGTTTGGTAAGCAGGTGCTGCTAACCAGCTAAGTCCATTTGAACAGTGGCCCTGTATTCTCTGTCTCATTAACATATGCATACGTTTCATTGTTTCTTTTCAGAGATGCAAAGTCAGCCATGGCGGCCAGCACACTTAAAGTGGCTGACCATCATTGCTTAACTTTGCCCTGCATATTCAAGGCCGGGGCCATATTCAGGCCCTGTTATTGAATATCCATGTTGCAATCCACTCAGCAGTGATATTCAGTTGCTGGCCAGATTGCAAATCTGGCAAAGTTAGGAGACCCATTCAGCTGTCCTAACTTTAGCCAGTTAGGGTTACCTGGGCAGTGGTGATATTGAGTTGCTGTCCAGTTAACCTGTGGTGCCACCCCCACTCCACCCCAGAATGCTCCAATGCTAAGTGCTTAGTATCGGTAAAGTAAGGTGCATTTTACTTTATAAAATAGAGATGTAGGTAGTGCAAACACAGGCACAAACTAGGTGTGAGCATGTTTGCATGCTCTATGGCAGATGTAGATGCCTGTGCCTAAAAGTTTCAGGCATATGCATACATTATAGTATTTTAGAACTTATCTGTGTAAATTTGCACTTCGCCCATGCTCTGCCCAAATCTGCTCCCATGCACGCCCACATTGAAAGTACGTGCGATTGGACTTATGCTTGCACTTACATAGTAGCGATGACCAAGGTACGCACTTAAGGGCCCATTCAAATGCATAAGTCCTTGAAAATAGATGACTTATGTTTATAAATGACATTTATCTTTACATGGTTCCTTATAAAATCAGCCCCAGAATCCATTATAAGTCTGACATTGTACATCAAGCAAAAGGGGTATGCTCAGGACATTTTATGGTGGTGCTCACCCAGGGCTGGTGCAACAATTAGGAAATTTAAGCAGTTGTCTAGAGTGCCAGTGGTCTAGGGGCAGCGCATTGCTGCCACTATCATCCCTCTCCAGGACCTGCAATGGTGGCAATGGCTTTAAACAACACTGCAGCATTTAGTTAAACCTCTGGTGCTGCGGAGCTGTTTGTGCTCTTGCCCCTCTAATACCTGATGCCGACTTCCTGTTGCATGGGGGTTGAAACAACTGCTCCCATGCAAAAGGGAGTTGGTATTGGGTGTCAGAGGGGGCAGAAGCCAAAACAACCTTGCAGCAATGGAAGTTTAGGTAAGTGTTGTGGGTCTGTTTGAAGCCATGGCCATCACTGAAGGTTCTGGAGAGGGGTGGCAGCTGTTGCAATGGGGGCTGGGGCAGAGGCAGGATCAGGGGTGGGGGTGCAAGGAATGAGGTTCCCCTAGGGCGCCTCATATCCTTGCACTGGACCCATGCTTACCATACACATATTATATTATCCCTGTTATATGGCCACTATACATTTAAAGGCAGATTTTATAAGGTCATTTATGTGGTTGCTACGCTGTCCGAGTGAAAACGTCAGCAATTCTATATCAATTTTTAAGGAGAGAGTGAGCACATGTAAGTCTGCTCTAAAATAAACATATCTCTGCTGCTCACACTAGGAAATGCAATACACATAGATGGGCATCCACGTGCAGTGGAAAATGCTATTCTTTAAGCATGCATGTATGAAAAGTCGACGAAGGAACCCCAGGAACTTGCATGTGTGTGTGCCACTATTTCAAAACACACAGGTGTAAATGTCAGCACAGACATGTTTATCAGGATCCTTTTGCAAACATTGACATTCCACTGCTGTTCTGCAGTTACGGATTATTCAATATTTTATGCAGTAACATATGTAGGGGGAAATAAATCTTGGATGATTAAGGGCAATGTTCCTCTTAATCCCTTCTGTAAAAGGCTGGCTGAAACTGTAGCAGCAAAGCGCAGACAAACCAATAATACCAGGAGTCTGTTCAGAAGGTCCAAATCATTTATTTGTGCACAAGTCTCGAACCAATCAATTTCAAAATGGCTGAGCAAAGTTTTCAAGCATTACAACAACTTTTATAGACTTCTGTTCCATTCTAGGTATAGAAAAACATTTTATTGGTCCCGGTAACCTCCCGTACCTCCCGTACCTCTTCTATTGGTCCCGGTACTGATAAGTTTATCCAGTTATGTCCCTCCAGTGGGCATGACACCTGCATACCCCCCTTCTAGTCCCAATTACAATGGTCAGTTCATCAACTTGTTACTTTCACACTTTCAAGGTTATAGAACCAATTTGTACGTGCAGAGGAGCTGGGCTCTGCAACTCATCTGTCAGCACTCCCAATTATTTCTTTGCAGATGTACTTTTTCTTATCAGTAACTTTTAAACATGTTTTTCTGTATTTTTCCATCTTTCAATACTGCAGTTCTGCTTACCTAAGCTAATTCAATACTTCTACTGAGTTCTATCTTACAATAGCAGCATATTGGGGGATGTGCAATCCTATATGCCTCTCCACAGGCCTCATTTACAGGTCAAGCTAGCCATGCTGGCCTGCTTATGTTCGGACACTGTGGGTCACAGGCCTGCACCTGCCACATTCCCCCCTTTGATTAATCTCACCCTATTACTTAATAAGGTGTGAGAATTAAATCACTTTCTGAAGAATCACATCCTGGCTAAAGGATTTCTACCAGGACTGGCTGTATATAAAGCCATGATTTTTGTTGCGGTCTTCCGCTCTACTGTACTATCAATAGTGTTATGAATGGAACGCATACAACATGGGATTAAACATGGTAATAAGAAGATAACAGCAACAAGGATTAGTACCAATACGATGAAAGTCTTAAATCCTCCCACCCATGAAAAGAGGTTAGCAAACCAATTAGGAAATTTCAATGAGTGCCACGTCTGTACTGGCACATAAGCATGTCTTTGCATATCTTTAGCAATTTCTTCAACTACTTGACCTTTATCATCTATTTTCAAACAGCAATTGGTTAAGTTCAGCTTACCACATACTCCTCCTTCAGCTGCTAACAAATAATCAAGTGCTAAGCGGTTCTGATATATCGCAGTGCGCATCTGAGTACTTTGTCTAGCTAAGAGCGTGAGAGCATGACTAGTTTCATTGGTTATTATTTCAACTACTGCTTGTAAGCGAATGATACGATTAATCATATAAATTGGGGTACGATAACCATACATACCATCATCATTCCAAGTGGCGGGTCCATAATACTCAATAATTCTTTCTGGTGGCCAATCATCACCTTGCCATTTCTCCCACTTGCCTATCTGTAAGGCCTCTCTCTTCTGTCTTAGTGCTCTTTTGTGTCGGTGGGTAGTGTATACTGGGTATCCTAATTGTTCTCCATGTTCAGTGTTTAAAAGAAAGAAAGAAGGTCTGATGGTTCCTAAGACACATGCTCCTCCCCAGTGTGGTGGGAGTTGTGCATATGCTCGGTTTCCACAGATCCAATATAGGCCAGGTGGGGCTTGCCAGGCTTGGACTTTGGCAAGGTTAGTCCATAGACCTGCAAGTTCAGGAAATCTGGCTAATGGGTTAGGAGGTTCAGGATGTCCAATTCCTGACCACCATGCTGTCTTTGTGGTCGTGGCATTATAGTATTTCTGGCTAAGACAGACCAGCTGTCCTACCTTTTGGGTGAACTGGGGTCCAGTTCTGGCATAGCAAAGACGTCCAACGATTGAGTGCGCTAACACCCATTCACTGGTAGTCTTGTGTAATTCAGTCTGATTATAAATCATGGAATAATTCAATTCTTGGGCTTCCCATGGCCACTGATCTCCCATTTGGGTTCCGCCACAGAAATAACAATCTGTGATCTTAAGACTAGATACTACTGCTTCAGCTAATTCTAGAAATAAATTCTGTGAGGGGTGAGGAATCTCAAACTTATTTACATGCATGGCTTCATAAAAAGTATTATGAAGATGATATTTAGATGACTTGTGGGCTTGGGTATTCAATCTGATATACACAATGGTCCCCGGATCTATTGCTCCTCCAGCAATACGTAAACCAAACTTATATCCTGGTTTCCATGCATGGGGATTGTGTATACGTAAGTGTAAGGGGTTACAAGCATCTTTCTGACATTTATCATTTGTGGTTGGCTTGGTTAAAGTAGCCATTCATTTATCTATTTTCTCATCAGTTATACCAGTGTTCCAGGTAGCATAAAAAACACATCCCCAATACGGGCAATAGTAGTCTGCTGCTGGGGCAGTACTATAGCCTGGTTCCTTTTTACCGGTACACTTTCTCCATCCCGTGGCACCTTCTGGACACATATACTTATGGTCATTTCGATACGCTTTCTCCCATGTACCACAGGTGGAATAACTATCTCTATTAATAGCATTGCATGCATCAAAATTCAAAACAGCAGGTTTAGTAATGTCCTTAAGTGGTGGCGTTGCAGCTAATATAGGTCCATCTGCATCCTTCCATCTTATTTCCATCGTGTAATAGGATGGATTCTGATGCGGATTATAACATGTCTTAATTTTCCCATGAGTGCAAACATTTAGTTCAGCGGTGTTATAGATACACCGAGTTACTGTTCCCTCGCAGGTATAGTAAGAATGATAAAGCAAAGTCTGAGTTACTTTCAGTCCAATTCTAGTAGAAGTAATGCAGGCAGTGCATGGAGGTAAAGCATAAGTCTGTTCAAAACCTCCAAAGAAGGCAACCAAAGTAAAGCAAAAGTAAAGATGCATGTCGATGTTGATTGGAGTTCTTCTGAATCCTCAGCTTGCTGATCTTGATCACGACGATCTATTATTCTTCGTCCCGTTTGCTAATGAAGCAATTTAACGGGTGCTGAGTGTTGATTGAAGATCCTCAAGTTGTCCAGTACACATTGACCAACTTAGCAATTCAGTTGGCTCGTGGAGTCTGGCTTAGTCAGTGTAGTCTCAAAGTAGTGTGTCAAATCACACACAAATTAGGTTCGTTGAAACAAAACTGTTGCTGCATGGAAAACAGCAATCCTCTTCGAAAGACTTGGCTACTGCAAAGCACTTGTGCTGAAGTGTCTATGCTGCTGGTTGCCGTCTCAGAGTAACTCGCAAGGGTACATCAGGGTGCTGTTCTGCTGTCCACTGCTCTGGTTCAGGATCGGCGGCGGGCTTGACTCTGCTGTGGTGGATCCAGGCGTCGATCTCGGCTACCTTTACTGCAGTTGGGGTAGACAGGATGACGGTGTACGGTCCCTTCCAATGGGGTTCCAACGGTGTCTTCTTCCAATCTTTGATCCACACCGAAGTACCAGGCTGGTAGGGATGCAAGGGTTCCGTCAAGTTGATAGGCAACTGGTCTTGGATCCACGTATGGAGAGTCTGCAGAACAAAACTAAGAGCTAGAAGTTCTTGTCTAGTTATTTCCGAACCAATTTGGGCTAGAATTCCTTTGATTCCCTGCACTATTGGTGGGGGTTTACCATACAAAACTTCAAAAGGGGAAAAGCCTGTTGACTTTACAGGAGCTGAGCGTATTCTGAATAAAGCTATGGGGAGCACTTGGGGCCACTTCAATTGTGTCTCCTGACAAAGCTTAGACATTTGGGCTTTCAAGGTACGATTCATGCGCTCAACTTTCCCTGAACTCTGGGGTCTGTATGCAGTGTGGAGTTTCCATTGTATCTGCAAAGCTTTTGCTAACTGCTGAGTAACTTGGGAGACAAATGAGGGTCCATTATCTGACCCTATTACTGCTGGAATTCCGAATCTGGGGACAATCTCTCTCATTAAGACTTTGGTAACCTCTCGGGCTTTCTCAGTTCTGGTTGGGAATGCTTCTACCCACCCAGAGAAAGTACAAACTAATACTAATAGGTAATGGTACCCATTGGCTTTTGGCATTTCGGTGAAATCAACTTGGAGGTTGTGCATGGGGGTCACACCTCTTGACTGAACTCGGGGTGCTGTAATAAGGCCTTGCTTGGCATTATTCTTGGCACAAGTTTGACATTGTCGTGCTACTGAAGCTGATATGGTTGTCATCAGAGGGATGTAGAAATGTGGTCTGAGTGCTTTTTCCATAGCACTCTTCCCATAGTGGGTGGCTTCATGGAAAGCTTTGACAAAGGATGGTCCTAACAGTTCAGGAATTACTATTCGTCCTGGAGGTTGACTGCCCTCTTCTGGTGGCAGCTCAATCCATCCGTCTTTCAATACTCCATTTTCTTTGTCACAATAGTAGTCCAATTCTTGGGTGGTATATCGTGGGGTCCATAGATTCAAAGGTACTGGAAACAATGCTGCTTGCATTGGCATAGCTTGTGGGGCAATTTGTCCTGTCATAGCTGCTTGTCGTGCTGAGGCATCTGCAAATCTATTTCCTCGGGCAACTTCTCCTTTTCCTGCTTGATGTCCTCTGCAATGCATGACAGCTACACGTGTTGGGGCCCATACTGCATCAAGTAACATCAATATTTCGGGACCATATTTGACTGATTTTCCTCCGGATGTGATGAGTCCTCTTTCTTTATAGAGAGCTCCATGGGCATGCAGGGTAGTGAAGGCATATTTGGAATCTGTATATACATTCAGTATAAGTTTTTCTCCTAGCAACAATGCTCTGGTAAGTGCTATCAATTCGGCTTTCTGGGCTGATGTGCCTGAGGCTAGGGCTGATGATTCAACTACTTCGTGTTGAGTGACGACTGCATATCCGGCACAGCGTCGTCCATCAAGGATGAGACTGCTCCCATCAACATAATAGGTTTGGTCAGGATTGTCTATGGGCACATCTGTCAAGTCGGGTCGGCTGGAGAACACAGTCTCCATGACTTCGATACTGTCATGTTCTGGGAGTTCTTCACTGATGGGTATCAAGGTGGCTGGATTCAGGGCGTGGCTCACTTCAAGTTGTATCTGTGGGTTTTCACATAACATGCTCTGGTACTTCAACATTCGGGAATTGGTGAGCCAATAATTTGCTTTTTGTTCCATAAGGGCAAAGACTGCATGTGGCACAGTGACTCGTATGTTCTGTCCTAGTGTGAGTTTGTCTGCTTCACTCACTAGTAGCGCTGTAGCTGCAACTGCTCTCAAGCAAGGTGGCCATCCTTTGGCCACAGGGTCCAATTGTTTCGATAGGTAGGCTACAGGTCGTTCCCAATTTCCCAATTTCTGAGTCAACATGCCTAAGGCATTTCCCTGTGCTTCATGTACAAACAAGTGGAAAGGTTTGTGGACATCTGGTAGTCCAAGTGCTGGTGATGACATCAATTCTTCTTTTAACTTTTAGAAGGCTGTATCCTGCTCAAGTCCCCACTCCAGTGGCGACTTTTCTTCTCCTTTTGTGACTTCATACAATGGTTTGGCAATTTGGGCAAAGTTGGGTATCCAAATTCGGCAATATCCTGCCGCTCCCAGAAAGGCTCTGACTTGCTTTCTGGTTGTTGGAGTTGGAATTCTACATACTGCTTCTTTTCTTTCTCTGCCTAATCTTCTGCTTCCTTGGGTGATACGAAAACCCAAGTATTTCACTTCTTTTTGGCATAGCTGTGCTTTGGCTCTGGAAACTTTGTATCCAGCTTCCTCTACTAACTGCAAGAGATCTTTAGTGGCTAGTATACATTCACTTTCTGATACGGCAGCTATCAACAGATCATCCACGTATTGGAGAAGCACTCTCTTCCCCGGGGCTACTGGATAGCTTGAAAGGTCTTGATTCAGTGCGGCACTAAAGATGGTAGGCGAATTCTTGAATCCTTGGGGTAATCTTGTCCAGGTAAGTTGGCCCCCTCTTCCAGAGATGGGGTCCTGCCATTCGAATGCAAACAATATTTGGCTTACAGGGGCTAATCTTATGCAAAAGAATGCATCTTTCAAATCCAGTGCAGTGAAATGGGTAGCTTCAGCAGGTATCAGTCCTAGGAGGGTGTAAGGATTGGGTACGACTGGATGTATGGTCTCAGCTGCATCATTTACTCTTCTCAAATCTTGCACTGGGCGATAATCATCTGTCCCAGGCTTCTTTACTGGCAAAAGTGGAGTGTTCCATGGGGATTGGCATACTTTTAGTAGGCCATACTCAAGCAATCTTTGTAGGTGGCGATGGATGCCTTCAATTGCGGCTCTTGGGAGAGGGTACTGTTTGACGTGCACTGGTGTAGCACTAGGCTTGAGGGTTACAATTACTGGAGCTATATGCTTGGCTAGGCCTGGGGGACTGCCTTCTGCCCATACTCCAGGTGGTGCATCAATACTTTTCAAAGTTTGTTCAAAATAGGTGTCTTGGACAGAATCATCAATGTAATACCTCCATTCTTCTTCTCGGGGAACTGTCAGCAGCATTACTCCTGCTGACTTGGCTTGGGAATTTACTGTCATTTGCATTTCTCCTTGCTCAGAGAAAGATATCTGTGCTTGAAGCTTGGCTAGCATATCTCGTCCCAGTAGTGGCACTGGACATTCGGGCATGTAAAGGAATTGATGAGTTACTTGCTGTCCTCCCAGACTGCATATTCGGTTTTGAAGAAAAGACTTTGTGGCTTTGGCACCAGTTGCTCCTATAATAGTGACTGCTTTTGTAGTGAATGGGGCTATCTTTTTGTCTATTACTGAATGTTGTGCTCCAGTATCAACCATAAAGTCCATAATTTGGTCTCCTATTTGTATTCCGACCATAGGCTCCTGGAGACCTAAAGCAAACTTGGAGCCCGGTCTGTCCTAATCCACGTCATTCTCATCATGGGCTGGTGTGGCCAATGCTTGAATGGTTCCTCCTCTCTCTCGCTGGAATTGTTCTCGATTGGCTCCTCCTCGGCTTCGGGGATAGCTTCGTCTTTCTTCTCGCCACTGATGGCTGCTGTCGTCATCATGCTGGGCGTCTTCGAGTTGCGGGCACGTATCTCTCCAATGTCCTTCCTCTCTGCAATAGGCGCATTGGTTCACGCCTAGTCTCTGGGTCCGGCCTCCGCCTTGACCCCGCCCTCTTCCTCTGCTCCTTCGACTAGGGACACCTCCCCTTTTCTGTTCCACTATGGCCGCAGCCAAAAAATCAGCTTTCTTCTTCATCTTTCTATCACATTCTCTCTGTCTTTCAGTATCACGATTCACATACACTTTATGAGCGACTTCCAATAACTGTGTTGCATTCATGCCCACAAACCCTTCTAACTTCTGTAATTTGCGTCTAATGTCTGGTTGAGACTGGTTTACAAAAGCAGAATTCACCATACATAAACTTCCTGGTGCCTCGGGATCATAGGGAGTATACATTCTGTATGCTTCAGTTAATCTTTCATAAAAATCTGCTGGGCTCTCATCTATCCCTTGGATAACTCCTGTAACTTTGGAAAGGTTCATAGCTTTCTGGCCCCCCTTCTCAGGCCTTGTAAAAAGCCTTGGCGAAAACGGGCTAGGGCTGTGGATCCTTCCTCTGTATTTGGATCCCATTGGGGGTCTTCATTCGGGAATTCTCTCTGAGCTGCTTCCCTACGGTCTATTATATTCTGCCCCTGTGCCGGAGCTGCAGGGTTTTCTGCCATCCATTCAATAGCTGCTTTTCTAATTCTTGCTCGTTCTTCTGTAGTGAATAGGGTGGTCAGGAGCTGACGGCAATCTGGCCAAGTGGGTTGGTGAGTTTCCATAATACTAGTTACTAATTCTGTCAGCTCCTGGGGCTTACTAGTATAGGAGGCATAATGCGACCTCCAATTTAATAAATCAGTTGTAGAGAAAGGGATATACACATAAGTTAGGGGTCCCGCTACCACTTCATCATTATCATTCTTTACGGGCACTCCCGGGACTTGCCGTAAGGGAAACAGTTTAGCTGCTATGGGTGTCTTTTGGGATCTAAGGGTTATTGTCGTTGCCTTTGCAGGAGTCACTTTCTTTTTCTCAACAGGTTTTGCTTTGGGTTTCTCTGTCACTGGCGTGCTAGTGCTAGTGCTGGCTTTCTCAATTATTTGTACACTTTCCTCATCTGGGGGATTCTCTCTTTCTCCTTCTTCAGTCTCCACTTCTGACTCGCTTTTTAGGTCCTCCTCTTCTTTTCCCGCTAATTCTTCCTCTTTCTCTTCTCCAGGAGGGGGATCAGGGGTTGGGTCCCGCCTCGGCTCTGGCCGTCTCTGGGGTTCTGGGGCAGGACGCCGGGCTACTCTTACTGGACCTGGGGTTCGGGGCTGCCTAAGAATTATTTCTGGGGAATTAGGATCTGCCAGGATGGGCTTCTTGCTGGCTTTCTTATCCTGCTCTTTCATTCTAGGCTGTTCCGTTTTCTGTCTAGAATCTGCTTTAGCTAACATTATTCTGCACTGTTCCTCATAACAGCGCTGCGCCCAGGGGGGCGGATCTTCACAAATACTTAACCAGGAATCTATATAGGGGTACTGGTCGGGGTGCGCTATCCGCACTCTACGGTGTATTGACTGAATAATCTCTACTTTGAACGTTCCCTCTCGGGGCCAGATGTGGTCTAGATCGGGCCACTCCCTAGTACACAAAATTTGCAAACGGGCTGCTGTCATTTTAATACCATAATCTCCTGAATATCCCTCTTTAAAATGTGCGATCATACATTCTAATGGAGTGTTTCTAGTAGACCCCGCCCCTCCCATTTCGATGTGTGCGTGCAACAACAGACAGAAGGGAAAAGGAGGGCGGACCGTGGGTAAGGGGTCCTCACGGCCCTGGAAACGTATAAGGAGTACAAATAACAAGACAAGACGACAATTGCTTCCCCCTTTTTGCGACCTGAACGCGGTCGCCTGGTCAGGAAATGCGCTACTCAGGGGTCCGCCTTCACTTGGTCCGTGCTGCCAGACCTCTCATTCACACTTCGTTCACACAATCATGCTAGCAACGTATCCCAGAATGCATTCGTTTCTACCTATTCTGACTAGTCTTTTCCAATTTCCCAATTACAAAAAGGATGGGGGTTTCACCCGGCGAATTCCCATGCGGGGTTACTCGGCCCTTCCTTGAGAGGTGATCATGCTCTCTTACCAATTCCCAATATCTCGAGATTACAAATTCCAAAGTTCCAAGTTCCAATGGCAGTACTGCGCTTTCTATTTCTGTCTAGACCCAAAATCAAAACTATACTCACCGGATCCGGTCCTCAAACTTCCCAAGCAGGCGCATGAGTTGGACCTCGGACTCCCCTCACTCGGGTTCGAGGCGTTGACTCCAGCCGGGCTCGTCACCCGCCGAGGTCCGACCAGCTCCCTCCGATACAAGGGACCGGTGGCGCCAGGGAGCAGCCCTCGTCGGAAGGGCGCGATCCCGGCAGGACCAAGCCTATAGAGGCGGAAAGTCGTGGTATATTGCCCTATATACACTTTGATTCCACAACTTCCCGGCCAACGCACCAAGGAATATGTAGCAGCAAAGCGCAGACAAACCAATAATACCAGGAGTCTGTTCAGAAGGTCCAAATCATTTATTTGTGCACAAGTCTCGAACCAATCAATTTCAAAATGGCTGAGCAAAGTTTTCAAGCATTACAACAACTTTTATAGACTTCTGTTCCATTCTAGGTATAGAAAAACATTTCATTGGTCCCGGTAACCTCCCGTACCTCCCGTACCTCTTCTATTGGTCCCGGTACTGATAAGTTTATCCAGTTATGTCCCTCCAGTGGGCATGACACCTGCATACCCCCCTTCTAGTCCCAATTACAATGGTCAGTTCATCAACTTGTTACTTTCACACTTTCAAGGTTATAGAACCAATTTGTACGTGCAGAGGAGCTGGGCTCTGCAACTCATCTGTCAGCACTCCCAATTATTTCTTTGCAGATGTACTTTTTCTTATCAGTAACTTTTAAACATGTTTTTCTGTATTTTTCCATCTTTCAATACTGCAGTTCTGCTTACCTAAGCTAATTCAATACTTCTACTGAGTTCTATCTTACAATAGCAGCATATTGGGGGATGTGCAATCCTATATGCCTCTCCACAGGCCTCATTTACAGGTCAAGCTAGCCATGCTGGCCTGCTTATGTTCGGACACTGTGGGTCACAGGCCTGCACCTGCCACAAAACAAGCACTTCTGAAAACTTAAACATGCCAGGGAGCAGATATAAATACAGAAAGGGATAATTTCCATCATCTAAGTGCAACTCATATATGAAATCAGAGATGCATGTGTATATTGTCTTATTTATTTAGCTAGTCTTATATACCACCCATCTAAGAATCATCCAGATCTTCCCCACAACATGTCCCATTGTGACTTAGATGTGATTGGGGCAGACACATGTAAATTCTGACCTTTCTAAAATGGCTGTTTGGACATGAATGTCTTTTGTACATGTGAGAGTTCATATTCACATGGAAAGCACAATACAATAAAGCATCTAAAACAGCCCTCATATCTTAAATGCCTTGCTTGGCTGCACATAAAACAGGTATATATGGGACAGCCATGTGAGATGTATAAGCTATATATAAAAACACTGATATGTAGTGCTTCTAAGTATACATTAAGAACCCAAATCTGTGCCCTTATCTGTTTAGATAGCAGCTGAATATAGAGCCGCTATGCAGGGAGAGCAGGATGGGGGCAGCACAGGGGCATGGGCAGACCAGGCACCCATACATACAGGGCTGATTCAGGTCATGGCCCTTTACATCCGGGGTGAATAAGCATGGCACATCCCTGTGCTCTGGCATGACAGCCCCTCCAGCGGCATCAAGGTGAGGGAGGTGAGTTCCCGTCGGGTAGTGGGCAATGGGAGAGCTGGGCAGGGTAAGTGTTACACCAGCGCAGCAGCACATATGGGGGAAGCCTGGCCAACCTGCCAGCTGTATGTCCTCTGCTGTCACTAAAGGGGCATGCTGGCCAATCCTGCTACTATGGGAGCATCTTGCAGGATCAGGTACAACAGAGCCTGTCCTGGTCTGGGACGTCTGGATGGCCTGGATGTGCCCCTTCCAGGATCGGGCTCCATGGGGGTTATTCCATAAACCAAATAGGCCGTTTGCATGTGCACAGGAAACAGATATTTCCCAAAAACATCTACCCCCGTATTCCGAAAATGGCTCCCGTACACTTCCATGGCATAAAAACATGGATCTCAGAACATGCCTGGCAGTGGCAGAATGGGGTGTGATTTGCTGCGGAAACATATATATATATACATAATGTATTCAGGAAATGTGTGTATATGTTTTATGTTTTCCTCAATGATGTGCCCAGTATTCTTGCTGGAGACGTGGAATAAGGCCAGTACTTAGAGAAATTATTCTGCTATTTTTGTATTGAGTTTGTGACAAATATGCTGCAAACTGGTGTGACTGCAGTCTGTAAAACACCACAAGCTACATTTATAATAGACAGAAATCAGGGGTTAGGGAATCTTGTAAGCTAAAGGGGCATTAATAACTACCCTTAAAGACATTTTAAGAAGAGAAATTGTGATTATTCTGGTTAAGCTGACATTTGTTGTTTGTGCTAAACGAGCTAATCTGGGGGACCCTAACAATTTCTGTGTTACGTAAATTTATTTATTTTATTTATTTATTTAACTGATTTTGGTGCACCGTTTTTCTACCAGTCAAAACAGTTTACAAACAACAATGTGCACAAAGGTGTAAACAGCAAGAAGTGCATGCAGGTTACAATGAACTTTGGGGGGGGGGGAAGAACTTGTTTCTGGTTGGTTGCTCAGGGGAGGTCATCTAGAGAAGGTGGTGTTTAGGGAATGGCGAGAGGCAGGGATGGGGGGGGGGGAGCTAGGGGAAGGGGTGGGTGGGATATTCCATGCTTGAGTTGAGTGTTGTGGGTGGACTTGTTGATCTGTGCCACAGTGTTCTCGGAATAAATGGATTTTCAAGCTTTTTCTGAAGTCTTGAGGTAACTGGATAGTCCTTAAGGCTCCCAATCGAGAGCAGAATAAAATATAAGGCCATCTACACTATATTTAAATCCATCCAAGATGATTCATCCACATATCTGAAAACGCTAATATCATTCACACCGGATAACAGACCAAGGAGAAGCATCAATAAAGACCTCCTTGTTGTTCCAACCGAATTCAGGAACTGCAAATCTTCAACTTCAAAGAGAGCACCCTCTTTATACACAGCACAATTATGGAATTCACTTCCAGAGGACTTAAAAACCACCAAGGACTCAGTAGCATTCCGTAAACAGTTTAAAACTCATTTGTTCAATGAACGCTTTTGTGAACTAATTACTTAAAGAAAATTCCACAGAGCAGCCAGTGCATACAACCCAGTCTATCAAAGCATTTTCAAGTCCCCCTACCAAGACGATAAATAGAAATAAATTCCACTATAGAGCTAGTCGCTCACTTATAAACAAATACAAAAACAAACCAACATTTATCCTAAGTTATTTATTTATTTAGCGTCATTTTATACTGCGCTCTTTAGAATCAGTGTGGTTTACATATAACAAAAATTTGTGCAGTGCAGGCAGAACCTACACTGGACTTATAATGAACAGGGGTCTCTAACAAGGCTAACAGGGGTAACTATGTACAGACAAAAACTGTCTGTCATCGGCTACGTGAGCAGCTCAACTATTTACAGGTTGGCCTAACTATATACAGATTGGCAGGTTGATATAGAGGGCGGGGCTGCAAATGTGCATCGCAGCTGCGTTGGGGGTGTCAGCCTGGTTCCAGGGTGTGACTGGCTGTGCGACGGCATCTGAGTCTATAAAGCGCGGGAGGAACAGGTGGTGATAGTTATGTTGTCTGCTGCCAAAAGAGCTTATAGTACAGGCCCACCCAGCTGGAAAACTTTCTGAGCAGAACATTGTGCTTCTTACCCCATGGTAGAGACTACAAGTTCAGGAATCGCTTTATAGATCCTCCTATTTTATAGTGCTACTGGATGTATGTAGTATTGCACAATGAGACAAATCCCTGCCCACGAGCTTGGAGGCGACAGGAGATAAGAAGGGACTTACCCACTATCACAAGGGGTTTCTGTGGGAGGTCGTAGGCCTACTACTACTACTTATAGCACTACAAAGCCTATGCAGCACTGTGTATATATTGTCACAGCCCCTCCTAGTGGCAGCGTGCAGAAAGGAGAGGGCGGACACTTATTGTTGGTTGAAGACGGAAAAACTTTTCTAGACCAGATGCATCATGGTCTTTGTAGTCCCACTTCATAAAGAAATAGTTTTGAGCCTTGTGCAGGGTTAAACTTAAATGGTTTTTATTCCCTTTGTTGCGCAAAGGTTCTCCAGGAAGACAAAAACAGAATGTACCTTACTTCAGGGTTTATGCCAAAATATTTACAAAGTCTGTAACTGTTACAGTCTCTTCACAGTTCTTTGCGTTCAAACAGGTTTTCAACACCAAGAGGAAAAACACATACAAAACTTCTTCTTTCAACTTAGCAAAAGCAAAAAGATATGTTAAAGCATGTCCTGCCGGTTACAATTCTGTGAGAGACTGTAGACTCTTGGAAACACAGAGTGAGCAGTCCATCGGGTGCTCTAACTGCAACGGCTCTGGCTCTATCACCTCTATTTGCATAGGTTCCTGTTCAGCCATGTTGTCAGCTAGCCCTGAGCTTTCCCTGGATAAGGCAGGTTGTAGTTCAATAGATCTCTCCAATATTCCCCAGCCTTGCTGGTCCTGGTTTGTCAAATAACTGCTATGGCTTTTTACTATGCCTCTCTGTAAAGGTTTCACAAGCCCTTCCCGGCTTTGTTTCCTATCAGTACGGCTCTCTGGGTTATAAGCTTTTCTAGGAGCTGGCTCACATCTTGGAAAGGAAACATAACTGTACTTTGGATCTTTGAGACGTGCTCTGCTGGTATTTGCTCTACCCGGCAGTCTCCTTCTATCACCGTCTTCCCTGAAGACTGGCTCCTGAAGCTTTCGGGAACGGGCTTGTCCTCCCTGGAACTTAGCTCTTCCTTGTAAGTACTCCAAGCTTCTCTGCCTTTCAGTATGTGAGGTTCCTCTCTCAGGTCCCCTCTCAGTTCCTCTCTGAACTTGTGTTCCTCTCCAAACTTGTGGTCCTCTCTGAGCTTGAGGTCCTCTCTCAGCTCCTCTCTCAGCTCGTAGTTCTCTCTCTGTTCCTTTCTGAACTCTAGATCCTCTCTCAATTCCTATCTCAGCTCGAGGTCCTCTCTGCTTTCTTCCTTCTGAGCACTGTTTATAAAGCCGTTTCTCCACTGAGCTTCCTGGCTCTCTACTCAGGTGTACCTGATTAGCTCCTGCATTCTCAAAACCTGGGTGTGTCAGCTTAGCTTCTGCAACCTCGTGCCTGCTCCCTCTAGCTGCACTTATAGGTAACTGCACCCTCTGTGAGTCAGTTGCTTTATAATAAACAGTGTTTTTTTCTAAGTCTATAGCTTCAATAGCTTCAGCTTCATCACATATCCTCCCTCTTAAGATATTACGGACTGGCCTTGCATCGCCTGCACAGCACGTAATCTGTGACTTCGCCTCTGCATTGTGATACATCTTCCTTGCACTGGGCTCGACCCTATACAATCTCTGTTTCCTCGGCACTACTCCAGCTAAGGTAACTAGGGCCATCCGCTCATGCCATGGTCTGAGGACATTAATGGGGTAGATTTGCTGATGACCATTCTTATTCTCTACCATATATGACACTGGACCAATCTGTTTAGCCACTGTATATGGTCCCCTCCATCGGGCTTCGAATTTTGGGGTAGCCCCTGTTACCATTACTATCACCGTCTCAGCTACTGATAGCTGGCGGGGTTTTGTATCCCTATCTAATATCTTTTCTGTCTCCCTTGACTAATCTTTAATGTCTCCTTTGCGAAATGGGAGGTTCTCTGTAGACGACTCCTCAAGTCTCGCAAAAACTGGGGTACTCCTATCTCTTTTTCAACAGGTTCTACCCATTGTTCGCGGAGTATATCCAAAATCCCTCGAGGGGTACGTCCATATATTAGCTCGTAGGGCAAAGTCCCCTAAGAAACTTGCGTCCTTTCTCGGCAAGCATATAGTATAAACGGAAGCACGGTATCCCATTCAGCCATCTCACCGTCTAAAGCACGCCTTAACATTTGCTTTATAGTTTGGTTTAGTCTCTCTACTAAGTCATTGCATTGAGGATGATAGGCGGCTGCCTTAACGTGTCATATGCCAAAGGCGTCCCACACCTGGGCCAAATACTTTGACATAAAGTTACTGCCCCTATTGGTTAGTACCTCCTGTGGAAACCCTATTTCACAGAATAGTTTTACTATTTCCGAGGCTGTAGTCTTGGCCGATATATTCCTTAAGGGAATAGCCCACGGAAATCTTGTGGCTTGGTCCACCATGACCAGCATATATTGAAAACCTCTAGGCATCTTCAATAAGGGTCCTACTATATCCATAGCTATTCTTCTAATGGGTTCCGATATAACCGGCATCGGAAACAAGGGCACTATGGGTGGTCGGACAGAGGTTACTCTCTGGCAGGAGGAACATGACTCGCAAAATCGCGAGGTCTCTTTGAAGACTCCTGGCCAGTAAAACCGCGCTAGTATTTGGTCTAGGGTCCCCTGTATCCCTTTGTGACCTCCTACGGGGTGATCATGAGCTAACCTCAAAACCAGGGACTTAAAAGCAAAGGGTACTACTAGTTGCTTATGGACAGATCCAGTCTGAGGGTCTACACTTTCCCTGTATAGCACCTCTTTATCAAAAATGAACCTGGGGAAGGTGTCCTTTCCCACCTGGGCTTACTCAACTGCTCTAGCGAGTGTGGGGTCAGCTTTCTGCTCTTTGGCGAAAGATGGAAACCTCTCTACCAACTCTGACGGAACCCAGGGCAATCCCTGCCCCGCCTCTAACTCAGCTCTCCCTTGAGAGTGGCATCTCTTCTCCCTGCGTTTTTCTGCCTTAGGCTTCCTATTCCCTTCAGCTGGGGCAGACATTAGGTCTTCGTGTGAGGGCAACTCAGCTAGAGTTTCATCCTGGGGTTCTGAGATCTTGCCTGGAGCTTTAGATTGGGTGCATGTGGATACGAGGGCTTCCTGGAAGATAGTCCCTTTTCCAACCCCTTTCTAAATTGGGGCCAGTCCCTACCTAGCACCAAATCGTGAGGCAATTTTGGAACTACAGCTAGTAGCATATCCTTTTCTATCCCTAAACCTTTTACTATCAAGTTGTATACAGGATAGAAAGAAAGAGCACCGTGAACGCATTTAATTTTTACTTTTCCTTCTGCTCGATTCGGTGCGGACTCAGTTTGATCTTCAATTGTGCGCCAGAGCTTTTTAGAGATCATGCTCTGGTCTGCACCAGAATCTAGAAGAGCATTCGCAGATATACCTTGCACTTTGACCTCTAACAAAAATCCTTCTCGCAACATTTTTGTATTTTCACTTATCAGTGCAGTACGTGATTTACATTCACTCTTTAGATACCCTATTTTCCCACAAAGAAAACATCTCTTTTTCTCAGAGTGATTTCCTGGCATAGGCTTACCAGTTTCCAAACCTCCTGGTTTATACCTTGACATCCTTTCTGATGACTGCACCATAGCCTCTACTGCCGTCTTTGAAGCTTCTCCACTTTTATGAGTAGCCAATTGTGCTTCAAAATACCTTTCTGTTAATAGGATTGCTTCTTCAGTGGTACGGCAGTTCTGCAGTATCAGGAAGGTCTGCACCTCCTGGGGCACAGCTGTCATGAATTGCTCTAATACAATAACATCAACTATGGTGTCAATGCTCTTATTTTCGGGCCTCAACCACTTTATCGCCAGGCTCTTAAGCCTTTGACCTAAAGCTTTTGGTGTTTCTCCTGCTTTAAGTCGGATAGCTCTTTGCATCCGGTTGTACACCAAAGGAGTTAAGCCAAGGTGGTCCCTTACAGCCTTCGTTACTTCTGCGTAATCATTCGCTAGGGCTACGGGCACTGTTCCCTCTAAGCTGTGCGCGTGTGCGCGCGCACACACCTCGCCGAGCGAGCGCACATACTTTACAACAGAGCGCACAAAAATTACAGCTCTGATTCTGATAGAAAACAACACAGACGTCTTAAAATTTAAAAGTTATGATGGTAATTACTAGAAATTTCCCGCTTCATTTAGTAATCGTTTATTTTCATTTAATTTGATTAAAATCAATGTGGTGAACATACTGTATTCTGATGTGTAGTCACATTTTAAAGTATATAACTCCGAGTGTCGTTATGTGGCGCACAAAAATTTAACCTTCCTTCAAAAGCTGCACACAGCTGATATTTTATGCGCACACAGCCTACAGAAAATTAGAGGGAACATTGGCTATGGGCATAGCTTTATACGCCGACAACGCCTCTCCTGTGAGTGAGGTTGCCAGGCATATAGCCCATTGCTCTTTTGGCCATCCTATGGTATGCGCTATCCTATCAAAGGATTTCAAAAAGTCGTCAATGTCTTCGCTAGGTGACAACTTTCCCAAAGTCAGTGTCTCATAAGACCACGGTCCTAGCCCACTGTTGCTGGCTATAGCATTTAGTCCTTGAAGAGAAGGAGCTGCTGCTGGTGCTGTCTTCTGTTGAGCTAACCAAACCTCAATCATCTCTAACACGGGCTTTTGCTGCACCTACATGGCCAACACCGCTTGTTGCTGCGCTTGGCAAGCCATCTCTCGTTGCTTGTCAAATTGTACCACCATCCACTGTAGGATCTCCTTTGGGTCCATGGCGACCGCTTCCTAGAGAGAAATGTAGACAGAGAAAAAAAAAAACAAGTGTGGCACTGGCACTCTTTTGTCAGTCCCCCCTTTTTTTTTCCAATACCCACACCTGAATCCACCACAAGTTATGCCCAATTACATGTTACCTGCTTCAGGTGTTGACTCATGCCTTGAGGAAATGATGTGTCCAATGTCCACCAGCAGTACTGGGGACAACACTTCTGTCTTCCACTCAGGGCTTCTTTTCCTTTGAACTTGGCAGTTTCTTCTTTTGCTTCCCAGCAAATAATCCCAAAAACTACGCCATTATGTCACAGCCCCTCCTAGTGGCAGCGTGCAGAAAGGAGAGGGCGGACACTTATTGTTGGTTGAAGAAGGAAAAACTTTTCTAGACCAGATGCATCATGGTCTTTGCATTCCCACTTCATAAAGAAATAGTTGTGAGCCTTGTGCAGGGTTAAACTTAAATGGTTTTTATTTCCTTTGTTGTGCAAAGGTTCTCCAGGAAGACAAAAAAAGAATGTACCTTACTTCAGGGTTTATGCCAAAATATTTACAAAGTCAGTAACTGTTACAGGCACTTCACAGTTCTTTGCATTCAAACAAGTTTTCAACACCAAGAGGAAAAACAAATACAAAACTTCTTCTTTCAGCTTAGCAAAAGCAAAAATATATGTTAAAGCATGTCCTGCTGGTTACAATTCTGTGAGAGACTCTAGACTCTTGGAAACACAGAGTGAGCAGTCCATCGGGTGCTCTAACTGCAACGGCTCTGGCTCTATCACCTCTATATGCATAGGTTTCTGTTCAGCCATGTTGTCAGTTAGTCCTGAGCTTTCCCTGGATAAGGCAGGTTGTAGTTCAATAGATCTCTCCAATATTCCCCAGCCTTGCTGGTTCTGGTTTGGCAAATAACTGCTATGGCTTTTTACTATGCCTCTCTGTAAAGGTTTCACAAGCCCTTCCCGGCTTTGTTTCCTATCAGTACGGCTCTCTGGGTTATAAGCTTTTCTAGGAGCTGGCTCACATCTTGGAAAGGAAACATAACTGTACTTTGGATCTTTGAGACGTGCTCTGCTGGTATTTGCTCTACCCGGCAGTCTCCTTCTATCACCGTCTTCCCTGAAGACTGGCTCCTGAAGCTTTCGGGAACGGGCTTGTCCTCCCTGGAACTTAGCTCTTCCTTGTAAGTACTCCAAGCTTCTCTGCCTTTCAGTATGTGAGGTTCCTCTCTCAGGTCCCCTCTCAGTTCCTCTCTGAACTTGTGTTCCTCTCCAAACTTGTGGTCCTCTTTGAGCTTGAGGTCCTCTCTCAGCTCCTCTCTCAGCTCCTCTCTCAGCTCGTAGTCCTCTCTCCATTCCTTTCTGAACTCGAGATCCTCTCTCAGATCCTCTCTCAGCTCGAGGTCCTCTCTGCTTTCTTCCTTCTGAGCACTGTTTATAAAGCCGTTTCTCCAATGAGCTTCCTGACTCTCTACTCAGGTGTACCTGATTAGTTCCTGCATTCTCAAAACCTGGGTGCATCAGCTTAGCTTCTGCAACCTCATGCCTGCTCCCTCTAGCTACACTTATAGGTAACTGCACCTTCTGTGAGTCAGTTGCTTTATAATAGTGTTTTTTTCTAAGTCTATAGATTCAATGGCTTCAGCTTCATCACAATATAGATGTAATAGACATCAAAGCTTACAATCTAAAGACGAGCATCACAAAACTGGGGACTAGAGTAAGATACATCAAGTGGTGAAAAAGAGAGTGAGGGGTATCATGATCCAAAAGCAGCCTCGAAGAGCTAAGATTGTGGCTGAAGCTGCTTACTAAGAGATGAGTCAGGGAAGGCTACCTACTATTCAATCAGCAAAGCTCTAGAGAGGACAGTAGAACAAAAGCTATACGAAAATGCACCTTGTAGGCACTGGGAAAATACCAAAACAGGTATTTTTTCTTCCTATCTCACAAAGGATACTGACTTCTGTGGTGGTGAATTGGTCTCTAAGAAAATCCAGTTATTTTTCCTATCTCCTTCCCATCACATGCTAACTATAATTCACGCTAAGTTGTTAACTATATCAGACTGTTTATCTTGTTAAAAATGTCAACAATATTACTTTTCCAGTTCAACAATGTTATTGTTACCAGTTTATCCTGTTAATTATGTCAACTCTGTTAAATGTAACTGTTCCAATTTTGAGTTCCTTGTAAAACTGTTCCATGTAAAAAATGTTCCAGTTTATAGTTCCTTGTAAACAGCTTTGATTAATCAAAGACGGTAAATAAGCACTAATAAATAAATAAATAAATAAATAAAGGATGGAGGTAGTGCACTCCAGATGGTGGGAGCATAGTGTGAAGACCTGTAGGCAAGCATATTGCGTGCTTTTGCGGATTGGGGTGGCAGGTAGAATAGGTTTTGGGTACTCTGCTTTCTTGGTCTATCAGTACATGGTGCACTGATTAACATCTGGAGGTGTTCAGAAGTGAGATTATTCTGGGCCTTGTGAATGATGGTGAGGATGTTGTGTTTAATTCTGGTGGCTATGGGTAGCCAATGGAGAGATTTCATTATGGGTGTGATATGAGAATACCACGGTGCTCTGCAGATAGTGCAGACTGCGGTATTTTGTGTGAGCTGCAGAGGTAGGAAGCTTTGTTTAGGGAGTCCCTGGTACATGGAGTTGCAGTAATCTAGAAGGGGATGATGGTGGCTTGTAAAATGGGAATGTTGATGCAAGAGTTGTAAAAGTTGGGAATGTTGTAAAATGGGAATGTTGATGTAAGAGTTGTATGTGAGTGAGTCTGCAACAGAATCTTGTTTGAGTGAGAAAGGGAGATCATATTTGTAGGTCTGGGACTCCATGTTATCATGGTATACCAGCTTTTAGTTATAGGTGCTGAGCATCTTTTTCCCTGAATTATGTCTTTTGTGACTGCAAGTGAGAGTGTATGTGTGTGTGTGTGTGTGTGTGTGTTTTTTGAGGTTTGCATGGGAGGATCTGGTGTGCTGATCTGCAAGTCAGGGATGACATGAATGCCTGGCCAGTATCTGGACTGTATAGATGACTGCAGTGTCACTAAGTGCCAGTGTGACAGGGCAGCCATACATCAGTTGGTCCAGGCATTAGGAGAAATGACTGATGCTGAGCCAACAGTCCCCAGATTGTGCCATGCGGCCTACATCCTTATCCAGTCCATGATCTACGCAAGCTGCGAGAGTGGTGATATATCTGGAGACTGGCCTCCCATGCTTACACAGGCCTGACCAGGGGAACATTGACACACAGCAGATTGCAGGAAGACAGACAGGGTTGCCCTTACAGATAGAAGATGTGTACAGACAAACATAAGCCAGGACAGAGAGTGGACATTGTATGGGATAGGTGTAGCCACATGTGGGGAGCTGCTAAGTACACAGATATGTGGGAAACAGATGCCATAGCCAGACGGCCCTAGACATTAGAAGAGCATAGCTATGTCGTTCAGCAATACAATGCATCCTATGGGAATTGCAAAGTTAGTTTAGGTTTTTGTGAGGTTGGTAAAGGTCCATACATAGCATTCGAAAGAGTGTTTTTAGAGATGATCAATGCAAGAATAACTGAAAAGTTGTTATACTGCCATTTACGTTTTGATGTAAGGTATGTCATGACAAACGTTAATATCTACTTGATCTTATTATATCTTACAGTGCATTGAGATTACTTTGCAGTATTCTGCGCATGAAACAGACTAGTATATATAGTCTAGTTTGCATCAGTATGTCTGTATCATCAGTATTTAAGTCTATTTTGCATCAGCACAACACTGTTGGTGAAAGGAGCAGCTTAGGAGATGCACATTTTAACTTGAGGAGGTGTGGACATCAGAGGTATCAATGGGTATATTGCAGAGATGGGAAGGATCAGAAACATGCAACTTTCCAGAATACGGTGAGGGCAGGGATGTCAAAAATGATTGCAGCATTTACCTGTGTTCTGTAATATTGGTGGGGTCGGGTTTCTACGCTTCATTCTTTGGTCTGTGCCTGCACTCATGCGCTAGCCTCGCATTGAATACCTGCATGGGACAGCTGAACAGCATGTTGGATGTGCTGCACCAGACACGTATATGTGCTGATTCCATAAACATGGGCGCATCTATACCTGCAGTTGCGGAATTTGTATGGAATCGTGCCCATTTACGATTTAAATGTGTCTGCTGGCCTTATGTGGATTTTGTGGAATCGGCCTCTATGAGAATAATTTTATAACAGGGTACCATGAGTAAGCACCTAAATAGGCATCATTTTAGAAAATAAAATAGATATCTATTTGTCTTTTTAAAATACTTGCACAGGGGTCTGCAACTTCAGTCCTGGAGGGCCACAAACCAGTCAGGTTTTCAGGATGTCTCTAATGAATGCACATGCGATATATTTGTCTGCACTGCCCCCATTATATGCAAAGTTATCTCATGCATATTCATTACACAAAAGGAAAAAAACACACTGAGGGTATTTGACTAGTAAAAAAGGAAAAAAAAAACAGGACCAAATTCTTTATTAGAAGTTTACCACGAGGACTCAACAAGTAACGTAGTGGCACACGGCACCTAAGGCATAAAAACCCTTTAAAGGAAAAGAAAAACCAAACCAACAGCACAGTAGCAAATTCCTCAAAATAGGGGAGAAAAAGCCTCAGGACTGTGTCTCTTCCACTATGCGGCAACAGGAGGCCATAGGGGAGAAGATAAGCTTGACATCACTGGCTGAAAAAACTCCATTTTTTAAACATTTTTTTTCCTTATAAAATAATCGATTGCAGAGGGTACAGGGAACAGGCTTTTCACAACACTTACTGTTCAAAAAGAGAAAACTACAAATTTACTCAACCAGTCTGACGACAAATCACTCATCCAAATATTCAAACGACAATTCCAGTAAAAATGACTGAACTGAATTAGATCGGTCCCAGAGCCAAACCTTATCACTGCAACCACAAATATGAAAAGCTCATCCAAAAAGAGCACTCACCAAGAGTACTACCATGAGATGTTGTGCAATTAAATTAAAATTTTCCCAAAGAGCAAACACAAAATTGGACTAAGCTCACAAATACTATGCGATTCTGTACAGCGCACCACAATCTCACTGTTCACCACTCCTACAGTTAATTAAACATACCAGTTCAGATATAAAAAAAAAGCACATCCATTGCACCCGCAATTCAAACTAACATACCCTAATCACAACCTTCTCATTTTCAAAAAGATTAGCATCATTAATAACAATACCATGATAAACTCACTCTGGAAATACGGAACGCCTTAAAACTGGGGCTCAACACTGCAACCTTCGTATTTGTGGTTGCAGTGATAAGGTTTGGCTCTGGGACCGATCTAATTCAGTTCAGTCATTTTTATTGGAATTGTCGTTTGAATATTTGGATGAGTGATTTGTCATAAAAATGATCGAGTAAATCGGTAGTTTTTTCTTTATGAACAGTGAGTGTTGTGAAAAGCATGTTACCTGTACCCTCTGCAATAGATTATTTTACAAGGCAAAACCTTTTTTTTATTAAAATAGAGGGAGTTTTTACAGAAAATGATATCAAGTTTATCATCTCCCCTACGACATCTTATTGCCGCATAGTGGAAGAGACACAGTCCTGAGGCTTTATCTCACCTATTTTGAGGAAGTTGCTGCTGTGTTGGTTGTTTTGTTTTTCTTTTCCTTTAAAGGGTTTTTATGCCTTAGTTGTCATGTGCCACTACATCAGTTGCTGAGTCCTCATGGTAAACTTCTAATATAGCATTTGGCCCTGGGGTTTTTCCTTGTTTTACTATGCATATTCATTAACTATAATTCTGACGGGTTGGTGGCCCTCCAGGAATGGAGTTGGAGGTTCCTGTACTAGCATATGTGGTAGAGAATCATAAAAAGTATATAGAGTTATTGGAAAAGGTACAGAGAAGAGCCACCAAAATGGTAAAGGGGATGGAAGGATACCTCTATGAGGAGAGGCTAAAAAGGTTAGGGCTCTTCAACCTGGAAAAGAGACGGCTGAGAGGAGATATGATAGAGGTCTATAAATTAAAGACAGGAGTGGAACGGGTAAAGATAGATCTATTGTTTACATCATCAGAATATAGAAAGACTAGGGGACATGCAATGAAGCTACAGTGTAATAAGAGAAAATATTTTTTCGGTTAGTTCATAATCAAACTCTGGAATTCGTTACTTGAGGATGTAGTAAAAGCTGTTAGTGTCACTGGTATTTAAAAAAGGTTTGGATAAGTTCCTGAAGGAAGGGTCCATAAACCATTATTAAAGGGGACCTGGGAAATCCACTGCTTGCCTCAATACAAGCATTGTGGAACCTTTATCTTTATTCGCAGGATTTGATAAACCGCCCAAGCCGAGGCATAAGGGTGGTGTACAATACAAAAAAGCAATGGCTACAGAAAAAAACAAAGTCAGAAAAGAACGCCAATAATAACAGGACAGAGAGGGACAGATAAAAGATAGAAAACAAAGGTGGTCCAAAAGTGGAAAGGACGACGGTAGACGGGAGAAACACAAGGGAAGGGGCAAGTAAGGAGTCTGAAGGGGTGCTATGAAGAATGGGGGGCACGGCTGGGGGGCAGAGCGTCACCGGTGGGAGGGGAGAGATCAAAGGCTTGACAGAAAAGATGGGTTTTGAGAAGAGCTCTAAAACGGGGGTGGGACAGTTCAAGACAAAGAGAAAGAGGTAGCGAATTCCACAAAGCAGGGCCAAGAAAGAAGAAAGCGGAATGACGAGTGTCTTTTGGGGAAACTGCTTGGTACTTGCGACCTAGATTGGCCACTGTTGGAAATAGGATACTGGGCTTGATGGACCTTCATCTGACCCAGTAAGGTATATCTTATGTTTTTATGTTCTTAATGAGTTTTGAGTGTAGACGTGATCACTTACACTTGTGCATGAGCAGATGTAAATGAACATGCAAGCTCTGCTCAAACTCTGGCCAGATGATGCCCCATTAGCGTGCACACCTTCAGGCCAAAATGTGTAGTTTTACACCAGTCATTATTTTATAAGAGGTCATTTATGGACATAGGTGGTCACATATACCTAGGAATGACTTTATAAAATTACCTCCTATGAGTGTAGTTGTATATCAGGCCAGCTAGATTTCAGGTTCCCGAAGGCACCTATTTTAAGCCCATTTTATAAAGACAAGTGTGCACCTATGTTTCTTTATAAAATACGGGCACAGATCCAGCAAGAATCATGGCTGCATTAAGGTTATGGATATTTACTCCTGCTTGGGTGCAGGCATGCATGTACATACCTATGATACATGTGGAGGAGTAGCCTAGTGGTTAGAGCAACTGCCTAATATCCAGAAGATAAAGGGTTTGATTACCAGTGGCACTCCTTGTGACCTTGGGCAAGACACTTTACCCTCTATTGCCTCAGAAGAAAAGGTTGGCAATCAACTTCAGGTGATACATTACCGAAAAAACCCAGAGGTAGCTGGGTCACTATGAGTCAACACTGGCATGATGGCACTAAAAACAAATTCATGTAGATTGGCATATTTTACTGTATAGTAAATGCCCACAGTGAAAGTACTTTATGTTTGCCCCTGCCACCAAAAGTACTTTTACATCTGGGGTAACTTAGTAACAAAGCAACATAGTGGCTTACCAGTATGGTCCATCCAATCTGCCCAGTAGAGTTGCTAGAGTAGAACCTATGGTGCAGTGCAGCTTACTGTCCCCATGCCTTTTTTTGAATTTATTTATATTTTCATTGGAGAGGAGAATGTGGTACCCGCTGTACAAAACAGGTTACTTTCCCCATGCCTTTGATTTTCTATAATCCCCAAACATATTGCACTTAATTCCACCATGGGGCCAGCAAGGCTGTCAATCTTTCTGAAACCAGTCCAGGGCCCAGTGCTGGGCCACCTATCGTATTAATGTAATTGCCAATGCCAGTGCTATTTAAGTATGACCCATCATTGGCATGCTTAAATAGCCAGATTTCACTGCACCTCCTAAATGCAAGATCATTTTTAGTCAAGCTTGGCTGTTTGCTAACTGAATCCTATAAGCAACATTGGGGAAGGTTAGAAAGGTAGGTATGCCTGTTAACGGAAGATATGAAAATTTGCAAGAATAGATCACCCAGAGGGGATAACGAAGATGAAAGATATCTTTAAAAAATAGTCAAAGATATGGCAATTACATGTTATCTGAAAAATGCTAAATTTGCGATGCACAAATCCATGACAACCCCTCCCCCCCCCCCACACACACACCTTTTTTGGATGTGACAATCATCAAAGAAGAAAGACATGCAGGCAGCTAGGCCACCAAAATTGTGCATGGCCTCCAGTATAAGTCACACATAGGTAAAGTGAAAGAGCCAAAGATGCGCTTTTTAAGAAAAAATGGACCCCAAATGCACAATTGAAATATACATAGAAACATAATAAATGACGGCAGATAAAGACTAGTATGGTCCATCTAGTCTGCCCAGTAAGATGGCAAGAGCAGGTGTACCTGCTGCTCTGTACAGGCCACCCCTCCCCATGTCTTTGTTTAGGAGTGAACCCACCGCTCCGTGTAGGACACCCCTATTTGTTGGGAAATTAGATGGTTACGTTTATTTTGATTTTATCCTGTTGCTGTAAAGGGATCCACTGTGTCTGTCCCATGCCATCTTGAATTCTGTCACTGTATTTGCTCTCACCACTTCCATCGGGAGGGCATTCCAAGCATCTACCACCCTTTCAGTGAAAAAGTATTTCTTGACATTTCCTTTCAATTTACCCTCTTGCAGCTTCATGTTATGCCCACTAGTTTTACACCTTCCTCGTCTTTGGAAGAGGTTTGTTTGTTCATTATTTTTCTTCAAGTATTTAAAGGTCTGAATCATATCTCCTCTATCCCTCCTCTCCTCAAGAGTGTACATATTTAGGTCTTCAAGTCTCTTCTCATAAGGTTTCTGACGCAGGCTCAAAATCATTTTGGTCGCCTTCCTCTGAACAGTTTCCAGTCTTTTTACATCCTTTGCAAGATACGGTCTCCAAAACTGAACACAGTATTCCAAGTGAGGCCTCACCAGTGACTTATACAGTGGCATTAGTACCGCTTCCTTTTTGCTGGTAATTCTTCTTTGTATGCAGCCCAACATCCTCCTGGCTTTTGCCACCACCTTGTCACACTGTTTTGCCACCTTGAGATCCTCAGAAATAATCACACCCAAATCATTCTCCTGATCCGTGCACACCAACCTCTCGCAACCTATCGCATACATTTCCCTTGGATTTCTGCTTCCCAAGTGCTTGACACTGCACTTCTTCGCATTCAATTTTAATTGCCAAGCATTAGACCATTCTTACAGCTTTCGTAGATCTTTCCTCAAGTTAACCACTCCCTCAGGGGAGTCCATTCTGTTGCAAATGTTCATGTCATCTGCAAAAAGACAGACTTTTCCATTCAGTCCTTCAGCAATATCACTCACAAATACATTGAACAGTGCCGGGCCAAGGACCGAACCTTGGGGCACCCCTCTAATCAACCTCCTTTCATCCGAGTGAACTCCATGTACCATCACCTTCTGTCATCTGTCAGTCAACCAATTTCTGGTCCAGTTCACCACCTTGGGACCCATCCCCAAACTACTGAGTTTATTGATAAGCCTCTTATGAGGAACAGTATCAAAGGCTTTGCTGAAATCCAGGTAGATGACATCCATCGCATGCCCCTGATCCAGTTCTCTGGTCACCCAGTCAAAGAACTCAATCAGGTTTGTTTGGCAAGATCATCCTTCGGTAAAACCATGCTGCCTCGTATCATGCAACCTGCTAGTTTTGAGAAAGTCCACTATTCGCTCTTTCAGGAGTGCCTCCATTACTTTTCCCGCCACTGAGTTAAGGCTCACCAGCCTGCAGTTTGTCACTTCTTCCCTGTCACCACTTTTGTGAAGAGGTACCACATCAGCCATTCTCCAGTCCTGAGGAACTTCTCCTGTTTCAAGGATCTGTTGAAAACATCCTTTAATGGCCCTGAAAGAACCTCTCTGAGCTCTTTCAGTATCCTGGGATGTATCCCATCCGGTCCCATGTCCACTTTCAGTTTTGCAAGTTGTTATGCACATCATCTTCATTTTTATATTTGGGAGTCACAGGTGGTCCTTCTCTAGGATTTTCTTTAGTAAAAACAGAGCAGATGTATTTGTTTAGCAATTTTGCTTCTTCAGTGTCACTTTCCGCGAGTCCATTCCTAGCACTTTTGAGTCCTGCAATTCCACCTCTGATTTTCCTCCTTTCCCAAATATACCTGAAGAAAGTTTTATCGCCACACTTCACATCTTTAGCCATCTTTTCCTCTGCCTTTGATTTTGCTTTCCTTATTTCTCTTTTTGGCTCTTTGAGTTTGATCCTGTATTCCTGTCTGTCTTCCTCTGTTTGCAAGCTTTGTATCATATACTATAGAAGGAACTTGGTGGAATTTAATCATTTCATAATAAATAGACAAGAAGAGAAGCACGTATCTGCCTTCCAAAAACAAGTTAAAAAAAGAAAGGAAAAATACTGTCTGGCAGAAAAAAAATGAAGATTAGGAATAAAACCAAAAGAAGATTGCAGTACAGACATGAAAGAGCTTTAATGCAGCTTTCAAAATATGAAGTCACTATTTTTTTATTTGATCATCTTGCATTTATTCAAGGAACAGGTTTATATGCATTGGGAGTCTCAAAAGATATTATGCAGATTGATCTTTTCCTTGGTTTTCTTATGATATTTTTGTAGTGTTTTCTCTCTGACCTGATTTTCTCCTCTGAGTTCTCCTTTAACTCGCTTAGATGCATAAGAAAAACAATCCTCCATTTTCTTCTCCAGCATCTTACGTCAGTTTTCATTGCTTCTTGCTTTCCAAGTCTGTTTATTCATTATTCTCTTTGTATAGTCATTTGTATAACACAACAGTTATGTCTTGTTTTCTTTGTCTTCATAGCATCTCTTTATACTGGTCATTTTATGCTAGGATGTAAAGAGATTTGGTAGGATACAAACTCAGTTTAACATTACAATTAGGATAAAGGATAAGGATAATAACTTTTGAGAGTGAAGTCCTCAGGCAGGTAGGCTGCAGATATGAACCTAGAGAATTCAATGTCACTGAATAAAAGTTAAGATGAATGAAACTACTCTTTTTCTGTAGGTCAAGCAAAATAAAATCCAGTGAAATGCCCATCCCTGACATACATTTCCCTTTCCACAAAACCCATAAAATAGTGAACAAAAAACATACAGAAGCCATTACAACCAAGTAAAATTAACAGCCAAGTTTGTCAATTTACATAGCAATTAACAAAGCCAAAGCCAACAATAAAGATAACAAGAAAACAAGATGAAACAGTTAAGCACTGAAGGACAGCCAAAGTGTGCCAAAAAATAAGAAGTCATATACAGTAGGAAAAAAAAAACATTGTACAAAGTCTCTGCATTAATTGTTGATGTGTTACCAGCATGCCCCTCACAGTTAATACGTGGACACAAACCCATAAAGCAAGTTTACCTAACGACTCCCATAGATGTGTTGCTAGGTAAACTTGCACTAATTGCCACATTGACACTGAGTGTGTGGCAATAGCCCTTGCATTTGCAGCAATATGCTTGACACTCCCATACTCTGCCCATTCCCCTCTTCATCGTGCCACAGCAATAACCATGCATGTTAATGCATGCTTGCTGGCACACTGGAATGCTAGTGTTCCCAGCTGCCAGTTGTCACACGTTAAAAATTCATGTTAACTGGTCACCTGACTTTAGCTAAAAGGGCCCAATGTGTTATAGTCATTTATAGGAACCACATAAGATTTTCCAGCATAACACAAGGCAGTCATTCACAAAGGGGCCCGATTCTGTCCCAGACATAGATCTCCTTTATACATCCAGGCTGAGCCAGATGTACAAAGGAGATTGTGATTCTGATCCCGTGGGGCATGCCTAGCGAACAACATCACGAACAGCACTGTACATGCAGGCCGGGACTGCGATTCAGTCCTGGCCTGCATATTGTGGCAAGGAGAGAGTAGTGCCACCTAGAAAAGCAGGAAACATTGAAGGTTTTACCTTGGCTGGGGGGATGGGCACATTAGAAAACACTTGTCAGAGAAAACCCAGGGTTAGAAGTTCACAGCAGAAAAACCCCAGGGTTGATAGTCAGTGGGCCAAAACTAGTGTTGAGTCATTCCCACGTTACACACCAGATAGGAATCAGAGAAACAGGTACTCGGAGGAGGAGCCTGCAAGGGAGTTCCCTTGTCACGTAGCTGCTTGTAAAGAAGGGCAGACAGAAACGGAAGGGAGAAGGGAGAGAGAGAGAAGAGCAGAGGAAGAGAATCACCTGTCTTACCAGCACGAGGATTCTGAACCTGACTGGAACAAGGCTCCCAGGCTCTATGCTGAGAGGAAGGGAAGACCTGAAGCCAGATTCGCTCCCCAGGAGAAAGGGAAATACTGCTGCTCTCCAGGAAGAAATACTCACAGGCCAGGCAGCTGCTGTTGCGAGGCCCAGAGATACACTGCTAGTGCAGTGAAACCACAATGCAGGTTAGTGGGCAAGCTAAACCCTGTATTTGAAAGAAGCTTAAAGAAGCCACAAGAAGGCAGAACTTTTACCCAGGCAAAACCCTTGCTGGAACCTAGATGCAGGCATTGCTCTGCTAGGGAAGCTTCCAAAGCAAGAACTTTTTATAGAGCCCGAAGGAGGTCTGACCGGTCCTCTGATTACAGCTCAGAAGAGGGTTTTATTGATAGAAGGCCTGTATGTAAAACTGTGCAAGTTAAGCATCAAACCAGGAGAAAGCCTAGGCCCAAACCTGAAGACAGGGATAGTTCTTCAGACGAGGAGGAGATTACCTGTAGACATTTACATGAAAGGAAAGGAACTTTTAAACCACGGCTTTTGAAACCCCATGAGCTTTTACTTAAAGGGGAGAAACCTAGTAGGTGGCCAAGACTGAAGAAACTGTTAATGTATGGGACTAATACCATTCCAGTTAAGAGTCCAGAACCGCTACCTGAGAGTCCTCCAGAGAGCATGGAAATTGACTCTTTCAAAGGGGATTCAGATCCTTCAGTCACTGACATGGAATGTGATTGTTGCACTGTATGTGAATAACTGTTAAGAGGGAAAATACCTTTTGTAAGAGCTAAGAAGAAAAGCTTGTTTAAAAGACTTTATTTTTGACCTGGCAAAGTTTGCATATATTTTCTTTGGGAGGAGTATCCCTACTTTTGTTTTCCTATGGACATTACCTGTTGTGAGTCTCTGAGAACCCAAATAAAAATCTGTGATCTTTAACCAACGGCTCAACTACAAATTCTTATACAACCTCAAGGTTAAGGTGCAGCGCCTCCTGCTGTTCAAGCTATTTGGCACAGGGGCGGGGCTCACAGTGGCGTAGTTGGCAGGATTTCGCGGTTCCAGAGGTCCGGCAGCCAAGTCCAACAGGAACAGAAGGGTTGACCGGAAATCCAAGGACGCATCCAACGTATCCGGAGGAGCAGACGCATTGCAGACCTGACGGAGAGCTTATCTGGTGGCAGAGCTAAGACCTGCACCGATATCAGGTAACCCGTGACTAAGAGGGTTAGGCCTGGATCCAAGTGCAGAAGGGTGGTCACCATAAGCTATAGTGGGCACTTTTGGAAAAAAAAAAAAAAAAAAAAAAAAAAAAGGGTACCGCACTCGGTCGTTTGTTTTTGTGTTTTTCTTTCAGCTCCAGTGCAAGGATGGAGATCTCCGATTTCCCGACATGGGTAGCAAATCAGTTTGCCCAGCAACAGGAACTGGCAGCGAGGAACCAGGAGAAGGCGGCGTCGATGCTACAGGAGCAACAGCAACCTCTCCTGGACCTCTTGGCGAAGATGATTCAGACCCAGGAGGACATGTTAAAGCAAAGCACCACTACCGGACTGGTAACACCCAACCTGATTCCAGGGTGGGAAAATACCAATACTGGGACTTTGTCATATGGACGATATGTAAAGGGTGATGATATAGATGATTTCATCGAAGCTTTTGAGCGTGTGACTGTGCTAGCAAAATGGCCTGTGGATCAATGGGCGGTCAGATTTGCCACCACATTATCCGGGGAGCCATTAGCCGCATATAGAGCACTACCTTTAGATCAGATATCTGATTATGTAAAAGTGAAAACTGCTATCCGGAACAGGATGGGCTTAAATCCCTCTGTTTATAGGAGACTATTACGGTCTTGCACAATTAAGGAAGGCGAGACGCCTCAAGGGTTGTATTATAGAATTAAAAGTTTAGTTCACAAATGGTTAATGCCTGAGGGTAAAACTATTGATACCATTCTTGACACTATAATTCTAGAACAGTTTACTGAGGCGGTTCCAAAAGAGTTACAGAGCTGGTTGGTTTTACAGAATTGTAACACTGCTTATGAAGCTGTTGCTTTAGCGGACCGCTTCCTTGAAGCCAACAAGGTAGGCTCCAAGAAAGAAGGCCTGTTCAAGAAACACGAATCAGTATTCCCAGAACAGAGAGCCACGTATGTTACCGGAAAAACAGAGAAAGGGAAAGTTATCACGAGAGCAGACTCCCTGTCTAGAAAATGTTTTACCTGTGGGGAGGTGGGACATTTTAGAAAGGACTGCATTGGTAGGGATGCCTTGATAGCTGCCCGAGTTAAGAACACTGGTGAGGGTTTTCTCTTAACCGTCGAGGTAGAGGGGATATCCGCAGAAGCGCTCCTAGACTCAGGGGCAGATCAATCAATGATCTCTAGGTCCCTCTGGGGTAAGATAGAGGCCCAGCGAGAATCCCCATCCGAGTCCCCTGACCACCATGTTAGAATTAGGTGCGTGCACGGTGCTGCATCCACCTACCCAGTGCATGTAGTGCGCATAAAAGGGCTAAGTAGTGGCAAGGCAGTTGCAGTAGCCGTTATGCCCAGGCTTCCCTATGAAATAGTGTTGGGGCGGGACTGGGCACACTTTAGAAAAGGGATAGAGAATAGGCTGCACGAGAAGAAAAACCTAGTCTCTACACAGGGGGAAAAACCCAAGGTTACCCGGGGAGGAGACGCTCCCCGCTTACAATCTCTACCCCCTCCTGCAGTGTCTAGACCCTTATTTGGCAGACGGGGAAAGCAGGAGACTCTAATAGCTAACCCTGACGCCAGCACCCCAATCAAAAAAAAGTTCGTGCTACGCTTTTGTAGGACGACTCCCGGGGCTAAGATACCAAAACGGGCAACGGAACAGGCCGCGGGCCTAGATTTGTGCAGTGCGGTTGATGTGATAGTGCCAAAACAGGGGAAGGCACTAGTAGAAACGGGATTGAAAATAGAAATACCGCCGGGCTGTTATGGGCGGGTTGCGCCCAGATCAGGCTTAGCCCTTAAAAACTTTATTGATGTGGGTGCAGGCGTTATTGACCCTGATTATAGGGGCGAGTTAAAGGTACTTCTGTTTAACTTTTCGCAGGAAAATTTCCGGGTGAATGTAGGCGATAGAATCGCACAATTAATTTGTGAAAGGGTGGGATTTCCACCCCTCGAAGAGGTGGAAACGTTGGCTACCACTGTTAGGGAATCCCAGGGATTCGGGTCCACGGGCATAAAGGAGATAAAAGGTCTTACTGCCTGTGCGTTGAGGCAAGAAGAAGAAGAGTTAGGGCCTCAGCTCCCGGTCCATAACCAAGAACAGACCTATAACCTAGGGGAGAAACTCTCGTGGCCCCAGCAAAACCAGTTGTCTGCCCTGTTGAAAGAGTTTTCGGATGTCCTCACAACATCCCCTGGGGAAACTGATTTAATTGCCCACGAGATACTGACCCTACCCTGAGAACTTGTCTGCCAACGCCCCTATAGGCTACCAGAAGCGAAACAAAGGGAGGTGATTTCCCAAATACAGGAGATGCTGAGGTTAGGGGTTATTGAGACCTCAAAGAGTCCCTGGAACAGTCCAATAGTCCTAGTCCCGAAACCCGATGGGTCTATGCGTTTTTGTATAGATTTTAGGAAAGTGAACGAAATCTCGCGTTTTGACACCTACCCCATGCCCCGAATTGAAGAGATTTTAGATCACTTGGGACAAGCTGTATATTTGACCACGTTGGACTTAACGAAGGGGTACTGGCAGATTCCCCTTACAAAGGAATCGCGCCAGAAGACAGCTTTTAGTTCACCTATCGGGCTCTTCCAGTTTCGGAGGATGCCCTTCGGACTCCATGGGGCCGCTGCCACATGTCAGCGCTTGGTTGACATGGTACTACGACCTCACCATCATTATGCTAGGGCCTACATGGACGACATAGTCATCCACAGTGTGGGCTGGGACGACCATTTAAAACGAGTTGGCGCTGTATTGACAGCATTAAGACAAGCTGGTCTTACGCTGAACCCCGCAAAATGTATGTTTGGAGCCTCGGAGGTTAAGTATTTGGGCCACCTGGTGGGTCAGGGCAAGGTAAAACCCCTCTTGGATAAAGTAGAGGCCGTAAAAAAATTCCCGACACCAGAGTCCAAGAAGCAACTCCGAAGTTTTTAGGCCTAGTGGGTTACTACAGACGGTTTATTCCGCATTTCGCGACGAGGGCTACAGCCCTCACGGAGATGCTAAAAAAAAATGCTCCCACAGTGCTGGAATGGAACTCTGAGGCTGAGAGCGCCTTTAGGGAACTAAAAGGGAAACTGTGGGCGGCCCCGGTGTTATGTGGGGTGGATTTTAGCAAAGGCTTTATTATCCAAACCGATGCCTCTGAAACGGGGCTGGGAGCCGTTATATCCCAAATGTTCGAGGGCTCTGAACATCCCGTTATGTTTTTAAGTCGGAAGCTCACCCCTCCTGAAAAGAAGTATTCAACCATTGAGCGAGAATGCTTGGCAATACGGTGGGCCGTGAACGCCCTACGGTTTTATTTGACAGGGAGGAAGTTTTTATTGGTGACCGATCACGCCCCACTTAAATGGCTGCACAAAATGAAAGATAATAACGCACGCCTTACTCGCTGGTACATGGCACTACAAGAGTTCGATTTTCAGGTTGAACATCGACCAGGGAAGCTCCACACAAATGCAGATGCCTTGTCCCGTATTACCAGCTGTGCGCGAAGTGTCTCGCCAGCCGGCAATAGTCTAAGGGGGGGGATATGTGGCAAGGAGAGAGTAGTGCCACCTAGAAAAGCAGGAAACATTGAAGGTTTTACCTTGGCTGGGGGGATGGGCACATTAGAAAACACTTGTCAGAGAAAACCCAGGGTTAGAAGTTCACAGCAGAAAAAACCCCAGGGTTGATAGTCAGTGGGCCAAAACTAGTGTTGAGTCATTCCCACGTTACACACCAGATAGGAATCAGAGAAGCAGGTACTCGGAGGAGGAGCCTGCAAGGGAGTTCCCTTGTCACGTAGCTGCTTGTAAAGAAGGGCAGACAGAAACGGAAGGGAGAAGGGAGAGAGAGAGAAGAGCAGAGGAAGAGAATCACCTGTCTTACCAGCACGAGGATTCTGAACCTGACTGGAACAAGGCTCCCAGGCTCTATGCTGAGAGGAAGGGAAGACCTGAAGCCAGATTCGCTCCCCAGGAGAAAGGGAAATACTGCTGCTCTCCAGGAAGAAATACTCACAGGCCAGGCAGCTGCTGTTGCGAGGCCCAGAGATACACTGCTAGTGCAGTGAAACCACAATGCAGGTTAGTGGGCAAGCTAAACCCTGTATTTGAAAGAAGCTTAAAGAAGCCACAAGAAGGCAGAACTTTTACCCAGGCAAAACCCTTGCTGGAACCTAGATGCAGGCATTGCTCTGCTAGGGAAGCTTCCAAAGCAAGAACTTTTTATAGAGCCCGAAGGAGGTCTGACCGGTCCTCTGATTACAGCTCAGAAGAGGGTTTTATTGATAGAAGGCCTGTATGTAAAACTGTGCAAGTTAAGCATCAAACCAGGAGAAAGCCTAGGCCCAAACCTGAAGACAGGGATAGTTCTTCAGACGAGGAGGAGATTACCTGTAGACATTTACATGAAAGGAAAGGAACTTTTAAACCACGGCTTTTGAAACCCCATGAGCTTTTACTTAAAGGGGAGAAACCTAGTAGGTGGCCAAGACTGAAGAAACTGTTAATGTATGGGACTAATACCATTCCAGTTAAGAGTCCAGAACCGCTACCTGAGAGTCCTCCAGAGAGCATGGAAATTGACTCTTTCAAAGGGGATTCAGATCCTTCAGTCACTGACATGGAATGTGATTGTTGCACTGTATGTGAATAACTGTTAAGAGGGAAAATACCTTTTGTAAGAGCTAAGAAGAAAAGCTTGTTTAAAAGACTTTATTTTTGACCTGGCAAAGTTTGCATATATTTTCTTTGGGAGGAGTATCCCTACTTTTGTTTTCCTATGGACATTACCTGTTGTGAGTCTCTGAGAACCCAAATAAAAATCTGTGATCTTTAACCAACGGCTCAACTACAAATTCTTATACAACCTCAAGGTTAAGGTGCAGCGCCTCCTGCTGTTCAAGCTATTTGGCACAGGGGCGGGGCTCACAATATACAGCAAAGCCCAACTAATTCAGTCAGGGCATTTAAATGGATCCACGGCGCCATGGTGTCATGTTTTCATGGTGCCGCGGCTCCATTTAAATGCCGTGATGCTGGCCGCCACACAAAAAGTAAATTCCCCGCAGCCCGACCCCCTATCCGGCCTCCTAAGGCCAGGGTCGGGCTGCAGGAATTAACTTTTGCCCCCTCCCCAGCCCCTTCCATGCCCCAGAGCTGCCAGAAAGACACACCCAGGAAAGTTATTCCACCCAAGGGGTGGAATAACTTTCCCAGACATTTCGCCGGCCCTGGATGTACAGGGCCGACATCAGAATCTGTCCTTTATGTCCAGGGCCAGTGACCATCTACTGCTCGCCCATTCTCTGCCCCCAGGCTGCCTCTTCCCCACCCCTGACCAACTTCACCATACAATCGGCAGGGAAGTTAGTCGGGGGCAGCAGCCACCACAAATAGCGGGTTGGACATCCCATTGGGATGTCTATCCCGCTATTCATGCCTTGGAAAAGCCCCCATTGTGTTTCAGTTATCAACCGCATATGAAACAAAATAAATTTTCCATTCTCCTACCAAGGACAAGTAGTCAAATCATACACTATCCATACACTCTTGCAGTGTCCCAGTAAGCAACATACCACCCACTGGACCTCATCTAAAAACAAAAGGCAGAATCAAAGAAAAAAAGAATCTGAACTTGATACCACTTTTGAAATGTGGAAAAGAGGTTAGATTTCTAAGGTAGTTGGGCATGATATTCCAGAGGAAAGGGGGCTAGATAGCTTAATTGGAATATTAAGTATCTTTAAGTTACATCTTAGTATGCAGGTACAGTAAATAGTAAATTCTGCTGAGAAGATCTAAGGATCTGAACAGAACAATGGGACATAGCAAATCTACAAAATAAATATTCTGGGTATCATAAGTATCTTTTGCATGATAGGTTAGCACTAATATTTTACATTTCAATCACAAGGCCAAAACCCAATGCTGGTCTATCAGAAGAGGATAATATTTTCATAGTTTTTGTATCAACTTTAGTCAGGATAAGACACAGCCCCTTTGAGGAAAGAGGTGTTTAGGCTAACCAGGATTATGTTATAATACTCTAACCGATTGAGACAGGGGCGGCCCAAGGGGGGTGCGGGGCCATGTGTGGAGATGCGGTGCGGGGGGCTCATTTGCATAAGGCGGCTCATTTGCATAACTATTTGCATAATGTTACCATACACTAACCTTTAGTAAACATGCCTCTTAATGAGTATATGGATAAAGAAAGACTAAAAGATTTCTACATTGCTATAATCCAGTACCAACTGCCAGGCACATTAGGAACTACTACAAACACTGCCCATTTAGAACCCATAGCAAACCCGTCGTATCCTAACAGCACTACCAGGACTCACAAAGCACCATACCCTACCTATCAAAAGGCAACACTGCAAATATTAAACCAATACATTTCAGAGAAGAACAATACATGACCTACTGGGGAAAGAGAACAAGTGGCAATGTCAAATAGAAATTATATAAACAGAATACCTCAGCTCAGTTACGCATGCAGAACATAAACCATCACCAAACAACGAATCACAATTTAGAAACAGGAAGACAATAACACAGGTACACTACCAAAAAACTGCCTCCAGTTTTGCAACTGATTCCTATAGATTTTGGGGTGCTGAATCCAGGAAAAATAGCCAAAATGTTCCATCACGTCACGTTTTCTTGCAAAATTAGATTTCTTACCCATATAAGGAATGTTCACATAATTTCTTTTTAGCCGACTGCAGTTTCTTTTCTTGGCCCAAAATAGAGGTTGTAATGGTTAACTAACTAGAAACACTCCCTCATGATATTTTAGAGTGTTTTGTATTCATTTTATACATTAACAGGACAATTGGGAGGCGGGGGGCTAAATCCAGTACTCGCGCTGGCGCATGTTCTTTCCTGTTCGCCTCGCCTCGTTCGCTCGCTCAAACACAGTGGTTGCGACATGAACGTTCCTGTCAAATTTCAGTTTCTTGCAAGTTCATTATTACCTTTTGTTTGCTCAGTCGTAATCCAGCTTTATTCCGAAGTGGTTCACTACAGTAGTAGTTTGCAGTGCTGTGTATTTGTGATGGCTCACAGAGCCAGAGGTTGCGTCAACTCTCCGGCCAGTTTTTGTTTTATTTGTGGGGAATATACCGTGAAAAAGCGGCAGAGGAACATTTCTGCATTTATTAAAAAAGTATATTTTGCCTATTTCGGTTTGAAGTTAGGCGATCAAGACAAACCGTGGGCTCCTCACAAAGTGTGCAAGACATGTGAGGAAGATCTACGCTTATGGATGAAAGGTAAAAAACAAGCATTTCGTTTCGGAATACCTATGATGTGGCTTGAACAAAGAGACCACAGCAGTGACTGCTATTTTTGCTCTTGCATTGTGAAGGGATACAACTTAAAAAATAAGAACGTAATAAGTTACCCCAACCTTCCCTCAGCAATTAGGCCTATGCCTCATAGCAACGAAGTACCTGTGCCTGAACCACCAAAATCTTTGGATCATATTTGTGTGGACGGTTCTGATCATGATGAGACTCATCAGATGGCTTTTCCCGATGAGTCCAGTATTTCCGAGTTTGAAACTGAACCAGATCCGAAACCTGAACTTTTCTCTCAAGCTGAATTGAATGATTTAGTCCGGGATTTAGGACTCCCAAAAGATGCTGCCCAACTGCTAGGTTCTCGGCTTAAACAGAAAAATCTATTGTCACCAGGAACAACTTTTTATTGGTACCGCAACCGCGAGACACAATTTTTGAAGTATTTCAGCAAAGAGGAAGATTTGGTTTTTGCAACGATATATACGGAGTGATGGAAAAGTTTAAACTCAAGTATGATCCTGCTGAATGGCGGCTGTTCATTGATTCGTCAAAAGACAGCATAAAAGGTGTTCTTCTTCATAATGGCAACACATTCGCTTCAGTTCCTATTGCTCACTCTGTTATTCTCCAAGAAAAATACGAGAATTTGGCCCTGATTCTTCAGAAGATTCGTTATGATGAGCATAAGTGGATGATTTGTGGAGACTTTAAAATTCTATCCAAGCTATTAGGGCAGCAATCCGGTTTCACCAAATATCCCTGCTTCCTTTGCTTGTGGGATAGCCGGGCCCGCGACCTACACTGGGGGAAAAAAGACTGGCCAATTCGGGAGTATTTGAGACCCGGTGAGAAAAATGTTCTTCATGAGAGCTTGGTACCTCGTGATAAATTTCTATTACCACCTCTCCACATTAAGTTGGGTCTCATTAAGCAATTCATCAAGTCCCTTCCAAAAGATGGTGAGTGCTTTCGGTACCTTTGCTCAAAGTTCCCCCGACTTTCTGAAGCAAAGCTAAAGGAAGGAGTGTTTGTTGGCCCTGATATAAGGAAACTCACTTCAGATGGAGCATTCGCTGAAACGATGTCTGAGAAGGAAAAAGAAGCCTGGGATTCCTTCAAGGATGTTGTTCTCAAATTCTTGGGGAACAGGCAGGAAGGATATTGTTGCCAGGATGCTCAATGCCTTCAAAGAACAAGGCTGTAACATGAGCATGAAAGTCCATTTCTTGCACTCCCATGTGAACTACTTTCCCGAAAACCTTGGGGCGTACAGTGAAGAACAAGCTGAAAGGTTTCACCAGGACATCAAGGACGCAGAGAGAAGGTACCAAGGAAGATGGAACACCACTATGATGGCTGATTTCTGCTGGTTGCTGCTGCGGGAAACCCCAGATGAAAAATACGCCAAGCAGCGCACCAAGAGAAGCATTCAGGGGAAGAAGAAACGGGCCCACCAGGAGATTGATTGACCCAAGAATGACTTTAAAATCTAAACTGTGCTGACAAATATCGTGTTTTTACTAAACTTTGACATAAAAATTTGCTAGTTATTACCACAGTGTCGGATCTCATTTATTAGAATTTTATTTTCACACCATCGGGTGTTTGTCTTCATGTATTGCAATGGTGCAGTTTGCGTTTTCTATTCTTACATACATACCTGTACAACATTTTTTGCACATTTCTTTGCTTTGCTTTGTGTCTAACCTCGCTCTTATATGCTCAATGTTTGTGCACATGTATGTGGCTGTTTTAAGTGCAGACAATTTTGCTACCATCACAGTGTGTTTTGTTGACATTACTCTATTCTTATGTGCTGCCTTGTTACAATTTTCTTTATTCTTATTTGAATAACTACTAAACAATTAGTATAAAAAATTCATCCAAGAAACTTTTATCTCGATCACACTCAATCTGAAACGTTCACCTCAAACTGCTAACCCAATGTAGCAAAAAATCTGTACGTGATGGAGCAAATTGGTTACCAGATTTGGATTCAGTGCACCAAAAAACGTAAAAATCAATCGAAACATTAGAGGCAGTTTAAAAAAAAATCTATTTAGTGTACCTGTGTAATTAAACTGGGAACCCCAAAAGCCAAACTTGGAATGTACAACACTGTAGAAATAAAACTATAAATTAATTTCCTCTTGTACTAAACAAAGTGCAGACGTTAATGATGCACATTTCCCAGAGCTGACATATTCCAGTTAATAAATTCAAAATAAAGAGATATTTTTCTACCTTTTGTGCATTTTTTTTCAGTGGCAATTGCTCCAGCTACTTTCTTCTGGTTTCTTCGTGTCTTCTGCTAACTCTCCATCGTCTGCTGTCCATTTGTCCTTTCTTCTCTCTTCTAGTTTTTTTTCCATTCTCTCTCTACATCTGCTTTAACATACTAATCTTTTTCCTTTTGCTCTTTCCTCATTCTATTTCATCCACTCAAATTTTACCCCTCCATCCTCAATCCCCACTTACTCTCCCAATATCCGTCCAATTGTAGATTTGTCATCCATCCCACACAAAATATTTTTCCCTCTCCATTTCACTCTCCCAGCTCCATCCCATTCTAATCCTCCCCCAACATCAGTTCCCTTCTAGTTCCAGCCCCACCCAGCATCCGCTCCCTTCTAGTCCCTGCATCAGCCCATTTCCAGCCCTAGCCCCCCATCAGCCCATTTCCAATCCTATCCCAGCCCCCCATCAACTCATTTCTAGTCCTTTCCTAGCCCCACCATCAGCCCATGTCAAATCCTAGCTCCCCTCCACTCAGCCCATTTCCAATCCAAGCCCCCCATGAGCCTACTTCCAATTCTACCCCTCCATGAGTCCATTTCAATTCAAGCCCCCACCACAGTCCATTTCCAATCTTAGCACCCCCCAACAGCCGATTTCCAGTCCTATCCTAGCCCCTCCATCAGCCCATTTCCTGTCCTAGCTCCCCCCCCACTCAGCCCATTTCCAGTCCTAGCTCCCTCCCCTCACAGCCCATGTCCATTCCAAGCCCCCTCCCCCTCTGCTATATGCAGTTCAAGCCCCCCTTCCACTCAGCCCATTTCCAGTCCTAGCAGCCCCCCAGCCCATTAACAGTCCTAGGTCCCCCATAGCCCATTACCAGTCCTAAGCCCCCCATCAGCCCCCTTGCAGTCCTAACCACCCATCAGCCCACTTGTTGTCTTAGCCGCCCCATAGCCCATTACCAGTCCTAACCCCCCATCATCCCACTTCCAGTCCTAACCCCTCCCCATCAGCCCACTTGTAGTCTTAGCCTACCCCATAGCCCATTTCCTGTCCTAACCCCCCATCAGCCCACTTGTTGTATTAGCCCCCCATAGCCCATTACCAGTCCTAACCCCCTCCCCCCATAGCCCATTACCAGTCCTAACCCCCCATAGCTCATTACCAGTCCTAACCCCCTCCCCCCCTCCCCCCATCAGCCCATTACCAGTCCTAACCCCCTCCCCCCCCCATCAGCCTAGCTAGGTTAAAAAAAAATACAAACCGGCTGCTGCTGCCGCTGCCGCTGTGGCAGCGGCAGAATTGACTATCCCGCGGGGGCCCCCCTGCCCTGCAGAGTCCTCCATGCGGCCTCAGCTCCCTCAGCACGGGCTTTTCAGAGCTGCGCAAAAGGAGAGTTTCCCTTTCTCGCGGCTCTGTTAATCCCGCCGTGGGAAATCCCATCAGCCCCGCGGCAGGATTAACAGAGCCGCAAGAGGAGAAGCTCTGTCTTCGCACGGCTCTGACAGCCGACGCTGAGACTGCATGGAGAACTCTGCAGGGCAGGGGGGGCCCTGCGGGATGGTCGATTATGCCACTGACACGGCGGCAGCAGCAGCAGCAGCCGGTTTGCATTTTTTTAACCTAGCTGGGCTGATGCAAAATGTTTTTTGCGCGGGGCCCCCTGAAACGTGGGGCCCTGTGCAAAAAACATTTTTGCTCAATGGACGGGCCAGCCCTGGATTGAGAATCAGAACATGGATGACCATTTGAATGTCTTTTCATTCTAACAGGCGCTTGATTAAATGAGTTCTCTGGAATGCTAATGACACCTTTACTAAAAATGAAATCTGTGGTCCAAAAGTTAGATCACAGCCAGAACAGAGAGTGAACATATTGTCCATGCTTTCTAGGGGTATGGTCAATCCTTGAATGGATTGTGTTGGGGAGAGTGGAAATTCCTTACATTCTAATCTGATCGAATCAAAATACTTGAAAGGGATAGGTGCAGAAATGATTGTAGAAGCAGAGGAGGCAGGCTAGATGATGCACCTATGAGATCTAGGGCCTGCAGCAACAGCTCTAGTGGAAAGAACAGAGAGAATGGTCTCCAGTTCCCTTTAGTTTACCCGCTAAATGGGAATGAGATTTCTCTAAGAGGAAAGTACCAACAGTAGTAGCTTTCAATGGAAATGTGAAAAAAACATTTGTCTGCTCTGATCTCCACTAAAGGGCAAAAACAGGAAAAGGCAGTGCAGGATGGGGAGGGGGAGAGGATAGAGACCAGCAACAGATAAAGCAATTGCCAACAGAGCAGAGTAATAGGTATAATACTCTGCTCAGAAGTGTATGGAACATGCTTTGGCAGATATAGAATCTTATTTGCTTTTAGCTCATGCCTCTTTTTAGTAGTAGCTCTCAGTGAGCTACATTCAGGCACAGTAGTATTTTCATGTCTCCAAAGGACTTACAATCTAACAGGCCAATGCAGAAACCCCCGTTAGAGCCCAGTGATTAGATCTCTAGCACAGGGTTTCATAGCACAAGTTTAACGCTCACCTTTTGCACTGCAATGCAATATGCAAATTAACTAGTGTGCAAAAAGTCAGTATTAAACTGGAAGAACAAGCCAAACACATGTGCATAGAACTTGGCACAAGTTTGGCATGCTGTCTTAGACAGACAGGGTCATCTGAAGTGAAGTTTGATATAAGGGAAAGCTCCCAATACCATCGGCACAATGTCAGGGGACAGGTCCCCCCCCCCCCTGGATATGACCCTCTGACAGAAAATCTTGGACCCAACCCCCCCCCCATCCCTAAACCAGAAAGGACCTGGTAGCTCAGTGACCCCCGATTCCCCCATCCCCCTGAAACAAAAAGGAACTTGTCAATTGCTGTACATGGATAAGACTATCTGACCATTGAAAGTGCATTTAAGTGAACATAAGAGTCTTTTAAAGACTGAAACACTTACAGCTCTAATGGTACAATACTGTGGATTTGGTGTGGACCATCATGTACTATTGTTACCAAATGGGGGGAGATCAGAGGGCTAAACTATCTTATCAAGAGTAGTATTGGAGTTCTGAATTGCAGTCTGTCAAACTGAAGAGTTTAAATGACAATTTAGAGTGGAATATTATTATTTAGCTTTGTCTTGTTAATTTTGTGCAGTTGTGATGTCAGCACGTTCTGGTATGAAGAGCCACGCTGTGGTGATACTCTGGGTAATGGCTGCTTCATTGCTCATATCAATATGTTGCCATTGCTTTTTTAAATTAATGGACTGTTTTTGTGTCAACCAAGCAAAAACAGCAACACTGCCACACAAATAAGCAGAAAAGAACCAAGACAGAGAAATGGGCAGAGAGTTCACACAATACTTTATTTGAAATGTAATAAACTAAGGACATCGTTCCATGGTGAGAACATGCTGTGAAAATCAGTCCACCAAGCAAAAACAGCAACACTGCCATTTCTGTGTAAGCCTTACTTTTTGCTTGGTGGACTGATTTTCACAGCATGTTCTCACCATGGAAAGATGTCCTTAGTTTTGGAGATGATGCATTGGATAAGTTTATTACTCAAGATCCAACGACGAACCTCAACGAAGACTCTGATGATCAAATATACACAAAGTGGGATGATACAGTAAGGCTTACACAGAAATGTGTTAAGGAAGAATTACATGCATCTTACCTCCTTTTTAATTAACTCACCACCAGTCTGAGCAGCTTCTGAGATGTGCCAAATTGTTCCTGCAGCACAATATCCAACATCAGGTACAGGACATCAAGAAAATAGAGTTGCTGAGATGATCTCTTATCCCCCAGGATCACCACATCCAAATCTAGAAGAGACAGCTTAAGGCAACAGAAAAGTTGAATGAGTCCATGCTACATGGGGGACTTGCAGCAATACATGATCACATGGGCTGTGATCCTCCCTTCACATATGGATGCCACTACAGTGCTATCTGTGGTCCCATCTGCACAGGCCCCAAAAAGGAAGTTGCCTACAATGTCCAAAACCACCATTGCTACCGCCATCATCTCCAGCTTCTGGGAGCTTTCCAGGGCGGTACCTGGGGATAACCAGTCGGCATCAATATTCAGCCACTGTCCAGTTATCCCTCGATGGTGAAAGTGAGGTACAGCAAAAGCTGTCCTAACTTTTGCTGCCAAGTGGTTAATATCGCCGCTGCCCAATTAGTTTCCTGCTTCCACTGTTCACCTGGATATTCAATACCAGTAGCTAGATGTGGTCCCAGCATTGACTATCCCAATTTAATGTTCAGCGGCAATAGCTAGGTGCTGTAATTGCACTAGCTTCCACCGCCAAATATCAGGTCCTAAGGGTATGAATTATGACTCCACCCATGGTCTTCCCTAGGGGCAATGGAACACTTTTTAGGATGGAGAGACTAAACAAACCAATTTCCAGCCCTGCCCACAAGTTCTCTAATTGCTGATGCTATGTCAGAAAAAATATTATTGGAGCCATGACCCCTGCCTATGATCTTCCCTAACTTCTTCCTTGAGTACTCATTCTCTACAAGTATGTGCCATCTTGCACTGCATCTACTTTTAGGCATGACCTAATTTTAGTAGATCTTTTGACACTTCAATCAGTATGTTACACATGGAAAAAAGGTTCAAATAATGACTTCCTTAAAATGCAATAATTCTTGCCCCATAGGCTTCAATAGATCTAAATGATTACGTTCCTGTTCCGATAGGTGACTTCACTCCCTCATGGAGGTTGGATGGCCATGTGAACAATTTATGAGCCCCAGTATAGATAAGAATATGTCCACTTTATAGCGATGGATCATGGTCAGCTGCCTCTGCTACACTATCTGAGAGAAAGCTACACATTTTGCAATGTGGGTTAGAAAGGCCCTAAGAAATTTTGAGATGCACTGTGAGAAGGCTGACTGACTGAGACCTGCTGTGATGACCTACATAGACTGGAAATTGCCAGTGACTAGGAAGGTGAGGATTATGGTGACCTTGAGGTGGATAGGCATCGGATGGCCCCTCTGTGTGGTGGAAAGGAGGAGCAACTTCAGCTGCTGGCAGAGATGGTGGATGGCTGCCTTGTTAAAGTGGAAACCAATGAGGCTCTGAATTATTTGTCAGGTCTAGGAATTGGGTCCTGGGCCAGTAGACCCTCTGATATGGATGACTTCTGGTAGCTCCCCTATCTTCCTTGTGAGCATCACACAGAATGGCTTTCTCAAACTATCTGTCAGGGTCACTCTTGGTTCCTGCCTCCTTCCACCAATATCCAGTAACTCCTTTCACTAATACCTACTTCATTGCATATGCACCTGTGCACACACACAGTGTTGGGGATACACACACAGAGACACAAATGCAGCTGGGAACACTGAGACTCACACAGACATACAGAGACTGCAGGAAACACTTAGACACACATAAACAGGCAGCAGGGAACCACACAGAGACAGAGACGCAGCGAGGAGCCTGAGATGCACACAGCATACAGAGGCTGCAGAGAACACTGAGAAAACACAGATAGAAGGCACCAAGCACCTTGGCAATGGGAAGAATGATAGACCAAAAGCCAGGAAGAGGGACACAAGAAGTATGGGATTAACAGAGGGTGGGGAGAAGGGGTTCAGAAAGTGGCAATATAATGGAATCTTTGAAAGGGGGTGGACGATAGGTCTGAACGGGGAACAGGATAGAATGCAGGGAAACAAAGGCTGGCTGAAAAGACACCTATATGGACACAGATGACAGTCAAGCAAAGTAACTGCATGCACTGCTCCTCCAATCACCAATTCCATCATCACTCTTAAAAGACAACTAAGTCCAGTGGTTATTTGTGATCTATAGTAGGTGCACATTTTCATGGTCAAAATATTCACCCTGCACATTGCCAGCCTATGTGAAATACATCATGGATGTGCAAATGCCTACACCTATCAAGCCATGCCCTGACAAGTCCCTAGAGTGTTTTCCGTAGAAACATGAAAAGAATGTAAATACGAAGTGGCTGACATGAAAACATGGATCTCGCGAGCTATCTAAAATTGTTTTTTCCATGTGGGCACAACTTGAACATCTTTCTGCTACTGGAGCCACTTTTGAAAGGCAAAGCAAATGCACTAACCCAACAGCTCCTGTCTTTTCTTGACAGTGTGACAGGAAGCAAATTGTCAACTCCTTCTTCTGTGGCAACAGAGGGTTAAGTGATTTGCTGAAGGTCACAAGGAGTGCCAGTGGGAATGAAGCCCTAGTCTCTTATTTACTAAGCCGATGCTTTAACCACTAGGCTATTCCTCCACACCTCAAAAGACCCAGAGGGCTTCCAAAATAACACCCATAAACTAATTACATAACTTAATATATAAGTCTACATATTTGGTAGTGGTTGGATGTGAGATATCAAGCCACCATCACTAGTGGCATAACCTCTACAAGTGACACCAAGGAATCGGTGTCCTTTTGCAATCAAATGACTTACAAAACCCAAATGTGTACCTACAATAAAAAAAAAAAAACAAGAGCATATTTAAAACTGAAAAAATGTATTTCATTCCCTTTGAACAGTTAACATAGAACTGTGAGACTAAAGCTATTCTTTGTGTAAAACTTTGAGACTACTCACTGGATACTCTTAATATCAGTCTAAGGCTAATAACCTATTTTCTTTCAAGAAAGGAGCATTTCACATTCATAGTTCAGAATTGAAATGTCATACTACCATCTGAATAGCTTCCTCCAACCATCTGATTTATATCCATCAGTTCAGGCCTTGACTGTCAAGGTAGAAGGCGCAATTCCATTTTTCTGATGAAGCCCATAATATCTGTGAAAATCAAATTTGGTATAGGTATAATCCTGCAGGGAACACTTTTTTAAGATATAAGAGATTTTCAGCAAAAGCACATCCTCTTATCAATCTCTCAGGCACAGGCAGAAAACCGAAGTTATGAAGAGAAAGGAGAATCTGAGATAGCAAATTCTTTGAGACATGTTTGCTAAAGGTTTTAACACACATTAATGAAGTCAACACACATGAAGAGCCCACCACCCTTTTATTTCTATGAATGCAGTGCTATTTAACATGCTTTAACTTCATTAACACACGTTAACCTTCAGTATAGAAGCCCCTTTGTGAGTGAAACAGGTCAAAATCATTCAGTCTAGAATATAAATACATAAAAATCTATTGAAATATAGTAGAGATCAGATACATACAAATGCAACATACATTTAAGCATCGTCATCAGAAAGCATTAGGTACCCATATTGTTCAAAGCAAGCAGGCAGAAATATGATAACAACCTTAGACATACTATGTATTAATTTTCCAAAAGAACTGCTGACACAACCAACATACTTCTTATTTAATTCAAAGTACATAGGAGGAATAAGACTTCAGATTATTCCCTGCAATTAGTTCTTTTCACTCATTTGTAAGAACCAGGGATGCTTCTCACAGGTCATAAGAAACCTCCCAAACATTTTTTCAGTTATCCAAAACAGCATAAAAACATAAGATATGTCAAACTGGGTCGGATCAAGGTCCATCAAGCTTGGTATCCTGTTTCTAACAGTAGCCAATCCAAGTTCCCAAAAAAGTATGCAGATTCCATATTGCTTATCCTGGGGTATGCAGTGGATTTCCCTGGTCCTCTTTAATAATGGTTTATGGACTTTTCCTCCAGGAACTTGTCCAAACCTTTTTTAAACTCAGCTACACTAACAGCTTTTACTACATCCTCTGGTAATGAATTCCAGAATTTGATTACATGTTGAGTGAAAAAACATTTTCTCCCATTAGTCTTCTTTTAGTCTATGTTTATTTAACAAGAATTATACAAAAACATAAAACATAAAGGAACAAAACCATAAAAGAAGAAAAAACATAAACAAAGTGCATGAGTTACAAAGATCATATGAGGTATATAGGTACAGCATTCAAGAGGCCAGAGAATCTATTAATAATTTCCATTTACAAAGAAATCTCATCAGCTGTTGTGAGCTTTTGGTGAATATTAACTCATAGTGAAAAGTTAAGCATACAGAATTTCAGTAAAAGTGAACATTGACCATTTTCAAGCTTTTCCAGTTTTCAAGCATAGTATAATTACAGCTATTACAAACAAAATATCCAGAATTGTTGCCTGTTGACAACAAATCTCTAACAAAGGCTGAGCAAAGGATAACTAGATTATAGGAAACAGCAATAACTACTTTTTTTTTTTTTAAACTTTTATTTTCATTTTGCAACAAACAAACAAAAGAAACAACACACCAAAGGAGACAAAACAAGTATACAATAAAGAAAAGTAAACCCAATTACCCCCCACCCCCACGCTTCTTCTCTAGCTGATTATGTCAGCATGTGAGCGCTTCCAAACAACAGTGATTATACATCAAAACAATCAAAAGAGTATCTGCGATACAGAATAATCATGGGACAGAGATATATACAAATTTAGACAGTCAGATGAGAGCATTGAGCAGAATGTACATAGTCATTGAGCATCTTCCATTTAGACCGATGATGAGGGGTCTGAAGCAATAACTACTTTTAACACAGCTTGTATCCTTTGCCCCGCCTGCTCCCAAAAACTGGCCAAATAGGGACGAATACGTTCAACACAAAAGCACAAATCCACGTGCAACTAATAGACCCAGTCCAAAAACTTGGAAAGCAGAGGAAGAGTATAAAAGGCAACCTGTTAGCATGGACATTCATATTTTATTTTCTTCGCTTGATAAAACGTTAAATGACTGCCATTTAACATTTTATCAAGCGACAAAAATAAAATATAAATGTCTGTGCTAACAGGTTGCCTTTTATACTGTAATACGGTGGCGGTTTCTTTAGAAACATATTCGCTTTTCAAGATCATCAAGAGATAAATACATTATATCATTTACCTTATATGGATAACACAGAATGAATTGAGTATACGATTGAATAGAAAGCCAAGCCAAGTAAGCCCCTGATGAAGGCATAACGAAACATGGCCTGTGTCGGGCCATTGGCTTAAGTTATTCAATAAAAGATATTCTTCCTCTGCTATCCACGTTTTTGGACTGGGTCAAATAGGGACGAATATACGGTCTATGCTGATATATACTATGAAAGCTTTCACAAGTCTGGTAAATGTTGGACCGTGACAGCCCAGCTTGCTGAAGATGCACCGAGCTCTCTATGCCACAAAAAAAAAAGAGATTGTAGAATTCTAGCAGATCTTAATGAAGAGAACAACGTGTGCCAAAAATAAGTCCAAGGTATAGAATCACTGGCCATCCCCATATCATGCTCCCACACTCTCAGCACAGGAGGTATGCAGTGGGCTCATAATTCTCACATCTTGCAGTATATTTTGGAACCCACATGTCCAAGAGCCAATACTGCTGCATACAAACTGACCAAATCAGGCTGTGAGGCCAGCTCAGTGAATTTTAGGCCACTGGTATGCAGACAATATGAGAAGGGTACAAGGCGGCCTTCATCTAGCACTTGACCTTGCGACCAGATACCCTGTTCTTTCCACATCTTCCAGTTAATTATCTGACAATCAATATGAAAAAGTTGGTTTCTCCACAAAACACAAAAAAGCGATCCCTTCCAATCAATAGGTAGACAGGTGTCCAAGAGGCATAAGGCCCAATTCTTAGCATTAATGCAAGTGTTATCCCTCAAACGTCTAGGCAATAGCAGATTAGATACTCAACATTTCAGCAAAGGACTAATCGGGCAGTGTTCAGTGAGTAACCACTTAGGATCTGAATTTCGTAGCCCCTGCAGTCACATCTCCCCCCCCCCCCCCCCAGCTCATGAGAAAGGCCTGATAGTACAATCAGAGGTCAGGAAACTGCATGCCACCTCTATCTTAAGGGGCTTTTAACTTGGCTAAAATACTCCTAGAAGGCTTATTATTCCAGAGGAACTTAGTCAGACAGCACTCCAGGGATTAAAAAAAACTTGCAAGGATGATGAGTGAAAGCATACTAAGCAGATAAGCAACCCGCGGCACCAGCACCCAGGACCATATCAAGCTCAAAATGCTCCCTGTGGAATTCGTGAACTTGGAGCTCCCTTGTCTCCCCTGCCATATGTAGGAATTCACTCTTACTGGGCTTTATGAAAGCCCAGTGATGATATTGGTGCCCCTTCTATGCTTACTCCATGGGCGACCGCACTGCTCACACATCCCTTGGTATGGCCCTGCCAGCACCAACTTAACCGTTTCCAACCTCTCCCACCAGGATATCATCAGAGGAAACTATCCATTTACTCTACCTTGTATCATGGTGAAAACATGATCGAAATTAACCTGCAAGGTGTTATACAGGTCAACCCCAAACCAGACCCCCAAATATTTTTAGGGACTCGATGCTCACTGAAAACCAAAAGGAGCCACAGAGTCTCTGGAACAATGAGCATTTGAAGGGAGAATTTTCTGACTTGTCACAATTAATTTTGTACTCAGAAATTGAGAAAGATTGGAAAACTTGCAAAAGAGCTGGAATGGAAAGAGAAGGCCTAGAGAGGTATACTAAGTCATCGGCATACGTGAGACCTAAACCTCAACATCCAAAACAGACATACCTCTGATACTTACATCCTGCCTAATAGCACATAACAGACTTGAGAAAAGGGGTAACATGAGTATCAGGGGGCTGGTGGAAGATTAGCCATGCAGCTGAGTTTTGAACAGATTGAAGGGGAGAGAGATGATTCAGGGGGAGACCAGTAAAGAGAAGGTTGAAATAGTCAAGACGGAAGGTGACTAAAGAGTAGATAAATGTCTTAGTAGTATGTTCAGAAAGGAAGGGACAAATTTTGCTGATGTTGTAGAGAAAGAAATGACAGGTTTTATTTATCAGTTGGATGTGTGTGTAGAAGGAAAGAGAGGCGTCAAAGATGACCCCAAGGCTGCAGGCAGAGGAAACAGGGAGTAGAAGAGCCTTATCCACAGAAACTGAGAAAGGAGAAAGGAGGGAGGTGGGTTTAGGGGGAAAATTAAGAAGCTCGATTTTGGCCATGTCCAATTTCAAATAATGGTGAGGCATCCAGGCAGTGACATCAGAAAGACAGGCAAAGATCTGGGTCTGGATTGCTGGAGAGATATCAGGTGTAGAGAGATATAAAAATGATACTGAAAGCCATAGGAAGGAACTCAAAACATACCTATTCTCCAAACACTTTGAAATCCCCTACCCCCAACTCCATCCACACAGCATCCCCAGACTCACAAACACAAAGCCCTAAAATCTCACTCAACCAACCACACACAGACACCCACCACAGACACCCCAAAAAACACACGAATAAAAAAAAAAAAAAAAAAAATGGAAATAAATTCCACCACTCACACATGAATAACGAATGCTTCACCCTGTAATTCATTGTATATAACCTTTTGGTAAATAATCATTGTAATAGTTTCGGTAGTTCCTCGCCTCACTACCTGTAAAAAATTAGAAAATTTCTGCTCGATATTATAACACAGGAATTTATAAAAGTATACAAAATGTAAATAGTTCCGACAGTTTAATGCACTGTTACTCTGTATAAAGTTAGAAATCTCTGTTCCATGTAAAATAGTATCTATTATCTGTATAAAGTTAAAAATCTCTGTTCCATGTAATGTATACAGCAGTATACAAATGTTTACTTGTTCCATGTAAACCGCCCCTGATCTCTGGAAGGGGCGGTATAGAAGAAATAGATAAATAAAATAAATAAAAATAAATAAATAAATAAATGTGAGGATATGAGTGCACCAAGGGACTGGGTATAGAGAGAAAAAAAAGGAGTGGGCCCAAGACAGACCTTTGGGCTACACCAAATGAGAGTGGAATAACAGTAGAGGAGGATCCATCAGAACAAACACTGAAAGAGTGATGGGAGAGATAAGAAGAGAACCAGGATAGCACAGAACCCTTAAAACCAAGTGAGGACAAGGTGTCGAAGAGAAGGTGGTGGTCAACAGTGTCAAAAGCATCAGAAAGGTTAAGAAGGATGAGGATTGAGTAAAGGCCCTTGGATTTTGCCAGGAACAGGTCACTGGAGACTTTGGCAAGAGCTGTTTTAGTAGAATGTAAAGGACGAAAGCCAGATTGCAGTGGATCCAGAAAGGCTTGAGAGGAGAGAAAGTCAAAGCAATGGCAGTGAAACACACATTCAAGGAGTTAAGAAATGAAGGTGAGGAGGGAGATGGGTTAATAATTAGAAGGATGGGGGGGGGGGTTAGTGAAGGTTTCTTGAGGAGAGGTGTGACAACAGCATGCTTGAAGGCTGTAGGGATATTTGCAGAGGAGAGCGATAGGTTGATAATATGAGAAATGGAAGGGATGATAGTGGAGGAGATGGAGTTAAGGAGATGGGTGGGGATAGGATCAGAGGAGCAGGTAGTGAATTTAGAAGAGGGGAGAAGATGAGAGGTTTCCTCATCGGAGATATTAGAGAAGGAAGACAGGGTGGCAGAAATTTATTTTATTTATTTATTTATTTAACACTTATTTATATACCGCATCTTCCAGCGATCAGTTGCGGTGTACAATTAACAACAATTAACAATGCAGAGCTTGTTTTAAATAGAACAATTATAACTTTTTACATAGAACATCTTAACTTGTACAACAAAGGGTTTAAAAGACTAAGCAGAATAATTCAATAAATCAACTAACACAGTTTGTGTTACAATTTAAACAGAAGTACTGTCCCTAAAACAGTTGTAACTATATACAAGTGGGGTATCAATGCATAGGAAAGGAATGATTATTCATTTAAGTTTGTACGTATTGATTGTAGTAGGGAGTATAATCTTGAATTTGGGCAGGTTCATGTTTAGCCTTTATCTAAGTTGAATGGAGGGTTTTCTATGGTATTATAGTGTTTAGTGAATAGATAGGTTTTCAATTTTTTTCTGAATTCTATTATCTCTGTTAGTGATCGTAAGTCCTCTGGTAAAGAGTTCCAGACTGTTGGGGCTATGTGGGAAAAGGCTCTATTATTTGTTAATTTGTGAGTTCGTATATATTCTTTTGGCATCTTAAGTTTATTTGATTGTCCTTTTCTATGCGTGGGCTTAGGTGGTTCTTTGCTTATTAGGTTACAGAGTGTCTTCGGGGCCATGTCATTTAGGGCTTTGAATGTAGTTATTATTGTTTTGTATGTTATCCTGCTTTGTATTGGTAACCAGTGAAGGGATGCTAGTATCGGTGTAATGTGTTGGAGTGAATTTATCTTTAATATAATTCTAGCTGTAGCATTTTGCGCAAGTTGGATCCTTTTGATGTTTTGTTTTGAAATGCCTATAAGTATTAAGTTGGCGAAGTCGAAGTGAGGAGTTATGGTAGCCTGTATTATATTGATAAAATCTTGTATAAATACAAGGGGGCGTAATTGCTTGAGGATTTTAAGTTTGAAGTATATTTTCTTTAAGGTATTTCTAATGTGCGTTTCCATAGTAAGGTGTGTATCTAAAATGACACCTAGATATCTTATTTCATTTTTCATTTTAATTTCTTGGTTTTGTAGTGTTATGTGGGTTGGAGGAGTGAATGTTTGGTTTTTTGTTACGATTAGGACTTCAGTTTTAGCATGGTTTATATGGAGGTTTTGAGGGGAAGAGCTGGACGTTAAGAGGGGGGAGAAGGAATGGATCTCATCTCATGGGGAACTGACATGAAAGCACATATAGCCAACACTGTAAGAATCATATACTACAAAATCCGGTCACTAAGACATCTTCGCCCCCTGCTTGAACCTGAGGATTTTCGCACCATCTACCAGGCTCTGATCATGCCTCACTTTGACTATGCTAATGTCATTTTGCTAGGCCTCCTTCAATCCACGCTGAACCCCCTACAGCTTGCAATGAATAGCGCTGCGAGGGTTCTCTATGGGGCATCTAGGTGTGAGCATGTGTCGCCCCTGCTGATGCAGTTACACTGGCTTCCTATCCATGCCAGGATCATATTCAAAACATTACTACTTACATTCAAAGCAGTAAATAGTCTCTCCCCCACATCATTAACCGAACTCATCAAACCCATAGCCCCGAATAGATCAAGGAGATCAATTGCATTAAATACGCTAATGGTTCCCCGCGAACTTACTAGAAGCACCTCAGCAACAGCAAACCGGGCTTTCAGCCTTCGGGCCCCTAAACTCTGGAATGTACTACCGCCAGATATTAGAGCAATCACCAGCCTACTTCAATTTAGAAAAGCCCTCAAACATTACTTATTCCTTAAATACTTCCCGGTGAGTGAAGAGGCACGCCCCCTCTCTGTGAATTATAGGCACACCGAATCACCTATTGAACCAGAATTTCCCACTTAGAAAGGCTCCACAGACCTTTAGTATAAGGTTCTACGGGCCTGTCTTACATCTCATCTGCGCTATCATTTAAGATGTCAATAGTTTACTGTTATATTCCATTATTCGTAATCTCATTGCTATCCAGGTTTTATGATCCCAGTTACTGATTTTACCTGTTATCCAAGTTTTATGTCCCTGTTTATTGTAACTCAGACGCTTGTTTTTGGTGCTGAATTTTTTGTTCAATGTAAACCGCGCTGATGTCAAATAGTGCGGTATATAAGAAATGTAAATAAATAAAAATAAATTGGAGTGTAATTGTGTGGGCTTTGTCATGGAAGTAGTTGGCCAGGGTCTCGGCAGAAAGGGAAGGAAGAGTTGGAGGTGAAGGCACCTTGAGGAGAGAGTTGAGAGTTGAAAAGATATGGTGAGTGTCAGAAGCAAGAGGATTAGTCAGATGGAGATAGTAATTTTGCTTGGCAAGTGCTAAGGCTGACTGGAAAGAGGCAAGCATGAATATGAAGTGAAGAAAGTCAGCAAACGTGTGGGATTTGAGCCAAATGCACTCAGTTGAGCAGGCACAGGAACGAAGATAATGGGTAGTCGAAGATAGCCAGGGCTAAGGTATAGAATGCTCACAGGACATAGCATAGGCAGAGCAAGAACATCTAGAGCAGAGGAGAGTGCAGAGTTATGGGAAACAGCAGCCTCATCAACAGAATTAGATGACATAGCAGAGGAAAGAAGAGGTGAGACAAAAGTAGAGAGAGCCAATGGGTTGATAGCATGAAGATTTCTAGAAAGGTTGGAGAAAACTGGGCGAGATTGAGACAGGGAATGATGAAGAGTGAAGCTGAGCAGATGATGATCAGATAAGGGAAGAAAATGAGGTACAGAAATTAGAAGGTAAACAATTAGAGAAAAAAAAAACAAATTCAAGGCAGTGGCCATGCCGGTGAGTGGTGGGCAGTAGAGCAAAGTTGGAGGTTGAATGAGGAGGTAAGGGAAAGGAGCTTTAAAGCATAAGGGTCAGAGGGGTTATCAACATGATTGTTAAAATCACTGAGAATAAGGGAGAGGGAAGATGAATTCAGAAAGAAGGAAAGCTATGAGTCAAAGTCAGTGAGAAAGGTAAAGGTGGACTTGTCTGGATGTTGATAAATAACATTTATCTAGAGAGGTAATGGATTAAAAAGGTGGATGGAGTGAATTTTAAAGGAGGGAAAGGAGTGGGACTGAGGCAGATGGAGAGTTGAAATTGGCAGGAATGAGAGAGTAGAAACCCTACACCGGGCCCGTACCTAGCCCTATGCGAGCGGTGCTGCCACACAGGGCGCAAAGGTTTAAGGGGTGCATTTTAGCTGTCTTCCGTTGCCTGCCGCTGCCACTTTTTCTTCTCTCAGCAATGGCAGGACAGCTAAAATGCATCCCTTAAACCTTCTTGCCGGCATGCTAAGCAGATCTTTCCCTCCCTGCTCTTGCTCTTGCAGGGAGGGAAAGATCTGCTTAGTATGCCAGCGACTTGCACATCGGGTGGGTCTCTTCTCTCCCCCCATGGGGGGGGGGGCACGCGCTCGATCTGCAAGTCGCAGAGGGCGTAATCTTCCCTCGGTATGGCCCTGCCCTACACCACCACCATGGTCAGTGGGATGAGGTGTGTGGGAGAATTGGTATCCACCGTGACAGAGGGCAGCGACTGAAGTTGAGCCATCAGGGAGGAGCCAGGCCTCAGTAAAAAACAGAAGATGAAGAGTATTAGAGATAAAGAGATCATAAGTAAATGCAAGTTTATTAGAAATGGAGTGTGCATTCCATAAGGCACATGAGAAAGGAGAGAGGAGGGGGAAGGGCAGGGATTTGAATGAGATTGGAGGAGTTGTGTGGGGAACTGTCATGAGAGTGAGAGAAAAATTCACAGCTTGTGTTCCCCGCTTGATATCCACAAGATAATTAACTAAGATCATTGGACTATTTGGAAGAATATTAAGACTTTGTAAATCAGAATGCTAAAGTATTCTGGACAGCGAATATAAAACATTTACAGAGAAGATACAATACATGTAAAAAATTATTGATTGATTGATTGTACTCGTATTTAGCTCATGCCTTTCCAGTAGTAGTTTAGGATGAGTTACATTCAGGTATTGAATAAGTAAAAAAAAGTAGACCTGTGAGTAAATTGAAAGGTCTAGTCACAAAGATCTATACTTTGCAATGTGATCTCTTTAGTATGATAGTCCATTAATTTATCCAGCATCGGCTAGATGGAATTCCCCCTGGTATTTCAATGCTGAATGTGCTGGTGCTGCTGCTTCCTGCTTCTAACACAGTTCATATCCACCCTTCACACTCCATTGGAAATATCTGACTGTTTTTTGCACTTATCAATCAATGGTTTCAGGAAAAAGGTTGTCACTTCCCTTGCTTACCAGATCCATGTGCAACAAGTGTAAAAGCTTTTGATACCATAAAATCCCACTTTTCAGTGTCTTAACCATGTTCTTCCCACTATATCTGTTGGTCTGTTCTCAGAGGGTTGTTGACTGACGATATGGTAAAGATATATCCCTCTATACATGTAAGATTCTCCCGATTTCACTGTACTACATTACTACATTACCACTATCTAAAATAGAAAATACTCATAGAAAGTGAATTGCATATATTGCACCAATGGTCTCAGACTGAGAATAGCATTACTCAGGGTAACATACCCAAAGGTCGCTTACTCTTGTAGCATCAATGACCATGAACGTGGTTCTTAATCTTCTACAAGTATTGTAGTTAAATAATGATCGGAACTTATCTTAATATTTGATCCAGTGTTTGAAAAAAAGATTGTGCTTATGCCAGACAATATTTGCAATGTCCCCTGCAATATTTGCAATGTTCATGGTCATTGATGCTACAAGAGTAAGCGACCTTTGGGTATGTTACCCTGAGTAATGCTATTCTCAGTCTGAGACCATTGGTTCTATATATGCAATTCACTTTCTATGAGTATTTTCTACTTTAGATAGTGGTAATGTAGTAATGTAGTACAGTGAAATCGGGAGAATCTTACATGTATAGAGGGATATATCTTTACCATATCGTCAGTTAACCATGTTCTTGTCAGCACTGGTATAAAATAACTATTTAATCTATTTTGTCTCTCTCAAGTCTAACTGCCAGCTCCTCTTCATTGCCCTTATTTCTAATAAGATAGGGGTCAAAGTATAGCTATCATGCGTCCCACCTTTATAGCTATCAATCTACCTCTACTCTGCTGCTGGTGTGCCTCCACTACACTTATAGCCTGCCGATGTCTCGTTTAGCTGATACCAGTATGTCATCAGGGAGAGTTAAATGCAAATAATAGTGTTTCTCTGTAATACAACTAGGGAAGCATCTTGTATATCATATTGGACTCATGGCTAACGAGGTCTCAGAAACCATAGGCTATGAATCCATGAGTCCAATATGATATACAAGATGCTTCCCTAGTTGTATTACAGAGAAACACTATTATTTGCATTTTAGACTCTGTGATAAATAACCACATCAACATTTATCAGGGAGAGTTAGACATGTGGAGTACCTCTGCCTTGGTATTTATGTATGCAGTCAGACATAGCTCTATACAGTCTGGGAATTACCTGCCCAGAAAGTCACTTGGTAATTGGGTGTTAAGATGAAGCAGCTGCTTAAACCCTACAGTCTCAACAATCTGCAAGGCTGATCATTCAAGGCTATCTTTTCCCCAATGCACTATGTTGCCACCTTTGATGCTGCCTGCCGTTTTCTCTAGCATAGTGATGTCAAAACTACTTTATCTCCCCCATAATGATTTGACTGGATGTACATCAGGGCTGCTATCTGACATGTCAATGGGAGAAGAGTCCAGGGTCCAGTTTGGAAAATGGATTTCCTTCTTTCAGTAGCTTTCCAGCCAATGCTACATGCACTATAGAATGGAGTCCTCAGCCTAATATCAACACTATCCCTTGATCCTGGCTTGAAAGGGTGCTATTTCTCCAAATGAGACAACATGACACTGTTCGAAAGAAAGCACATTAGCTTTCATATACTAATAGCCTTTCAACAGTAGATGAATTCTGCATAACACTGATCCTCAAGCACTTTATATGTTTTATATTTCCTTCTTTGCTTCCTTGGGGGGCTGCTGTTTCTGCTGATATTGGTGCTGAAAGTGGAGCTGCAGGTGGAACAGAAGATGAAAGACCAGGAGTATCCATCACAATCTTCACCAGAAGCTCTGCTTTAGGGGTGATCTTGACCCTGGCAATATCAATTTCTACCTACTTACCAATTAGCCCACTAGCAACTAAATTTTACAAAGCCATTTCGGCTACATGCTTTCGATATCTGATGATTCTGCTGGAAATTCCTCTTGATGATTTATCAGATTCTATATCTGCCAATATCCACTCGATATACTTCTCAGCAGAGAATGGGCCATGCCTGCTGCCATGTTTTATTGGCAATATGCTTTATATATTGCTGGTCTCCTGCTCCCTCACCCTGCATTGCCTCTGCCTTCTTTTACCCTTCTAGGGAGATGGAAGCATAGAAGCAGTCTTTCACATTTGCACTGAAGCTGCATCTGTTGAAGTTCTCCTCTTAAAGAAATCTCCCCATCACTTGGAGGACTACAGAGGATCAAGGACCATCCTCTTGCTTCCTCTTCACTATTGTTGGTAATGGCCTAGAATTCTCAGACTCTACTCCTTCTCTTACATTTCCTTGACTGCCCCTTCCAAATGTTGTGATCTGATCTGAGATAATAAAATAATGAGGGATAGTGAAAGGTTTAGCAAAACAATTGCAAAAATTAACTTAATATACACTACTATATCATAATATACAACAGTATCATCAAAAGTATAAATACATTATAGAGGATAGAAATCTCAGAACAAACTGCCACTCTGGTTCATATGGCCTACTTTGTGATGTGGCTTAATTCAATCATAGGTCAAGAAAGCCTCCATTATAATTTTGCTCATATGTGAAAAATACAATCTTCTATAGTACTCAAATACTATACAAAACAAAATATACAAACAAAATATTTATCTTATACTAAACTGTACTTTAAGTCATATGGCACTAAAGGTGAATGTTGAATGCTGTCAAAAATAATGCTGACAATAGCCAATATTTTGCCCAGGAAAAGGCTGCATCAAACCATCTTCTGCTGAAATAAAAAGTGGGATATGAACCTCTAAACACTAAGCTATTCCTCTAAGGTAAACAATATCTCCCATTCATTTATATAATTCATCTATATTCACATTTCCAGCGCTTCATCTGATGCACTATGATGACTATCCTACTACAAAAATATGGCTTTAGATGTTCTTTAAACCCATCAACACAGATACCTGTTACAAAAGGAATCCAATTAGAAATATCACTACAGGCTCAATCAGAGTAGGAAGAATGGAAATTGGCTGGAGAAATGAATGAGAGAATTGAAGATGCATGTTCTGGTCATTTGCTTATTCCTCAAACAGCCTACAGTGTCCTGTCAACTTTCAAAACAAGCATCTCCATTGTAATACAACCTACAATTTATTTGTTTAAGAACATAAGAACTGCCATACTAGGTCAAACCAAAGGTCCATCAAGCCCAGTGTCTTCTTTCCAAGAGTGGTCCATCCAAGTCACAAATATCTGACATATTCCTAAAGAAGTCAGTCCCATAGTACTTGTTTTCAGGGATAAGCAGTGGACTACCTTGGACTACCTTAATAATGGTTTATGGACTTTTTCTCCAGAAATTTGTCCAAATGATGGAGCAGAGGAGCAGCTCTAGCTCCTGTCAGAGATGGGGGATGCCTTGTCAAAGCAGAACCTGGTGAGGCACTGCTCTTCCATGATGTCCAGGAATTGGGTTCTGGGTGTGTAGACCCTCAGATTTGAATGCCTCCTAGTGGGTCTCCTGTGTCCCTTCAAGGAATGTTGGTACACTGCATGTAACCACCATTAAGGCAGTACAGCTCGATAGGTTGTTAGTGTTGTTTGAGGATATCTTTAGCTGAGACCCTTCTCAGACACTGGGAATATGAGTGTGCTGTTGAGTTACCCATTGTTTATTTTCCCTTCCAAATTGAAAATAAATACAGATTGCAGCCTCTATAATTAATTAGCAGCAAGTATACATGTGAAGGCACATTTTAGAAAGGCCATTTAGACGCCATCTGGGGCATCCAAGCCAACAAGTCCAAAATTCCATTGGAGGGGCAGCAGAGGTGAGCACGTGTAAATACTATACTTACCAAAATTGACCTGTCCCTGCCTCAAAGCTAAAAATCTCCACAGAATAAGAAGGAAATGGGATGTGTAGAATAAAGCTCAGACACGTGTAAGAGATCATCCAATTTTAGAAACATGGACATTAGTGGTTCCAGCAACATACATATGTCCAGTATTTTGGAGCATGAATGTGTATATGTTACCACATACACACACCTCAGCCTGTCATTTTGCAAATGGAGACATGCAGCACTATGGCAGTATTCAAGAGGATCTGATTTTCACCTACTTTTCTACTCTGAAGGGGAGGAAAATATTGTAGCAATAAAATGAATGATGAATGATGCTGAGATCAAGAAAAGGTGGAAAGAAATACAGAGTTATTATACCATAAAGATCAAGTGGACCAACAGACATTTCAACCTATACATTATGATCAGGAACCATTGATGATGAAAGAAGAAGTCGAAGTAACATTGAAAGACTTATCAAAGAACAAAGCATCGGGCATTGATGGCATTCCCATTGAGTTATTACAGCAATCACATGAAACTGTTATCATACTTACAAGGCTCTGCCAGGAAATTTGAAGACAAATTCATGGCCAACTGACTGGAAAAGATTTGTGTTTATTCCAATACTGAAGAAAGGTGACCCGACTGACTGTGGAAATTATCGCACAGTTGCTCTGATCCCACATGCCAGCAAGATTCTACTCAAGATCAATCAGCAGAGACTACAACCTTACCTGCAACGAGAACTGTCTGAAGTGCAAGCAGGGTTCTGGAAAGGGAGAGGAATGAGAGTCATTATCGCAGATGTGAGATGGATTCTTGAAAAAACAAGAGAATACCAAAATGATATCTATATGTGTTTTATTGACTACAGCAAAGCTTTTGACTGTGTAAACAATTCATCATTCATGTGTAAACCATGAGAAACTCTGGTCCACATTAAGAAGCATGTGTATACCAGAACACCTGATTGTTCTCTTGTACAACCTTTACACTGATCAAGAAGCAACAGTTTGAATGGAAGTAGGAGAAACAGAATGGTTTAAAATCAGCAAAGGTGTATGACGAGGCTGCAAACTTTCCCCCTACCTCTTTAATTTATATGCCGGACAAATCATCAGAGAAGCAGGACTGTATGAAGACAACAGAGGTGTGTAGACTGGTGGAAGACTCAACAACCTTCACTATGCTGATGATACCACATTACTAGCCTGAAAATGACAATGATTTGAAACATTTGCTTCTCAAGATCAAAGAATATAGTCTTCAAATGAGTCTGCATCTTAATGCTAAGAAGACAAAGATCCTGACAACTGGCAAAATGAATAAATTCATCGTTGGAGAAGAAATTGAAATAGTTGACAACTTTAACCTACTTGGATCAACTATCAATAAAGAAGCAACAAGCAGTCAAGAAATCCGACGACACATTGCTCTTGGCAGAATGGTTATGAAGGACCTAGACAAGATTCTCAAGAACAGAGACATCTCTCTCCATACAAAAATTTGACTTGTTCAAGCCATGGCATTTTCTTTTTTTTTTTTTAATTATTTATTTTCATTTTCAACAAGAAAACATACATACAAAACAGAACATCAAACAATACATAAACGAGTATACCCACCCATCCCCCCTCCCCCCCTCTCCTCCAGGACAATCATGGCGCAGGCCGATACAATCCTAGACTTCGTTATTGTAGCGTACAGCAGCGATGTGGATCTCAGCATCCAGCCTGTGATGACCCCCCTGCACATTTAGCTCTATTTACAAAGTCAGATAACAATTGCCATTTAAGCCTGTGAAGATTACTGCAGGGACTAGCTCTCCACGACAGCTGCTCATATTTGCTATAAAGGCATACCTGGTTCCACCACTCCTGCATGCTGAGCTTGGTGCCATCCTTCCAGTTCCGTATAACCAAGCACATTGCTAGGCCCAACATGAAATCGAGCAAAAAGCAACCGGCTTTGGGTAGGAAGGGGAGCCCCGCCACTGACCGAAGTCCCACCACCCTCCAGCTAAGGGGCCCTTTAAATTTGAGAATGGCTTGAATACGTTCCCATACCTGCTGCCAATACGGTTCCAGTACAGGACATTCATATATAAGGTGAGCTAGGGTACCAACCTCTTGCTTACAAGTCCAACAACGATTACTGACATTCTTATCCCATTTTGCCATTTTAGCTGGGGTATACAAACATCTGTGCATAAAAAGGTAAAGCGTTTGGGTGATGGAGGCTGACCTGGTAACTCGAACCAAGTTGCACCAAACCCTCCGCCATTGTTGCTCACTCAGGGTGACCTCCATTTCCTTCTCCCATGCCTGCTGAGTCTGGCGCATCCGCGATCCGTCACTCTGCATGAGCAGTTTATAAAAAGTGGATGCCACTCCGGGCGTGCTGGAGATCGTGTGAACAAGGTCCGCCACACCCCCCCCTCCAATATCCGCACTCGGGTTGACCTGAGCATTCTTAAGACAGTGCCTGAGCTGCAGCCATTGGAAATTCAGCTCAGGCGGAAGGTGAAACTCTCCTTGCAACTCCCCGAAATCTTTCCATCTATTACCCACCATGAGTTGGCTAGCCATCCATACCCCACGGGAAAACCACGGTCTCCAGGCAACCGTTTGGTTGTGAATTTTAAAGAGGGGGTTATGCCACAGCGGGAGCCTGCATGGAGGACATACTCTCGAGCCACTTGCTTGGAGGAAGGCAGTAAACGCCCTAAGGGTGTCCACTATCATGCGTGGGTAACGGTCTCCCTGGGTAAACTGCATGCCCGGTAGATTATGTAACGGGATCGGAGCAGTAAGGCTCTCCTCAATGTCTAAATAAATAAAGGTCCCAAGAACAAACCCCCTGAAAAGTATTATGTGAAAAAAGTAACTTTTTTTGTCGGGATATGATAACAAAGTACAAGGAACCCAGTCCGAGTACCGCTGTAACAAGTCTCCTCAATGTCTAACCATATTGGCCGAGGACCCTCAAAGGTCTCCAGCCACCGTGAGCCCTGCTTCAGTAGGAAAGCTCTGTGATATGAAAGGAAATCTGGGAATCTAACGCCCCCTAGTGCTTTATCAAGTTTCAATTTTTGCCTTGCTATTCGCGGGGGTTTGTTTTGCCATAGAAACCGTACGAGGATACTCTCTATCTCCTGATAAACCTGTGAGGGTAGCAAACATGGTATCATTTCTAAGACATAGTTCACTTTAGGAGTTATCATCATTTTCACAGTCTCGACTCGTCCCCACCAGGAAAGGGCAAGAGGGGACCATCTGCTAGTCATTTCACTGACTTTAGAGACTAGGTCCTTAGCGTTAAATCGAATGGTATCTTCCAGCGGACAGCAGTAGTGGACCCCCAGATACTTCACCGGACGAGGCTGCCAAACAAAAGTAAAGGCGTTCATATCCTCCTTATGGACCCACTGGTTGAGTGGGAAAGCAACAGACTTGGTCCAATTGATTTTATAACCAGACAATCGAGAGTAGCAGTCGATGTTTGCCAATACCATGGGGACCGATGACGGTGAGACAAATAGCAGTAAGTCATCTGCGTATGCCGATAACTTGATCTCCCGATTGGCGATTTGAGCTCCGCGAATATCCTGACATTGTTGCAGCATGAGGGTTAAGGGCTCCAGTGCTAAATTAAATAGCAGCGGAGAGAGGGGGCACCCCTGACGCGTCCCCCGCTGGAGGCTAAAAACCTGAGATTTCGTGGCATTGACACAGATTCGAGCAGTGGGCTGGGCATACATGACTTCCAGGTATCGGAGAAAACCATCCCCAAAACCAAACCACTTGAGGGTCGCAAATAAGTAGGGCCATTCCAGCCAATCAAAAGCCTTTTCGGCATCGAGGGAGAGGCCAACTAGAGGTTGCTCGGAAGTTGCAGCGCCCACTAGCACGTGGCACAGGGTCCTGGCGTTGTCAGCCGTAGATCTACCAGCTATAAAGCCGCACTGGTCTGGATGGATCAAAGTAGACATTTTCTCCGATAGCCGGACGGCTAAGATAGTGGCAAAGATCTTATAGTCCACATTTAAAAGGGAAATGGGGCGGTAGTTGGCTGTTAGCAGTGGATCTCTCCCCTCTTTTTCGAACACTACCACATTCGCCGCCGAAAAGGTTCCGACATTAGGAGTGGCAGCTGCAAGGGTGGTATAATACAGCCGTAGTTGAGGGGCTAGATCTTTCGCAAAAGTTTTATAAAATTCAGCCAGAAGGCCGTCAGGACCCGCGGCCTTCCCCGCAGCCACACGCTTAATCGTGTATTGAATCTCGTCGTTAGAGAAGGATCTATCCATGTCCTCTTTATCAGCAGCGGCCAATGTCGGCCGCTGGATACCAGAGGTCAAGTGCGCGAAGCTTTCCTGTGTGTACGCACTCTCCGACCGATACAATTGGGCATAAAAAGCCCGAAAGAGTTCCACAATCTCATCATCTTTCATGATCAGCCCTTTCCCCTGGGGGTCTCGGAGGGCCGCCACCCTTTTGGCTTCCCGCTTGCCCTTAATAGCATTGGCGAGCAATCTCCCAGCTTTGTTACTTTCCCGATAGTATATCCCCCGTTGGACCCTTATACTCCGCGATGCTGCAGTAGATAAAATCGTGTTATACTGGAAGCGTAGTCTTTGAAGACGCAGCAGAATGCATGGATCCCTCCTGGCAGTGAGTACATGTTCTCCTGCTTTAATTTGCTGGTCTAAGAGCAGTAGCTGCTGCTTCTGCTGCTTCCCCCGCCGAATTTGAAAGCTAGTAATGGCCGCTCTCATGGTGGCCTTGAAGCCCACCCCACGGTGGCATGAGACTCATTAAAATGGAAATAATCATGGATGGCTAGCCGAACTTCCGCCCGAAAATCCGGGTTATCTAGTAAGGTTCTGTCAAAAAACCATTCCCCCATCTTCTCCCTCGACTGGCTGTCTCGCAACAGAAGGGAGACCGCAGCGTGATCTGAAATGTGGAGAGGGTGAATCAGTGCCTCCTCCACCTTGGAGACCAGCGTTTTAGAGACGAGGAGGAAGTCTATTCTCGACTGAGAGTGGTGAGGTGGAGAAAAAAAGGTAAACTCAAGTGTAGTGGGGTGCAAGAGCCTCCAAATATCCACTAGAGCTAGCTCCTGAATCAGTGAGGTTAACATGAGATGACCTTTAAGCGGGCGAATATTCCTAGGGGGCTGCTTATCAAGCAGGGGGTCAATTACCTGGTTGAAGTCCCCACCTATGATCAATGGAGTTCGGGCGGTGGCCTGAGCCTCCTGGGCTATAGTTGCAAAGAATGCAGGGTTATCTACATTGGGAGCATAAACACAAAGACAAGTCATTTCAAGGTTTCCAAGCTTGAGCAACAACCTGGACCATCTGCCCCCTATATCAGAACGCGTTTCAAGAACACTAGCGTTCAGAGATTTCCGTATCAATATAGCCACCCCACATCTTTTTGCAATGGCTGGAGAATAGGCGGCCACCATGTAAGGTTTAATACCAAGTTTCAGGGTTTCCTTTTCATTTAAGTGGGTTTCCTGTAAAAATACCAAATCAGCTTTCTCATGTTGTAAATAGCTGAGGATTTTTTTCCTTTTAATCGGGTTATTTATACCCTTAACATTTAAGGAGAAAACCTTACATAGGGCCATCCATAAACAAAAGTACATTCCAAACGAATAGGCTGCATTGATTGTAGATCCTTTGGGTAGGGCTGGATGGCAGTATACCCTGAGTCCCATACGCGCTGCACAAGAAGAGTGTAGGTGACTTCATATCCATCTTCATGTAGCCGTGCGCTATGTGCCTGGAGGAGAAGCAAGATCCCAACAGTCTGTGGTGAGCCTGCCCCAGCAGGGTAGGCCCGAGAGGCCAACTATTCAAACCGCCAAACTCCGCACTGCCACCCAGGGTTCGGCGGCCCGATGATGATTAACTGTAGTACATAGTGAACCCGGTGAGGGACAGAGACCCCGGGCTCGGGGCTTGCAGAACCCGAAGCCTCGCTGAAAATGCTACCGGCAATTGCTGCCATGGTACCTACGGCAGAGCTGGAATAGGGATTCCTCCACCGTTCCTCAATGCATCTGGTCTGCCTCCTTATTTTCCAGATAGGTGGCCAGAGCCTCTGGATCATCAAATGTTCTGGTTTGATTATGCAGCGTTACTCGCAACTTGGCAGGATACATGAGGCCAAAGCGGGCTTGCAGTTGCTGCAGCCTAGGTCGAAGCTCCAAAAAACGCTTCCTCCGCTCCACAGTAGCCTTGGCCAGATCCGGATAAAAGGATATTCTGTGCCCTTCAAATTCTATGGGACCTCTCACCCGCGCTGTGCTCATTATCTGCTCCACGTGTTGGTATCGCAGGAGCCGAAAAATGATGGGTCTCGGGGCTTTGCGAGTAAGCGTCAGGCTTGCTGGAACTCGGTGTGCCCGGTCTATTTCCAAGTCTCGCTCAAAGGTGATTCTCAACACTGAGAGAAGGAGAGTGGACAGAAAGGCCTTCATGTCAGAGCCTTCTGCGCCCTCTGGGATGCCCACAATCCGGACATTATTTCGGCGGGCTCGATTGTTTCCTTCCTCCACCTCCCGTTGAAGCGCCCGTAGCTGCCGCTCTACTTTATCCAGCTTAGCTAGGCGTGCGCTATGCGTGTCCAGAATTCCCTCCATTTTATCCTGCCATAGGGAGACTCCTTCAAGTTTGCTTTGCAGCATGGCTATGTCTTCTCGTACGGCCCGGAGTGACTCACCATTTGTTTGCACAAGTTCTTTCACCCCTCGGATCTCAGCGAGTATCTCCTGTAGGCCCTCCGGCCCCTCGCGAGCAGCAGCCATTTTCTGGGGAGAGAGAGGTTCCGTTTTTGAGCGTTTGCCGTGAGTATTTGTCGGCGCTGAATAATCTAAGCGGACTGGTTTGGGCCCCGCCATATTCTGGGTTCACCGTGGCAGCTTAAATATGTGATGCAATAAGTTATTGCGGATTTTGATCAGGATTCGTGCCCGGCCTCTCGGGAGCCTCGACGCTATGCGACTAACCCGCTGGACATCAGGCTCCGCCCCCCCCCAAGCCATGGCATTTTCAATAACATCATATGGATGTGAAAGTTGGACAATGAAAAAGAAAGACAGGAGTAAAATTGATGCCTTCGAGTTATGGTGCTGGTGACGAATACTGTGTATACCATGGACTGCCCAAAGAACAAACCAGTCAGTACTAGAGGAGATCAAATCTAAGCTTTCTTTAGAAGCTCAGATGACAAGTCTTCGACTTTCATACTTTGGACACATCATGTGAAGAGAGAGATCATTAGAGAAAGATATCATGCTTGGCAAGGTAGAAGGTCAACGCAAATGAGGAAGGCCGACAATGAGATGGATCGATACAATAACAGCAGCTACGAGTGCCAGTCTGTCAACAATGAGCCGCCTAACTGAAGACTGAACACAATTTATGACAACTATCCATGCGGTCACCATGAGTCGACACCAACTTTACAGCACTTAACAACAACAATAGGCAATGCCCCTGTCATCACTAGTGTTGAAAGTTGGCTGACATGAGCATTTTCAAAATTCCTATTTGTTCCAAGGATCAGACCTAGACATGGACATATCTGCTAGTGCTTTTCCACATGCAGCACTATTCTGAAATTGGGAGTACCCTGGACATGCCTCTGCCATGTTCCCCTGTGACATGGATGTGATCATGCCAGAGATGTGTATATTCTGGTCTTTAGAACATGGCTCTTGGGACATGGATGTGCATTGCATGTCTGAATGTGCGTTTTGGGAAGTATCATGAATATAGGGCTCCTAAAATTACCCCATAGTTTTGCAAAATGGTCCACACATGTACTGTATATACATTCTGGCACTAACATGTATTTATATATGTAGTTGCCGGCACTTAGATGTCTACGTTCTGAGTTGCCTCTGTTGATTTTTCCCACATTTAGATTTGTAAAATGGCTCCTCCAGCTCTATATGTTGCTAAATATACAACACTCCAACATGCCCTTATATGTATTTCACAAAAAGCTCTATGTTTGGCAGAGCCTTTTTCTAAAATACGAGCAGAATTGTGTATGTCCTGACCTTGATGTCTCAATTCTGATGCCCATGGACTATCTAAAATTTACCTTCATAATAAATAAGCTCCATTAAAAAATCTTGAATAATTCTTACTGAAAACAAAATCTGCAAATTACCAAAATCAAGGAAAGCAATGAACATTATAGGGGCAATATTCAAAAGTACTTATGTGATCAAATAATTGCTTTTTCTTTAAAACTTCTGAGACCACAAAATAAATTTTGGATGGACATCTCAATGTTCATCAAAAATGTATTCATTCAAATTTAGGAATACCAAGGGAATTCTGGAGGTGGGGCATGAAGTTATCTGGAAAGTGGTGATATTCAGTTGCTATCTGGATACATTGATTTGTATAAGTAGACAGCATAAAGAGTGATCCTGATTTTTTGGGCCTGCTTTTATAGTAGGACACCTATGTGAGAAGTCCAAAAAGGTGCCTATTTAAGCTCATTTTGTAAAGGCAACATTGCACATCTACTGTATGTGCCTTTCTAAAATAAACACCCAGAACTGTCCTGGAGCCTGCATATGCAGACATACACATTTATAACTGTTTTCAAAATTGATGTAAATGTATGCATATGCAAATTAGATAGAATGCCACATATTTCACAGCTCTACCTTTGCTGCACCCAAACTGTGCCATCTGGAATGCCTACATGCAGATGATATAATAATACGTGCATACCTTCTCTGAATGCACATTTTATGTATTTATTTCTGGTTGCTTGATATACTGCTTTTCAACAGATACCAAAGCAGTTTACAAAGTTGTGAAAAAAAAATAAAAAATAAATAAATAAAATAAAATTGTTTAAAACTATAAATAAATAAAAACAAATGGCTACTCAAGAAGAGGAAAGTAGGATAATGGAGCAGAGAGGTTCAAGGACTATGGTTAAGCAGGTCTCCAAAAGCCTGAGTGAAGAAAAATGACTTGAGACCTTTCTAAACTTATTATAGGTGGATTCTGAATGTAAGTAGAGTAGCAAAGAATTCCAGAGAAAAGGGGTGGCAAAGTAGAAAGCTGACTGTGCTTATGCAATTGTGTTATTACATAAAACATAATCAATCAAACCACCTGAATACAGTATCACATCAATAACATTTTAAATATAACTTTCCTTGCACTGGAACGATGATGAACACTACTTTATAATACTGAAGAAGGGGAAAAAACCTCAGTACTGTGCCAACACAAAGAACTAAGACTTTTTACAGTATTTTTGTCTAGGACACTCATCCTCACAGGTCATAAAAACCTTTTCATCAAATTGAATTGTATTATTTTATATGAAAAAGCATTTAAAAATTCAAACTTACGTGCTTTCAACCAATGCCATTTGCAATTAAAGTTGTTACACTTGACATGGTTGTGTTATAGTGCATTCCACGATGAAACATGCTATTCAGCCAATCCTAACAGTAAGACCATAACAAATCTGAAAACGGCAGTGAAAATGAACACGCGGGCAGTGCAACTGCTACTGCCCGCTTTCTTCTATCAGCTGCCATAATGCAGGTTTTTCATAGGAAAAAAGTCTAAGAATCAGTTCATTCTGTGGTATATTGTTTCCTTTCCTATCTTTGGAAGTTGTCTGATAGCTGAATATATTCAATTAGATGTGCCATATTGCTTTATACTTTTGATCTGTTCTGTATTCTGTACTTTCAGTGACTACATATTAAATTCTGTCCCCATAGATTAATTATATTCTAATTGGGAATGGGTGGAATGATCAGTAAATCAAAAGAGAATACTGAAAAGGTCAGATAACACACTATTCTTCTAAAACTAATATAATGGAAAAACATTCAAATACAAGAACACTAAACATGATCAATCTATTTCTGTCAAAATGGTAAGAAAGTGCATAACCATACAAATTTAAATAATTATTGCAACAGAAAAGGGCACTTTCAAGATCAGTCAAAGAATTTTGAAATTGTAAAACTTGGTTCAGGTTAATGGAGTAAGCTAAAACATGCAAATATGAAGAAATGACCGGTTTATTTTCTAGGGAATCGTGGATGTCATTTTGAACCTGACACCGTGACAAGGAGTGAGCGAGGGAAGTGCTTAAGAGTGCCTGCATTTGATGGTTTGGTTGGAGGGGTTTGAAAGAAATAGGATGGGATAACCAATCTGGGTAGATCGATGGATTACCTTACCTACAGAAGAGCCCGCTATGGGGACTGGTGATGGGTTTATTTGAGGAAGGTGGGGCATGGGATATGCTGGAATGGGATGGCAGCAAGAGGTGGAATTTAGCCCAAGATACTGTGGAGATTAATGGATAGGGGTGGGATGTGAAGAGGCTGATCATATGAGTGGAGTTATTTGAATTATGACTTTGAATGTTAATGGGTTAAATTGTGGTGCTAACTGACAGAACTTACTGTATTTTAACCCTGGAATTACCAAGATTTTTTGCACACACATAAATGACCCCACGACGAATTTTAATTGTTAACCATGAAAACTTTAACCTAAACAGGCAAAATATTATTCTGAATTAATTATTTATTATATGAAGGTTAAATGTTTTGAAATTTAATGCTTTATCCTAAAATTACATGAAGAAGAGTTGCCATGAAAACAGTTTTTGCATGCACTTGATGAACACAGTAAAGTACTACAGTCATTTGCATGAGACACAGACAATTTCTGAATGTTTTTTGCAAACATTGCGCTTGCAGGAGATGCAAACTATGTTGCTTTTCTTGTCTTTTTCTCTGGAACAGCAGTGACACCTTGCCCTTTTCTTTGGGATCCCGACATTGCAAACAGCATCAGTGGCTTCTTCAATGCTGGAAGAAGTCTTGTTGCAATTACTCTGAAGCAGCTGCTTTCCTAATTCCAGGAGGAATAGACAACGTCTGTGCTTTGACTTGGACTGCCATTCTGGATTTAGTGACATCCAAACAATGAAGGTGTTCAAAGCACTGATGTCCAACATGTTGTAGAAGATTGTCACTGGCCAGCGTCTTCTCAATCGTTTTGTGGTATACAAGCGCAATATTTGATCTGCCGTATCTACTCCACTTTTGCTAGAATTATAGTCCAAGATCATGCGTGTTTTTTTTGTCTGGACGTATGTTATCTACTTCTTCTTGATCATGCAAACTGCTCAGAAGAACAATCACTTTTCCTTTCTTCGGGCAATAGAAAAGCAGAGAGGCGTCATCGCAAAAGGCAAACAGTGAAGTGAATACGTCTTGGCCCTTTGCTGTTACAAATTCTGGAGGTAATTGTTTTCTGTTCTTTCGAATTGTCCCCAAAAGTGTCATTTGTTTTTCTAGCAATTTCCATGACAGGGATAAACTGCAGAAGAAATTGTCAACAGTAACATTTTTGCCAGATCGCGTCAATCCTTCAGTGAGTTGCAGCACAACCCTTTCACCCTGATTCTGTTCTCTGTTTTGTCCAAGTTCCCTTCCTGTACATGAATTTTAAAAATACGTTAAAAATACAATAATATTCTCTAAAATGTACAGCATACAATACCAATTAAGATGCAATTGCAAATATATTCACTGCCATTGGAATATATATGCAAATGCATCTTAATTGATATTGTATGGTGTTTCTGGATTTGTTTGGTTTTTTACTATACATTTTAGAGAATATTATTGTATTTTTAACGTATTTTTAAAATTCATGTGTTTTGTTTTTTGACTCCTGATGCAGGCTGACTGCCGGAACTTGGCCAAGTCAGGTCTGTACCTTTGAAGGTTTTACGAAATAAAAGGTTTCTTTGTTTTAAAGAGATGTGGCCGTGTCCTCCCTGCGCTGTTCTAGTGATTTCTATAATTATGGTCCCTTGCTGTCTAGTTTTTTTGGAGACCTAGATTTTGTGGTTGGACAGAATTGCCAGGATATAAATGAATATGCTTCCTAAGACATTTTACATGTTTCAAGTTTTACCAATTCAAGTATCAGATAAAGCCCTTACTACTCTGCAACAAAGGATTTTCAGCTTTATTTAGAGCAAGCGCCCACCAAGGAGGGGGTCTTGCAGTCCCAAATATCCAGTGATATGTAGCAGCTCAGATATGGTGGATATGGGATTGGAAAGAGGGCAAGAAATGTAATCTATGGGTAAATTTGGAGCAGAATATGGTGGGGGAGGTGTCCTTGTATGTCTTGATGTGGCTATTAGAGCTGCGGTAGAAACTTAAGCGGACTAAATGCCCATCTGCTTAATGGACTCTGGGTGTATGGGCGAATGTATGCAAGTTGGGAGTGCTAAAGGTAGCTGGGTTCATACCCAACTTGTATAATAAGGCATTTCAACCTGGAATTATTTATAAAAAAAATTCTTGGTGGGAAGATCAGGGTCTTTTTATATTGGGTCAGGTGGTGGATTTGCAGGGGTGGAGTGTGTTTTACTATTCAAGGAGTTACATCATCAATATAGGTTAAAGCATGTGGATTCTTGTTGAAAAGTGGTCGAGTTGAACAGGATTTGATTTGATAAACCATAGGGTTTGAGAGGATCTATTGGGCACACCAGTGGGGAATAGGTTTGTTGTCTGGGCTGCATGCTATTGTTCTTCCCTAGGTTAAACACAAACCTCAGTTTGTGGAGGCTTAGGACAGAAATTTAGGTGTAGTGGGACAAGAGAAGGTATGGAAGGAGATTTATGAATATTTGGCTAAGATGGGAATTTCAGCCAAGTTCAAGAAAACTGATACAAAGTACTTTATAGAATGTAGGTTAAACCAGAAAGGATACAAAAATGGGGGGAGGGGTGAAAGGGAGGGCGGTGATAGCGAGGACGTTCTTGTATATATGGTGGGAGTTTCCAAAGATTAAAGTCCTTCTGGGATAACGTATGGAACACTGTGAATGAGATCCTTGGGTTGTGTTTGATTGTTATATGAAATGGGGGTTATTAATTATGATTTCTTCAGAGTCTATGTACATTTGTTAATATAGTATGGTATCTGCTAGGTGTTTGATATTGAGACTCTGGCGACAATATAAAGATCCTGCAACAGGAAAATAGAGGGATATGATTAAAAAATGTGTTTTTTTGTAGCAAGGTTACTGCTTTACAGCACAATGGGGCTCTTTTACTAAAGTGTACTATGTAGTTAGCGCAGGTTTTGGTGCATGCTAATCACACAGGCGGAGTGAAGAAGTAGTCTAGTGGTTAGAGAGCCTGCCTAGTATCCAGACAATCAAGAGCTTGATTCCCACTGGCACTCCTTATTTCCTTTTTTTTCCAAGGCAATGGAGGGTAAATCACTTTACCCTCCATTGCCTTAGAAGAAAAGGCCAGGCAATCTGCTTCTGATGATATATTGCCAAGAAAACCCAGAGGCAGCTGGGTTGCCAGGAGTCAGCTCTGACTCAACGGCACTAAAAAACAAACAAACACAAGATGTGGCCCATGCTGTTAGCACGTAGCAGTGACAGCACAAGCTGATTCCTGTGCTAATTGTACCCTGTGTGTTAGAGTAGGAAATGGGTGGGTTAGGTATGGAGAGTGGGAGTGATGAGCACAGTGCCATCAGTATATACTGCATGCCAACGGCACATCTTGCAATGGATGGGTGCATTTACCTCCATATCAATAGGTGAAGTTAATTACACCTGCATTATCGGTGACCCACATTATTGAATGGCACCTATTGGGGAAATGCTGACAGACAATGTGGTGGTTTTGCGCTCAACCCACCTTGTTGTTACACACTAAAGGAGTGTTAGGTGCAAAATCACAGTGCACTTTAGTAATGGGGCCCCATAAGCTTGCTGAGTGCCAGAGAGTATGGGCACCTTTGAACTTTGGTATGATGTTATTTATCACTATGAGCTGGTTTCCTAAGGGGTCTATCTACTAAACCATGGTAACCTTTTACAGCTGTCATGGGGCGATAGCTGCAAAAGGTCTATGATAGTGGGAAAAGGTCCATGGTATCTGCAGGGAGCACTCTCAATTTTCCCCAGCAGATACAGTGAAGCAACTTCACTTACTGTGGAGACCTGTGATTCCTGAATCAGCAGGTACTGTAGCACAAGAAGTCCCACAGTGTCTGATGATGCAGGAATCATTCGTGGCAAGTGCAAGGGGAGGACAGAGCTAATAATAACTATACCCCCTGGTCATCACCGATCTCCCTCCCATGCTCTAATCATTGATCCCCCATGCCCCTAACAACATTGTTGATCCTGTGTATGTAGAGATACATGGCATTGACAAGATAAACCATGAGGCCTCCCCACCTTCAGCATCACCCTTCAGCTCTGATCCCCAAGGGAACTGTCTAGGGAGGATTGGGGCATCCCAAAATAACCATTAGTGCTGGCTAACCAGTTAAGCCCCCCTCCCTCCCACCCTTCCAATCTATCAAAAAAAATCCTGCCTGACCAGTCGGTCCCTTACCATCCTTCTAAACATGAAAGCTCGACTAGCCAGTCGGTCATAGGAGCCCCCATAACTCCCCTACCCCCAATCCTTCACCCAAACTATTACCTTAATGTTCCTAGTGGTCTAGAGGCCGCAGGGTTCAGAGGAGGTCCTCCCCACTCCTGCCCCTGTCATCACCACTAATCAAAATGGCTGTGATTTCACGGTTCTGCTTCCTAGCATCCTGCATCCAGCATACTACTGCAGAGGCCAGGAGCTGGTTTGGAATTAATAAAGAATTATAAAAGAAACCCAGTGACCATATGCATCATAGCATGAGCATAAATGTTCTAATCTATTAATAGAAAAGCTTATAATAACTAACTTTGCTGCTGTTGATTATACCATGTATTGATGGTTTTCTTATCAGTGTGTCACTTTATATTATAAATCAAATATAATTTTAATTAAGAATGACTATGCATGTTCATTAGATCCATGGTTCTACTATCATAACCTATTGATCTTGTCTTTTTCTGTTTTGCTAATAATACAATATTTAAAAAATGTAATGGAACATGTATCTCTTGTCAAAAGAAACTTATCAATTGCCTTTGCTAAAGGTATGACATTGAGAACAGTGATAATGATGCAAATAAAGCTGTTGAGCACATTGTTCTTGCATTCTTATTATCTATAGAAAATCAAATTTCATGCGTTATGGAAACTGGAATAATAAAGATCTTGACAAAATAAACAAGAAGACATTCATTCAGCAATGGCATTCTCTTGTGTGTTATCTTGATTTTACCTTAGATCCTTTTTAAAATTATCTATTATTGACTTAAAATACAATTTTGACCTATTTGTGTAAATAATTCTATATGACCATAGTTAATATAGGGGTCCTTTTACTAAAATGCAGTGATGTTTTGCACTTACCATGTATTAGAAGCAAAAGTTAACATACAGTAAGTGCATTGGCAGTGTGCTGTCGAGAGGGTGGTCATTAAATGCCTGCAGTTGACACACAAGGCACACTCTTACTGCATTGGTTTGTGTTAAATGCATCAGTAAATAGCATGGATGTACGTGCATCACCCACTGATGCATTAAATTAGGAACACAGCTGCTGACGCAAAGTGAAAAAAAAACACTGGTGCCTAGCACCCAACCCTCAATCCATGCCCCCTCCCCTTCCCCCCATGCAAATCCTAACCCAGATCACAGCCCCTGACCTGGATAATGCTCACAACTCTGATCATAACTTTTCTGAACCCTCTTACAACCCCCAAACTCTAATCACAATGCTTCCAAGTCCAATCACAACCCCTCAACCCTGATCACAATCTTCAACCCTAATCATAACCTTGCAATCCCAAAGTTCTTGGATCCAATCTCCCTCAGCCAACACCCCCCCCCCCAACACCCCTCCTCCTCCCAGCCTGACTTTCCCTGGCACTTACTCAAAGTTATCTCTGGAAGTCTAGTAGATGGGGCAGGCGTGATCCCCCTCCACTCCCAGCCTATTTCCACCTGGACACTATCGCTAAGGATTAATTTGGCAGATTCATCCTTAGCAGTAGTACCAGAAGACTATCAATAGACGTACGATCTTCCAGTTTGAATCTAGATGGCAATGTGGTGGGAACATAAAGAGATCACTGCTGCCCCATCCACTAGACTTTCCGGGATATTTTTGGATAAGTGCTGGTAGAGGCTGGAGGGTCAGATAATAAGCTGGGGAGGTTGTAATTGGAAGATGGCGACTGGGGAGATAGGATTCTGGGTGATTGTGATAATGTATTATGTGCTTTCAGTGTCGTCCATGCTTTATCTCTGTCCATATTCCTACCCAATCCCACCCCAAACCATGCTAAGCATTTAGCACACGATTTATACAGTGTGGCTGTTTTTAGCGCACAGTAGCCTTTACTGCAGAGCTGTGCTAATTGCAGATCCGCACTAAAGCCCACATTAACTACTTACTACACGTTAGTCATCAACCCCATAGTAATCAAAGAACAAAACCATTTATTTCAATTAAAGTATATAATAAGAATGCATTAGCCATTCCTTTCTTTATATCAGAATTATAATATACTATAAAAGTAGCAACACATGCATAATGTATTTTTTGCTTCTAGTATGCCAAGAAAAATTATATAAATATGCAAATGCATATGTCTGTAGCTGCTGTACGATTTACAGGTCACACAATTCACCAGTTAAAGTCACATTCTCTGTGAGAGTAGTAACTCCAAGGAAGAAATTGGAATGCACAGTTCAAGATATGATCTTGCTTGATCCAATGGTATATAACAATAGAATATTCAGTGAATAAGGATTTTCCTTGATTGACTGTCAATGTTATCTTGAGAAAGCACACATTCTGAGCTCATGTTCTCTTTTCACTGTGCAGTAGCTGTCTATTAAGGAATTTTAGCAGCAGACTGAGCAAACATGACCTGGTAATTATAGAAAAGAAACTCTCAGGCAACTAGAAAGTCACCTTAAACCTTCAATTGAAGGCTGGAAAAGAATGCATGGTGCATACACTATTCAGAAAGACTGGTTAATACGAAACATTAATCAGAATAGGAACACAAGATGTGCAGGAAGACTAATGGCAACAACTTGGTTAATTATGAGCATATAATGTAAATATAACCCTCCAGTTATGTAATAATGTAAATGTAACCCTCCAGTTGTGATGTGACCACTTTGATTGTAGGATAAGGTGGTATACAAATCTGTTTAAATAAATGATGAAACATTGGTGGCCCATCCGCATCTGAACTGTAAAGTGTATTAACTGTCTCATCTTTCGATGCATGAGCCGGATCATCTTTTTGTGGAGATGGAAATTCGCCCACTATGCATTAGTAGCCTTTAGAAAACGGTGGGGAAAATATACTGAGCACACATAGGCTGTGATGTCTATGTTTGTGCCATTTTATTTGCATACTCTTTTCAACATTGGATCATCATGGCTCTATAAGCCTCAATATGTAAAATCCTAGCACTCACATACAGACAAAAATGGCTAATTACTTAAAATCGCTAACCCATTAGTAAAATAAAATGCCAGTGCCTTAGCAAATTACAATACCTTTAAAACTATACCAACATTTTTTTTCTCAGTCCTTTACTGAAAATTATCCTGCCCATTAAAGAACACAAGACTGGTATTCTGCTGGCTTCCGTGAGTACCCCCTCCCCCTCCCCCTGATATTTAGCACCTGTAGCCTGATAGTGACCAGCACTGAATATTTAGATTCAGCACTGACCATCCAACGCTGTCTGGATAAGGCAATTTTCAGCCAGCTATCTGGATAGCACTTAGGACATCTTTTTAGATGTCCTACATTATGCAGATAGCTATGTGGATAATGGTGCGACTAATTGCCACTGTCTGGATAAAGTCCTACTCTGCCCTGACTCTGCCCCCAGCCCCTCCAGGACAATGTGGACTATCAGAGTGGTCTATGGTGATATTCTGCAACACTATCTGAATTGTATTGCAGAATATCACGGTCAGCAAGTGCTGCTAACAACATAAGCCCCACTGAATATCAGGCTCATGGTTCATAGGATTTTAACCAAATACCTTTTCCTTAAACAAGCCTTGTAACCTCAAACCTTTGCATTACTGTCATGGCCTTACAACACAGGGCAGTAAAGTTAAAGTTCCTGGGTCCTGGGCTCTGGAAACTCAACCCAATGCTCCATTACTGCATGTAAGGTTAGTGATGCTCCATCACTGCATCACTAACCCTACATACTCAGCAGTTCTGCATTAAGAACGGGGGTTCTCCTTTCATACATCCAACTCCTGTCATTCATCTGCAACATATGAACATAAGAAGTGCAATGTTGGGCCAGACTGTTGTTAAGTGTCATCAATCCGATGCTGACTTATGGTAATCCTCTGGCTAGTTGTCCTAAACTGTGTTTGGTCTTCAGTTAGCAGCTAATTTTTAATAGAGTAGCATCCAGAGCTGCTATTATTGTATCAATCCATCACATTGCTGGCCTTCCTCTTTTGCGCTGACCTTCAATCTTGCCAAGCATGATGACTTTCTCTAATGGCCTTTCTTTTTGCATGATGTATCCAAAGTCTTGTCATTTGAGCTTCTACACAAAGCTTACGTTTGATCTCCCCTAGCATTGACTGTTTTGTTCTTTGGACAGTTAATGATATACACAGTATTCTTCTCCAGCACCATAATCCAAAAGCATTCATTTTCTTCCTGTCTTTCTTCACTGTTCAGTTTTCGCATCCATATGACGTTATTGAAAATACCATAGCTTGGACAAGTTGAATCTTTGTATGCAGAGATATGTCTCTGCACTTGATAATCTTGTCTAGGTCCTTCATAGCAGCTTTGCCATCAGTAATGTCATCAATATAATACAGGCTACCATAACTCCACACTTCGACTTCGCCAACTTAATACTTATAGGCATTTCAAAACAAAACATCAAAAGGATCCAACTTGCGCAAAATGCCACAGCTAGAATTATATTAAAGATAAATTCACTCCAACACATTACACCGATACTAGCATCCCTTCACTGGTTACCAATACAAAGCAGGATAACATACAAAACAATAATAACTACATTCAAAGCCCTAAATGACATGGCCCCGAAGACACTCTGTAACCTAATAAGCAAAGAACCACCTAAGCCCACTCATAGAAAAGGACAATCAAATAAACTTAAGATGCCAAAAGAATATATACGAACTCACAAATTAACAAATAATAGAGCCTTTTCACACATAGCCCCAACAGTCTGGAACTCTTTACCAGAGGACTTACGATCATTAACAGAGATAATAGAATTCAGAAAAAAATTGAAAACCTATCTATTCACTAAACACTATAATACCATAGAAAACCCTCCACTCAACTTAGATAAAGGCTAAACATGAACCTGCCCAAAATCAATATTATACTCCCTACTACAATCAATATGTACAAACTTAAATGAATAGTCATTCCATTCCTATGCATTGATACCCCACTTGTATATAGTTACAACTGTTTTAGGGACAATACTTCTGTTTAAATTGTAACACAAACTGTGTTAGTTGATTTACTGAATTATTCTGCTTAGTCTTTTAAACCCTTTGTTGTACAAGTTAAGATGTTCTATGTAAAAAGTTATAATTGTTCTATGTAAAACAAGCTCTGCATTGTTAATTGTTGTTAATTGTACACCGCAACTGATCGCTGGAAGATGCGGTATATAAATAAGTGTTAAATAAATAAATAAAATAAATTAAATAAATAAATAAATAAATAAATAACGTGTCATCGGATTTCTTGACCGCATGAAGTTTCTTTATTGATTATTAATTCGAGCAGGTTAAAGTTGTCAACTATTTCTATTTCTTCTCCATCAAGGATGAATTTTTGATTTTGCCAGTTCTCAGGATCGTTGTCTTCTTCATCTTAAGGCACATGCCCAATTATTGGACTCTGTTTCTTGATCTTGATAAGCAGTTGTTTCGGATTGTTTTCACCTTCAGTTAGTAATATGGTATGATCAGCATAGCAAAGGTTTTGATGAGTCTTCCACAGACCTTTACACGTTCTTTTGTCTTCATACAGTACTGTTTCTCTAATTTGTTCTGTATATAAATTGAACAGGTATGGAGAAACAGGTATGCAACCTTGTTGCACAACTTTGCTTATTGTAAACCATCCTGTTTATTCTTGTTTTGTTTGAAGTGATGCTTCTTGATCAGTGCAAATATTGTGCATAAGAACTATCGAGTGTTTTGGTATACCCCATGCTTCCTAATGTGGCCCATAGATTTTAATGAGTTATACAATCAAAGGCTTTGCTGTAGTCAATAAAACATATATAGAGATTCTTTTGGTGTTCTCTTGTCTTTTCAGGCTCCATCTCACATCTGCCCTTGTTCCTCCCCCTTTCCTGAACCCTACTTGCATTTCAGGCAGTTTTCATTACAGGTATGGTTGTAGTCTCCTCTGACCATGATTTTGTCTTCCAAATTGCATGGCAGAGAATTGTAACTGCTGCATATGATTGCTGTAATACTTCAATGAGAGTGCCATCAATGCTTTGTTCTTTGATAATGCTTTCAATGCTGCTTCAACTTCTTCTTTCAACACGGTTCCTGATTGTAAGTTACAGGTTGAAATGGCTGTTGATCCACTTGATTTTTATAATGTAATGACTGTGTATTCTTTCCACCTTTTATTAATCCTCTCAGTATCACTCAACATGGATATTTTAGCGTTCCAATTTGAGGATGGAATTTTTTTATTTAACTCTCATAGCTTTAGGAAAGCCAATTTTATTCTTCCTCTGATAGTTTCTGATTCTATTACTTTGCATGTGTCATTGTAATATTTCTCTTTTTCTTGTCTTGTTGCATGTTGGAAATCTCTGTTAAGTTCTGTGATTACTTCCCTTATTCTCCTCTGGCTTTAGTTTCTTTATGTTTCTGAACAATTTTCAGAGTTTCTTCAGTTATCCACTTTGGCCATTTTTGCTTTTTCACCTTTTGCAGAGATTTTTTGCTTTCTTCCAGCACAACTTTTCTGATGTCATCCTATAACTCTTCTGTTGCCTGAGCTAAATTAGTGATCCATCAAGCATAGAATACTGTCTAAAAGAGATCACATTACCTGGAAGTTCCTAGTATCTCTCAAAGGAAAGACTGTCTCCCCATCACCCATTGCAGTAAATGAAGTGGTAACCCTCAGGGCTGCCTGACTACTTAATACTAATGGAAATCTCCCTATTGTCCTGTTCCAAACTTCTTATGAATTTATAACACCCCCACCCCTGCTCGTTAAGCTGAAGATCCTTATCCCATGTAATCTTTTGTCATGAAGAATCATTCCACTATCTTTATTCTTTTATTTTCTTACACCTTCCTGGTTCTGAAGAGGGTAATTTTATAACAAGTTATCTATGTATGAAGGCCAGGTAAATGCCTTTTTAAGGCTATTTTATGAAGGCACATAGAAGACTATGTTTCCTTGTTAAATACTAGGGCTAGACTGAGGTAACACAGTAACATAGTAAATGATGGCAGATAAAGACCAGCATGGTCCATCTACAGTAATCTGCCCATGAAGATGGCAAGAGTAGGTGCACCTGTCGCTCTGTGCAGGCCACCCCTCCCCATGTCTTTGTTTAGGGGTGAACCCACCACTCCATGTAGGACACCCCTATTTGTTGAGACGTTATATCAGCTGTTCTCAACCTGTGGGTCACGACCCCCACGGGGGTCGCCACAGAATTTAGCGGGGGTCGCCTCACTCTGCCATTAAAAAAAAAAAAAAGCACACAAGTTGCTGCTGCTGCCGAGTCCGCTTCTCGGCAATGGCAAACTCACCGCTTCCCTTCTAATGCAGCCGCGGCTCCCTGCCTCTTAGGGAACTGCGGCTGAGCCTGTGAAACCTTCCCATCTCTCGACGGGCTCTGTGTAACATTGTCCTGCCTCCAAAGGAAGTTGTTGGAGGCGGGACAATGTTGCACACAGCCCATCAAGAGACAGGAAGGCTCCGCAACTGTTTCACAGGCTCAGTCGTAGTTCCCTAAGAGACAGGGAGCTGCAGCTGCAGAAGAAGAACAGGGCAGTAGCAGGCAGACATAGGGAGAGGGGAGGAGAGGGTAGGGAACCTGCAACGGGGCTGACATGGGGGAGGGAGGGGGCTGACAAGGAGGGATGGATGGATGGAGGGAGGGAGGGAGGGAGGGGGGCTGACATGGACAGGGGGGCTGACCTGGAGGGCGGGAGGGAGGGCTGACATGGACAGAGGGGCTGACATGGAGGGAGGGAGGGGGTCTGACATTGATGGATGGATGGCGGGAGGGAGGGGGCTGACATGGACAGAGGGGGGCTAACATGGAGGGATGGAGGGAGGGCTGACATGGACAGAGGGGGGGTTGACATTGAGGGAGGGATGGATGTATGGAGGGAGGGAGGGAGGGAGTTGAACTGACATGGACAGAGGTGTGCTGACATGAAGGGAGGGGGGCTGACATGGATGGAGGGGGACTGATATGGATGGATGAAGGGAGGGAATAGGGCTGACATGGACAGAGAGGAGAGATGGGGGGACAAACTGGACAGACAGGGGATAAATGCTGGACAGAGGGGAGAGACAGTGCGGGTTAGGATTATAATGGGCAGATGGGGGGGCTAGGACTGGTAATGGGTTGATTAGGGAAGGCTAGGACTGGGAATGGACTGATCAAGTGGGGATGTTGGGACTGGTAATGGGCTGATAGGGGGTAGGACTGGTAATGGACTGATGGGGGGGCTAGCATTGGAAATTTTTATTTATTTATTTAATATTTCTTATATACCGCACTATTGTCATCAGCACGGTTCACATGAAACAAAAACATATACATACAGAATAACTGTAGTGCATTTTACAAGTAACAGGGATTTGAAAACTTGGAAGAAACAAGGTAGTCTATATAAATCATATACAATAAACTATATACATTAAACACAGTCAAAATTCACTAGAACTGAACACAGTGTGACTGTTTCTCTTGGGAAGGTTTATACTGGAAAATAGCTGATTGGGAAAGTTAGGACTGGAAATGAGCTGATTAGGGGAGGCTAGGACTGGTAATGAGCTGATGGGGGGGGGGGGTAGGACTGGTATTGGGCCAATTAGGGGAGGCTAGCACTGGTAATGGGGTTGAGGGAGGACTAGCACTGGAAGTGAGCTGATTGGGGGGCTTTGACTGGGAATGGGCTGATTGTAGGGATGGGAGGATAGAGCTGCTGGCCCTGGAAGAAAACTGGGGGCTAAGGCTACAAATGGGCTGATACGAGGGGATGGGAGAATGGAACTGGAAGGGAGTGGATCTGAGAGGGGATGCCATGGCATTTGTACTAGAAGGGACTGGTCAGTGGTGAAGGAGGGGGACTGGAAGGGAATGGACACCAGTGGTAGTCATGGGAATGCAAGTTGGCATTGTAAGGTACTGGGAGTGAGGACTGGAAAGGGGCTGATACTGGGGAGGGTTACTGGGACTGGAAATAGGCTGATGGAAAGAAGTGAAGAAAATGAAAGAAGAGATAAGAAATGGCAGATGGACCATAGACCACAGAAAGAGAGCTAAGAGAAGACAGGAAAGCAGAAGCCTCATATCGGGACCAGCATGATCAGAGAATAAATTGGTCAGACAACAAAGGTAGAAAAAATAATATTATTTCATATTAGTGATTTGACTACAAAATCATAATACTTTTGAAATCAAATATTGTTACTTGTTGTTGGGATTAAATATTGTGGTTTAAATCAGTAAATTTTATAAATAAAAACAGTGCAAAGGCCTATAATATATTAATAATTCAACAAATGATTACATCAACAATGCATTAACAGTAAAGGAAGAGAGACACATTTGATTTTATCATTGGGGGTCATCACAGGTTGACCAGTGGTAAAAGGGGTCACGGTACAAAAAAGGTTGAGAACCACTGCGTTAGATGGTTCAGAAGTTAGATGGTACCGTTTATTTTGTTTACTGTGTTTGTCCCATGTTGTTTTGAATTCTGTCACCGTGTTTGCCCCCACCACTTCCATCGGGAGGGCATTCCAAGCATCCACCACCCTTTCAGTGAAAAAATATTTCCTGACATTGCCTTTCAATTTACCACCTTGCAGCTTCATGTTATGCCTTCTAGTTTTACAGCTTCCCCATCTTTGGAAGAGGTTTGTTTGTTCATCATTTCTCATTAAATATTTAAAGGTCTGAATCATATCTCCCCTGTCCCTCCTCTCCTCCAAAGTGTTCATATTTAGGTCTTCAAGTCTCTTCTCATAAGGCTTCTGATGCAGGCTCCAAATCATTTTGGTTGCCTTCCTCTGAACAGTTTCCAGTCTTTTTACATCTTTTGCAAGATATGGTCTCCAAAACTGAACACAGTATTCCAAGTGAGGCCTCACCAGTGACTTGTACAGTGGCATAAGTACTTCTTCCTTTCTGCTGGTAATCCCTCTTTGTATGCAACCCAACATCCTCCTGGTTTTGATACTTCCTTGTCACACTGTTTTGCCACCTTGAGATCATCAGAGATAATCACACCAAGGTCTTTTTCCTGAACCGTGCACACCAACCTCTCGCAACCTATCGCGTACATTTCCCTTGGATTTCTGCTACCAAAGTGCATGACACTGCACTTTTTCACATTAAATCGTAGTTGCCAAACATTAGACCATTCTTCCAGCTTTCGTAGATCTTTCCTCATGTTAACCACTCCTTCGGGGGAGTCCACTCTGTTGCAAATTTTTGTGGCATATGCAAAAAGACAGACTTTTCCATTCAGTCCTTCAGCAATATCACTCACAAATACATTAAACAGTGCCGGGCCCAGGACCGAAACCTGGGGCACCCTGCTAATCACCTTCCTTTCATCCGAGTGAGACCCATGTACCATCACCTTCTGTTGTCTGTCAGTCAACCAATTTCTAATCCAGTTTACCTCCTTGAGTTTTTTGACAAGCCTCCTATGAGGAACAGTATCAAAGGCTTTGCTGAAATCCAGGTAGATGACATCCATTGCATGCCCCTGATCTAGTTCCTTGGTCACCCAGTCAAAGAACTCAATCAGATTTGTTTGGCAAGACCGTCCTTCGGTAAAACCTTGTTGCCTCGGATCTTGCAACCTGTTGGTTTTGAGAAAGTTCACTATTCGCTCTTTCAGGAGCGCCTCCATTACTTTTCCCGCAACTGAGGTAAGGCTCACGGGTCTGTAGTTTGACACTTCTTCCTTGTCACCACTTTTGTGTAGAGGTACGACATCAGCCATTTTCCAGTCCCGAGGAACCTCTCCTGTTTCCAGGGATCTGTTGAAGACATCCTTTAACAGTCCTGCAAGAACCTCTCTGAGCTCTTTCAGTATCCTGGGACGTATCCCATCTGGTCCCATGGTTTTGTCCACTTTCAGTTTAGCAAGTTGTTCTAACACCTCATCTTCTGTGAATTGTGTGGTATCTACTTCATTCCCATTTTTATATTTGGGAGTCACAGCTGGTCCATCTCCAGGATTTTCTTTAGTAAAAACAGAACAGAAGTATTTGTTTAGCAATTTCGCTTTTTCAATGTCACTTTCCATGAGTCCTTTCCCAGCACTTCTGAGTCCTGCAGTTCCAAATCTGATCTTCTTCCTTTCCCGAATGTACCTGAAGAAAGTTTTGTCGCCACCCTTAACATCTTTAGCCATCTTTTCCTCTGCCTTTGATTTTGCTATCCTTATTTCTCTTTTAGACTTTTTGCTATCCTTATTTCTCTTTTAGACTCTTTATCTCAAACCACACCGTGTGATAATTGTTGTTGCTCACAGGGGCACTCACACAGACATTTGACATGCTATCACCGTTGGTGAGCACTAAATCCAGCGTTGAGCATTCCCTGGTTGGTTCCATCACCATTTGTCTAAGTAATGCATCTTGGAAAGCATCTACAATGTTTTTGCTTCTTTCCAGATGTACAGAAGGAGTAATCCAATCCACAGCAGGTAGATTAAAGTCACCCAATATGATCGCTTCCCCCTTTTTTGATATCTTGGCAATATCTGTAATCAATTCGTTATCTCTCTCTTCAATTTGAGTCGGAGGTCTGTAGACTACAGCAATATGGATGACAGTGCCATCTCCTCTTTCCAACGCAATCCAGAGCGCTTCTTCTTTTCCCCATGTCCCCTGCATTTCAGTAGCTTTAATATTGCTTTTGACATACAAGGCTACTCCTCCTCCTTTTCCATTTTCTCTGTCTCTTCTGAATAGATTATAGCCAGCTATGGCTATATCCCAATCATGCGATTCATAGACATATGCAGACTCGGGAGAAAGGCATAAATATTCCCACATAAAGTAAGCATGCACCTGCTTGTAAATCCTACCCTTATTCTATGAAAATCACTCCAATGTAACACTATATAGCAGGATATATAGGAGGGTGATACCATTAACCGTTATACTAGATATTTCAGTGAAACCAATTTATTTATTTATTTAGACAGTTTTGTATACCGCCTTATCCTTCAATCAAAGCGGTCACAACACAATTGGGGGATACATTTAACACGCGGGGATATGAGACACATTCACTAATACTTACAGGGAACATGGGCAATGGAGGGTTAAGTGGCTTGCCCAAGACCACAAGGAGCATCTGTGGGACTAGAAACCCCAGTCCTTCCGGCCCAAGGTTGCTGTCCTCTAGTGGGATTTGAACCCCCGACCTTCCGGCCTGAAGTACCGTGCCCCAACCAGTTGGCAGCCGTAATGCTGGGAAAGAAGAATTCACATTCACCAGCGGCGCCTATAGCATCAATGACTTGGTTCGTGGTATTTTTCTTTAGTTATTGACACCCTCTCTCTAGTGTTTGAAAATTATGCTTTTAAACACATACAAACAGTCTCTTGTGAAAACATGTACTTAACTTCTCAATTTTTGTACTTCAGTAAAACCTTAAACTTGATAGTTTTCAGAAACCTTTAACTTGATAATTTCCAATTCTTCTTTAAAGCCTCTCCTTTGATTGTAAACCATGTGTCTTATTCACCCAACGCCTCACACATAACGTTACTTCCGCGTTTCTCTCTGTGTTTCGAGGTTCTTCAGGGGATAAATCACTGTCGGTAGGCTCTTAACTAAAAAGAAACCATCATTAGTAGTTAAAAGGAACCTTCAAACTGAAATTCTCTTTCTCATCCAACTAAAAACAAACGACTTTCTTTTTTAAAAAACTAAAGTCCATTATTACTACTTCAATCATACCCAAATTTGACCGGAACTGCGCATAGTTTGGATGGTGATAATTCTGTATACTCGTCGCGGAAAACTCTTATCTCATAGACCAGCTCTTCCAAAAAATGCCGCGCATGTGCAGTGCTTAACAGGCAGACCATTTTATCCACCTTCTTGCGTTACGTCATATAGCTGTCATTAAGTATCAGACTGAAGTGAACCCCACTCTATCTCTACATTCAGCCCCTGAGGTATTAAAGTTTGCAGTCGAAAAATCCATTTCTGTTCTCGTAATAGTAAAGTTTTCATTAGTGATTTCCCTTGCATCGGGACTAGAACCTGATCTATGCAAAAACATTGCAACATCTCAAAAGTGTGGCCCTTAGCCAGACAGTGAGATACTAGTGGTGCTTGTAATAGCTGATGTCTGAGCCGACTTTTATGCTCAGATAACCGAGTTGGCATTACGGCTGCCAACTGGTCTGAGACGGTTCATTGGTTTCACTGAAATATCTAGTATAACGGTTAATGGTATCACCCTCCTATATATCCTGCTATATAGTGTTACATTGGAGTGATTTTCATAGAATAAGCATAGTATATTGCTCCACAAGAAAGACCCTATATTTCTTTGTAATGTAAATCCTACCCGGCAGGTACTCCACCCAAACTTCACCTCTGAATATTCCTACACCTGGATCATGTAGAAGCATTTGCATCTTGGCACGGCACATATTTTATGTGTGAAATTCCTGAAGTAATTTTATAAAAGCCCTTTTACGCATATAAATAGACCTTTATATGCAAAAAATCCATTATAAATTTACACCCTAAGAAGCTAATTTTCTAACAGGCCACCCAGCTACTAGGAATATAAGAACAAAAGATCTGCCACACTAGGTCAGAACAAAGTCCATCAAGACCAGTATCCTGGGCTTGAACCTTTGGTCTGACCCAAAAATCCACTGCTTACCTCAGGGATAATCAGCATGGAATCTATTCATGTTTTGGGATCCTTTCAGCTACTAGTGACCTGGATTGGCCACTGTTGAAAACACAATACTGGGCTTGATGTACCTTTGGTCTGATCCAGTATGACAAATCTTACGTTCCATTTCAACCGGTGGCCAAACCAGGTCATCAGTACCTGATGAATCCCAAAAGTAGCTAGTTTCATGTTACTAATCCCAGGGATAAGAAGTGGTTTTCTCTTGGATTATATTAATAACTGTTTATAGACTTTTCCTCCAGGAATTTGTCTAAACCTTTTTAAAATCTAGCTATAATACCTGTTTTGACCACATCCGCCAGCAATGGGTTCCAAAGACTAATTATACGATGAGAGAAAAAATATTTTCTCTCTGTTTTGTAGCTTCATGATGTGTCCCCTTCTCCTTGTATTTTTTTAAAAAATAAAGAATCAATTCACATCTCTCTGTTCCACTCCACTCAGGATTTTATAGACCTCTTATCATATCTTCCCTAGGCATATTTTCCAGGCTGAAGAGCCCTGGCCTCTTTATCCTTTCCTCATCGGAAAGTCATTCCATTCCTTGTATCATTTTGGTCACCCTTCTCTGTACCCTTTCTAATGGAGCTTTCTTTTTTTGAGGTGCTGAGACCAAAATTGCACACAATACTCAAGGTATGGTTGTGCCATGGAGTGATACAAAGGCATTATGATATCCTTTGTTTTATTGTCTATTCCTTTCCTAAACATTCCTAACATTCTGTTTGCTTTTTTGGCCTTCACCACCCATGGAACAGAAGATTTCAATGCATTGCCTAGGATCATACCCCGATCCTTTTCTTGGGTGGCAATTCCTAATGTGGAATTTAGCTTTGTGTACTGTCACGTGTCCCTATCCCCAGCCACGTGCTTAGGGGACTAGGGTTGCCATTTTAGTCCTCTTTAAAGGTTTTGAAAACTATTTCTTTCAGGAGCAGTGCCCTCTGGGAGTTGTAGTTTCCCTCTTAAAAAGGATAGTCATGGAGACATCGAGTGAAGGCAAACATGACACAGTTTATTTCCCCAAAATATGCACAAATAAGGTTCAAACACAAAGTATCTGGATATTTCCTCCAGGACAAAAAGTACAGAAGATATTTACCTCCTTAAGCTGAGTAACTTCTCAAAGGCATTAAACAGACACAGACGTTTCATCAATCAAAACAGGCAAACCAAAAGTACAGCTTCTTAGGTTCAGCAAAGTAAAGAATGTCTTTCTGCTTCCTTAGTGAGATAATATACAGTGCTGTGCAAGCTTGTCTTACTTAACCTGGTTCCTATCTTAGCAAGGTTACGTTTTCTTGGTAGTGCTTTTCCCCAAAAGCATTTACTCAGGCTGCTACTCCTTAACCAAGCATTCAGTAGCCTCTGCACGACACAAAGAACAGTCCATTGGCAGTTCAGTAATCAAGGGGTCTGGTTCATTATACTCCACTTGCATTTCCTCCTGCTCTGGAATTATAATATCCTGCACTGAGCCCTCATGACCTGCCTCAGGTGGAATTCTTGCTGAGGATTCCTGTAACTCCCTCCAAGACTTCTCTACCCAGTAAGGAATATGGAGAACTGTATTACTAGATATCTTTCTCTGGTTCTCTTGCCCCAGTTCCTCTCTGAGGTTTAACCACAGCTCTCTGTTGGAGGCTGGGTTCTTCTGCCTCCTGGTTTGAAACCTAGGCACCCACCTCTGAGTGTTGTGAACCTCTTGGTCAGGAACAGAAGTTTGGAACCTGCCCTGCTCTCTCCGTCTGAGCAGCTCTTGCCTGGTTTCCCTTGTGCCAGACTCTTTCCAGGTCCTTCTTCTTTCCTCTGCTTGGAACTTTCTTTCTGGGAACTTCCAGCTCAATTTCCAGTCCTGCTCTGAGTCCGTCTCTGACTCTGTCTTCCTGGACTCTCTCCTTGAGTGTTTGCTTGCTCTGCTCTTCCCTTCTGAGCCACCTTTTCCTCCTGAGCAGCTCTTCTCCCCCCCTGCTTTTCCCTAAGCAGGGTTTATAAAGGTGCTTCCTGGGCAGCATTTCTCTCTGCCTTAACAGGTGTTCATTTATTTATTTATGCAATTTCACTATAACCGCAAGATACACACTTGTTACAGTAAAGAATGTTCAAAAGAAACAACTTCCAGGTTAAGGAACCCTTATCCCATCGATATAATAAAAATTGAAAATTAAACATTCACTAGCCCACAAAATTTTGGGAGGCAGGCAAAACACAAATCCAAAGAAAGGTCATAAGTAATAAGACACATAATGGTGCTTTATACTATTCCCCGAATTAGCTAAGACGGACAAGCACTCCTACCGGCTATGAACTGAGTAAGATGCGAAGGATCAAAAAAGGTATAACTAACACCCTGATAATCATGCTCCAAGCCTGCTACTCCGTCAGCAGAGCTTGGGTGTGGCAGCCTAGCCTCAGAAACTCTAAGCTTGCTCTGAAGCCTGTGCACTGCTTGAATGTTTTTAAAGGTACAATCACTGATTTTCTCTAACTCTCCAGGCTCACCAGTGCCTTCCTCATCACAGTACTTATAGCTTGCATATGCCTAGTAGTGCTATATAAGTAAGAGTTAGTAGTACAGTAGTATTGTTTCAAGCCTTGTTCCTGGAGCCTGTGTATCATGATTTGTTTCTGAATCTTGTAGGGAATTTGGGCTACTGTTAGAGTGGATGTGGTAAACTAACTTTTTTGCTTTAAAGCAGGGTTGTCAAATTGCCTACCGTATTCTAGGCATGTGCAAGACCCCCCTCTCTCCCCACCAAAAAAAGTAGTTAGTCTTCATTTAAAATGAAGTTTTAGACATTTTCAATGGTTGTGCTTTCATACATATTTGTATTAATTGTGCACCTTCTATGCACGCTATAACTTTTTTGTATGTGCCAATCAATTGCATGTGCATGAATTTACAGGCATATGCACACACAAGTAATTTGTGTGCATTTTATAAGGCACCCAAACAAGCCCAGAATGCACATGCCTACTGTATTCAGACTTATATTGAACCTTCCTGTGGGATGCACTCTTCTGTGGTAGATGTGTGTAATAGTCTCCCAGTGGAGGTGGTAGAGATGAGGACAGTATCTGAATTCAAGAAAGCATGAGACAAACAAAGAAGATCTCTAAAGGAAAAAAGGGGACTATAGTAGTTGATATGGAAGGGCAGACTAGATAGGCCATATGGTCGTTTTCTGCTGTCATGTTTCTATGTTTATCCCAATAGGAAATCCTAGAGGTCACCCATGTCTTCGCTGGGGGTTCTGACAGGTAGGTACCTATTTTGGGGCTATATGAGAGAGAAAACATAGGCAACCATGCGTCTTTCGGAATAGCTTCATAAAGCCTGCATTCATCTTTGCTAAAATGCGACTAGATACATTTACTCCTGCTCAGAAGTAGATGACAATGTATGGGAATGAAGTAATCATGCACTTACGTTTTCTGTAAACTATACACATATTTCATGACTGCACACTCTCCACCCATACTATGCCTCATTCAGGGGCGGCCCAAAGGGGGTGCAGGGCCATGTGCGGAGAACTGGTGTGGGCCTCATTTGCATAAGTGACCTCATTTGCATAAATATTTGCATAATGTTACCATACACTAACTTTTAGTAAACATGCCTCTTAATGAGTGTATGGATAAAGAAAGACTAAAAGATTTCTACATTACTATAATCCAGTGCCAACCGCCAGGCACATTAGGAACTACTACAAACCTTGCCCATTTAGAACCCATCCTACCCTATACACCCCTGGAAATCAACCCAATGTATACTAGAAAAACGTGATTCCCCTATAATATATCACCAACCAAAAAAAACTAAATACCCGCCCTTGGATTCTAAAGCCAACTACAACCCCTTAACTAATACAAAACTTTTTTTGTCGGATCGTTCACCATGAGAAGAAACCTTTCCTCTCCTGAAGTGAACCCTCCTTTTTACTCAATGTTTAAATGGCTGCTCATCAGCCTAGCCGACAAAAGCAGCACTTGCTGCTGTCAGCAAAAACAATTTTTCTAAAAACTGTATTAGAGTCAGTTGGATCTCCTCCGATCCACGGGCTACAAAAGCAAATATCACAGCTCAACAAGTCCCCCTCAGAAACGTAATAGCAATCAAGAGGACTTAGCTGTTAAGGAACGGAAAAACGCTCCACTCTGTCCACGATATCCTCATAAATTCCCTCCACTCCGCGGTTAGGATTAAGGGAATCTTTCAATGGCCGACAGGTGGGCTGCTCCGCTCCATAAGAACGAGGTTCAGGCGACACCGAAGGTGTTTCAAGCCATCTGTTATATTATTTATTTATTATTTATTACAATTTCTTATATACCGCACTATATATCAGCGCGGTTTACATACAACAAAATGCCCATAACAGATTGTTTGGCTTCACATAGAACAGGAGTAACAACTTGGATAACATGTTTGGCTTTACAGAGAACAGGGGTAACAACTTGGATAAAAAGGGGATACAAACTGAACTAATTACATATGTACAATGAAATTGAGTGCTAAGAATTTAGGGTGTTACATGTGTACAGTGAGGTTGTGTGCTAATATTGAGATGTTATCTCAAGGAAGTAAGAGGAGAGGCAATTAGGTAGGGGTTGGGTTAATCTGGTAGTACTGTGTAAATAAATGGAATTTGAGAGCCTTTCTGAATTGTGTTAAGTCAGTAATCGCACGGATGCCTGGTGGTAGTGCGTTCCAACATTTTGGGGCATAAATACTGAAAGCCCTGTTAGATGTTGCGATTGTGTACTTTGTTGATGCCTTTGGGATTACTAGCACATTTGTAGATGTGGATCTCCTTGTTCTGTTGGGAGGGATGAGCTGAATGATGTCAGTTAGTGAAGGGGAGGTGATGCCATGGATGGATTTGAAAGTGAGTAGCAAAGATTTGAAAGTAAGCCTTCCTTGTATGGGGAGCCAATGAAGATGTATTAGGATAGGCGTTACATGGTCGCATCTTGCTGCTCCCACTAAGACTCTGGCAGCGGCATTCATGGCAAGTTGCAACGGATTGAGTGTTGATTGAGGGAGACCTTGAAGAATAGCGTTGGCAAAGTCAAAGTGTGGTAGGATAAGGGATTGGTAAATTGTCCGGAAGTCTTCAGGGTTTAGAAGGGATTGCAGGTGTCTGAGGGACCGAATTTTGAAATAAATGGCTTTGACTATGTTGGATATATGGGTTTTCATGTCTAAACATTTATCGAGGGTGACCCCTAAGTACCAAACTGTTGATTTGGTTTGGAGCTCAGCTTCTTTAACCTTTATATGGGGTGGAGGGCAGAAACTCTGGTCTCTGGTGATGAATAGCACCTCAGACATTTTGTGTTGGATCCTAAGATTTTGGGACAGAAGCCATTCGGAGACTGCGTTGAAACATTCAATTAGTGGCGAGAGGTCAATTTGCTCTGTGGAGAATGTCATGAAGAGGAGGATGTCATCAGCGTATATTAAGCAGTCGACATTGAATGATCCGATAATGTTGAAAATGGGTTGCATGTAAATGTTAAATAAGAGGGATGATAGGGACGACCCTTGAGGAATGCTCTGTCGTTGATGGAAGGGTTCGGAAGATCCAGATCTAGATTTTACATGCTGCCATCTGCAATCAAGGTACGACCTGCACCAATCGAGGGCGACGCCATTTATGCCCTTTTCCTTTAGTCGTTCTACTAGCAGACCATGGTGTACAGAGTCAAAGGCTGCTGCGATGTCTATGAAGATGAGGGCGAAACCTCGGCGGATGTTGTCGATACCTGTGACGATTTTATTGAAGAGGGAGGTAAGCAGGGTTCCTCCACAGCTGTTCCTCCACAGCTCTTCTTCAGGCAATGTGGCAATGTGGCATTGCCTGAAGAAGAGCTGTGGAGGAATAGATGGCTTGAAACACCTTCGGTGTCGCCTGAACCTCGTTCTTATGGAGCGGAGCAGCCCACCTGTCGGCCATTGAAAGATTCCCTTAATCCTAACCGCGGAGTGGAGGGAGTTTATGAGGATATCGTGGACAGAGTGGAGCGTTTTTCCGTTCCTTAACAGCTAAGTCCTCTTGATTGTTATTACGTTTCTGAGGGGGACTTGTTGAGCTGTGATATTTGCTTTTGTAGCCCGTGGATCGGAGGAGATCCAACTGACTCTAATACAGTTTTTAGAAAAATTGTTTTTGCTGACAGCAGCAAGTGCTGCTTTTGTCGGCTAGGCTGATGAGCAGCCATTTAAACATTGAGTAAAAAGGAGGGTTCACTTCAGGAGAGGAAAGGTTTCTTCTCATGGTGAACGATCCGACAAAAAAAGTTTTGTATTAGTTAAGGGGTTGTAGTTGGCTTTAGAATCCAAGGGCGGGTATTTAGTTTTTTTTGGTTGGTGATATATTATAGGGGAATCATGTTTTTCTAGTATACATTTAGAACCCATAGCAAAACTTCCGTATCGTAGCAGCACTAATAGGACTCACAAAGCACCAGACCCTACCTATCAAAAGGCAACACTGCAAATATTAAACCAATACATTTCAGAAAATAACAATACATGACCTACTGGGGAAAGAGAACAAGTGACAATGTCAAATAGGAATTACATAAACAGAATAACTCAGCTCAGTTATACATGCAGAACATAGACCATCACCAAACAAGGAATCACAATTTAGAAACAGGAAAACAATAAATAAACTGGGAACCCCAAAAACCAAACTTGGAATGTACAACAACACTGTAGAAATAAAGCTATAAATTAATTTCCTCTTGTACTAAATAAAGCACAGATGTTAATGATGCACATTTCCCAGAGCTGACATATTCCAGTTAATAATTTCAAAATAAAGAGATATCTTCTACCTTTTGTGCATTTTTTTTCAGTTGCAATTGCTCCAGCCACTTTCTTCTGTTTTCTTTGTGTTTTCTACTAAACTCCATTGTCTTCTGTCCATTAGTCCTTTCTTCTCTCTTTTAATTTTTTTTCCATTCTCTCTCTACATCTGCTTTAACATACTAATCTTTCTCCTTTTTCTCTTTCCTCATTCCTATTTCATCCACTCAAATTTTACCCCTCCATCCTCAATCCCCACTTACTCTCCCAATACCTGACCAATTGTAGATTTTTCTTCCGTCCCACACAAAATATTTTCCCCTCTCCATTTCACTCTTCCAGCCCCATCCATTCTAATCCTCCCCCAACATCAGCTCCCTTCTAGTTCTAGCCCCACCCAGTATCCGCTCCTTTCTAGTCCCCGCATCAGCCCATTTCCAGTCCTAACCCCCCATCAGCCCATTTCCAGTTCTAGATCCCCCATCCATTTCCAGTCCTATCCGAGTCCCTCCATCAGCTCATTTCCATTCCCAGCCCCCCATCAGCCCATTTCTAGTCCTTTTCTAGTCCCACCATCAGCCCATGTCAAATCCTAGCTCCCCTCCACTCAGCCCATTTCCATTCCAAACCCCCGTCCCCATCAGCTATTTGCAGTTCAAGCCTCCCCTTCCACTCAGCCCATTTCCAGTCCTAGAAACTCCCCCAACCCACTACCAGTCCTAGCCCCCCCCATAGCCCATTACCAGTCCTAAGCCCCCCATCAGCCCACTTCCAGTCCTAACCCCCCATCACCCCATTTTCAGTCTAAGCCCCCCCATAGCCCATTACCAGTCCTAACCCCCCCATCGGCCCACTTCCAGTCCTGACCCCATCAGCCCATTTCCAGTCTTATCCCCCCCATAACCCATTACCAGTCCTAACCCCATCAGCCCACCTCAAGTCCTACCCCCCCCATTAGCCCATTTCCAGTCCTAGCAGCCCCCCATAGCCCATTACCAGTCCTAACCCACCATCAGCCCACTTCCAGTACTAATCCCCATCACCCCATTTTCAGTCTTAGCACCCTCATAGCCCATTACCAGTTCTAACCCCCCATCAGCCCACAGCCCATTACTAGTCCTAACCCCCTCCCCCCATCAGCCCAGGGAAAATTTAAAATTAAAAAAAAATCTGGGTGCTGCCGCTGCTGCCATGGCAGTGGCAGAATTGAGTGTCCCGCCTCCCCCCCTGCCTGGCAGAGCCCTCCCTCCCTACATCAGTCCTTCTCTGCGCTGGCTTTCAGAGCCACAGAGAGTTTCTCCCTTGTGTCTCTGTTAAGCTCGCAGGCGCTTATGGGAAACAGACATTTTCTGTTTCCCATCAGCCCCTGCAGGCTTAACAGTGCCACGAAAGGGAAACTCTCCCTTGGTGGCTCTGAAATCCGTTGCGGAGAGGAACTGATGCAGGGAAGGAGGGCTTTGCCTGGCAGGGGGGGCACGGGACACTCGATTCTGCTACTGCCACGGCGGAGGTAGCGGCAGCAGCCAGCTTTTTTTTTTTTTTTTTTTAAATTTACTGTTAATGCAGAATGTTGTTTGCGCGGGGGCCCCCTGAAACGCGGGCCCTGTGCAAAAAACATTTCGCTCAATGGACGGGCCTGCCCTGCCCCATTCAAAAATGCAAAGTGTGCGATTGAGTCAATGCTGACTCCTGGGTTTTCTGGGCACTGTGACCAGAAGTAGACTGCCAGGCCTTTCTTCTAAGACAATGGAGGATTTAGTGACTTGCCCAATTGATTTCTGGTCTCTTGGTTACTAAGACAGTGCTCTAACCACTAGTCTACTCCTCTGTGGTTCCATTCATGTGACATAAAAGTGCCTGACTGCTTGACACCGAATGTATTTTATGAGTGTATACCATGGGACTATTTTATAATAGTTCTTTGCATGGGTTTACTTTTGGAAAAATATATAAAAGTATCATGTAAAGCACCACCAGCAGCAATGTACAAAGTACTCTCATCCACATGTTGAATTGTTATTGCTTTTCTCAGTGTATCTTTTTTATTCTTAATGTTTTCTGAATAATTCTTAGTATTCTATTGGCAATTTTGACAGTCAAGAAATCCATAGATGCATTTTTATTGGCAGAATGGCTATGAAGGACTTAGACAAGATTCTCAAATACAGAGATAGCGTAGTTACTCACCTGCAACAGATGATCTCCGGGAACAGCAGGAATTTAGTCCTCACATATGGGTATCGACAGTACCGACGGAGCCTGCGCGGGAACGCTCCCCAGCGTCCAATAGGAATGCTTTTGGGAGCATCCCTCAGCACATGCGCGCTGCCTTCCCACCTTTCCAACTGTCCCTCTTCAGTTAAGTTTGTAGCTGAGTGAAAGGATAGAAGGAGAGAGGAAAGAGACAAAGAGAGAGAGAGAGAGAGACAACTCCTAGGGGAGGTGGGTGGGTTGTGAGGACTAAATTCCTGCTGTTCCCCGAGATCACCTGTTACAGGTGAGTAACTACGCTATCTCCAGGAACAAGCAGGAATGTAGCCTCACATATGGGGACTCCCTAGCTGAAGATGCCAGGGAGATGACCCCAAGAAGGTGCCACCGTTGAAGGTGAGAATCCTTCCTCCCATGGATCTCTGGCATCCCACCAGGGTTGGTGGGTAGGAGTTGGTTTAGGTTTGAAAGAGATTTTGAAGAACAGCTTGGCCAAAGAAGGCATCCCGACGAGAGGCTTTATATAGGCAGAAGTGGGCTGTGAAGGTGTGTACTGAAGCCCAGGTGGCTGCTCGACAAATGTCATTTGCAGGACTACAAAAGGGGACTGTTACTTCTGGAGAGAGATCTGCAATTGTGAGTATATACTTCTGGGAATTTTCTGAAAGGAATTCTTTGTATTAAAGCTAATTAATCTGTGAACCCACTATTTTTTGTTAAATCAGTCAGGGCCTAGTAGCAGAAGTTTAAGTTTAAATTTAAAACACAGAAGAGAACTTTCTGGTTACATATCATACCAAGCAGAGAGCTTGTAGTTTAAATTTAATAGTCATTCAGGGCCTAGCATCAGCAAAGTACTTTTAGTTTAAATTTAAAACACAGAAGAGAGCTTTCTGGTTTAATTTGGAACCCAGCAGAGAGCTTGTAGTTTAAATTTAATAGTCACTCAGGGCCTAGCATCAGCAAAGTACTTTTAGTTTAAATTTAAAACACAGAAGAGAGCTTTCTGGTTAAATTTAGAACCCAGCAGAGAGCTTGTAGTTTAAATTTCATAATAAGTTAGAGCCTAGCAGCAGCAAAGAGCTATAATTTAAAATTTAAAATCAAATAAACATATAGCTTATCTCAGCAGCACAGGACAGGGTACTGTGTAGCAGCCCTCTTTTAATAATAAAAAGAGCGCCAATTGGGTGCTGGGAAACCATCCGGCCGTTCCTCTCTGCTGAGGCTGCTCTCCCTCCACGCGACAGGGCAGCCCCGACCGCCAGAACAGCCCATGCTGCCCAATCGGGGCAGTAGCGGCAGGAGATAAAAAGAGCGCCAATCGGGTGCTGGGAAACCATCTGGCCGTTCCTCTCTGCTGAGGCTGCTCTCCCTCCACGTGACAGAGCAGCCCCGACCGCCAGAACAGCACGTGCTGCCCAATCGGGGCAGTAGCGGCAGGAGATAAAAAGAGCGCCAATTGGGCGCTGGGAAACCATCCGGCCGTTCCTCTCTGCTGAGGCTGCTCTCCCTCCACGAGACAGAGCAGCCCCGACCTCCAGAACAGCCCGTGCTGCCCAATCGGGGCAGTAGCGGCAGGAGATAAAAGGAGTGCCAATCGGGCGCACCCGCGCTTGGCGGGCCCGCGCCTGAGGGCCTCGCCAGAGGGCCCTTTGGCGTGGCCCTTAGGTGGGGGATAAACTCCCTCAGCGAAACCAGAATCACTCTATGCAACACCCGGTCATCGGAGAACACAAGATGAACATGAACACCTACCCTTAGAGGCCCATGAGAGGAGGTAAGCCAACATTATAATAATTGACTGTAGAAACCCCGACAAGGAAATACAGAGCTACCACAGTACAATACAAAGCACCTGCAGCCTGCCTACTAAGGGTCAGGAAGATTTACACCTCTTGCTACTGAGACTATGACTGCCTATACTTGCTCGCTTCATGCAACCAGTACAATCACCAAAAGCTGACACTATACTATATATTGTTACTGCTACTGTTTTTCTCTGATCATTAATGTGTCACCCTGATTACTCAGTGGTCTGTTAATATACGGTTTACGAAACTGTTCAATAGCATACCACTATTAAGGCACTAATAATCACTAAAAAAGCAATAATAGCGACCGCAACAGTCTGTCATTAGCTTTCTTGTTAACGTATACGTTTCTCTGAATATTAGGCCATTGTTAATGCATAAAGATCTATGAATACTAGGCTACTGTATCCAATGGTAACACCTTCTTGTTAGGTAAAGCTGAGATTGTAGCGTTTAACCCAAAGGACTGGTGAAAGCCTTCTAACACTCTACTCTAACGCTATGGGTACCCTAGATATCTTTCTGAAAGTATGTCTGCTCACACTGATTCCAGTTTATGCATTCAACTCAAGATTGCACCAACCCGTGACTCACCTATGCACTCCGCTCTACCTCCTCCTCACCATGCAAACACACACACCATCACCACTCGCACCTTGCTCCACCCCCAGAAATGTACAAATACACACACCCAACCAAAAGGCCCCCATCACCAACAACGGGCGATCGCAGAGACACCGCAAAACTAGAGCAACAAAGACACGGATAAAACTCTCCCCTCGCCAGAACACACACGACATGGATCTGCAAGGAACGCACGATAACTGTAACATCACCCTCATCAATGCTCGATCAATTCGGAACAAGACCCACATAATCTATGACATCATCAAAGACGAGCAACCAGACATCCTCTGCATAACTGAAACCTGGATCACGGACACTGATGCAGCCATATTAAACCAGCTAGGGCATCCCGGTTACAACCTGTATAACTGCCCACGAGCAAATAAAAGAGGCGGAGGAGTCCTCATAATAGCTAAAACCAACCTGCAACTTGCCACAACGTACCTGGACTCAAACTCAGACGTTGACATGCTTAAAGTTGAGAACCTGGCTCTATCCATCTGCCTAGTTTACAAAGCCCCCTCAACAAACCAAGAAACTCTTGCCTCGGTACTAGAAAGCATCTCTTCAACACAACCAAAGAAATTCCAAGTGATTCTAGGAGACTTAAACCTTTCATCAACAGCGACCTCCCACACAAAAAATTTCCTGGAAGCTATGTCCCAACTGGGATTTCAACAACTAATAAACGAGCCCACTCATGACAAGGGTCACACACTCGACATGGTCTTCACTCCCATGGGTGACCAGTGCGCTATAGGCAAGCCTTTAATAAAGATAAACCCAAAACCGTGGTCAGACCACCACCAAATCGATATACAGATGAAACTACCATATGTACCAAAGGACACAAAAACACGAAGAGTAATGCAACAACAAAGGAGATTCAACAAACTAAACTTGGAATACCTTATAAGTAACATTAAGACGCACATAGACCTTCAAAGCACGGATCTCGATGCGTTAACTGAAAACTGGAGCACCGGAATACAGACCGCAGCAAACCCCAAATGGAGCAACACCCCGAACCTGACCAGACAACAATCCGAACCCTGGTACACTCAAGTCCTAGCCAAAATGAAGAGAGAACTCAGAAAGCATGAAAACAAATGGAGACGTACGAAATCTATCGAACATAGGGTGGAGTACCTCAACCTCCTCTCGAAGTACAAAGAAGAGGTGAACGCTGTGAAAAGGATGCACCACACAAACCTATTAAACAAAGCAATCAACAAACCCAGGGAACTTTTCGAGCTAGTGAAATCCCTAACGAAAACATCACAACCTGACCACCAGGATAACTCTATCGATCCAAAAACGCTGGCCAACCACTACGCGAGCAAGCTGACTGCAACCCTACCCTACCCCTACAGGGTGGAGGCAAACTGGGAAACCACTGTGGAACAAGAATTGACATGGAGAAACTTCCACAGGATCGATGAGCAACAAACAAGCAACATAATAACTAGCATCAAGACCACCACCTCCCCGCTCGACCCCTGTCCCACTGCTTGGGTCAAGGCAGCAAAAAAGACATAGTCCAACAAGTCTCACACAATGTAAACCAATCATTGCATCAAGGAATTATGCCCAACCAGCTCAAGAAATCGATAATAAGACCAGTACTAAAGAACAATAAACTCAACAAAACAGACCCAACATCTTACCGCCCCATCTCCAGCATATCCTTCTTAGCAAAAATCATTGAAAAAGCAGCCCTCATACAACTGCAAGAGCACCTGGATGAACACAACATACTTGACATGCAACAATACGGGTTCAGACGTAACCATTAGAGCCATTACCAATCTATATCAGTTCAGAAAGGCTCTCAAAACATACCTTTTCCGCCAATATTTCCCAGACAGCAACTAAACCAGATATCCCCTCCAAGAAATAACCCAATCTATAAATGCCCGCACACTGCAGTGTAGATAGATTATGTATATAGTTAACCCAGTTATCCAAGTTTGTACTCCTGTTCAATGTAAAACCTGACAGTTTGTCGTAATGGTCGTTTTGTTATGATGTAAACCGCGCTGATTCTAAATAGCGCGGTATATAAGAAACTGTAATAAATAAATAAATAAACCATGGGGTAGAAACACTTTTAATAGCTCTACTTAATAACCTCCACAAAGGCTTGGAAGACAGGAAGAAAACGTTCTTACTCATCTTCATTGACATCTCCGCCGCTTTTGATACTGTCCATCATGGTATCCTACTAAAAAAACTAGAATCAATAGGAATCTCGGGAACCACCCTTAAATGGTTCTCCTCCTATATAACGAACAGGAGTCCTCAGGTCCAATTCAATGGAGAAAAAGCAGAAGGGTTCACTCAAACGCAAGGCATACCCCAGGGATCGGCCCTCTCGGCACTCCTCTTCAACATCTACATGCAGCCCCTCTGTAGCATTTTCAAAAAACATAATATCAACTACCATATCTATGCAGATGATATTATGCTATACACTCAACTGGACACAACTGACCCAAAGTATACCCAGATTGAATCCTGCCTGTACGAGATATTAGCATGGCTCCTACAAAACAACATGGCAATTAACCATAAGAAAACCGAAGTAATGTATATATCAAGTAAACCGAACTTTGAACCTCCTCCGACAGTCACCCTCTGTAACAACACTTACAACACAAAAAGTGAAATCAAATATCTGGGTGTCACACTCGACAGCAAACTACAAATGGAAAAACACCTGCGAAAAACCAACAAAGCCATCTTCCACAAGCTCAGAGTCCTACAACCACTGAGGAACTTAATCGAACCCTGTGATTTTCGGACGGTGGCGCAAGCACTCATTATGCCTCACTTAGACTACTGTAACGCCATATTACAGGGTCTGCCAAAGAAAACGCTAAATATTTTACAATTGGCCCAAAATGTGGCAGCAAGGGTCATCACACGAACCAGCCTTGCTCAACACATCACACCTGTATTGATTGAGCTACATTGGCTACCTGTTGAGGCCAGGATACAATATAAAACTTTGGTAACCACATTCAAGCTCATACATGACCTAGCGCCATCATTCCTCTCAACCCTGGTCAGCAAGCAACCAACCAACAGAGACAGGAGAACTGTCAACTCTGACAAACTTCAAGTTCCTAGTAACATCAGATCAGTAAAAGCCAGTACCAGCAATAAAGCTTTCTCATTCTCAGCCCCACGAACCTGGAATCAACTACCACACGAACTACGAGCTATAAAAGACATAAATGCTCTCAGAAAGAAACTAAAAACCCATCTCTTCAAATATCACTATAACCAGATGTAATCCAAAGTGGAATCATGTAGCTGATCTGTATAAATGTAAATATTGTTAAAGCTGTAAATATGTAAATATGTAAACACAACCTTGAAGTGCCTAACCCTGCGTGGTGTGACAGACCCTAAATCTATGTATATATTGTTACAATTGTTTCTGTCCTGATTTGACATCTCCCAAATTTGTAATCAAACCGCTACTGATCGCTGGAAGTAGCGGTATATAAGTTTAAACTAAATAAATAAAAATAAAAATGGTTTTAGACAAGGAAGATCTTGTCTTACTAATCTATTATGTTTTTTTGAAAGTGTGAATAAACAGGTGGACAAAGGTGAGTCAGTTGATATAGTGTATCTGGACTTTCAGAAAGCCTTTGACAAGGTCCCTCATCAGAGACCTTTGGCAAAAGTAAAGAGTCATGGGATAGGAGGCAGTGTACTACTGTGGATCAAGAACTGGTTAAAAGATAGAAAGCAGAGGGTTGGGCTAAATGGCCAATTTTCCCAATGGAGAAAAGTGAATAGTGGTGTACCGCAGGGATCAGTGCTGGGTCTGCTGCTTTTTGACATATTTATAAATGAACTGGAAAGTGGAATAACGAGTGAGGTTATCAAATTTGCAGATGACACAAAACTATTTAAAGTTGTTAAAACCCAAGAGGAGATGTGGAAAATTGCAAGAGGATCTTGATAAATTGGAAGACTGGGCATCAAAATGGCAGATGAAATTTAATGTGGACAAGTGCAAAGTTATGCACCCAGGGAAGAGCAACCCAAACTATGGTTACACGATGCAAGGTTCCACATTAGGAACCACCACCCAGGAAAAAGATTTAGGCGTCATTGTGGATAACATGTTAAAACCCTCGGCCCAGTGTGCAGCGGCAGCCAAGAGAGCAAATAGAATGCTAGGTATCATAAGGAAAGGAATGGAAAATAAAACAAAAGATATTATAATGCCTCTATCGTTCCATGGTGAGACAGCACCTTGGATATTGTGTGCAATTCTGGTCACCGTATCTTAAAATGGATATAGCATTATTAGGAAAGGTTCAGAGATGATCCACCAAAATGGTAAAGGGGATGGAAGGATACTCCTATGAAAAAAGGCTAAAGAGGTTAGGGCTCTTTAACCTGGAAAAGAGACAGCTGAGGGGAGATATGATAGAAGTCTATAAATTAATGAACGGAGTGGAACGGGTAAACGTAGATCGATTGTTTACGTTATCAGAATATAGAAAGACTAGGGGACATGCAATGAAGCTACAGGGTAAACTATTTAAAACTAATAAAAGAAAATATTTCTTCACTCAACGTGTAATCAAACTCTGGAATTTATTACCGGAGGATGTAGTAAAGGCTGTTAGTGTAGCTGGGTTTAAAAAAGATTTGGACAAGTTCCTGGAGGAAAGGTCCATAAACCATTATTAAGAATGGACCCAGGATATCAATGCTTGACCCAGTACAAGCATTGTGGAACTTGTGTCTTTTGGGGAAACTGCTAGGTACGTATGACCTAGATTGGCCACTGTTGGAAACAGGATACTGGGCTTGATGGACCTTGGTCTGACCCAGTATGGCATATCTTATGTTCTTATGTTCTTATCGATAGACACAGAGTGGAGATTAGCCATAGAAGCTGCCATGGCTCTCACATTATGAGCTGTGACATGGTCCTGAAGAGGAAGACCCTTAATCTCATAAGTAAAGGATATGCATTGGGCAATCCATTTAGATAAAGTTCTTTTGGAGACTGGAAGTCCCAAATGACTAGGGTCAAAAGCTATAAAAAGTTGTGAGGACTTTCTATGTTTCTGTGTTCTTTGTATGTAAAAGGCCAAGGCTCTTTTACAATCCAAAGTATGAAGGCTTCTTTCTGCATTAGAGGCGTGAGGCCTCGGAAAAAATACAGGAAGGTAAATTGATTGATTTAAATGAAAAGGCGAAACCACCTTTGGCATAAAAAGTGGGTGAGTTCGAAGAACAACCTTATCATGATGAAACCTAGTATAAGGAGGATCAGCTACTAAAGCTTGCAATTCACTGATGTGACGGGCAGAGGTGATTGCAATTAATAAGATGACCTTCTAGGTCAAAAACCTAAGGGCTGCAGTGGCTAAAGGCTTAAAAGGCGGCTTCATGAGCTGCCCAAGAACTAGATTTAGATCCCATGCCCCCGGTGGTGGCTTGATGGGAGGTTTAGTTAATAAAAGGCATCTTATAAATCTTGATAGGAGTGGATGAGAGGAAATTGGTTGTCCATTTAGAGGCTTATAAGAAGCTGCAATTGCACTAAGATGGATTCTTACCGAATTGGTCTTTAATCCAGAATTCGATAAGTGAAGGAGATACTCTAGTTATCGATTCTAAGGGTATGACCAGGGGGTTTAATCCCCTCTTGGAGCACCATATAGTAAAACGTTTCCACTTGAAGGCATAAGATCTTCTTGTGGAAGGTTTCCTAGAAGCCTGAAGGATGTCTTTTACCTGCTGGGATGGGTTGAAATCCTGGAGGTCTAAGCCTTCAGCAACCAGGCCGTGAGGTGCAGGGACTGGGGATTCTGGTGCCATAGCATCCCATTCTCCTGGGAAAGGAGATATGGAGCATGTCCTAACTCCAGAGGTGCCACTTGAGAGAGATGCAGAAGCAGGGAATATTATGTTTGGCGTGGCCATTGTGGTGCTACAAGAATCATGCGACCCCTGTCTCTCTGAAGCTTGAAGAGTGTTTTGAAGATGAGGGGAATGGGTGGGAAGGCATAAAGGAAGTTCTGACCCCAGTGAAGGAGGAAGGCATCCCTTGCCTGACAGTTGTGTGCCGGGATTCTGGAACAGAACCGGGGAAGTTTGGCATTCAGTGGACTTGCAAAGAGGTCTATATCTGGAGTGCCCCAGAGATGAAATATCTTTGCCACCTGGTCTAGGTGGAGTGACCACTCGTGAGGTGGCAGTACTTGATTGAGTTTGTCTGCCCAAAGGTTTTGAATGCCTGGAAGATATACCACTTGAAGGTGAATTTGATGCTCTCAGGCAAGGGCCCATAGTCGTAAAGCTTTGTTGCATAAGGACAGAGAGCCCGTCCCGCCCTGCTTGTTCACATAGAACATGGCTACCTGATTGTCCGTCTGGACTAGGACTGTCTTGTAGCTGAGCTGGGCGTGGAACACTCGAAGAGCTAAATAAATTGCTCTTAATTCCAGGAAGTTTATGTGTAAACCTACCTCCTGTGTAGTCCAGGTGCCCTGGGTAGAGAGATGATTCAGGTGTGCTCCCCAACCCACCTGTGATGCATCTGTTGTTAGGGTGGCCTGAAAGAGGGGTTGATGGAAAGGAGACCCCACTGTCAGATTTTCTAGTGATTGCCACCATTGGAGGGACAAAATTAGTTGAGAGATTGTTATTTTTTCCGACAAATCACTGTGTGGAAAGGGTCCACTGAGCTGCTTGCATGTGGAGGCGAGCATATGGGACTACATGAACTGTGAATGCCATGTGTCCCAGTAACTGCAGTAGTTCCTGAGCTGTGAGGGAGGATTTGCCTGCTGCTTGGGAAGCTAGCTGCATAATGCGAAGACACCGGGCTTGTGGAAGGAAAGCCCTTGCCTGTCTGGCATCCAGACAGGCTCCTATGAATTCTAGGCTTTGGGAAGGAACTAGTTGAGACTTCGGGAAGTTTATTTCCAATCCCAAGTACTGGAGGATTTGCATTGTACGAGACAGTGCAGTGCTGGCCTCTGCAACTGTGGAGGCGCGAATGAGCCAGTCGTCTAAGTAAGGGAAGACAAAAATCCCCAGGGTTCGTAGAATGCCGCTACTACTGCCATGCATTTCGTGAACACCCTTGGTGCTGAAGCCATACCAAAAGGAAGAACCATGTATTGGAAATGTCTTCCCCTGAAAAGGAAACGTAAAAATTTCCTGTGATCTGGATGGATGAGAATGTGAGTGTATGCATCCTTTAAGTCTAGAGAGCAAAGCCAGTCCTGGCTTTGAAGGTATGGCAGAAGAGTTCCTAGAGAAATCATTTTGAATTTATCTCGAAACAGATATTTGTTCAATTCTCTGAGGTCTAGAATGGATCTGTGTCCCCCTGTTTTCTTTGGAATAAGAAAATAGGGGGAGTAGAACCCTGTCCCCTGTTGAAAAATGGGTACTTCCTCTATTGCCCCTTGGGCAAGAAGTGTGGAGACTTTGTGATCTAGCAGATTGTCTGCAGAGGTTTGTGAATTGAATTGCTTTAGAATTGTAGGAGGGGGTATGCTGTGAAAATGAAGTCTGTACCCCTCTCCTACAATGGACAAAGTCCAATCTTCTGTTGTTATCTGATGCCATCTGTTGACAAAGTGGCATAACCTGCCCAGAATATTGGGGGGTTGGGGACCCCTCAGAGGCAGGAAGGCAAAGCTCTCTAGGAAGGAGTCAAAGCCCTTGAGGGGGCTGAACCTGGAGAGCTGGTTGGGCTCACAGGCCTTTTTGCTGTCTAGTTTGTCCCTTTTGGGCAACCTGACCTGGAGTCTGACTCTGCTGGGTATAGGAAGGATAAAACTTCCTCTTTTTGCTAAAAGAGGGTTTTTTATAAGGCTTCCTTTTGGCTGGAGTGGCTGTAGACTTTGACAATCTATCTAAGGTAGAATTGTCAGCATCTAACTCGTTAGCCTTTTCCTTCCAGTTCTTGCCAAAGAGATTCTCCCCCATGCAAGGAATGTTGCCTAACTTGTCCTGTACCCAAGTCTCCAAGTCTCACGCCTGTAGCCAGGCAATCCGTAGTGTGCCATTTTGGCAATAGCAGAAGTTCTGCTGATGCATTCGAAGCAGTCAAAGGCTGCACGATTGACAAACTTGGAGACATCTAGAGCATGCTTAACTAGAGCAAGAAAATCTTGTCTTTTATCATCTGGGAGAAATGGGCTCATAAGTTCCAAGTCTCCTGTGACTTCCTTAAGGAACATTCCCGTATATAGGATATATGAACTGATCCTTGCTGAAAGCATGGAAGCTTGAAAAATTCTGCGTCCAAAAGCATCCAGAGTCCTGCATTCACGACCTGGAGGATTGGATGCATGCCTCTTTGCACTTTTCATCATACGCATGGCTGATTCCATTACCATTGAATGGTGTGTCAGCTGAGTTTTCTGAAATCCAGTACATGGTGGAACTCGATACATAGTATCAAGTCTCCTAGAGTGAGGAGAAGTAGTAAGAGGTGTCTCCCACATTCTGAGCATCAAGCTATGCAGAATTTCATGGATAGGCAGAGTAGCTGTCTCCTTAGGAGCTTTAGGATATTGGAGGATTTCCAATTCCTTTGCTCTGGGTTCCTCTTTAGGAGCTACTGTGATTGAAAGACCTTTGGCCATATCACGGATGAAATCCTGAAATGACATGTCCTCTGGAGGTGACATTCTGCATTGGGGAGAAGAGGGATCTTCTAGGAGAAACCCTCTAGTGCCAGCTGACTTGTCAGAGTCTTTGGAATCGGAGGAATCGAAGTATTCCTGACCCCGATGCTCTTGCAAAGCACGATCCCGGTACCGATCGAAGTTGGTACTGAGGTGACCCAGTACCGCTTTGTCCACTCCAGCCAGAGATGGCATGGGAAGAGTTCCTACTGGGGCCGGTACCATCGGTGTCGGTGCCGGTGTCGGTATGGGCATCGGTGTTGATGTCAGCACCGGTGCCCTTGGGACCACCGGTACCACAGCCGAAAGAAGAGCTGCGATACTGCGCTCGATAGTGAGGACCCTCTGGTCTATCAACGCTGCCGATGCCTGAGTGTCGGTACCGGTGAGGACGGCCAGAACCCCTGAGCATGGCACAGGTAGTTCTTGCGAGGTTGAGGCCTCGAGAACATCCTGAAGCCCCATCGATGCTTTGGAAGCCGAAGCCTCCCGCCGGGGCTGTTTTGCTGGTGTGGTTCCCTCAAGGGCAATGCCAATGGCCTCTCGATGCTTAGCAGGAGAACTACCCTTTGAGGATTGGCTTTTATGTTTAGTTACCTAACATAACTAACATAATCAAGAAGCAACAAGCAGTCAAGAAATCAGACGACACATTGCTCTTGGCAGAATGGCTATGAAAGACCTAGATCAGATTCTCAAGAGCAGAGATGTCTCTCTCCACTTGTTCAAGCCATGGTATTTTCAATAACATCATATGGATGTGAAAGCTGGACAGTGAAAAAGATAGACAGGAAGAAAATTGATGCCTTTGAATTATGGTGCTGGCGGCAAATACTGTGTATACCATGGACTGCCCGAAGAACAAACCAGTCTGTACTAGAGGAGATCAAACCTAAGCTTTCTTTAGAAGCTCAGATGACAAGACTTCGACTTTCATACTTTGGACACATCATGCGGAGAGAGAGATCATTAGAGAAAGACATCATGCTTGGCAAGATAGAAGGTCAACGCAAAAGAGGAAGGCCAGCAATGAGATGGATCGATACAATAACAGCAGCTATGGGTACCCGTCTGTCAACAATGAGCCGCCTGACTGAAGATCGAACACAATTTAGGATAGCTATCCAGAGGGTTGCCATGAGTCGACTCCGACTTGACGGCACTTAACAACAACAACAACAACAACCTGGGATCCATGGGAGGAAGAAGAGGCCCTTGACGATTTTGATGCAATGGATCTGGCATCTGAAGAAAAGAGGGTACCGAGCTTTGCGGCCTGGTTCTGTCTTCTTCTTTTGGTCATCCCCATGCAGGAGAGACATTCACTTGGAGAATGATCAGCTCCTAAACATTGTAGACACCAATCATGGGTGTCAGTGACGGAAATGGTACCGCCACACTTAGTACATTTTTTAAAACCACAAGTTGGCTTTTCCATGATTTAGGAAAATGAGGCCTAATGCCCAAAATGGTGCCTAGCACCAAAGAGGAAAGTTTATGAAAAGAAACAGTCTAAGTTTTTTTTTTTTTTAATGAAAAGAAAAGAACCGGCGGTACCGGTAGGTGTCGTGTGGTAGGCAAACGTGACCACAAGAAAGAAATTTAAAGATGGAATTTTCTGTGGTGACAGGGTATAGGTCCTGTTGGCTCCGCGGAAAATGAAGAACTGAAGAGGGACAGTTGGAAAGGTGGGAAGGCAGCGCGCATGTGCTGAGGGATGCTCCCAAAAGCATTCCTATTGGACGCTGGGGAGCGTTTCCGCACAGGCTCCATCGGTACCGACAATACCCATATGTGAGGACTACATTCCTGCTTGTTCCTGGAGATATATATTTGCATACAAAGATTTGACTTCTCCAATCCATGATATGTTCAATAACATCATATGGATGCACAAGCTGGGCAGTGAAGAAGAAAGACAGGAAGAAAATTGATGCCTTCAAATTATGGTGCTGGCAAAGAATGCTTTGTATAACATGGACTGCCCAAAGAACAAATTAATCAGTACCAAAGGTGATCAAAACTAGGCTATTTTTAGAAGCTCAAATGACAAGACTTTGACTTTTATACTTTGGACGCATCATGCAAAGAGAAAGATCATTAGAGAAAGACATCATACTTGGTAAGGTTGAAGGTCAGCGCAAAAGAGGAAGGCAAGCAATGCGATGGATCGATACAATAACAGCAGCTATGGATGTCACTCTATTTACAATTAGCTGCCTGATTGAAGACTGAACACAGATTAGGACAACTATCCAGAGGGTTGCCATGAGTCAACATTGACTTCACGGTACTTAAAAACAGCAACAGCAGCACTTCACACTGTGCTGAGAATTTCAGTACTATGTCTGCAATTTCTATAGATTTATATTTAATTTTAATTGGTAGCAAAAGGTGAGTTGCAATCAAACTCAGGAGGTGCCGTATTTCCCTGTCTCCATAGCGCTTAAAATGTGAAGGCATTAATATTTTTGCATGTGTTATTGCACATTAATACAATTTGACCTAACATTTCTTTTGAATTTAGCTCACACTTTTCCAGAAGCAGTTAAGGGCAAGTTACATTTAGATACAGCAGGTATTTCTCCATCTCTGGAAAGCTTACAAGCTGAATTTGTACCTGAGGCCACAAGAAGTGTTACTGGGATTTGAGCACTGGTTTCTCTGATTTGTAGGTTATTGCTTTCACTACCAGGCTACTGCTTCACTTCAAGCCAACTTAAGTCAAGCCCCATTATTGTCAATAGGGCCTATCTGCTAATGACTTGCATTAATCACATTGACACAAGTTCAATGCAAATTAACACAAAAGAGTAAATTTGGCTCTTAGATTGTACCTAAGGATGAAGTCATTTACCCAAGATCACTATTCACTACACCAAACTTTCACACCTCAAGAATTCAAGGTCTTTTTCCAGGTTAACTCCTTTTATAGAACCTAGCATTGTGTATATAAAAGCAGGGCCAGACCTAGCACTAGGAAAGCTAGGCAGTCGCTTATAGTAGCAAAGGTTTAGGGGCAGCACTGCAGTTGAATTAACTCACCTGATGCTGCCAATGCACCCCAGTCATTCAATCAGTCCTATTCTGTCTCCTAGCACTGATTGAATTACCAGTGCATCAAAAGCATTGGGTGAGGATTCTTTCTCTTTTTAATTCTGCCACACTGCCGGGGCTGCAGCAGTCCGAGAAAGTCAATGCTGAAAGAAGGGGAAGCTTAAAGGATGGGGTAGGTGAGGGGCGGAGTTTAAGAGAAGAGATAGAGTTAGCATGAAAGAAAGGGGTGGGGCATAAGAGAAGGAGCTGGCTAAGGATGGAAGATAAGGGAAGTGGTAGAGCGCAAGTGAAGGAGCAGGGTTAGAGGAAAGAAAGAGAAATAAGTGCATGAAGGGAAGGGAAGGAAGGCAGGGAGTAAAAGGGCTGAGGCAGTGCAAAGTTGGCTAATAGGGAAGGAAGAGTGCATGCGGTGGGGTGGGGGGAAGGGAGAGTATAAGAGAGAGAAGTGAAGAATAGGAAATGGGAAGTGCAAGAGGGTGAAAGGGACAAGGGGCAGGAAGACAGACAAAAGTAGACACACACTCACCATTCCAACACACATGGATATACAATAACCCCCTAATACACACATATGCACAGAGCCATCAAGACACGCAAGAACAAAGACACCAGCACACAGATACACACAGATACACACACACTCCCCATGACACACACACACAGATGCGCATACAGCCCCTGACAGTCCATATGACATACACACAAGCACGTACCCTCTACATGCCTGATTCTGCAAATGGAGGAAACACTGTATACTGTAAGTGTACACTTTTCAATGTCCTGCGGAACGATATGCTAGAGGTCTATACAACAATGAGGGAAGTGGAAAGGGTAAACACGGCTCAGTTGTTTACTTCTTCAAGAAGTAGAAAGACTAGGGGACTTGCATCAGAAATCATATTTTCTCAAATGTAGCCCATTTAAGACTAATTGGAGAAAATATTTTTTCATAGTAATCAAACTCTGGAATTTGTTGGCAGAGGGTATAGAAAAAAACTGTTAATGTAGCTGGGTTTAAAAGAGTTTGGACAACTCCTGGAGGAAAAGTCCATTAACCATTATTAAAGAGGATTGAGAAAATCCACTACTTACTCCAAGACAAGCAGCATGGACATTTTGGGAACCTGACAGGTAATTGTGACTGGATTGATCACTGTTGGAACCAAGATACTAGGTTTGATGGGCCTTTTGTATGACCCAGTAGGGTATTTATGTTCTTAGGTAAAATTCACACATCTCTTTTCTTTTTTGTTTAATTACCCTGTCTTTAAAGATCTTGAGTGAAGTGACTCCCCAGCAGAGTTCTTTCAAGTTGCTTGCTGACAGCCTGGGCAATTCTATGACTTGTCCTCCCCCCCATCCCCCCAAAAGAAGAAATGATCTCAAATGCAGCCATGAGGACAGAATGATGTTGCTGCATGTGAGATCATCTTTACTTAGAAATATAGGGCCCGATATTTGAAAGGCATTTACATAGTTTGCAGCCCAGTAAACCATGCAAATTCCTTAGATGAGGATATTCAACAGCACATACACAGTTAGTGCCACTGAATATCCCCAAGTCCCCTACATGCCCCAATGTTATCTGATTAGCACTGAGGCATGTTGGGGGCATTCTGAGCAAAGCGGAGGTTGAGAATGGCGCCACCCGGGCAGCAGCGATATTGGCTGCTGCCTGGTTAGTGTTTGCACCTTAAAGATAGCGAGGAAAACCCTCGCCTATCTTTAAGGCACAGGAGCTCACCGAGTAGCATCCAATATCGCTGCTGCCTGGTTAGCTTCAGCGGCTTCCGGCTTTTGCCGAGATCACCGGATATTCAAAGCCATCGCCACTGCATTAAATATCTGTGTTTAAGGGTCAGTGGCCAGGGCTATGCTCCATTGCGGTGCATAGCCTGCCCAATTGAAAAACAGGCCCATATTGTTTGGTTGCCAATATCAGTGCAATTGGTTCTGGAGCATGGCAACAGTCGATTTTCGGATCAGAGGGAGAGCACTGGCAGTACAACACCACAACTTCCCTGTAGCAGCAGCTGGGAGTCCAATGTGGAGAGGGGACTATAGTAGGGAGGCACGCACGTGGGAGGTGGAGAGAAACACATGACAGCTGGAGAGGAGGCTTGCTGAAGGTTTTCCTAGGGTGCCAAATAGTATGCCAAATACCCTTGGACCAGTCCTGCATTTGGAGGGTCATTTTAGAAACGCTACTTGTGATTTTGAAATACAATTAGACATATTAGAGAATCTCAAAGTACAATCTAGAGCAGGGTCTGGGTCCTTTGATTTACCTTTTAACAATTCTCGTTCAAAGGGCCTTGCCCTAGATCAAACCTGAAACACACAATCTTTCTGGTAAACTCTATCTACACTGAGAGTAAGGCAAGTTTAAGACTTAAAAGGTTATGTACCAGCATTGAACATAAGAACATAAGATATGCCATACTGGGTCAGACCAAGATCCATCAAGCCCAATATCCTGTTTCCAACAGTGGCCAGTCTAGGTCATACGTACCTAGCAGTTTCCCCAAAAGACACAGGTTCCACAATGCTTGTACTGGGTCAAGCATTGATATCCTGGGGCCCTTCTTAATAATGGTTTATGACCTATCCTCCAGGAACTTGTCCAACCCTTTTTTAAACCCAGCTACACTAACAGCCTTTACTACATCCTCCGGTAACAAGTTCCAGAGTTTGATTACACGATGAGTGAAAAAATATTTTCTTTTATTAGTCTTAAATAGTTTACCCTGTAGCTTCATTGCATGACCCCTAGTCTTTCTATATTCTGATAACCTAAACAATCGATCTATGTTTACCCATTCCACTCCGTTAATTAATTTATAGACTTCTATCATATCTGCCCTCAGCCGTCTCTTTTCCAGGTTAAAGAGCCCTAACCTAACCTGTTCTTCCCCTAGGTGCATAACTTTGCACTTGTCCGCATTAAATTTCATCTGCCATTTTGATGCCCAGTCTTCCAGTTTATCAAGATCCTCTTGCAATTTTCCACAATCCTCTTGGTTTTTAACAACTTTAAATAGTTTTGTGTCATCTGCAAATTTGATAACCTCACTCGTTATTCCCTTTTCCAGGTCATTTATTCAGCCAGCCTATTACCTCGGACATGGGTCACATTTCAAACGTCCCAGTGCCCACCATATTCTGAAACGTTACACATTTTGGATCCTGCTCGTCCTCACAATGTACCTGCAGACACTACACCCCTTAGGAAAAATGTGCATCTCCTAAACTGCTCATCACAGACAGTAGTTTGCTGATGAACAATAGACATAAATGCCAATGAGAAATGACAGCTGCTGCAACCTAGACCTAGAACCCCCCACAATACGCTGCATCCGATCCCACACCCTTTTCAAAAAGCACCTCAAAATGCTCCTCTTTGAAGAACACTATGGTGCGTCCACTACAACTAACCCCCAGCAAGAGCATCCTCCACTCCCACACACCATACCCATTCCCCCCCTCCCAAAAACCCCTTTTGTCACATACTGGATTTAATAGAAGCATTCCTCACCCCTCACCTCAATACCTCACTTGGCCCACCCCCACCCTTTCCACCCTCCAATCCCTCACTATTCCATAGCATTCTGTAATATAAGTTCTAATTTATACTTTCCCAGTATCACTTCCCCTCCCCATGTTAAATATTGTTTTATAAGTTAGTTGTTACTGTTTTAAAGTTGCCTGTATACATTTTCAGTTTGTTCCTTGTAAACTATTTTGTTTTGTTCCATGTAAACCTTTTTGCCTCATAGAAAAATGGTATATTAAAATCAGTTAAATAAATCAATAAAATATACCAGTCCCTCTCATGCCCTGAAAAGTGCTAGGTAAGCCCAGTGCACCCCAATATGGTATATCAAAATGTAAATGTGAACATGTACTTTATGTCAGGAAATACTTTGCATCAAATGTTATGTGGCATTAAGAACCAGCCCCAGTGATGCCTGTCCTTGTAATTTCTACAAACACACCTTAAACTGCTAGGGATAGACCCTCACCAAGTACACAAAACTCCAAACTAATATTGCAGGTCCTCAAAGGATGCATAATATTGCTGAGCAACAAATGTATGTTCGTTTCTGCCTATGGCCTATAAGTACACTCAATCTGCTGCTCTGTACCACCATTCCCCTCTTATCTCTCTCTACACCTCTCCCTGTGAACTCCGCTCTTCTGTCAGATTGCTCCTTTCTGTATCCTTCTCTTCTACTGCCAAATCCAGACATTGCTTCTTGCACCTTGCTGCTCTTTATGCCTGGAACAAAGTACCTGAGACTATAAATAAGGCTTCATCCCTGACCCCTCTCAAATCCAGGCTGAGCACTCACCCCATCGCTGCCGTTGTTGGATCAGATCCACCTAAGCTCCCTTATGTTTCCTGACCATTCCCCCTGGACGTATCCTATTCACAGCTGCTGTGTTGGCTGTCCTGATTAGATTGTAAGCTCAGATGAGAAGGGACTATCTTTAACATGTGTCTGTGCAGTGTTGCTTATGCCTTGTGGTGCTATACAAATAATCGGTAGTAGTTGTTGTAGTTGTAGCAGGGATTTCTGGCTTTGGCATCTAAAGCCTCCTTATCTGGGTACTGGCATTTCTCACAGCAGCTATACCCGTCTCATCGTGGCATATGTTGGTTTGTATACATCCAATATCTGTGGCATTGCACCCCTAGTCAGGGCTGTGTGGGCATGGGAGGGGAGATTCCTGTGTAATCACAAGTAGCCAGACTCCAGAGATATCACCACTCTTGCAGCTCTCATTGCTCCTGGCCTGGGTAGGGATGTAGTTTGCATGGGACCATCCAGGAAATGGTAGTTACACATCAGTTGTGTCTCCCTGTGCCAGGTACAGCAGATGTATGACAGCCCTCTCACACTAAATAGCTCTTAATCCAGGACTTAAATAGTCGAACAAATTCTTCTTCCAAAAAGTAATTAATGCAATTTAAATCTTTTTTACAAAAGGCAAATATGACCTCAGGATGTCTTATGCCCTACATTTAGGGGTATGTTTACTAAACTGCGGTAATGTTACAGACCTCACGTTAGGTAATGTTAACGATTGTTAGGTAACGTTAACACTCGGTATGTAACATTAACGTGCGTTAATGTTACCTAACGATCATTAACGTTCCCAGCCATGGTAAACACCGCAGAGGGTGGAGAGAGGGCAGAGAGAAGGGGTCAATGGGCGGGGAGTGGGCGGGGAGAGGCTCCCTGGACACTAACGCGCTGAACTGAAGGGCTGAATCCTACTGCGAATGAAAACCTGCCATTAGATGCACATTTTCAGGAGAGAGAAACCATTTAAGTGTCAGCAATGTACAGCATAGACAGGGAGCCCAAGAAACGTGATAGTAGTGCTCCATTTCCAGCAACAGCATAGTGCCCAAGTATGAAAGGCCACTATGGCGATGGTGCAAGTGGGGCATAGGGGGCTGCAGGCGGGACATGTAGCGGGGGCAGCTGCGGTGCAGGGTGGACTAGGCGGGTGCCTAGGTGACACATAGGAACATAGAAACTGGAAATCAGCATGATAGCAGCTGACAAAGGCAAAACACAATCCACCTACGTCTACCTGGTCCACCCAAGCTAACAGTCACAAGAGCATTGACCTAACATCCCCCCAACCAACCCTTCCCCAAGTGGAAGGGACATACTATTGGTAGGCGGTGATGGGGAGGATGTGAGGATGCTCATGTATGCCCCCTGCCCCAGACCCCGCTCCCTAGGCGACCACCTACCCACACAATGGATGGCCTGGGACTGTGCACTACCAGCACTGACAGCATATGGTCATGTTAACATGGTAGGGGGGGTGTGCCCGTGCTGGAGGGGGCAGTGGCACCTGCCTGCAGTGGACCTAGGCCATGCTCTGTACCAGTACGTGGTGTGCAGTGCAACATAAAAGGTCTGGCTGAGAAAAAGTACAGGTAGCACCAGGGACTATTGTGCATGTGTGTTGCAGTACACCCAGCCAGTGTGTTCAGAAGCAGAGGGTCACAGATTGAAGTCCCAGCTGTGGCTCCTGCAGAGCATGTTCCAATATTTTACCCTACAATGCAGATACAACAGCAACATGTGCAAAGCCAAAAGCAGCAGCGAACAGGGGTACAAACACCCATTCACACAGGCTCCACAATCCAAAGATGCATGGAGAATCAGGCTGTTGTTCCCAGCAATGAGTTGCAGTAATCACCAGAGCACTACTACTACCTCCTGCACAGTTTAGAAATGTCGGCACTGTGATCAGGACCAGTGTGGCGGGCAGGGTTGCCAACCACCCCTATCTTTGTACAATGCTGCAATAGGAGTGTGTGTGTGTGTGTGTGTGTGTGTGTGTGTGTGTATGTCTATCCATTGTTCTGTGGCTGCCCACCCCTCTCTGGGCCCAAGATGTCCCATTGTTACCAGGAGTTGTGGGTATGGCCCGGCCAGGGCGGATTGGCCAGGATGCATCTTCACAGGGTGTGGGGCAATGGCTGGGACACTGTAGTGCCCAACCACCGCCTGCATGGACAGGGTGGCCACAGCATGTCATGGAGGGCTGTCCTATACCAGCAGGATGGAGGTTGCTTCATCTGGATTGGGGCACCTGTCCCTTACCTACAAAAAGGGTGATGTGGGCCCTTTGGGGTATGTAGTGTATACCACTGTGACCTATAAAGGCGCTGCTACACAAACTTCATGCAAGTCTGGAAACCCCTCTGCCCTGAAAGAAGGTGCCCATGTCAGCCAGACCCTAAGATGGGGTACACACTAATCTGGGGTGGTGTCTGGTCCCAGAGGGCTACATGTGACTACAGGATACAGATGGACACCAAATTACCTTCAGTTGCATTGCAAGGAACATCTGTCACACACTGGTAGTGATGGGGATATACAGCAAGACCTATCTCTAGCACCACATGTACTGCGGACCTAGTGCTGGGCAACCATCCTATCCCTCAGCGTGAACACAGAACCTGCACAATGGCATGATCTGCAACTACACTGTGCCAGTATCACACACTGTCAGTTCATCTTTCCAAGCTGAGGTACCAGAGAGGTGCAGACCCCATTTGATGATCAGCTGTAGACAGCTATTCAGCATGTGCATTGCATCATGGGTACTGGTGGGGTTACCCTATCCTGTCACTCAGAGCAGACAGTTTGTGCGGTGACCTGCAGTCCTTCTGTACCCAGCCATTGCTGTGACATACACCACGGAGGTATTGCCTGCTGGTTAATACAATGCCATTCTTGTCAGTGTTCATGGGTTCAATTCCTCATTGTTCCCTCCTCTCATGCCTGTCTTACTCAAATAGTGTGCATGCCTGTAATAGTCATATTTTTGCAGATCTGTGCTGCCAGCCCATAATACCCTCACCACAATTGCCAACATTCCCTCGGTCCGTCTATCTGTGTCTGTCAGCTGTGTAGAGCCCTGTCTGCCTGTGCAGGCTGCCACCCCATGTCCTGCACTACCTTTTCCTGCATTGCGCCTCATCGTGCTTGCCTCACCTGTGCCTGATCTGCATGGCACCACCACTCCTCTGTCCACCCATCATTGTAACTATCCTGTCACCTCTGCCTCAACTGGGTGACATGTATTCCCATTGTCTGCCATCAACTGTCTTTCCAGTACTTTACATTGCCAGCACCCTGTGCTGTTATACAGTTGCCCCCACCATGTTTGTCATCAGTACTGGCAGCCACATGGGATGACCACAGATATGGTGGGTCCAGCGGCTCCCAGCTCTCCCTCCTTCACTCACCTGTTTATTGCCTTTCCTGAGTGCTACATCTGTCTCTGTTCCTCACAGGTCATGCATGTCATCCTGCGCACCTTGCAGCCCTTAGGGCACACTAATCTAGGGCACCATAACCTTGTTAGGCCACCTTAACCTATGGTTCCATAGCCAAGGGTGCCTTCTACAGTGCCTTGTCCAGGGGTGCCTAATACAGTGCTTAGCCTATGGAGCCCTTTAGGGCGCCTTATGGGGCACCTTATAAGGCACCTTACAAGGCGCCTTACAAGGTGCCTTGCAAGGGACCTTATAAGGCACCTTATAATGCACCGTACAAGACACCTTACAAGGCACCTTGCAAGGCACCTTATAATGCACCTTACAAGGCGCCTTGTAACGTGCGTTAGTCTAAGGTGCCTTGTAACATGCGTTAGCTGATACGGCTTGCTGAAATGATGCATCGCCCACGCCTCTATATGGGCATCTGTACCTTTACCGCAGAACCGAACGCGAGTGACATTACCGCAGTTTAGTAAACATACCCCTTAGTGAAATTTTCACTATAGGGAACAGCTGACGCTCACATCATTGGTCATTACAGCCTCCAAGAAATCTTTTATTAAATTGTTTTTTAATTTTTTAACTATATCATTTAATTCCACAAGAGTACTTTTGGGGATTCAAATTACTTATAATATGCTATAGCACCAAACAAATACAATATAAATAGCGTCTTCTTAAAAAGTCAATGGAGCATTCACGGACATGTCTGCCACCTCCTGTAAAACAACAGAAGTAAAGCTTAATAGTTATAAACAGCAGTAAATGTGCCTGAATAGGTCTACAATTACTTAGCTTTAGAAATCTGTGATCAGCATCCTACATCGAAATGGTCCAATTTCGAACAAAGCATGAATATCTTCAATATCAAAACGAAGCGGGAGTATCTTCTCACAGTCTTCGTTCAGACATTCCTACAATTCTATCAACTCATACCGTTTAGTGCAGCTCTTATACAGTTATTTGTGTTGTGCCCTCTCACACTGCCAACAATATCTGATTTAATTAGAATAGCCTATGTAAAATAATCCAAGGAGATTCAGCATAGGTTCCCTATGGCTAAATGTCAAAACATATCCCTATCACTAATAGGGGCCCTCAGAATAAGGACATTCAGAAGTGCAAACAGCACTGATACATGCTAAACTCTTGTTTATTGTCGGATACTGTTTGTTTTATGTAAACCGCGCTGATCGCAAATAGTGCGGTATATAAGAAATGTAAAATAAATAAATAAATAAATAAATAAATACCATTGATCCCACAAAATGTGCATTATGGGCATGTATTAGTGATGTTTGCACTGCTGATTGCACTTATTCTGAGGATCCCCTATCATTGATAGGGATATGTTTTGACATTTAGTTATAGTGAATTATCTCTGAATTTGACTGACAATCACACTGGCACCTGGTGATGCTGTGGTCATCCATATAGTCCAGGTACTGGCCAGGCTTTCATTTCCCCCCTTAATTGCAGATGAGCACATCATATCCCCCTCCCCCATGCACCCTCAAACCACACACAAACACACACTCACTTTCTGTCACAAAAACATGATTCTGTCTGCAAGGTGCCCAGAACCCATACATAACAACTATGATATAACATAACCAAAGGGGGTATCAGGCTTCAAATATGATCCCCGTTTCTCACCCAAAAAGGAATGCTTTTCCAGCTCATACCCATTCTATCCCTACCTCAGCAGTCCCATTTTTCAGAACATGGGAATTGTTAGGGTCCATAGATTGGCTTCTTTAGCACAAACACACATAGGTGCATAGCCTGAATAAAAAACATTGCTCTTCTTAATATTTCTGGAATAGTGTTACAAAATGTTTCTTTGCCTTACAACATTCCCTCATCTCTGCTCCCTGTACCTTAAGACTGCATCTTGCATTTTTCCAGATTGCAGTCATACCAATTCATAACATACTTGTAATACCTGAAGACTGGAGGATCGCCAATGTAACGCCAATTTTTTTAAAAAAAGTTTCAGAGTTGTCCCGGGAAACTACAGACCGGTGAGCCTGACGTCAGTACCGGGAAAAATGGTAGAAACCATCATAAAGAACAAAATTACTCAGCATGTATATAGTCATGGCTTAATGGGAGACAGCCAACATAGCTTTGGACAAGGAAGATCTTCTCTTACTAATTTGTTATGTTTTTTGAAGGTGTGAATAAACAGGTAGACAAAGGTGAGTCGGTTGATATAGTGTATCTGGACTTTCAGAAAGCCTTTGACAAGGTCCCTCATCAGAGACTTTTGGCAACACTAAAAAGTCATGGGATAGGAGGTAATGTACTATTGTGGATCAGAAACTGGTTAAAAGATAGAAAGCAGAGGGTAGGGCTAAATGGCCAATTTTCCCAGTGGAAAAAGGTGAATAGTGGAGTACCCCAGGGATCTGCGCTGGGTCAACGGCTTTTTGACATATTCATAAATAACTTGGAAAAGGAAATAACAAATGAGGTTATCAAATTTGCAGATGACACAAAACTGTTTAATGTTGTTAAAACCCAAGAGCATTGTGGAAAATTGGAAGAGGATCTTGATCAATTGGACAAGTGCAAAGTTATGCACCTAGGAAAGAGCAACCCAAACTATGGTTACACGATGCAAGGATCACATTGGGAACCACCACCCAGGAAAAAGATTTAGGCGTTGTCGTGGATAACATGTTAAAACCCTCCACCCAGTGTGCAGCGATGGCCAAGAGAGCAAATAGAATGCTAGGTATCATAAGGAAAGGAATGGAAAATAAAACAAAGGATATTATAATGCCTCTGTATCATTCCATGGTGCGACTGCACCTTGAATATTGTGTGCAATTCTGGTCGCCGTACCTTAAAAAGGATATAGCGTTATTAGAAAAGGTACAGAGAAGAGCCACCAAAATGGTAAAGGGGATGGAAGGATACTCTTATGAAGAGAGGATAAAAAGGTTAGGGCTCTTCAACCTGGAAAAGAGATGGGTGAGGGGAGATATGATAGAGGTCTATAAGTTAATGCACGGAGTGGAACGGGTAAGCGTAGATCGATTGTTTACGTCATCAAGATATAAAAAGACTAGGGGACATGCAATGAAGCTACAGGTTAAACTATTTAATAAGAGAAAATATTTTTTCACTTAACGTGTAATCAAACTCTGGAATTTGTTACCGGAGGATGTAGTAGAAGCTGTTAGTGTAGCTGGGTTTAAAAAAGGTTTGGACAAGTTCCTGGAGGAAATGTCCATAAACCATTTTTAAAAGGGACTCAGGATATCAATGCTTGAACCAGTACAAGCATTGTGGAACCTGTGTCTTTTGGGGAAATTGCTAGGTACTTATGACCTAGATTGGCCACTGATGAATACTGGGCTTGATGGACCTTCGTCTGACCCAGTATGGCATATCTTATGTTCTTAACCATTCTTCTCTATGGGACACATTGCAGAGCACAGCAGAATATTTCCTAAGTGTCTGGAAAACACTTAATATGCGCACAGGCCTTTCCTGAATATGCTTTATATGTCTCCATGGCTGACCATCCCCATTCCACCCTCTCCTGTCCACGTTCTGAGATCCCTGAACTAGCGCCATGGATGTGCATGTCAGTAGTGTTTCAGAATACAGCTTGGGTCATTTTCGTCACATAAACATCCCCACTGCATATACAAACCCCTTATTTGTGTTCTGGAATGATCCCTGTGGAGCTTGATCCCAGTAGGGGCTTGTCCGGGCTATTTGGATGGCTCCAAGCAAGACAGGCCTTTTAGGACCCGATTCTACACCGCAGGAGCCTGACTTTCCTACGGGTGAAGGTTCGGGCCCCGAGATGGCCCGGCATGCCCCTGCATCCCTGCGGATACATCCACCCCACATGCCAGTGTGCCCGCCATGGCAACAACTCCTTATTACCCTGCCACCTGACCCCTGTCTGGGCAGCCAGGGTCTGGATCGGGTGCCAGGCCTGATTACCTTCCTCTTTACTGCTTATTCCACCTTTATGGTTAGTCCGCCCCTGCAGACGTGTCACAACAAAACCACACATACAATCTCGCTAGACAGCAGAGCAAACAAAAGGGGCGAGAATTTGATGCAAGAAAATTCCTTTATTCACTACCACCACATGGCCGCGTTTCGGCAACGCTTTTGTCAGGGGGTTACGTCAAAGAGAACCATACAATAAAAACATTAAAAACAAAAATAATGATGTTGGCAAGTATGCAAAAAACAGTGATCATGCATAATAACAAACAATATAGACTATGCCGTAAGTTAAAACCATATAAAAGAAAGAAATATTTGTCATAAGATACAATCATAAAAATGGAAGGAAACAAACAAATAGTTAAATAGCAATCTGTATATAATAAATAAAAACAATGGTGACAGCAGTGTATAAGAAATTTAAATGTAAAAAACATATATAATGGTGCACAAAGGCCAGGCCAGAAACATTCAATATAGAAATACCATCCTATATAAAAACACATATAAAACAAAGAAAGGGGGACCTGGATCGTACATCCTGCCATCTCGGCCTGCCCCCATTCCTCCCACACTCTGCTCCCTCCCGCTCCCAGCCGCATCTCCCCGTACTGCTGCTCTGGCTGTGCAGGGTGAGTCTGGGGGGCATATGGGCAGGACGGCTTGAGGGGTTGCACATTCCGCTGGGACTTGCAGACCTGCAAGTCGCTTTGTTAAACTGGACCCATAGGGGTATGTTTACTAAACTGCGGTAATGTCATTTGCATTAGGTTCCGTGGTAAAGGTACAGATGCCCATATAAAGGTGTGGGCATTGCATCGTTACAGCAAGCTGTAGCAGCTAACGCGCATTACAAGGCGCCTTAGACTAACGAGTGTTACAAGGCACCTTGTAAGGCACCTAATAAGGCGCCTTGCAAGGCGCCTTACAGGGTGCCTTGCAAGGTGCCCAGTAAGATGCCATGTAAGATGCCTAGTAAGGTGCCCTGTAAGGTGCCTCATAAGGCACCCTATAGGGCCTCCTAGGCTAAACGCCATATTAGGCACCCTTGGACAAGGCACCGCAGAAGGCACCCTGGGCTACGGAACCATAGGTTAAGGTGGCCTAACAAGGTTATGGTGTCCTACGTTAGTGTGCCCTAGGGACTGCAAGGTGCCTCAGGATGACGTGCATGACCTGTGTGGAACAGAGACAGATTTATTTATTTATTATTTATTTATTTAATTCTCTTATATACCGCGCTATTCTGCATCAGTGCGGTTTACATTGAACAAACTGAAATTACATTGAACAGGGCATTATAACTTGGAGATAACTATTTTACAGGGAACATGATGTAATGATACAGATGTAGCCCGAACACTAGATAGAGCACTTAGGAAAGGCAATGAACAGGTGAGTGAAGGATGGAGAAGTGGGAGCCGCTGGACCTGCCACATTTGCAGGCATCCCATGTGCCTGCTAGTACTGATGACAAACATGGTGGGGCAGCTGTACCACAGCACAGGGTGTTCGCAATGTAAAGTATCGGAAAAACAGTTTGTGGCAGACGATGGGAATACGTGTCCCCCAGTGGAGGCGGAGGTGGCAGGATAGTTACAATGATGGGTGGACAGAGGAGTGGTAGAACATAACATAAGAACATAAGATATGCCATACTGGGTCAGACCAAGGTCCATCAAGCCCAGTATCCTATTTCCAACAGTGGCCAATCTAGGTCATACGTACCTAGCAGTTTCCCCAAAAAACACAGGTTCTGCAATGCTTGTATTGGGTCAAGCAGTGATATCCTGGGTCCCTTCTTAATAATGGTTTATGGACCTTTCCTCCAGGAACTTGTCCAAACCTTTTTTAAACCCAGCTACACTAACAGCCTTTACTACATCCTCCGGTAACAAATTCCAGAGTTTGATTACACGTTGAGTGAAAAAATATTTTCTTTTATTTGTCTTAAATAGTTTACCCTGTAGCTTCATTGTATGTCCCCTAGTCTTTCTATATTCTGATAACATAAACAATGGATCTAGGTTTACCCGTTCCACTCCGCTCATTAATTTATAGACTTCTATCATATCTCCCCTCAGCCGTCTCTTTTCCAGGTTAAAGAGCCCTAACCTTTTTAGCCTTTCATAGCAGTATCCTTCCATCCCCTTTACCATTTTGGTGGCTCTTCTCTGAACCTTTTCTAATAACGCTATATCCTTTTTAAGATACGGCGACCAGAACTGCACACAATATTCAAGGTGCTGTCTCACCATGGAACGGTATAGAGGCATTATAATATCTTTTGTTTTATTTTCCATTCCTTTCCTTATGATACCTAGCATTCTATTTGCTATCTTGGCCGCCGCTGCACACTGGGCCGAGGGTTTTAACATGTTATCCACAATGACGCCTAAATCTTTTTCCTGGGTGGTGGTTCCTAATGTGGAACCTTGCATCGTGTAAGCATAGTTATTCCTCTTTCCAAGTCATTTATGAATATGTAAAAAAGCAGAGGACCCAGTACAGATCCCTGGGGTACACCACTATTCACTTTTCTCCATTGGGAAAATTGGCCATTTAGCCCAACCCTCTGCTTTCTATCTTTTAACCTGTTCCCGATCCACAGTAGTACACTGCCTCCTATCCCATGACTCTTTAGTTTTGCAAAAAGTCTCTGATGAGGGACCTTGTCAAAGGCTTTCTGAAAGTCTAGATACACTATATCAACTAACTCACCTTTGTCTACCTGTTTATTTACACCTTCAAAAAAACATATCAGATTAGTAAGACAAGATCTTCCTTGTCTAAAGCCATGTTGGCCGTCTCTCATTAGGTCATGACTATCTACATGCTGAGTAATTTTATTCTTTATGATGGTTTCTACCATTTTTCCCGGTACAGACGTGAGGCTCACCGGTCTGTAGTTTCCCGGATCACCCCTGGAACCCTTTTTAAAAATTGGTGTTACATTGGCGATCCTCCAATCTTCAGGTATTAGAGATGATTTTAATGATAGTTCACAGATTACTAATAGCAGGTCTGCAATCTCATATTTCAGTTCTTTCAATACCCTTGGATGTATACCATCCGGCCCAGGTGATTTGCTACTCTTCATTTTATCTAATAGCTGTATTACATCTTCCCGATGTATCGATATTTCCTTCAATTCTTCCGCACTTTTAAATACCACTTCAGTCATGGGTAACATCCCTACATCTTCCTCAGTAAAGACCGAAGCAAAGAATTAATTCAGTCTCTCCGCTATCGCCTTGTCACCTCTTAGTGCCCCTTTAACTCCTCTATCATCTAATGGACCAACTGACTCTCTCACAGGTTTTTTGCTACGAATGTACTTGAAAAATCTTTATTTCACGTTTTTGATTCCGCAGCAAGCTTCTTCTCAAATTCTCTCTTTGCCTTCTTTATCAATGCCTTGCATTTGACCTGCCAGTGCTTGTGCTGTTTCCAGGTTTCATCGTTTGGCTCTTTTTTCCATTTCCTGAAACAACAACAGCCTCTCTGACCTCACCTTTAAACCATGCTGGCAGTTTTTTGGACTTCCTTCCACTTTTCTTAAAGCGTGGAATACAGCTGGTCTGGGCTTCCAAGATAGTATTTTTCAACAACACCCAAGCTTGATGTAAGTCTTTAACCTTTGCAACTGCTCCTTTTAGTTTTTTCTTAACTATTTTCCTCATTTTATTATAGTCTCCCTTTCGAAAGTTAAAAGGTAGTACTGTGGATTTCCTTACTATCCCTCCTCCACTAATTAAATCAAAGTCGACCATGCTATGATCACTATTGCCAAGTGGTCCCAACACCCTTATCTCTTGCACTAGATCTGGTGTTCCAATAAGGACTAGGTCTAATATGGCTTCCCCTCTGGTCAGTTCATGAACCAGCTGCTCCAAGAAGCAGTCATTTATTTCATATAGGAACTTTATCTCCCTAGCATGTCCTGCCGTGACACTGACCCAGTCGATACCGGGGTAATTGAAATCACCCATTATTATTACCACGCTGTAACTTTTGTTAGCTTCCTTGATTTCTTTGAGCATTTCATCATCCATATGTTCATTCTGTCCAGGCGGTCGATAGTACACCCCAACTGCCATCGCCTTCCCCTTTTTACATGGAATTTCAATCCATAGAGATTCTACAGCACATTTTGTTTCCTGCAAAACTTTAATCCTTTCTGACTCAATGCCTTCTCTAACATAGAGCACAACCCCTCCACCAATTTGATCAGCTCTATCATTACGATATAGTTTGTACTCAGGTATCACAGTGTCCCTCTGGTTGTCCTCCTTCCACCATGTCTCTGATATTCCAATCATATCTAACCTCTCATTTAGTGCTATATATTCTAACTCTCCCATCTTATTTTTTAGACTTCTAGCATTTGCATACAAGCATTTTAGAGACTGTATTTTATTCATATTAATTTGGCTATTGGTAGACATGGGTAATTTGGAATCTTTAAGCTCTGTCTGCTCCATACTCGAGGGCATTTGGGCTACTTTACTCTTTTTTGGAACCTCTCTGCTTTTGGTAGTATCCTTCAAGGATACATTCTTCCGAACCATCCGCTCTTGGGCGACTGTCGGCTTTCCCCTATCATCTAGTTTAAAAGCTGCTCTATCTCCTTTTTAAAGGTTAATGCCAGCAGCCTGGTTCCATCCCGGTTAAGGTGAAGCCCATCCCTTCAGAAGAGCCCCTCCTTTCCCCAGAATGTTCCGCAGTTCCTAACAAATCCAAACCCCTCATCTCTGCACCATTGTCTCATCCACGCATTGAGACTCCGGAGCTCTGCCTGCCTTTAGGGCCCTGCACGTGGAACGGGAAGCATTTCGGAGAACGCTGCCCTGGAAGTTCTGGATTTCAACTTCCTACCTGAAAGCCTAAATTTAGCCTCCAGAACCTCCCTACCACATTTTCCTATGTCATTGGTACCGACATGTACCAAGACAGCAGACTCCTCCCCATCACTATCTAAGACCTTATCTAGGTGGCGCGTGAAGTCCGCTACCTTCGCACCAGGCAGGCATGTTACCAGGCGATCCTCATGTCCACCAACCACCCAGCTATCTGCATGCCTAATGATCGAATCACCAACTATAACGGCTATCCTAACCCTTCCCTCATGGGCACATGGCCCTGGAGAAACTTCCTCGGTGCGAGATGGTTTTACATCACCTGGAGGACAGGTCCTAGTTACAGTGGTGGTGCCATGCAGATCAGGCACAGGCGAGGCAAGCATGAAGAGGCGCAATGCAGGAAAGGATAGCAGGGCATGACATGACACAGCTGACAGACGGACCGAGGGAATGTTGGCAATTGTGGCGAGGGTATTATGGGCTGGAAGCACAGATCTACAAATATATGACCTCTACAGGCATGCACACTTTTGATTAGGACAGGCATGAGGGGGGGGGGAACAATGAGGAACTGAAGCCATGAACACTGCCAAGAATGGCATTGTATTAACCAGTAGGCTATACCTCCATGGTGTATGTCACAGCAATGTCTGGGTACAGAAGGACTGCAGGTCACCGCACAAACTGTCTGCTCTGAGTGCCAGGATAGGGTAACCCCACCAGTACCCATGATGCAATGCACATGCTGAATAGCAGTCTACAGCTGATCACCAAATGGGGTCTGCACCTCTCCGGTACCTCAGCTTGGAAAGACGAACTGACAGTGCATGATACTGGCACAGAGTAGCTACAGACCATGCCATTGTGCAGGTCTGTGTTCACCCTGAGGGATAGGATGCGTGCCCAGCACTAGGTCCTCAGTACATGTGGTGTTAGAGATAGGTCCTGCTGTACATCCCAATCACTACCAGTGTGTGAGAGGTGTTCCTTGCAGTGCAGCCAAAGGTAATTTGATGTCCATCTGTATCCTGCAGTCACATGTGGGCCTGTGGGACAAGACACCAGCCAGATTGGTGTGTACCCCATGTTAGGGTCTGGCTGACATGAGCAGCTGTTATCAGGGCAGAGGAGTTCCTAGAATTGCATGAGGTGTGTGTAGCAGTGCCTTTATAGGTTGCAGTGGTATATAATACATACCCCAAAGAGCCCACATCGCCCTTTTTGTAGGTAAAGAACAGGTGCCCCTGCCCTGGGGAAGCAACCTCGATCCTGTTTGTATAAGACAGCCCTCCAGGGTTGGTAGGCCAGAGCCCTACCTATGACTGGAACAGTGGCAGACCAGCAGCAATGCTGGGGTTAGGTCTGGAAAACCCCAACTGCCTCCCACTACTGTCTGCTAGTCACCAGCAGACAGCACAGTCAGACTGTACCTTAAAAGTGTTCTGACTATGCCCACTTTAACTGCGGACAGTCCACCAGCCTGCTCACAGAGGAACTATGCGCAGCAAGCAGGCAGCTCAGTGATTGGGACCCCAGGACTAGGGAACACAAATATATCCCTGGAGGCAGATAGTGTAGAGCGCTATGTGGGAACCTAGACCTGCCATGGTCACTGCTTGGTCAGAGTGAGTGCCCTCCCAGCATGCCATGCTGTGGCCACCCTGTCCATGCAGGTGGTGGTCAGGCACTACAGTGTCCCAGCCATTGCCCCACACCCTGTGAAGATGCATCTTGGCCAATCTGCCCTGTCCGGGCCATACCCAAAATACCTTGCTCCTCATTATGCACATATTCAGGCTAACGCTGGTAACAATGGGAATCTTGGGCCCAGAGAGGGGTGGGCAGCCACAGAACAATGGATAGACATACACACACGCTCACTCCTATTGCAGCATTGTACAAAGATAGGGGTGGTTGGCAACCCTGCCCGCCACACTGGTCCTGATCACAGTGCCGATATTGCTAAACTGTGCAGGGGTAGTAGTAGTGCTCTGGTGATAACTTCAGCTCAATGCTGGGGCCAACAGCCTGACTCTCCATGCATCTTTGGATTGTGGAGCCTGTGTAGGTGGGTGTTTGTAACCCTGTTCGCTCCTGCTTTTGGCTTTGCACATGTTGCTGTTGTATCTGCAATGTAGGGTAAAACATAGGTCTGTGTATTATTACGATAATGTAGGTCGTTTAGCAGAGGGTGATAGTCACCTAAAATTTTAATATGTATTCCCTCCAAAACTTGAGTAAAGATGGTCCCTTAATAATAAGACAAACAATACCAATATAGAATGAAACCAACGGTCTCAGACTGAATAGCTACGCACTTTTGGAAATGATTTCACCAAAAAAGTGCTGCTAAATTTGCATCAATGACCGTGTGAACTGGTTTCTTCTAAAATATATGTTTGTTCTAAAAGTATAATATCATAAAACAATTACGTCAAATTTATGAACCATTCTTTACATGCATTTCACGAAAAATCAGAGATTGTGCTTATCTCTCAACAGGAATTTAACTGTCCCAACACCACCATCCCGGTACCCTTATTGCGTTTCGAGTCTGCGTCAGGGGATCGGTTTTGCCAGACAATCTCAGAATTTTTTGCTCACCAAGATTTGTACGTTCAAAGAACTATAATCGTTAAATGTAATGATGTACGGTCTGTTTTTACTTCTCAGCTGTTCAAAGCTTGCCAAAAAACACCGCGTTAAGACACGTGCCTTGTACTGTACCTAATAAGGTGCCTTGTAACATGCCTTATAACGTGCCTTATAACGTGCGTTACCTGACACGACTTGCCATAATGCTGCCCAGCCCACTCTCTTATATGGGTCTGAGACCTCCTGTTGTTTAAATAAATATTGCCCATAAAACGAAGTCCACCGTGGAGTAACAAAATGTATCTCACTTTGATTTAAGTGTTTGTTTCTAATGGAGTAATATCTATTAAATTTAAGAACACTCCCTTATATGGGCATCTATATCATCACCGCAGAACCTAATGCGAGTGACATTACCGCGGTTTAGTAAACATACCCCAAAATGTCTGAAAGTCTGTAGGAGGAGCAGTATGTATATGTGTAAACACACAAGGTGAGTATGTAAAAGGTCATTTATTGAAAAACAACCCTACACGGCCGCGTTTCGGCGTTGCCTTCTTCAGGGGGTACTACATGGAGAACAGCAATAAAATGAAACAATTAAATAAAGGAATACATAAAAATGAATAACAATAAATATATTATACTTAAAACCAAAATAAGACCATGTACCTTGTTAAATAAATCTGTACATTGTTAAATAAATAAACAAACACATATATGTTAAAAATAAATAAATATTAGAAACACAGACTCGTTTCCATAACTAAATTAAAACATGAATTCAAATGAGATGTTAAAAGAGAGAGAGACATCTGAACTTCAAAATCAATACCAACAAGGAGGAGCATACCGAATGGATAGAGAGGGAGGACCACCAAGTATACTCACTTTCAAATTGATGGGACCAAAGAGTTATTCTGAGTCACGAATAGCAGGGATGGACATCTCAACGGAACATCCATCCCTGCTATTTATAGCTTCTCCTGCCCCCGAATGACTTCCCTGCTGGTTGTGTGGGGAAGTTAGACGGGGCAGGGAATGGACGGCTGGGGGCAGAATCTGGGCAGGCAGTGGGCGGTCACCGGCTCTGGATGTACAGGGCCAATTCTAATGTCAGCTCTGTATGTCCAGGGCTGTCAAAATTTCTGGGGAAGTTATTCCACCTCCAAGTTGGACTAACTTCCCTGGATGTGTTTTTTTAAATTGCCCGGGACGTGGATGGTATGGGGGTGGGGGGGTCAGGGTTTATTCCCCGCAGCCCAACCCTGGCCTTAGAAGGCCAGATTGGGATCAAGCTGCAGGGAATAAACCCCTTTTTCAGGTGACCGGCATTGCAGCTTCTAAATGGAGCTGCAGTGCCATGGCAACATGATGCCATAGCGCCGCAACTCCATTTAAAAGCCTTGACTGAGTTAGCCAGGAGCAGTCCTGCACATTCAGGCCAGATTGAATCACAGCCCTGGCCTGTATGTGCAAGACTGTGATTCTGATCCCCTCTGTACATCCGGTTCAGACTGAATGCACAGAGGAGATCTATGTGCGGGATGAAATCGGGCCCAAAGTGTATAAATCCACATGAAGTAATTCCAACACAATGTATACTATCTGTTATGATATAAAATACATTTATAAAAACAAACAGATTGCAAAACAAAAGAGCACATGTTTAAAACCAAAGGGACACAAATAGCCAAATAATGCCTATAGTGGTAGAAATGTATGGGTCCGCCTCTACAAAAAACTGTGGGTGGACTTCTCGATCTAACATGTCACAATGAATATTGTATACTTATCAACAAATCAAGATACCACTGGATAGCATAAATCATTGTAAAATACCTCCAGACCCAAAAATAGAGCAACCTTAAAAACCACACCACGTATGTCTCAAATGTATGATAAAAAGGGGGCCAGACGGGAATAAATAAATTAAAAAATAAATACATAAATAAAAGCAAGTGGATGAGTGAATGAATAAATAGGTATATTGTCCAATATTTGTTGACGGTCCATATTCCTTGCCCTCTGATATGCCTTGGTGATACATCTCTCTGGATAACCTCTACTCCGAAAACATTCAGCCATTTGAACTGCATGAGATTCAAAACAAGCCTCTCATGAACAAATGTGTCTGATGCAAAGAAACTGACTAATAGATACATTTTGCTTCAACAATCTATTGTAGTAGTTGGCATAATACAACAAATTATTAAGATCAGTCAACTTTCTAAACAAGTCTGTTTCAAAGCCACTAGTACCCTTGCTAATGAGAATATCCAAGTACGATATTCTATCAACACTATATACAGGGGTGGCTCTATAATGAGGTGGAATGAGGCGGTGGCCTCAGGCGGCAAATTTTGGGGGCAGCAAAAATTCCAGTCACATCTGGTTCTGTTGGACCGGGACCCACCTAGAACAATATATTGCAATACCCAATGTTGATGACATGGCTGCCAGCTACCAGAGGAGAGAGGTCCTCTAGACCTGCCTGGGGCTGTTGCTGGCCCTATTGATAATACTGAGAGTATTCCTGGATCACCTCACTTCCCAACTGCATAGGTCTAACATTCACCTGCTGCCCACCACTGGGTGGTGCAGCCATACACATACCAACTGCAGATAGTCCACTGGCCAGTATGCCTTGCATGTGTGCAAAGCGACCATGCCCACCCAACAGTTGCTTTAGTAACCAAGCCCCCAGGACAGGAAATGCACCAATCCCACTAGAACCAGACACCATATAGCAGTATGTGGATACATAGCCATGCCATGGTCACTGCTCAGTCAGAGTGTTAGTGCAACCCCCCCCCCCCCCCAGCATGACATGCTGGGCCACCCGGTCCATGCAGGTGGCAGTCAGGCACTATGATGTCCCAGCCATTGCCCTACCCCCAATGCAGATGCATCCTGGCCAATTTGCCCTGTTTGGGCCATACCCACAATACCTTGCTCCTTATCGTGCACATTTTCAGGCTAACGCTGGAAACAGCTTAGGCACTGCGAAGCTCAGTGAGGAGTAGAAAGCCACAAAACAATGGATAGACATATACACATACTCATATCGACGCACTGTGCAAAAATGGGGATGGATGGCATTCTTGCCTGCCATTCTAGTCCCAAACTCAGCTCAGCTCAGGCATTGTTAAGGTGTGCTCATTGTGCAGGGGCTAGTAGCAGTGTTCTGGTGTTAATGGCCGCTCAGTGTGCTGGTGCCATCAGTTGACTCTCCATCCAGCTGAGGATAGTGGAGCCTGTCTGTGTGGGTGTTTGTACCCTTGTTGGCTGATTCATTGGGGGTTGTACATGTTGGTGTTGTACTAGCACTGTGGGATAAAATCTAAGGACATGCACTGCATGATCCACAGCCAGGACCTGAACCTGTGATGCTCGGCTCTGTGTGTAGTGCACCACAGTGCTGCAACATAGGCGCATCAGTCCCTTGAGCAGACATGCTTACCATCAGACAGTTCTTGAACCATGTTGCACTGCACACAGTACAATGGAGCAGGGCATGGCTTGGTCTGCTGCAGGCGGGTGCCGCTGCTCCCTCTGCCAACACCCCCTATGCCATGCTGACATGCCCATGTGCTTTCTGTGTTGGTGGTGTGCAGCCCAGCCCATACAACATGCGGGTTGGCGGGTGCTTAGGGCACAGGTTCCAAGGGAGGGGGGTGGAGGCATACATGGATGGCCACACATCCTACCCCCCACAACCATCTGCCTCTCCAGGGACCCCATCACCTCCTACTAATGCTATGTTTCTTCAACCTGTGGAAGATACGGCTAAGGGGTGTTATGTTAGAGGTATAGAAAATATTGCCTGGAGTGGAACGGGTAAATGTAGAAAGACTAGGGAACCTGAAATGTGGCTACAGTGTAATCCATTTAGGACTACTAGGTGAAAATATATTTTCTGTCAACGCATATTCACACCCTGCAATTCATTACTGGATGGTGTAGTAAAGGCTGTTAGTGTAACAGGGTTTAAAAAATGTTTGGAAAGGTTCCTGGTGAAGGTCCATAAACCATTATTAAAGGGGAACGTGGATTTGCATTACAAGCATTGTGGATGCTGTATGTCTTTTGGATTGGCCACTGTTGGACACAAGATACTGGGCATGATGGACCTTGGTCTGACACAGTCTGGCATATGTTCTAATCCTATGTTATTTTGTGCCCCCCAGGCATCTGCCTGGTCTGCTCTGTGCACCAGCAGCCTCCACTGAATGATCCACATTTGCACCATCAACATAGTGCCTTTTTATACTCGGGCACTATGCTGTTGCTGCTAATGGAGCACTACTATCACTTTCTTAGGCTCACCTGTCTGTGCAGCACATTGCAGACGTTTAAATAGGCTCTCTCTCCTCAAAATGCACCCTTACTGACAGGTTTTGATATGCGGTAAGGTTCCTGATGTTAAAGTGCAGTCATTAAGGGAGCAAGACCAGGGATCTGTGCTGGGCCCACTGCTTTTAACATATTTATAAATAACCTGAAAATGGGAATAAAGAGTGAAGTGATCAAATTTGCAGATGACGCCAATTTATTCAAAGTTGTTAAAACATAAGAGGATTATAAAAAAAACAGCAAGAAAACCTTGATAAATTGGGAGATTGGGCATCCAAATGGAAAATGACTTTTAATATGGTCAAGTGCAAAGTTATGCACTTAGGGAAGAATAACCCAAACTACAATTACACAATGCACATTAGGAACCACCACCCCGGAAAAGAATTTAGGAGTCATTGTGGATAATACATTGAAACCCTCTGCTCAGTGTGCAGCGGCGGCCAAGAAAGCAATAGTATGATAGGAATCATAAGGAAAGGAATGGAGAATAAAACAAAGCAGATTATAATGTTTCTGTATCTCTCCATGGTGCGACTGCACCTTGAATATTGTATGCAATTCTGGTCATCATATCTTAAAAAGGATATGACAGAATTAGAAAAGGTACAGAGAAGAGTGACAAAAATGGTAAAGGGGGTGGAAGGCTATCCCTGCAAATCCCTCGTTATAATGTACACCACTTTGCCCTGGTGAAAAGCAGTATAGGAAAAGTCAAAATAAATAAATAAAAAATAAATCCCTACAAGGAAAGGCTTAAAAGATTAGGGGGTATGTTTACTAAAACCCCGTTAGGTGCGTGCCGCGCTATTGTGCGGGATGCCATAAAAGGAGTGGGCGTGTCAGTTTGAAAAAAGCAAACCAGGATTATTCATGCGCTAATGTGCGCGGCGCACTAATGTGCGCCGCGCACATTAGCGCATGAGAAACGCGCGTGGGAAGCATAAGTGGCGCGCTGATGTGCAAGCGCAGGAACAGAGCCACAGTACAATGGTTAAGACACTGACTGATGGTGTAGGGATCATGGGTTCCATCTCCCACTGTGCCCAATGAATAAGGCTGGCTGAGGCACTACCTGTTATGTGTAATATTGCAGTCTGAGGCATATTAATTTTATTTTAATTACTGCTACTAGCAAACACACTCTGAAAGCACTGTAATATAAAGCACCCCATAAGGTACCCCAGAGGGCACATTTTAAAGTGCACTGTCCGCCACGGCACCCTACAATATTGCATAAAGGGTGGCATATAGGGCGCCATATAGGGTGCCCTATGAGGCACAGCAAGGTCATAGCACTGTTTTTGATGACAGCACTGCGCATTTAAACGCATGGAAAGCATAAGTAAGTGCGCTGAAATGCAAGGAGAAACAGCAGTGTAGCACAATGGTTAAGGCACTGACTGATGATACAGGGGTCATGAGTTCCATCCCTAGTGTGCCCAATACATAAGGCTGGCTGAGGCATCAGCTTTGATATGTAAGTATTGTTTCCTGTGGCACTTTATTTGTATTTTATTAATTGCTGCCAGCAAACACACCCTCACGTGCCGTAACCTAAGGTGCCGCATAAGGCACCCTATAAGGCACTCCATAGGGCACATTATAAGGTGCACTGTCCGCCACGGCACCCTATAATGTCCCCTATAGGGCACCCTATAAGGCACTCCATAGGACACCTTATAAGGCACCTTATACGGACTGGCACCCTATCAGTCGCTCCATAGCATACTGTATAGTGCACCTTATTTGGACGGTAACCATAAGGTGCCCTATAGGGCGCCCTATAAAGCGCCCTCTGAGGCACCTTATGGTTACAGTACGCTGAGGGTGTTATTGCTGGCAGCACTAATGTACTTTAAAAATAGATAATGTTTTGGACAGCCTTATCAAATAACCCCACTGTGGGTTTGAACCCATGACCTCTAGCTCCACTGGTAGTGAAGTAACCAGTGGGCTACAGCTCTATAGCTGCTAGCAAGCTGCAGAAGAACTGCAAATCACCACACAAACAGTCTGCTGTGGTCACCGGGATAGGGTTAACCCACCCATACCCATGATGCACTGCACATGCAAATCAGCAGTCTACAAATGATCACAAGATGGGGTATGCACCCACACAGCAACTCGGCCTGGTAGGGGGAACTGACCATGTGTGGTACTGGCACAGAGTAGCTACACACCGTCACATTGTGCAGGTACGGCATTCACCCTGAGGGTGAGATGGGGTGCCCAGCACCAAGTCCACAGCAGAGATAGGCCATGCTGCAGGTCCCCAGCAGTGCTAATGTGTGAGATAGGTAGTTTCTGCTGACACACCTTGGATATATTTGTATGTCTCAGTCAGGTGTAGCTCCTATGGACCCATAGGAGGATTATGTACCACCACCCTCCTCCTTCTCCTCCAGGGCTAAGGGTGGTAAACAGGGTCTCCCACCAACAGATCCACATTCGACCTCCCTGCAATAGTGGTAGTAGAGGGGACCATCAACTCCAGTCCTGCTAGGGAACAGACACCCTACAGCGCAGTTAATGCAGCTCTGTATACATCCATAACGCAATAGCAGACAGAGATTAGGCCTGGATATACTAAGCTGCACCCCAACACTATCTGATATTCTCCTGCAGCAAGCCTTCAGCCACTAGACCCTGCAAGGCACTCCATCAAGACACATACCAGCTGCAGACAGTCTGCTAGCTAGTCCATAGTGCATGTTCCTGGTGGAAATGCATGCACCCCGAACTGGGACGTCAGCATACACACCAAGCAGATAAGTCAGCGATTGGGCCCCAAAGGGAAACCCATAAATATCACATGAGAGAAATATTATATAGCACTATGGGGGTGCCTAGCCATGCTGTGGTCACTGCACAGTCAGGGTGAGAGTGATCTCCCAGCAGGACATGCTGTGGCCACCCTGTCTGTGCAGGTGGTGGCCGGGCACTACAATGTCCCAGCCAGTGCCCTATGCCCTGTGCAGATGCATCCTGGCCAGGCCACCCTGTCCGGGCTATACCCATGGTACCTTGCTCCTCATTATGCACATTGGTAGGCCAATACTGGCAACAGTGCTGGCAGTGTGGGCTGTGGAGGGTGTTTGCAGCCACCACACACTGGATAGACAGACACACACTCCCACACCTATGCCAGCATTGTGCCACTCTAGAGGAGTTTAGCAGCCCTGGCCACCACACCAGTCCTGGGCACAGTGCAGGCATGGATATGGTACGCAATACTGTTGGGGGTCACTCCCCAGGGTGGTAAACACTGTCAGAGACCAGACCTGAAGCACACTCCACAGACAGCAGAAAGGTTGCTATGATGGAGCTCAATCAGCAAACTGTGCTTAACGTAGGAATTGGTATCTGCCAGTAATCATAGCAAACGTTTGATAGCTGTGTACCATATTCCCAGGTGTAGGGTGGTATTGCTAAGGTATGCAAGGGCTAGTATTGGGAGATGCACGCAGGGCCCAATGTCCTGCCTCTCCAGGGGGCATTGGCTAATGGAGCCTGTGGGTGTGGGTGTGGGTGTCTGCCCCTGTTGGCTGCTGCTTTACGGCAGAGGTTCCCAACTCCAGTCCTGGTGTGCCAAACACTGTTCGGGTTTTCATGCTGTCCCTCATGAATATGCATGAGCTACATCTGCATACCATGGGGGTGGTGCATAGATATGCAGCACAGGCATCTTTATTAGAGGCAGCATGGAACCTGAATGGTGTTTGGCCCTCCAGGACTGCATTTGCAAGACTCTGCTCTAGGTAATGCGCCTGTTTATGGTGTCTTTGCTCTGTAGGGTAAAATGTAGGTGTTTTGGGCATGTTTACGTCATCTGCAATAAAGGTTCTGTCTGTATTAGCATGTAGTAGTAGTGGGTAAAATATGGGGACTGGGTTGGCAGGCACCATAGCTGGGACTTGAACCTATGACCTTCTGCCTCCATACATACTGGTTGTGTGCACTGCACCACTGTGTTGCCACAGAGACAGTCCATTCCCTGGTGATACCATGACTGTTTGTCCGGCAGGGCCTGTTTGTTGCAGTGCATTGCACCCACCTACACAGGGCTAGGCCATGGTCTGCTCTGGGCAGCTGCCACTGCCCCCTCCACCAACAGTACCCCTCTGCCACCATGCTGACATGGCCTTATAGTGGAGACAGCATAAAACCTGACTGATTTGTGGGCCTCCAGGACTGAATTTGGGGGACTCTGCTCCAGGTAATGCGCATGTTTCTGGTGTCTGTGCTCGGTGGGGTAAAATATAGGCGTTTGAACCATGCGTATGTTCTCTGCAATAAAGGTTTGTCCTTACTATCACGGTTTAGTAGCGGGTAAAATATGGGGATTGGATTGGCAGTAGCGCCAGCTGGGACTTGAACTTGTGACCATCTGCGGCTGAACACACTGGCTGTGTTCACTGCACCACACTGTGCTCACAGTGACTGTGCAGTCCCTGGAGATACCATGGTTATTGGTCAGACACAGCCTGTCTGTTGCAGTGCATGGCACCCACCTACACAGGGCTAGGCCATGGTCTGCTCTGGGCAGCTGCCACTGCCCCCCTCCACCACCAGTACCCCTCTGCCATCATGCTGAGATGCCCTTCAGCTGGTGGTGCTGGTGGTGTGCAGTCTCAAGCCATCCAGTGTGCAGGTAGGTGGCTGCCTATGGTGCATGTTCTGGAGTAGGGGTGTCTGCATAGGCGTCCACGCTTCCCCCCAACACCGCCTGCCAATGTTCTGTGCCCTTGGGGGTACCTGCTGGGTACTATCCCCTGTGACACTGTGATAAACACTCTCGTGCCCATGTTGGGCCCTCATCAGTTGCTGTCTGGCTGCTGTTCAGTTTCAGCATTCCTAAGTGCCACCTAGGTATCTGCCTAGTCCGCACTGTGCCCCAGCTGCACCATAGCATGTGCCGCCTGCAGCCCTCTGTATCCCCTTTCCCAGCATCTGCCCAGTTGCCCATTCTGACATGCCCGCCCTGCTGTTGTGGAACATGTGCATGCCATAGGAAACCTGTCCAATGGAGAGGAAAACCCTGATTAGTGCTATTTCACTGTGGGATCATTCACCTTGTATGGGGACGGAGCGTAGACCCTTCCAAAATTCATATTTATTTTTTGGGGCTTTCTTGGGAGTGTTTTTTGATGTTTCCCATTACTATCACTATTGCCCAGCTTGATTATAATTTTTTAAAATTTTGTTGGGGTCCTTTTCAATGTTTATTTGTACTTTTGTACCGTGCACATGTATCACACTTATCACTTTTTGTAGGTTTCCCTGGTTTTGCTGTACATTGCTGACAGAAATGGTTTCTCTTCCCTTTAAATCGGCTCTAACGCGAGGTTTTCACTCGCGGTATTTTTTGCCTCGGATTTCAACCTCGCAAATGTGCGTGGAGCCTCTCCCCTCCCACTCTCCACCCATTGACCCCTTCTCTCCGCCCCTGGGGAGCCTTCCTCCGCCCTACGGGAGCCTTTCCCCGCCTTCATCGCACATTAGCGCGCCACGCACATGAGCGTGCACAATAGTGCGCCGTGCACATGAGCGTGCACAATAGTGCGCCGCGCACCTGAGCATGCACAAAAGTGCCCCGTAACGTGACATTAGCATGCGCTAAGGTACCTTAGCGCACGCTCAAGTGCGCAGTGCACATTAGCGCACAGTAGCGCACATTAGCGCAGTTTAGCAAACATACCCCTAGGGCTCTTCAGCTTAGAAAAAAGACGGCTGAGGGGAGATATGATAGAGGTCTATAAAATAATGAATGGAGTAGAATGGGTAAATGTAGATCTGTTGTTTATCCCTTTCAAAAAGTATAAAGACTAGGGTACATGCAATGAAATCATAATGTAGTAGTGCATTTAAGACTAATCAGAGAAAATTTTATCTATTTAACATTCCTTGTATATTGCCCTTCATAATGTTAAGGTGATTTACATTGAACAAACTGAAATTACATTGAACAATTCATTGTAGCTTGGAGATAGCTATTTTACAGGGAACATGGGCAATGGAGGCTTGAGTGGTTTGCCCAAGGCCACAAGGAGCACCTGTGGGACTAGAGGCCCCAGTCCTTCTGGCCCGAGATTGCTGTCCTCTAGTGGGATTTGAACCCCTGACTTTCTGACCTGAGGTACCTTGCCCCAACCACTAGGCCACTCCTCCCTCCATGTGCTTGTCACTCAATGCGTAATCAAACTGGAATTCATAATTGGATTTAAAAGAGGATTGGACAAGTTTCTGGAGATAAAGTCCATAAACCATTATTAAAGAGGGCCAGGGAAATCCACAAGCAGCATGGAATCTATGCATCTTGTGTGTACCTGACAGGTACTTGTGGCTTTGATTGGCCACTGTTGGAAACAGGATACTGGTCTTGATGGACCCATGGTCTGACCCACTATGGCATATCTTATGTTCTTATATTTTTATTTTTGCTTTCCAGCCAATCAGAGGCATGCAGAAAGAATTCATGTTTGGCTGACACCTCAACTACTGATCAAGTATTGTGAAAGGTCCATTTAAAATGGTAATTTAAAAAACCGACTATGATGTTTATGACTGGAGAGGCCAAGATGGTGGACACGTGCTAACCATGTTCTCAGTGGCTCCTGCTTCTTGCCTATTTAGTTCTGTTGTTACCTTTGTGATGCCACGGAAACATAAGGCAAAGGTGTGGGAGCCTTCGAAGAGCGCATCTTCGGTTAAGGGGCCGCTTGACGAGTATGTCCAGCCTGTTGGTGCAGCTGAGAGTGATCCGGTGCTATGTAGCTTGTTTAAGCTTGCAGGGGTGGAAGGAGGCTCCTTGTGTTCTTCTGAGCATAACATCTCCTTGAGCCTGGAGGAGAGATCTGCCCCAGTGTGGTCCTCTATCCCTGGCGTCTGAGCTTTGGTGGTGGATTCTGCCATTAGTGCAGAGATGTCGGAGGTGGTGGAGTGTGTGGCAGCTGCTTCAGCATCGGCTGTGCTTCCAGCTGGGGAGTTAGGGGCCATGACTTCCAGTTTGGAGTATGCAGAGGATCAAGTAGATAAGAGTTCACGCCCAGTATTGAATTCTGTCGAGTTGAAGCCTATGCTGTAGAAACCAGTTAACATCACTTTGGAGACACTGTGGGGTGGCTTGCAAACATTGGAATCTTCTTTTCTTACCCAGTTTGCTTTCTTTGTTGGCTGGCCATGTTCAGATTCTGGAACAGCAGAAGCAGGCAGTTAATGTGTTGGCAACTAGAGTGTCTGAACTGGAAATGAAGTTTGAATATAGTGCTGCTGTGTCAGGTACTGTGACTAAAGATTTATTAAATATTCATCTGAAGATAAGAGTCTTTGAAGAACTCTGTGAGAAGAAGGAATTTGCATTTGTTAAACTTTCCAAGGGTTCCTACCATCTCTCCTAAGGAACTTTTTCATTCATATCTTACTTCAGTGTTGAAAATACCTGTACAGCAGGGGTGTCAAACTCAAATACACAGTGGGCCAAAATGTAAAACTTGAACAAAGTCGCGGGCCAGCATTGAACAAATGAACCTTTTAATATGGACCCAAACAAGATTTGCTTTAACATTGAATATGAAGCAACACTTATTACTATACAATTTATAACTTAATAGTTCAGATATGCAAAAACCAATTTCAAATAAAAAAAAACATTAATGACATTCATTTATTAAATAAGATTTAAATAATAATAAATAATATTTTTTAAAATAAAATAACAATAATAAAATTAATCAACCATTCAAGCCCATGTCTTGGAGTAGCAAGAAAAAGTGCATAAAGAAAACGTTAATTATTGCTCAGTTTGCTGCACACTGATCTAATCTGATGTGCCCAAGCCAGATACCTGGCATCTCTTCTTGGATGATAGTTCATCAATGTCTGGGCTCAGGCTTTGAGCTGAGGAAATCCTCAGTATCGAGCGAAGGTGTTCATCAGTCAGACGTCTCCTGTGAGATGTTTTGGTCATCTTCATCGAGGAGAAAAGTTGCTCACATAGATAAGTGCTGCCGAACATGGAGAGCATCTGAGCAGCTTGGGTGCGGAGCTGAGGCATTGTGTGAGGATCGCCTGGTAACATGCCTGCCTGGTGCGAAGGTAGCGGACCTCACGCACCGCCTAGATAGGATCGTAGATAGTGCTGGGGAGGAGTCTGCTGTCTTGGTACATGTTGGTACCAATGACATAGGAAAATGTGGTAGGGAAGTTCTGGAGGCTAAATTTAAGCTTTTAGGTAGGAAGTTGAAATCCAGAACTTCCAGGATAGCATTCTCCGAAATGCTTCCTGTTCCACGTGCAGGACCCAAAAGACAGGCAGAGCTCCGGAGTCTCAATGCGTGGATGAGACAATGGTGCAAGGATGAGGGTTTTGGATTTGTTAGGAACTGGGGAACATTCTGGGGAAAGGGGGGGCTCTTCCGAAGGGATGGGCTTCACCTTAATCAGGATGGGACCAGACTGCTGGCATTAACCTTTAAAAAGGAGATAGAGAAGCTTTTAAACTAGAAATTAGGGGAAAGCCGACAGTCACCCAGGAGCGCATGGTTCGGACGAAGGTATCCTTGAAGGATACTACCAAAAGCAATGAGGTTCCAAAAGGGAGTATAGTAGCCGAAATGCCCTTGAGTAAGGAGCAGACAGAGAATAAAGATTCCAAATTACCCATGCCTACCAATAGCCAGATTAATATGAATAAAATACAGTCTCTAAAATGCTTGTATGCCAATGCTAGAAGTCTAAACAATAAGATGGGAGAGTTAGAATATATGGCACTAAATGAGAGGTTAGATATGATTGCACTCTCAGAGACATGGTGGAAGGAGGATAACCAGTGGGACACTGTGATACCTGGATACAAACTATATCGTAATGATAGAGCTGATCAAATTGGTGGAGGGGTTGCGCTCTATGTTAGAGAGGGCATTGAGTCAGAAAGGATTAAAGTTTTGCAGGGAACAAAATTTGCTGTAGAATCTCTATGGATTGAAATCCCACTTATGAAGGGGAAGGTGATGGCAGTGGAGGTGTACTATCGACCGCCTGGCCAGAATGAACAAATGGATGATGAAATGCTCAAAGAAATCACAGAAGCTAACAAAAGTCACAACAGAGTAGTAATAATGGGTGATTTCAATTACCCCGGTATCGACTGGGTCAGTGTCACGGCAGGACAAACTAAAGAGATAAAGTTTCTAGATGGAATAAATGACTGCTTCTTGGAGCAGCTGGTTCATGAACCGACCAGAGGGGAAGCCATACTGGACCTAGTCCTTAGTGGAACGCCAGATCTGGTGCAAGAAATAAGGGTGTTGGGACCACTTGGCAATAGTGACCATAATATGATCATGTTTGATTTAATTATTGGAGAACAAATAGTAAAGAAATCCACAGTACTACCTTTTAACTTTCAAAAGGGAGACTATGATAGAATGAGGAATATAGTTAGGAAAAAACTAAAAGGAGCGGTTCCAAAGGTTAAAGACTTACAGCAAGCTTGGGCGTTATTTAAAACTACTATCCTCGAAGCCCAGACCAGCTGTATTCCACGCATTAAGAAGAGTGGGAGAAAGTCCAAAAAACTGCCAGCATGGTTTAAAGGTGAGGTCAGAGAGGCTGTTGCTGCCAAAAAAGCAACCTTCAGGAAATGGAAAAAAGAGCCAAATGATGAAAACTGGAAACAGCACAAGCACTGGCAAGTTAAATGCAAAGCATTGATAAGGCAGGCAAAGCGGGAATTTGAAAAGAAACTTGCTGCGGAAGCAAAAACACGAAATAAAGACTTTTTCAAGTACATTCGTAGCAAAAGGCCTGTGAGAGAGTCAATTGGACCGTTAGATGATAGAGGGGTAAAAGGGGCAGTAAGAGGAGACAAGGCTATAGCGGAGAGACTGAATGAATTCTTTGCTTCGGTCTTTACTGAGGAAGATGTAGGGATGTTACCCAAGACTGAAGTGGTATTTAAAGGTGATACTGCAGAGGAATTGAGAGAAATATCGCTACACCGGGAAGATATATTACAACTATTTGATAAACTGAATAGTAGCAAATCACCTGGACCGGATGGTATACATCCCAGAGTGTTGAAAGAACTGAAATATGAGATTGCAGACCTGCTATTGGTAATCTGTGAACTTTCATTAAAATCATCTGTAATACCTGAAGATTGGAGGGTCGCCAACGTAACACCAATTTTTAAAAAGGGTTCCAGGGGTGACCCGGGAAATTACAGACCGGTGAGCCTGACGTCAGTACCAGGGAAAATGGTAGAAACCATCATAAAGAACAAAATTACGCAGCATGTAGATAGTCATGGCCTAATGGGAGACAGCCAACATGGCTTTAGACAAGGAAGATCTTGTCTTACTAATCTGATATGTTTTTTTGAAGGTGTGCATAAACAGGTAGACAAAGGTGAGTCGGTTGATATAGTGTATCTGGATTTTCAGAAAGCTTTTGACAAGGTCCCCCATCAGAGACTTTTGGCAAAGCTAAAAAGTCATGGGATAGGAGGCAGTGTACTATTGTGGATCGGGAACTGGTTAAAAGATAGAAAGCAGAGAGTAGGGCTAAATGGCCAATATTCCCAATGGAAAAAGGTGAATAGTGGAGTACCCCAGGGATCTGTACTGGGTCCGCTGCTTTTTGACATATTCATAAATGACCTGGAAAAGGGAATAACGAGTGAGGTTATCAAATTTGCAGATGACACAAAACTGTTTAAAGCTGTTAAAACCCAAGAGGAAAGTGGAAAACTGCAGGAGGACCTGGATAAATTGGAAGACTGGGCATCCAAATGGCAAATGAAATTTAATGTGGACAAGTGCAAAGTCATGCACCTAGGAAAGAACAACCCGCACTATAGTTACTCGATGCAAGGCTCCACATTAGAAGCCACCACCCAGGAAAAAGATTTAGGAGTCATCGTGGATAACATGTTAAAACCCTCCACCCAGTGTGCAGCGGCGGCCAAGAAAGCAAACAGAATGCTAGGTATCATAAGGAAAGGGATGGAGAATAAAACAAAAGATATTATAATGCCTCTGTATCGCTCCATGGTACGACCGCACCTTGAATATTGTGTGCAATTCTGGTCACCGTATCTTAAAAAGGACATAGCGTTATTAGAAAAAGTACAGAGAAGAGCCACCAAATTGGTGAAGGGGATGGAAGGCTACTCCTATGAAGAGAGGCTAAAAAGGTTAGGGCTCTTTAGCCTGGAAAAGAGACGGCTGAGGGGAGATATGATAGAGGTCTATAAATTAATGAATGGAGTGGAACAGATAAACGTGGATCAATTGTTTACGCTATCAGAATATAGAAAGACTAGGGGACATGTAATGAAGCTACAGGGTAAACTATTTAAGACAAATAAGAGAAATATTTTTTCACTCAACGTGTAATCAAACTCTGGAATCTGTTACCGGAGGATGTGGTAAGGGCTGATAGTATAGCTGGGTTTAAAAAAGGTTTGGACAAGTTCCTGGAGGAAAGGTCCATAAACCACTATTAAAAAGGGACCCAGGATATCAATGCTTGACCCAGTACAAGCATTGTGGAACTTGTGTCTTTTGGGGAAACTGCTAGGTACGTATGACCTAGATTGGCCACTGTTGGAAACAGGATACTGGGCTTGATGGACCTCGGTCTGACCCAGTATGGCATGTCTTATGTTCTTATGTTCTTATGTCAGGGATGAACTGTGGAAACTGGGCGGCGCCCACAGCATCATACTTTGACTTCAGCATGTCATTACACTGGAGTTCAATTAGCTCCATTTGGAGGTTGGTTGGTGCATTTTCCACATTAACTGCAAAGGGATTACTGAGCAGTTCAAACCTACATTTCTGGACATCAAAGTCGGCAAATCGCCGGCTAAACTCAGCGCCGAGTACACTGAGTTTTTCAGCAAACTGTGCGCATGGGAACAAGTTGGTAAAGAACTGCGTTTTCATGGTTTGGCAGCAGGGAAAATGGCCAAGGTTTCCTTGCAGCATCTGATTCTCCCACAGGCACAGTTTAGTTTTAAAAGCCCTCACTGCAGCGTACATGTCTGTGATGATGCGCCCCCGCCCCTGAAGCTGCAGGTTCAGCGCATCGAGATGGCTCGAGATGTCACACAGAAAGGCCAGCTCACACAGAAACTTTTTCTCCCGAAGCTCTGCTGTGTCCTTCCCTTTGCTTTCCAGAAACTGACATATTTCCTCATGCAGCTCAAAACATCTATTCAGTACTTTTCCTCGGCTTAACCATCTCACCTCTGTGTGATACGGCACGTCTGCGTATTCCGAACCACACTCCTCCAGAAAAGACTTAAACTGGCGGTGATTCAGACCTTTGGCTCTTATAAAGTTAACTACTTGTGTTACTGTGGTCATAACATGTTCCATCTTTAGGGCTTTGCCACACAATGATTCCTGATGTATGATGCAGTGATAAACAGTTAGTTCACCTGCACAGTTCTCTTCCTGCATCTTCTCCCGGACCCTTCCCACCAGTCCACTTATTTACCGCACATCGCTGGCGCACCATCTGTTGTTAATCCCACGAGTTTATCCCACGGCAGCTTTATTTCAGTTACGCATTTGGAAACCTCCTCAAAAATTTCCTTTCCTGTGGTTGTGCCATGCATTGATTTGAATCCCAATAGCTCCTCCGTAACACACATATTTGAGTCCACTCCACGGATGAAGACTGACAGCTGAGCAGTATCAGATGCGTCGCTGCTCTCATCCACAGCAAGGGAGAATGCAACAAAATCTTTTCCCTTTTCCAAAAGCTGGTCATACAGATTGGTGGCAAGATCACATGTGCGATCAGCTACTGTGTTTCTGCTCAGGCTCACGTTTGAAAAGGCTTGCTTTTTCTCTGGGCACACGATGTCACAAACTTTCAACATGCACTTTTTCACAAACTCTCCCTCATTAAAGGGCCAGGCTGATTTTGCGATCTCTGCTGCCACAATATAACTAGCCTTTACAGCAGCCTCACTTTGTGATGTGGCTTTTTTGAACATATTCTGTTGTGAAACCAAACTTCTTTTCATCTCCTCCACTTTCTGGCTCCTTTGAGTCATGTCCAGGTCCTTGTACTTGTCATGGTGTTTTGTTTCATAGTGTCGTCGAATGTTATACTCCTTAGTTATAGCCACGTTGACTCCACAAATCAGACAAACAGGTCTGTCTTTTACATATGTAAACAAATATTCTGTCTCCCACCTGTCCAGAAAGTTCCTGTTGTCTGCCTTTCTTTTTGCCATTTTTGGGAAGGGGTTCCACAGTGACAGTTGTAGCTTGAGATCGCTATGACTTCTGTCACACAGGAGAGGGCATTTCTGGGACCTGTCCTGATTGACGCGCCAAAACAACAGCAAGGCATTATGGGATTTGTAGTATTAGCGATGAATGAATGCGCTGTATAATACCGGCGGGCTAGCTCTAGTAGTCATTTGGTATAGCCTCGCGGGCCAAATATAATTACACTACGGGCCAAATTTGGCCCGCGGGCCAGAGTTTGACACCTATGCTGTACAGTCTATTCCTCCCCTTACAAGGGTTTTCTATTTACTGTCCGCTAAGCAGAAAGAGCCTGTATCATCTTCGCCACTTCAGAAACCCGTTTTTGACTATTTAGACCTGACTGGTTTCTTAGAGACCTCGGAACCTGAGACTATTCAAAGATCAACACTTCTGCTGACTTTGGCTTTGGAACCAAATCGTGACTGGCTGATGAAGATGCACTTTAAGACTAGGAATAAGTTATTTATGGGTGCTCCTATTAAGATGTTTCCTGATGTTTCAAAGGACAACCAAAAGAATAGACAGAATTTTTTATTGCTGCATCCAAAGGTTTTGCAGCTGGAGGGGTTGTTGTTTTTGTGAAATCCTTGTAAATGTTTGATAAAGTATCAGGGTGTGAATTATATATATTTTTTATCCCTCTCATCTTACTCAGTTTTGGTTAGTAAAAGTGTTTGTGTTCCACAGAAGTTAGGGAATCCATGAAGGCATGTCCTGTGATTTGAGTTTTGGTTTCTCCTTTATGGTGGACTAGTGAAATGCTATGCCTTTTCTTGGTTTGATAGGGCAAGGGGTGGGGCCTTGCCTCCCCCTTTGTCTATGTTTTTGATTGCTTTTTGTTTTTTTTCTGTAATAAGTAATTTCTTGTGTACATTTTGAAAATCGCATAAATAAAAAATTAAAAACAAAAACAAAACCTGACTATTCAAACTCTTTGTTGAGACCATGGGAACATATATTATTCAGATTATGGATCTCATATTCCTCATATTAAAATGTGTTTGAAATCTCCTCCCCAAGGGGTTACAAATGGGTAATGAAGCCCAGTGAATACCAACAGGGTCATTCTGAACCATAAGAACATAAGATATGCCATACTGGGTCAGACCGAGGTCCATCAAGCCCAGTATCCTGTTTCCAACAGTGGCCAATCTAGGTCATACGTACCTAGCAATATCCCCAAAAGACACAGGTTCCACAATGCTTGTACTGGGTCAAGCATTGATTATTCTGGGTCCCTTTTTAATAGTGGTTTATGGACCTTTCCTCCAGGAACTTATCCAAACCTTTTTTAAACCCAGCTACACTAACAGTCCTTACTACATCTACCGGTAAAAAATTCCAGAGTTTGATTACACGTTGAGTGAAAAAATATTTTCTCTTATTTGTCTTAAATAGTTTACCCTGTAGCTTCATTGCATGTCCCCTAGTCTTTCTATATTCTGATAGCGTAAACAATTCATCCACGTTTACCTGCTCCACTCCATTCGTTAATTTATAGACCTCTATCATATCTCCCCTCAGCCGTCTCTTTTCCAGGTTGAAGAGCACCAACCTTTGTAGCCTCTCTTCATAGGAGTAGCCTTCCATCCCCTTCACCATTTTGGTGGCTCTTCTCTGTACTTTTTCTAATAATGCTATGTCCTTTTTAAGATACGGTGACCAGAACAGCACACAATATTCAAGGTGCGGTCGTACCATGGAATGATACAGAGGCATTATAATATCCTTTGTTTTATTTTCCATCCCTTTCTTTATGATACCTAGGGGCATGTTTACTGAAAACCGCTATTTTGCGCGGCGCAAAATAGCGCACTAAAAGCAGCACTGAAGTGCTCTTAAGCGCCCCGCAAACGTGCGTCGAACCCCCGCACATGTGCGCGTCACACTAACGAGCCCCGCACAAGTACGGGCCCGTAAATGTCCGATAGAGGCGTGGAAAGGTCTACGGAGGGTGGAGGAAGGCCCCGGAGGGGCGGAGAGACGGGGTTAATGGGTGGGGAAGGGGAGGGGAGAGGCCCTTCGCACAGTTGCGGGGCCGAATTTCCATTGCAAAAATAGCGCGAGTGAACCACTCGCGTTAGAGGGGATTTAAAGGGAAGAGAAACCATTTCCGTCAGCAAAGTACAGCAAAACCGGGGAAACCTGCAAAACGTGAGCAGTGTGATACATGTGCACAGCACAAAAGTGCAATTAAAAATAGAAAATGACCACCACAAAAATATTAAAAATAGTAATTCAGTTGGGGAACAGTTATAGTGATGGGCAAAACTAGAAAACACACCCAGGAAAGCTCCAAAAAAAAAAATGGAAAGGTGTACGGAGCGGAGACTCGTCCAAAAAACATTTCCCTTTTTCTGGAGTTGTCCTGGGAGTGTTTTCCATGTTTGCCCATTAATATCACTGTAGCCCAGCTTGGTTATATTTTATCCCCCTTTTCCCGTGGTCATCTGTGGGCTTTACTTGCACGTTTGTCACCAGACAGGGTGAAGGAGCCCACAGTAGAAATGCACACAGCAGGCTTTGCGACTCCATCCTGCCTGTTACTATCTCCAGGGACTGCACTGTCCCTGTGGCCACAGTGTGGTGCAGCAGACAGAGCCAGTACCTCTAAGACCAGAGGGTCAGAGGTTCAAATCCCAGCTGGTGCACCTTCCAGCCCTGGCCATATATTATACCCACCACTGAACAACGATAGCACACACACCCCTGTCTTGCAGGGAACATAGGCATGGGGAGATCACCCATATTTTACCCAACACCACACACACACCACAACAATGGGCAATACCTACAGCCAAGTCGCCCAAATGCAGTCCCGTACTGACACATTGCAATCAGGTCATCTGCTTTCTCTGAGAGAAGCTCATGCCAGCATGTTGGCGGACGAGTACATGTGGTGCAGGGGGCAGTGGCCGCTAGCCACGGAAGACAGAGGCCTAGCCATGTGCAGGCTAGCACAGTCCACAGCAACAGACAGGCCCTGCCGTATCCACAGTCATGGACTATCCAGGGAATTCAGCCAATCTGTGACTACACAGTGGTGCAGTGCACACAGACAGTGCATACAAGAACAGAAGGTCACAGGTTCAAAGACCAGCTGGGGCTACCACCAATCCTGCCCACATATTTTCCCCACAAATAAACAGTGACAGTAAGGACACACCTTTAGTGACGAGGACATATGCAATGTTAATACGTCTATCTTTTACCCCACTGAGCACAGACACCATGAACAGGGGCAGAACCTACAGCAGAATCCCCCAAATGCAGTCCTGGTGGGCCACACACCAGTCAGGTTCCATGCTGCCACTCATACAAATGCCTGTGCTGTATATCTATGCACCACCCCCACGGCATGTAGATGTAGCTCATGCATATTCATGAGGGACAGCAGGAAGACCCGAACAGTGTGATGCAAAACTGGACCGGATTTGGGAAGCGCTGCCGTAAAGCAGCAGCCAACAGGGGCAGACACACCCACACCCACACCCACAGGCCCCATTGGCCAATGTCTCCTGTAGAGGCAGAACATTGGACCCTGCGTGCATCTCCCAATACTAGCACCTGCATACCTTAGCAATGTCACCCTACACCTGAGGTTCACAGCTCTGAAACGTTTGCTAAGAGTACAGGCTGATAGATATCCCTACGTTACGCACATACTGCTAGTTGACCCCATCCGAACAATCTGTTTGGTATCTGCGGTGCGTGCTCCAGGCCTGGCCTCTGACAGTGTTCACCACCCTGGGGAGTGACCCCCAGCAGTACTGCGTACCATATCCATGCCTGTGCCGTGCCCAGGACCGGTGTGGTGGGCAAGGCTAATCATCCCCTCAATAGTAGCACAATGCTGGCATAGGTGTGGGAGTGTGTGTCTGTCTATACAGTGTGGGTTGGCTGCAAACACCTTCCCCAACCCACACTGCCAGCACTACTGCCAGTATTGGCCTGCCAATGTGCATAATGAGAGCAAGGTACCATGGGTATAGGTCAGACATGGTGGGCTGGCCAGGATGCATCTGCACAGGGCATAGGACACTGGCTGTGACATTGTAGTGCCCGGCCACCACCTACACAGACAGGGTGACCTCCGTATGTGCTGCTGGGGGAGCACTCTCACCCTGAGTGTGCAGTGATGACATCATGGCTAGGCACCCCCATAGTGCTGTATTGTGTTTCTCTCTTGTGATATATATGGGTTTCCTGTTGGGGCCTCCTCACAGAACTCTCTGCTTGTGTGTGCTGCCACCCCAGTTTTGGGTGCATGCATTTCCATCAGGGCTAACCAGCAGACTGTTCACAGCTGGTATGTGTCTTTATGGAGTGCCTTGCAGGGTGCAGCGGCTGATGGCTTGCTGCAGGAGAATATCAGATAGTGCTGGGGTGCATCTTTGGATATCCAGGCCTAAAGTCTGTCTGATATTGTGTTATGGATGGGTGTGGAGTTGCTTGGACTGCCCTGTAGGTTGTCTGTTCCCAAGCAGGACTGGGGTTTGATGGTCTACTCTACTGCCATTGGTGCAGGGGGGGGGGGGGGGGTAGGATGGGGATCTGTTGGTGGGAGGCACTGTTTGCCACCTTCAAGGGGGGGGGGGGTACCTTGACCACCTAGGGGTCCATGGGGGTTTCCACTAACTGAGACAGACAGAGATATCCAAGATGTTTCTGCAGCACCTTCCCATCTCACAGGTTAGTACTGTTTTGGAGCTCTGTCATGGCCTCATTCAGCCATGGCTGGTGTTGTGGACCTGGTCCTGGGCGCCACATCACACCCTCAGGGTGAGCACAGTACCCGCACAATGTGACGGTGTGTAGCTACTCTTTGCTGGTAGTCCACCCGCTCAGGACCCCCTACCAGGCCGAGGTGCTGTGTGGGTGCACACGGACAATTCCCCCTACCAGCTGTTTCCACGGACAAGGTGGATGTGTTCGGTACTTGAACATTCAGACAAAAATTCCGACAACAAGCAGTTGTACGTGTACAAATGAGTTGTACATGTTGTTTTGGACCTGGGCAGGATGGGGCGGAATGTTGGCATGGAGGAGATATATTAGTGAGAAGAGTAAGGGCAAAAGTGGTATTCTCAGACTCAAGGGTGCAGGGGGGGGATTTGTAGAAGCTGATAAGGATAAAGCAGAATTGCTTAACAAATATTTTTGTTCTGTGTTCACAGATGAAGAACCAGGAGCAGGACCTCAGAAAACACCCACAAATAGGAACAGAAGCGAGGGACATCTTGAACAATTTTCAGAAGACTGTGTTCGTGAGAAACTAGCTCAACTTAAAGTAGACAAAGCGATGGGACCGGATGGGATACACCCTAGAATACTGAGGGAACTTGGGGACGTTCTAGCAACTCCACTGACTGACCTTTTCAATGCCTCGTTGGAGTCGGGAGTGGTGCCAAAGGACTGGAGAGAGGCTCATGTGGTGCCTTTACACAAAAGCAGAAGTAAGGATGTGGTTGAAAACTACAGGCCGGTTAGTTTAACTTCGGTGGTGAGTAAATTATTGGAAACACTGCTGAAAGAGAAAATAGTGAGGTTTCTGGAGTCCAGCGGATTACAGGATCCGAGGCAGCATGGATTCCCCAGAGGCAGGTCTTGTCAGACAAATCTGATTGATTTCTTTGACTGGGTGACCAGGGAGTTGGACCAAGGGAGAGCTCTAGATGTGGTGTATTTAGATTTCAGTAAAGTCTTTGACACTGTTCCTCACATGCGACTTATAAACAAACTGAGCACCCTAGGGATGGACCCTAAAGTTACTGCTTGGGTTAGAAATTGGTTGGGTGGGAGGCGACAAAGAGTACAAGTAAATGGAGCTCACTCTGAGGAGAAGGATGTTGCCAGTGGTTTGCCCCAGGGATCTGTCCTTGGTCCGATTCTTTTTAACATCTAGTTAGTGATATAGCGGAAAGGCTGTCGGGTAAGGTTTGCCTCTTTGCAGATGATACCAAAATCTGCAATAGAGTAGACACCCAGGAAGGTGTAGATAACATGAGGAGGGATCTAGCTAAGCTTGAAGAATGGTCTAGAATTTGGCAGCTGGGATTTAATGTTAAAAAATGTAAGGTCATGCATTTGGGATGCAGCAATCCAAGGGAGCAATACAGTATAGGAGGTGAAGTACTTTTGTCCACTAAAGAAGAGCGGGACCTGGGCGTGGTTGTGTCTGATGATCTTAAAGTAGCTAAACAGGTAGAAAAGGCAACGGCAAAAGCTAGAAGGATGCTTGGGTGCATACGGAGAGGAATGGCTAGCAGAAAAAAGGAGGTGATAATGCCTCTGTATAAGTCTTTGGTGCGCCCTATTTGGAGTATAATGTGCAATTCTGGAGACTGCACCTTCAAAAGGATGTGAACAGGATGGAGTTGGTACAAAGGGTAGCTACTAAAATGATTAGTGGGCTTCATTATAAAGCATATGAGGACAGACTTAAGGATCTTAATATGTACACCTTAGAGGAAAGGCGGGATAGAGGTGATATGATTGAGATGTTTAAATACCTCCGTGGCATAAATGTTCAGGGAGAGAGCCTCTTTCAATTGAAAGCAAGTTCTGCTACGAGGGGACATGGGATGAGGGTGAAGGGAGATAGATTCAGGAGTGATATGCGGAAATATTTCTTTACGGAAAGAGTAGTGGATCCATGGAATAGTCTCCCAGTGGAGGTGGTAGAGATGAGGACAGTAACTGAATTCAAAAAAGCATGGGACCAACACAGAGGATCTCTAAAGGTAAAAAGTGGACTGTTGTAGTTGTTGATATGGAAGGACAGACTAGATAAGCCATGTGGTCTTTTTCTGTCATCATGTTTCTATGTTTCTATGTTATGTTGTGTGACTGGATAATATTGCAGATAGGTTGTAGATAAATATTACACAGAAGGGCAGATTATGAAGATCCCTGTGGGATACCCTGAGGATGAGTGAACGAGTTAGATAGGTTATTTTTGAAGCAAACCTGTTGGGTGCAGTTGGACAGGTAGTCTTGAAACCATTGGAGAGTATTACTGCGTATGCCCAGGTGTTTTAGGTGGGTGATTAGGATGTTGTAGTTTACAGAGTCAAATGCGGGAGATATATCTAGGAAGATGAGGATGAAAGCATATTGTTGATTCTTGGGACCTATCTAGATGAGCTGGGGGAGAGAACAGGATGGTGGGCCTGCTCAGAGACAAACTACGATTCAGACTGAGGGCAGGGGAAAGTGGGGGCCATGTGCAAAAGTCAGGGTTGAATCACGAGACAGTAAAGCAGGGCTATGTGCAAAGAACACAGTCTCTCAATGGTAGGGCCAGCAGTGCACATTAAACCCATGTGGCATAAGTGATCTGAGATTCCCACCTAGACATTTATTATTAAGAGGCTCCATAATGGTTGTACAAAAAAGTCCCCAAAACCAGTGTCAGCAGAAGTCCCATCCTTAGTGACATGACAGGTGCCTTATCCAGTATGGAGCTGATTTTGTGCAATATATCCACCTCTACAGTAACACTGACACTGACACGGTAGGCTCATATGGTCCATGATGTGACTGCGATGATGTGTGCTGGGGCCTCTGCCCCAGATGAAGTCCCTCATAGAGATGCATTTGTTTGATGTAGGCTGCCTGTGGCAGGGCTGGGCATCTGTGGGCATGCCCCATCGGCACAATTCCATTCCAGCCGTTACAGCCTCTGTGTGCCCTGTCAGAACTGGACACACAGAGGGAGCCACAATTCTGATCCCGCGGGGCACCCCTAGCCCCACAGGACCAGACTCGCAAACAGACCTGTACGTGCAGGCCAGGTCCACAAAGTGGCCTTGCCTGCATGTACAAACCTTCCCCAGCTAAATTGGTCTTGCCTGTAGAGCTACAGTGCCATTGTGTCCAGTCGCCATGACACAGCTACTTCATTGTATGGCCACGATCCACAGGCACCAGCACCTGTGACCCTTTACCCACAGCCTATCCCCTGATCCTGCCTCCCTAGGCTGGGGACAGGCTGTGGAGGATGCTCTCTGCCCCTACCCACTTCTCTCAGCCCCAGGCCTGTGCTCCATTGTCGCATCAGGGAACCTATTCCACCTCAGAGGTGGAAGACATTCCCTGTCTATGCTGTTGGCCCCAGACATGCAGGGCCAGCATTGGAATTCACCCTGTACATCCAGGGTCAGCAAACACCCATGACCCACCTTGACGTTGCCCTCATCCACCCCTATGCCGCCCCGTCTACCTTCCCTATACAACGTGTGGGGATGTTAGACTGGATCGGGAGGGGGTGCGGATAGTGGGGATGGACATCCCAACTATTTGTGGCATGGACTGAGCCTGCATGTGTACATATCTTGGCCCACCATGCTGTGAGCCATTCAGGCCACTGCAGGCAGTCACTACCCACCCACCCCCTCCCCCCTTCTGCCACTACATGCCCTCCGGCCCCAGGTGACCTGGGACAACATCCATATCATTCCTGTCATCCAGGGCCACAGACCATCCACTGTCCCCCTTTCTCCACCACCACCCTGACCCTTTCACACCCCTGCCTAGCCTCTTGTTACGGCCACCTTGTACATACCAAGAGGTTCGCGAGGGTCAGCAAAGGTGGCCAGTTGGCAGGGATAGATGTCCACATGGGACCCCCATCCCCACTATTCAGGCCTCAGACTGACCGCCTATGCAGATATGCACATGGACACAGTGTTTCAAGTTAAACATTTTTATTGATATTATTTACATATGTGGATACATCCCATGGGGCCTCATTGTGATGACCTATGTGGGGGTCAGAAGCACCTCCATTAGCCACTCCACGACCCGTGTGAGGGCCTGGAGGTCCTCCAGATCCCATGTAGGTGATCAGAAATGAGCCCCAATGATCCTTCTACAGCTGCCTGCTCTGCAACCCCCTGCCCCCTCCCGTCCCCTCGCTCCACCCTCTGCCCCCTTCCCTCCCTCCACCTCCTGCCCTTCCCATCCCCTCCCTCCACCCACACTGGGTGTCCCTGGGTGGGATGGCCCTGAGTTCTCGTTCCTCCAGGGACTCCTCCTCCTCCCCCTGCTCCTCAGGGCCATCTACTCAGGGGTACCATGCTTCCCACCCTGAAGTGACCTAGCCAGCCTCCATAGCACTGTCCAGCCTCTCCTCTCAGGGGAGTGGGACGCCTCCATGAGGTCCAGAATGACCACCTCATCCTCACTCTCCCCTGATGGGGAAGTGCTGGATAGTACTATGGGGCTGGGTTTAATTGGGTGGTTCAATGTGGTGGTGGTGGAGGAGCTCCATGCTGCAGCTGGTGCCGGCTGCTCCTCCTCCCCCTCCTCAGCCGCCATCTCACCATGGGCCACCTCTTCCTCCTCTGCCATGGGGGGGGGGGGGCTGCCCTCAACTGGGATGGCTGCGGAAGGGATGCAGAGAGGTGGCTGTTAGTTTCAGTGGGTGGGGGTGTTCGACCGCCATGTCCCCATTGTCAGATACCTCCCATGCTCTGTCTGCTGTTGCCCCTGCAATGCCCAGACACTCCAGCTCTGTGCAATGTTTCATGTCATGGCCCCATTCCTGTGCCATTCCCTCATACTCACCTCGCTCCCGCTGCAGCTGCTGCAGGATGCGCATAAGGAGCCACAGATGATTTCTCTCCATCACCACTGATAATTTTGCTGCTGGAGTGTCGGCGGCAGGATTTTCAGCAGCAAGAAATTTCGGCGGTGATTGGGGACCTGCAGAAGGCAGTGACTTGGGAAGATAGGTGTTCTTTTTATTGGTTTTTCTCACATGTGTTACACTCTGAGGGTTTGCAGGGGGCAGCTACTACTGAAAATGTTGATGTGGAATCACTATTTTAATAAAATGGAATTATATTGAACAGGCAATTGGTAGGAGTATTTTAGAGCCTGATCGAGCCTAGTTCAAAGTTAATCTTTACCATTGTCCCTATCTTCTTGGATTCTGGGGCTCTTTTCTCCTTCCATATGCACTGTTTACCTGATGTGTTGTGTGACAAATGGTAGAGTGGTCTGCCTTGCAGTATTCATATGATTTACATTCTGGAGGTGGCCTTTTTGGGCCTGTGTCATGGGATGGGGGAGGTAGGGGTTATACTCAGGTGTCATATGCAGGGATGTTTCTTTGTGGACACAGTGGTGGCTGCATGGGGCAGTTTCACATTGGAGGTGTTGTTGTTGTGGACAGTATCAGTCCTCATGGGGCAAAGGGTGGACCCAGGGTTCTCTTAGGGGACTGGTGTGGTGGTTGGTGGGGGGGGGGGAGGCCTAGGTCAGCCATGTGTTGTCTTTACTAGCACCATGTCTCTATGTGTCCACTATGCTGTATTTTGGCTGACTGTATTGGCCCATGTTGCTGCACTGTTACACACAGTAGGTTTTTTTCACTGTGTTCAGGTTTCCTTTCCATGTGTGCTTTCCCTTTTGTCCATTCTGCATTTTTCCACCTTGCTTTCCTCTTGGCCATTGTGTTTCTGGTTGCCTGTTTCCTGTGTGGGCCTTGTTTTGTGTGTTTACTATCATTTGGTTGTGTGGTGGGTCCAGTTTAGCCCCTGTTCCTTTTACCCTTTCACTTTATAGCTACTTTCTGGCTCTTTGCACTGTTTTTGTCCCAACACATGCATTTCCCCTGCCTCCTCCCTTTCCTGCTTTGCCCTACTTACTGTGCCAGGGTGGTCCGAATCCTTTCCCAGCCTCTGCGTGCTGCAGCTAGGGCTGGCCTTCAGTGGCCTGTGGAGAGCAGGGTTGCCTCATTTTCAATGCAGAGCAGGTGGGTCTCTGCTTCCTAAAGGTTTACTTGACTGGTGGCCATTTTCCAAGGGTCTGGCGGCGGCAGGGGGGGAGGGCTTATAGTATCCCGTTTCTTGTCGCATGTGGACAACTGTGCAGGTGGATGCATTTTTGGGACTACATATTTGTGGCATATCATGGAGATTACACATGTTACGTACCACGAGCGAGACCTTATGCGCAAGTTGCAAGTTCAGCAGATAGATGTATAACCCCATATTCTGACACATTTATTTATTTTATTTATTTATTAACATTTCTTATATACCGCACTATTTGACATCAGCGCGGTTTACATGGAACAGAAACATCCGACAAAATTACATATGTCTGGTCTTACAATTAACAGGAAGTAAAACCTGGATAACAGGGGAAACTATTTACATGAAGAGTGTCGCAAGAAAAGGAGACTGTTTGGTGGTTTACAGTGTTAGGGACACATGTTGTGAGGGCTTGCCTGCCTGATTGCCACTGTTGCTGATGTTCTCGCTATTTAAGTGGGGATGAGGTTCGGTGTTGTCTGTGAAGTATTTGATGAAGAGGAAATGTTTAAGGGCCTTCCTGAACTGGCTCAGATTGGGGATTGCCCTGATGTGTGCCGGTAAGGTGTTCCACAGTCTTGGGGCACAGAGTCTGAAGGCCCTGCTAGCTGTTGTCGAGGTGCATCTTGTCATTTCTTTCGGGATTGTTAGCATGTTTGACTCTGCGGTTCTTCTTGGTCTGTTAGGTGCGATTGGTTGGATGAGTTCAGATAGGGAGGAGGAGGAGAACCCCTTGCCAGCTTTGAAGGTCATCAGCAATGTCTTAAAAATAATCCTGGCTTGTATGGGGAGCCAGTGTAACTGTTTCAGGAGGGGTGTTACATGGTCTCTCCTGGATGCCCTGAAAAGCACCCTCGCTGCACTGTTCATAGCAAGTTGCAGGGGGTTCAAAGTGGATTGGGGGAGCCCTTGTAGTATGGAGTTTGCGTAATCGAAATGGGGAATGATCAGGGCTTGGTAAATGGTACGGAAATCATCTGGATCGAGTAACGGGCGTAGGTGTCTGAGGGATCTGATCTTGAAATAGATTGCTCTTACGGTGTTGGCTATGTGCTTCTTCATGTCCAGGTTTTGATCCAGAGTCACTCCAAGGTATCGTGTAGTGTTTTTTACTTGTAGTTCGGCATCATTTACTTTCACACAGTTGGGTGGTATGAAGTTCAGATTCCTCGAGATGAAAAGAACCTCCGTCTTCCTGTGCTGAATTCGCAGATTCTGTGAGAGTAGCCACTCCGATATGGCATTGAAGCAGTTGGTCAGAGGGGCGAGGTCCAGTTTATCCAAGGATACTGGCATATATAACAGGACATCATCAGCATATATCATACAACTGACATTGAAAGATCTAATGATATTGCAGATGGGTTGGATGTATATGTTAAACATCAAGGATGATAGAGAGGATCCTTGCGGCACTCCTTGACTTTGTTGGAAAGGTTCCGATATAGCCCTGTCTGCTCGTACATGCTGCCATCTACCGGACAAGTAGGATTTGCACCATTCGAGCGCCGTTCCGCTGATACCTTTCTTTCTTAGTCAGATAAGAAGAATCTCATGGCATACTGAGTTGAAGGCTGATGCTATATCTAGGAAAATGAGTGCGAACCCCTGTCGGATGTTGTCAATGCCGGCAATTATATTGTTGAAAAGGGTGGTGAGTAGTGTTTCCACTCCATGTGACTCTCTGAATCCATGTTGGCATGGATCTAGTGGGGCAGCAGAGTCAATATGATCCTGTAATTGCCTATGCACTACTTTTTCAATAATCTTTGCGAGCATAGGTATACTAGATATAGGCCTGTAAGACTCTACCTTCTGGAGGTCTGACTTGGTGTTTTTTAATAGAGGTCTGACAGAGGTCTGCTTGAGAGTAGATGGGAAAGACCCATTGTTGAAGGATCAGTTTATGATACTGGCTATAATTGGAGAGAGGTCACTTCGCAGATCTTTTATCCAGAATGCCGGACAAGGATCTGTGTGTGCGGTGGTAGTATTAAGGGATAAGATGGTGTCTTCGATAAGTTTTTTTGATGGAGTAGAGAAGGATGTTAGCGATGCTGGGCACTCTTGATCATCAGGGGGGACCGGTATTACTATTTTGTCGGTCTTGCACATTTTGGATTGCATGTAGACTGCAAAATCCTGAGGGTGGATATTGCACTGGTGCTCAGGGGTTGGTTCTTTAGCAAGAGTTTTGACTAGGTTAAACAGGTCATGCGGTTTATTTAATGACCGTCTCAGGGTATCTGTGTGGTGTTGTCTCATCTTATCCGTGATGGCTTTGTGGTGGGCAGCTAGCTGTTGGGTGTATGCTGTCTGGTCACTGCTGGTGCGTGACTTCCTCCAGCACTTCTCAAGCCTCCGTAGGAGGATTAGCGATGCTCTCAGGTCGGCTGTGAACCATGGGGATGACGCTCTTTTCTTCGGGATCTTGTTTGTTGGAGGACGGATCGCGATCAAACTGAGTTTGCTGTTCCAGGTGGTGATCAGCTCGTCTAGGTTTAGGGAAGTCTCATTGATGAGTGGAAAGGTTGCGGCTAGGATGCGTTCTCTATTGATCGGATGGAAACTTCTGGCAGCTGGGCTAGAGATTTTGTTTGGATCGACTTTGATCTTTGGTTGATTGTCGTGAATAGGCATCTGAAAGGTGATGAGCTTATGATCAGACCATGGGACTGCTGTTACTGACAGCATGATGGTTTGTGGTTGGTCGCAAACTGCCTGAGGGGCGAATATAAGGTCTAGTATGTTACCCTTCACGTGAGTAGGTTCCTGCACTACTTGCGAGTATCCCAGGATCTCTAGCGCTTCTATGAGTGCGGCTGATTGATTGTCTTGTAATGATGGCAGATTGATGTCCCCTAAGATCCAATTCGGTTTATTTGGAAGCTGGATGTTGGACGCTAGGTTTATTATAGTTGGTAGGTCATCTGGAGCGGCTGATGCCCAGGTGAAGAATCGCGTCTACATTTTGGATGTACATGTTTTGGCCGTGCACATCTGCCCTGCATGTCTTTCTCAGAATCAGGCCCCAAGTATTCAAAAGTATGACAAGACTGAATACAATACAATATTAATGGGACTTTGGTGTTTTGCACACAAATATTGCTCTAGTGTTCCATTAAACACATCTTCAGTATCCACATAGTTTCTGATATTGAAAAGATCACTGGGACATCTGATTAAATGAATTACACCTATTGTCTCACAACTACTATGAAATTTCAAATGAATGCACTTCTCATCAGATAGAATCATGTTATCACCTGTCGGCAACTGTAGACAAACAGAACAGTGCTCACAAGGACGATGACCTATTGAAACAGACAGGGATGGCTTCACTGACAAAAGCACAGAATGAACCAACATATCCTTTAAAGTCCAAGCTCTTTTGAAAATAAAGATTACATCTCAAATCCTGGATAGATCTGTAAAATCGACCAGAACTTCATAATGATCCATTTCACAGCAGTCATTCCAACATTAAAGGGCAAAACACAAAACACTCTATTTTCTTTTGATTTTTCAGTCGAATCAATAGCCATTGACGATCAGCAAGCAAGGCATGCTTATGCACCTTCTTGAAAAGGATATCCTCAGTTGATTCCATTATTTTTGCCTGCAATTGCAAAAATTGACCCTCTGGTAAATTTTCTTTTAAATGATGCAGAAGACAACTTCCAAAATGGAAAAGAATATTCCTGGACAATGGTTTGAGATAAACTGGAAATTTAAAATGATCATTTTATTTGAAATGGTAATATTTAAAAATGAATCTTATGAGTGCTTGATGAATATATAAAGTTCAAGTTAGAGTTATATCAATGAAGCCCATTCAAAAAAATGTAGTTCTTCAGCAGTTCCATCCCAAAATATCATCAATGAAATGCTTCCATAATACAATATTTTTTTATAAGGATACTCTGGTAAAAACATCTTCTCAAAGTTGTTCAAATAGATAATGGCAATTGGGGAGGCCACGGTGGCCCCTTTGTCATTGCCATTGTATGGAAAGAAAACTTCAGGGGTTTGAGCCTCAACTCTGCAGCAGCCATAGGCCAGTGAAATGGAGGCCTTTGTTGGAATTTGGGCTGAAGACAGAAGATAAGTTTTGTTTTGGGTCTTTCTGAACTCTGAAAACATTTTTAAATGAACATTATACTGTAAGGTCACAGAATATTTTTAAAATGCTAAAAAAACATTTTTTTTTTTAAATCTTTTATTTAAAATTTTGATACATGAGCAAGAAAACAGCCATACAACAACAAGATAATAACACCCGTCCCCTCCCACCCCACCCCCCCTAGAACCCCGCCTCCATGTGAGTCGTCATTAATGAACCACACACAATCACATTACACATTAGCAAGCCCATGTATATAATAAGACACAAGGCACAAATAAGTCCCAGTTACTCCCTCGGACAATTACACACCTATTCTTGCTGTCACGGCATATTTGCCCAACCACAGCCACTTGTCTGAGAGAAATTCCTGCCCATAATCGCTCCTACGCCCCATGTGATTAGAAGTGTGATCCTGCGCCTTCTCATAGCTGGCATAAAGACATACCATGCTCCACCACTGATGGACATCCAGCTTGCTAGAGTCCTTCCAGCACACCATAATGAGCTTTAAAGCTATGGCAACAAGGAAATCCAGTAAAAAATGCTTTCCTTTCATGTCGGGAAGGTCACTCATAGAGGAGCGCAAAATCACTACCTGCCAAGTGAGAGGATCCCGAAAACACAAAATCTTTTGTACCTTCTCCCAGACTGAGAGCCAGAAGGTTTGAACGTAAAGGCAATCAAAAACATGTGTTTATAAGTTCCAGGACTAAGGGAACATGACCAGCATAGATTGCCTGCTCCCACCTGCCATCTGGAGAGCCGATTAGGTGTGATAAATGCACGATGTAGCAAGAAGAATAAGGTTTGAGTTATACCCGCTGCTTTAGATACCCTACTGACCTTAGAGCACAGTAGTGCCCAGTCGTGGGAGGAAATATGAGTATCTAGATCAACCTCCCAACCTCTGCTACTACCTTTGAAGATGAACCTCCCTCCCTTAAATAAGCATAAAACTTAGACGCTATGCCAGGCTTGCTAGAATATGCAAGGGCCAACTCCTGCAAGCCCCAGGCCTGCGATAAGTTCTTACTTGTCACTCCAGCTTTTGATAGACAACTTATTAACTGAATCCACTGGAATTGACAGGCCATCGACAACTCAAACTCCTGCTGCAACCTTACCCAGGGTTTCCAACCCCCCGCCTGAAGCAGTTGGCCTACTGTCCAAATACCTTTTGCTTGCCACTGCCTCCACCCTATAGTTTTATGGCCTATCTTGAACACAGGGTTATACCATATTGGCATCGAGAGGGACACCGAGTTATCAGAGCCCATATCTCTCGCCAAGCTATGATAAGCCTCTTGGGTAGCCACAACTACATCCAGGGCTGCTGAGGAAGCCTGACACTTCATACCAATCAGTAAATATAGCGGGATCGGCTCAACCAGCCGCTTCTCCACCTCTACCCACACATGTGTCAGCCCCCCGCTCTCCCTGGGGCACCACAAAGCCCCTTGCTTAAGCAAGAAAGCCTGGTGGTACTGTCAGAAGTCTGGAAAGTTTACCCCACCCTTGTCCTTACTCGCTTTTAATTTACTAATAGCGATCCTGGGGGGCTTCCCTTGCCACAAAAAGACAGTGACTAACTTCTCCCACTCTTTATAAGCTTTCTGTGGAAAGGAGATCGTCAACATTTCTAGGATATAATTTATCTTTGGAGCTAGAGCCATCTTTATAGACTCCATGCGGCCCCACCAGGATAGGTGCAACGGAGACCATTTTGCCGTAAAGGACTGAATCAGCTCCGTTATATACCTACAATTAAATGTGATAGTCTCTTCAATGGAGCCACAAAATCTGACCCCAAAATACTTAATTGCCTTCGCTTCCCATAGAAAGGGGAAGTCCTTTATGTCCTCAGAGAAGGTAATCCTATTCATAGGGAAGGCCACGGACTTGAACCATTTTATCTTATACCCTGATACCTTTGAATAACTAGCAATAACCTTGAGTATCCCCTCCAGAGAGCCAGGATGCGAAAAAAGCAACAGGTCATCGGCATACGCCGACAACTTAATCTGGAGGTCACCTATCCAGATACCGCAAATCCTTTCCGAGTGTCTAATTAAGAGCCCCAAAGGTTTCAATGTCAAATTAAACAGAATCGGCGATAATGGGCATCCTTGTCTAGTCCCGCGATAAAGTGAGAAGGGAGCAAACAGCCGACCATCTACCAGGATATGCGCCTGTGGAGAGGCATACAGAACCTGAATTGAACTAATAAATCCCTCTCCAAAACCAAACCAACGCAAGACCTTCAACAAAAAGACCCATTCAAGCCTGTCAAAGGCCTTTTCAGCATCCAAAGAAATCCCAACCATAGGAGAACCAAGCAGTTCCGAAGCAGCCAGGAGGTTCAGCAACAGACGTGCATTATCCGACGTTACCCTACCAGGCATAAAACCACATTGGTCGGGATGAATCAGATCTGACGAGACCTTTGCCAGTCTAGTTGCCATAACAGATGCAAGTAGCTTATAGTCCGCATTTAACAATGAGATCGGCCTATAATTCTCCACCTTAAGGGCATCCCTCCCCGGCTTCTCTAGGACTACTATTGTGGCCTCATTGAATCCACCCACTCTGGGAGCCTGCTCATGCAGAAGTTGATAATACTTGGCCACAAATGGAAGGAGTTCCTCCTGAAACATTTGATAAAACTCAATGGGTATCCCATCTGGGCCTGCTGCTTTCCCTTTTTTTGCCTGCTTTTAGGGCCGTCCGAAGTTCACCCAAAGAAAGGGGAGCATCCAGTTCTGATGCCTGTTGCACTGAAAAAGAGTAGGATGCGGTATATGATCTAAAAAGTCATCACACTCCTTCCCATTGTCCCCTCTCTCAGAGGAATACAGCCCAGCGTAAAATGACCTAAAAGCCTCTGATATATCCGCAGTCTTGGTAAGCAGTTTCTGATTACTGGACAAGATTGCAACAATCTTAGTCCTCAGCTCTGGGGTTAAAAGTTGTAGCCAGCAACCTACCCGACTTATTTTGTTCCCTATTATAATGCATAATGCCTTCAATGCATGCGAGAGCTTTTCAGCTTCCACACTTAGAATGGTATTGTACTGAAATCGTAACTTTTGTAGGTGCAATAAGATACAGGGCTCCGATCTTGATCTTAAGAGTCTCTCCCCTGCCTGGATCTGAACCTCGAGCTCCTTCAATTCCAGCTTCCTCTGCCTCGCAGCCCTGATGGAAAAGCTAGTGATTTTGGCCCACAGGGAGGCCTTAAAAGCCTCCCACCATGCCCAACCATGGGTAGCCTCTGGAAGATTTACCATAAAATATTCCTTAATTACCCCCCTCATATATTCACAGAAATCTGGATCTGCCAACAATGACCTTTAAAAAAACCACCCGGATCTCCTAACGGAGACAGAATTTAACACTAAAGACAAAGAGATATCCGCATGATCCGAGACTGTACAGGCCCCAATTTGTGTGTCTATTACCTGAGAGACAAGGGACCTGGAAATCAGGAAAAGGTCAATCCTCGAGTGTGATCCATGCGGGGGCGAGTAGAAGGTAAACTCCTTCTGAGAGGGATAAAGCAGACGCCAGATATCTACTAGATTCATCTCCTGCACCATACCTTTCAGCACCATACCAGCACGGCTAGGTCTAATAGACCTATAAGGTTGTTGATCTATTAGAGGGTCCATCACGAGATTGAAGTCCCCCCCTAATACAAAATCACAATATGCTAATTCCTGTACCTCCTCAGCAACCCTATGAAAAAAGGACACGTCATCTGCGTTTGGACCGTAGACAGTCATTATACCAAGTGTCCGGTCCCCAATTCGGAGACGGACTTTCACCCATCTCCCACCCGGATCCGCCCGAGTCAGCTCGATAACCGGCTGAAGTGCCTTCCTTACCAAGATTATCACCCCATTCCTTTTGTGGCAAGCCTCAGCTACCCCTATCAGCATAAAGTGTCCCCCACCCATCTTCTGTGCTTCCCCTAGGGCCAGTCGGGTCTCCTGAAGTAGGATAACATCAGCTCCTTTCTTCTTGCAATATAACAGAATCTTTTTCCGTTTCATAGGGTTATTGATTCCCTTCACGTTCAAAGATAAGAATTTAAGTGTTCCCATTGCGAACCCTCAGCAATATAACAGACAGGATAGGGCATACTGCATAAACCTTAACAAACCCAACAACCATTAAATAGCAATCCCCCCCACATGGAGACAACCCAAACCAAGAACCCGAACTAAACTTTGGGTGAGTTATCCTGAACAAGGCTGCCCCTCAATCTCCCGACATCCCTTTTGCAATCATCTTTGACCCTCCCCCCCCTGTATAACAGACATTACCCCCTCGAACAACAACAAAAACCCCCCAAAACAAAATGTCCCCCATCCCATCCCATTGTATCCCCCCTCCCCCCTCCCCCAACCCCCCCCCCATGTCCTACCAAGCCATTGACCAGAAGGCCAAACTCAAAGAAGCGGGAGGGGGTAGGGAGAGCAAGAGACAAAGAAAAAACAAGATATAGAAAAGAAAGGGGGAAGGGAAAAGGAACAGAGAATATCAGGAAGAAGAACTTGCACCCATAGTACTATATCTCCGACCCCCCATGTCCCCCTCCTCCCGAGCCTACCCAAAAGATGGCATATCAGTACACATCAATACTGACAAGAAAAATTCCAATACAAATACAAAGCAGAGCACCCTGCGCCCATCCAGACCCGGTGACCCAGTCAGCCCTGGCAACTGGAGGGAGTAGCAAACATTAGAGAAAAGTACTTCAGCGCATCAACATGGCTTCCTGTTCCTCTACAAACTTGCGGGTCCTCAAATGTGCGTGTCTGGTTGTGTAGAGTCACTCTTAGCCGCGCAGGAGAGAAGAGACCATACCGGGGCTGGAGGTGTTGCAGCCGCGGTCTAAGAGCCAACATCTGTCTCCACTTCTCGACTGTCGCCTTGTTGAAATCAGGGAAGAACGCAATGTTATGTCCGTCTAGGCTAACCGGCAGCAGAGTCCTCACCGCCACCATGATTTTCAAGGCCTGCTGATGCCTCAGCAGCCTCATGATAATAGGCCTCGGCCTGCGAGCTTGTAACCCTGCATGCATCGGCACTCGATGAGTTCTTTTGAACTCTAGCGGTGGGGTAAAATCCAAACGCAGGAGCTTCGGAAGGCTCGCTTCTAGGAAGGCAATCATATTTCCAGCTTCCGCGCCTTCAGGCACACCAACCATACGCACGTTGTTCCTGCGCGTACGATTGTTGAGATCCTCCAAATTGCGTTCCAACTGAGCGATTTGTTTGCTGTTGGTCAAAGTGAGTTTTAAGCGCTCTTCATGGCACTTGACCTTACTTTCAATTCCTGCCACTTTTTCTGCGAGCCCCATTATTTGCTCTTTCAACTCCTTAAGCTCCAAGATATCAGCCTGAACGCCCAAAAGCGTTTCCCCATTAGCCTCCACCAGTTCTTTAACGGCTTGGATTTCAGCGAGCATTTCCTGCATGGCGTCGGCACTCTCTCTCGGACCCAGCAACTTTTGCGGGGAGGGAGGGTCCGGCTTCTGTCTTTTGACGCCTGCATTCATCTCAGTACCAAAGTCCAGTTTACCAGACTTGCCCATCGCCATCACCATACAGTATCAAGTTGGAGGGGATTAAATCACTTCCACCTAACATGGGGTGAGCAGGATTTAAGACAGGATTGCAGGGAGAACAGGAATCAAGCAGCCATCTTGCTCCTGGCCAAGCTCCGCCTCCGCTAAAAACATTTATAAAATCTAGGGTTTCAGACCAATGAATGATAAAAGGTTGAATTCAGAAACTAATCTCTATTGACTAATGACATTGTTTCTTTGGTCCTTTTTCCCTTAAAGACATACAACTGCAATGTTTAATTTACAAGCGAGAATTGTCAGTTTGGAAATAATATAAAAAGGAAAGTACATTTTTTGTGTAAAGCAAAATAAAAGATTTCACCAAAGAAGTAGGAATTCTGCAAGAAGCTTCTCGAGAATCGTATAAATGACCAATGATTTCTAATACTGAATCTCAAGGAATATTTGTATGAAACGATTCAAAATCAATTGGAATATTCTGTGACCTTACAGTATAATGCTCATTTAAAAATGTTTTCAGAGTTCACATGTAACCAAGGTTAAACTGATATGCAACTGAGGAAAGCATTCCAAAATGGTAATAATATCTGCTGAATCTATAATATATGAAGGAGTGTTATGGATAAATGGATGCAAGAGGATATCAGAAAACACTGAAGGGTTCAAGTTAAAACCCCAATACACGCATCCTCGGATATTCCACCTGCAAAAAGGAATGTTCTCTTGACCTCAAAAAATCATTTGAATCATTTGATGTCAAAACATTTTCAACTAATTTTTGTTCTACGCTAGTAGGATCCAAGTCTGTTTGTAAATAAAACTTAGGGATGTGCTTATTAAAGGTTCAAGTGGTTAAAGGCCGTTAGCATGTGCTAAGTTCCATTGCAGACCATTTTATCCCTATAGCTGCAGTGGCATTTAGCACACGCAGACATTAGTGCGCCTTTAGTAAACATGCCTTTTATAGTCAGACACCAGACGTGTAATCTCCATTAAGAACATGAGAAATGCCGTACTGGGTCAGACTAAGGTCCATTAAGCCCAGTATCCTGTTTCCAACAGTGGCCAATCCAGGTCAAAAGTGCTTGGCAGGTTCTCAAAGTCCACAACTTCCACAATGCTCACTCTGGGGTAATCAGCGGATATCCCATGTCCTCTTTAATAATGATTTATGTACCTTTCCTCCAGGAACATGTCCAAGCCTTTTTTAAACCCAGCTACACTAACAGCTTTTACTACATTCTCCGGTAACGAATTCCAGAGTTTGATTACGCGTTGAGTGAAAAAATATTTTCTCTTATTAGTCTTAAATGGGTAGATAATAGATATTCTCAAGTATTCGTTACCACAATTGAACCCCCCCCCCCCTTTTTCTGCTGGTTTTATGGTTAAGGAAACATCCTTTTGTAATTTTTTTAAAGCTGTTCTTTCCATATGGAACAAGTTCTTATATCTAGATCATAAAAATTGATGTAATTATACAAAATGTTGAGGACCAGTAGGCAGCCAACTAGATTTGCTCCTGAAAGAATCAAAGGTCAATTCGTGAGTTGTAAAAAAAATATGTGATTCTCAGAGTCCCAATGAATCTGTATACATCAACCCTCATAGAAAAGGACAATTCTTTCTCTAACAATTTAAGCCGATATGCTGTTAATGGTTTGCCAGATAGATTAACTACTATAGATTCTTCATCTGTGATCTTGTATGAGGCTGTTCTAGATACTGTATCAGATGCTCTCTGTTTCAACCTGTGCATTGCGACCCTCTGTAACCTAAGAAAGGAAAATAAAATTTCTGAAAAGAGAGGAAGCATGCTCGTAAAAATGTCATTGTAAAAAATCTTGAAGTTATTTTTAGAAAATAACACATTCCACTGTATGAAAAACAAAATAACTGTTTTCTGTGGATTTAGTTAGGCATGTGAAAAGAAACTTAGATTGATTTCCTTCACCAAATCTTAACCCTGTCCCACTTTGCTGCTTAGAAGTGACTTCCTGAATGTATGAGCCAAACTCCCTCTCTAGCAAAATTCAAATCCATCCTTAAAACTCACCTTTCTGAGGCAGCATTTGATACCAGAATCCTGTTCAGGCAACAGAATTATCAATCTGGGCTCTACACTGGGGAGTACATCTCTCAGTTCTTTAGACAGAAACAGATTGCTGACCACATTTTACCTAAAGCACACTATCTGCTTCTTCTGTAGAACACAGCCTTTCCTATAATACACAAGCTCTTCATTTTCTTTGGTATTTCTGTTCAGTACAATACTATCAGGTCTACCTATGATGCACTATACAAGAAAAAAGTAATCTTTTTAAGAGGCACCCATTTAAAGTGCCTATGTTAAGCCTGTTTTACAAAGACAAGTAGGCGCCTACTTTTCGTTATCAAATACTAGCATAAATGGCATAACATGCATCTACATTGCAGGAGTGGACATTTACACCATCCCTAGAGCTAGTGAAGTCTATTCCCCAATTATTTCCCCCTTGCTGTCCCCAACGAAAGGAGTTTGTATGGGGAGGCTTAGACAGGGGCAGAAGGGAGGCGAAATGAGGGTGGACAATGGGCGGTCCACGGCCCTGGACGTACAGGGCCGATTCTGGAGTCGGACATATAAAGCTGGGGCTGGCAGACTAGATGGGGGACTTATTCCACCTCGGAAGTCAAATAAGTCCTCCTGGACGTTGGGGGATGGTAGGCCCGAGCTGCAGAAGTGAGACGAGGGGTGCAGGGGGTTCCCCACAGCCCGACCCTGGCCATGAGAGGCCAGATCGTGTCAGGCTGCGGGGAAAGGAACAGGTGGCTGGCGGCTGTGGGCCAGGAATTGTGGGTCCTGAATGGAGTTGCAGTGCCATGGCAACGGGACACCATGGCATCGTGGCTTCATTCAGGAGCCTGACTAAGTTAGCCGGGCAGGGGCCTGTATGTGCAGGCTGATCTGAATCAGGTCCTGGACTGCACGTGCAGGCCCATTCCCAATTCCAATCTCATGAGGCACGCGTAGCCCCCGCACGATCAGCATTGGGTCTGCCACTGTGCGTCCCGCTTCTGATCCGACGCAAAGGGGCCTGGGCAGCCAACTTGGAATGTACCTCAGTGTGAATATTCACACCTATATTTAGCAAGTATATGGGCATATTGTAGCATATTATAATCTAAGTGGGTACTTGCATGGCCTTCCAATGATCTACCTAAACTTCACTTACGTGCATGTCTACCGACAAAGTATGCGCCTTGATGCCAAGAAGTGGGATTTTAGACGTGCTGTCTAAGAGGAATCCGTAACATCCAGAGCATCATGTCCAAAATTCCAGGGGAGTGGCGACACTGAAAGGAGGTATGTGTAAGTGCCTTCAGAAATTGTGCCATCTCCATCCTGAAAGATGCACATCCCTGCAACCAGGCCAGATTCAGGCTTTGGCAGACAGTATAGCAAGGCCAGGTATGTGCATGTTTGCAGGCCATTTTTGAAATCTGGACATCCCCAAAATGCACATCTGCAGAAACAGATACATAGCTGTGTCATTTTCAGACATCCAAATCATGAACAGAGATTCTAAAATGACTACAATCCATCACCTGCATGAATTGTTATGCATATGCAACTGCGAAGTGCCATACAGTTCAGCACTTGAGAGCTGCATGAACAGAACACCCATGTATATAATGGAATGCTATTCTATACAGAAATAATCAGTTTTGATGTTCCCCTTTTATCCCGTTAGTGCTAGTTATGTTAGAATGTTATAGAGTCCTGTGTAAGGCCCTGTTGGCCATGTTATTTCATGTAACCGCTTAGACTTGTAGATTCACAGTACATAAAAATAAGTAAATAAATATTTCAAAAACTGCTATGTGCCAAATAGTATTCCAGCATATGCCACTGAAGAAACAGGCATAAACTCCTCAATGGTACTAAGCAAAGAATGATGGGCTTTCCTTTATGCCTCCTCAGATCTTGCTTTAAAGCCCCGGCATTGATCTCAAATTTCTGCTCTTCTGTGCATTTCTCTGCCTTCTGTGCTGCATAACTAATTGCTTTATCACCATACATTTACATGGATTTTAATTCACTGTGTATTGCTGTCTGCTTAAGGATTTGCACATAACTCATGCACAAAACTTGTTCCTGCATTGGTAGTTCACAAAATTGTGGGGATGGAGGGAAGGGGAGAAGTGGGGGAAGGGGAAGAGGGGAGGGGGAAAGGGGGGTCCCAGGTAGCTCATTCCCCTTCCTCCCCTCCTCCCCTCTCTCCACGTCACCCCTCCCTCCCTCCCCCCTTTCCCCTCCCCCCTTTTCACTTCCCCCCTCCTTCCTCTCCTTCCTTGCATGCCACAGACCCACCTTGTGAATGCTCCACTCAGTGGATAATGCACACAGCAATCTCATAATTGGGGAACATGTGTGGTGCCAAAGTTAGAAAATAAACAAATGAGAACAAAGCCTGCCAAACCTTGCTCTAGGCTAGGTATACATGGCCCTTCCCATGCTAGGGGAAATGTCGCCATGGCTACACTGTTGTTGCAGCATTTGCCAATATCTCAGTTATGTCCAATGGCTCAAAAAAACAAGACCACTCATAGCCATGAGTGTTTGTTAGAGTGACATGGAAACCACTCCATACAGGAAAGGTTGAAGGTTTGAAACCCCTTCCCCCCTCCCTGGACATATTGATTTTTTGTACATTAAGTGCATATCAGAAGGTGTCATGTAACAGATGCACAGCCTCTAACTGATTTTTACTGTGGAAGAAGCAAAGGAACCCTGTGCCCACTCAAAGTAATCAAGTACAGTATCCAGGAAGGCACAGATGTAAAAAAACAACAACAAAAAAAAAAAAACAACTTGCAGGTTCAGCAAGAAAAGCAAGAATCAAAAACAATGCATACCCTTCTGTCATCTGAACGATACATTTGGATCTGATTGCTTTCTGTGTACTTGTCTCACTCCAGTCTGACCACAGTCTGAAACCCTTTAATACAGGGTTCCCCAACCTGCCTCCTAGCCAGCTCATATTTTGTCCTATCCACAATGAATATGCAGGATAGAGGTTTGCTGACAGTGCCTGCATCATATGACAGTCTCTCTCATGCATATTCATTATGGATATCTGGAAAAGGTAACTGGCTGAGGAGTCACCCAGACAAGGATGGGGAAATTAGCTATAGACCAGGGGTCTCCAAATACAGACTTGAAAGTCTGCAAACCAGTCAGGCTATCAGGATGTACAAAATGAATATTCCCAAGAATAATGTGCATGCACTGCCCCCATTGTATTGAAATTACCAAAAGCATACTCATGAGTGATATCCTGAACACATGTAGCCCTATGTTATGCCACTGAGGGAGTTGAAGCTGGACTCTCCTCTACCCTCCACATGTACCTTCCAGACATCCTAATGCTTTGCTTCACAGTTTCATTTGCACTACTGCCCTGCTCAAAACACATACTGTCTGGTAGTCTTTATTTATTGTTTCTTATATACCGCACTCTTAAAAATCAGCGCAGTTTACATACAACAAGATTGTGCCGGGGAGCACTTACAATGAACTGTAGCTTTAAACTTGGAAATCAACTGGGCGTAACTATGTACATCAAATTCAACTTATTTACAAACTGTATCTGCAATATTTACTTACAATGACAATGTTCATGTGTTAATGGTTGGTTGCGTTTTGGAAGTGGGTAGAGTCATGCCATGTCTAGGATATGTACTGTAATGGTATGGTAGCATGTCAGTGCTACACCAACAGAATAGGACAGCATGCAGCAATATGGCCATCTTACATGACAATATTTGCTGGGACACCCCTGCCATTGCAATACCATGCCCTTGTTACTTGCAGATGCCATGTTTGGGGTACCAAGTGCCCTGAGAATCATTGTTGTATATCACATATCAGCAAAGAATAGTTGAAATGATTCCTAGGTGCATGTGGTTCCCTAATGCCAAGCACAGCCCTATGAAAACTGAATGCATAGGAGCACATTGGGGATGATGTCATGGGCATGTCATGTTACTTGCTGCCAGGGTTGTGAAATCTGAATGCTGGGGCCCATAGCTGTAAAAATGCCGGTGGAGATCAAAAGCTGGTTCACATTGTATGTCCAGATGTACAACTGTGGGTGGTGGGGGAGGGAGTGGCCTCTCATATCTGTGTCAACAGTAGCATTCTCTCCTAGAAAATCATTTCACATTTGCAATTTGCTGGTTGGCATATGTCTGATCTGCCTCAGAAGGTCAAGAGAGATGTAAGCTCATCTCAGCTTTGTGGTACATGTCTTTGATACTATCTCAGTTGGATCGTATAACAATCAGAAATACTCAGTCAAGCTAGCTGTTTGCAAGTGACAGGACATTAACTCATGTCCACACCTTTGGAGGTATAATTTGGGAAGGTGCACTCCCAAAAAGGCAGTTGGATATGTTCCACTCTGCCATTTGAAAACAGTATAACAAAATAATAGATGTTCCAGGGGCATGAAGACTATATATCAATTGAACTACATGTCAAATGCTCTACTACATACTGTATATTCTTTGAGTAATGAACCCAACGATCACAGCTGTCCCATGGTCTGACCATTATCTCATACATTCACCCCACCTATAAGCCCATACACACCAAAGATGATACCCCTCTGACAAGAAAATTCAAACCATTCAACAAAGAAGACTTCCTGAACCAAGTTCTATCAAACCTACAATCGGTTCAAACTTATCTCGATGCTCTGACCAACAATTGGAACACAGTAATTTCTTCAGCAGCACATGCAACAACATCACATATAGGAAACAGGGTGAGACCAACAAAACACGCTGGTTTACACCTGCCTTACGGAAGTTAAAAACACATTTTAGAAGAACCGAGAGGAAATGGAGAAAAACAAAAAGTGACACAGACAGAGCAAACTACATGGATGCACTGGACAACTACCGCACTGAAACGGATAAAACAAGAAGAGACTATCACTCAAAGCTTATAAATACATCTCTCAACAGACCACATGAGCTCTATGATATCATCAAAAGGCTAACCAAAACACATAACATTTCCAACTGGCTCTCAAGCATTCCACAGCAACGTCTTGCATCACAATACAAGCAGCTTCAACAACAACCCAATTTTCATCGCATAACAGTAAGAGTGAGAGTGTCCTCCCAGCATGACATGCTGTGGCCACCCTGTTCATGCAGGAGGTGGTTGGGCACTACAGTGTCCCAGCCATTGCCTCACATCCTGTGAAGATGCATCCTGGCCAATCCACCCTCTCCGGGCCATACCCAAAATACCTTGCTCCTTATTATGCACATATTCAGGCTAACGTTGGTAACAGTGGGACATTGTGGGCCCAGTGAGGTGTGGGCAGACAAAGAACAATGGATAGACATACATACACACACTCCTATTGCAGCATTGTGCAAAGATAGGGATGGTTGGTAGCCCTGCCCGCCACACTGGTCCTGATCACAGTGCCGACATTGATAAACTGTGCAGGAGGTAATAGTAGTGCTCTGGTGATAACTGTAGCTCCGTGTTGGGGCCAACAGCCTGACTCTCCAGGCAGCTTTGGATTGTGGAGCCTGTGTGAATGGGTGTTTGTACCCCTGTTCACCGCTGCTTTGGGTTTTGCACATGTTGCTGTTGTATCTGCATTGTAGGGTAAAATATAGGGACATGCTCTGTAGGATCCACAGCTGGGACTTGAACCTGTGACCATCTGCTTCTGGACATACTGGCTGTGTGTACTGTACCACGCATACACAATAGTCCATGGAGCTGCCTGTACTTTTCCTCAGCCAGACCTTTTATGTTGCATTGCACACCATGTACTGGTACAGGGCATGGCCTAGGTCCACACCAGGCAGGTGCCACTGCCCTGTACAGCACGGGCACCCCCCCTGCCATGCTGACATGACCATATGCTGTTGGTGCTGGTAGTGCGCAGTCCCAGGCCATCCACTGTGTGGGTAAGCGGTTGCCTAGGGAGCGGGGTCTGGGATGGGGAGGCATACATGGGCATCCTCACATCCGCCCCATCACCGCCTGCTAATATGATGTCCTTTCCGCTTGGGGGAGGGTTGGCTGGGGGGATGTCAGGTCAGTGCCCTGGCAACTGTTAGCTAGGGCGGACCAGGTAGATGTAGGTGGATTGTGCTAGGCCTTTGTCAGTCTTGCTGATGTTCAGTTTCTATGTTCCTATGTGCCACCTAGGCGACTGCCTAGTCCACCCTGTTCCCCAGCTGCCCTCAATACATGTCCCGCCTGCAGCCCCCTATGCCCCATTTGCACCATCACCATAGTGGCCTTTCATACTTGGGTACTATGCTGTTGCTGCAAATGGAGCACTATCACTTTTCTTGGGCTCCCTGCCTATGCTGTACATTGTTGACACTGAAATTGTTTCTCTCTCTTGCAAATGTATGCTAACGCCAGGTTTTTAATCGCGGTAAGATTCAGCCCTTCAGTTCCCCATGTTAGTGTAAAAGGAGTCTCTCCCCGCCCACTCCCCGCCCATTGACCCCTTCTCTCCACACTCTCTCCACCCCCTGCGGGACTTACCGCAGCCGGGAACGCTAACACACGTTATCTAACGTTAACGCATGTTGTTTACGCACGTTAACGTTACCTAACGCGGTTTAGTAAACATACCTCTAAGTCCTGGAACACTGCAGATTACTGCAGGATATATGGTCATGGGTGGATGCAGCCAACCTGGCTACCATTTCACACTGATAATGTCAGCAAGACACACCATCTACACATTCAGGGCATGACAGCAATAGCAGTTTACAATACAAACTTAACAGTCACTAAATCCTATAGGTGCCACATGTCTGCTGTGTATCTGCACCATCAATTCTGTTGCCCTGGAGGATAAGGGTCACACAATGTTTCTTTGGGAAATGCATAGTCAGTTATAACGCAGCTGCTCATGGCTCATAGTAACCAGGGCTTAGCCATGTACTAGGTGGACTATGCAGGCGGCTAGGTATGCAGATCCTGGTGGGCAAGTGGCCAGGGTGGAGCACAGTTTGAGCACGGTGTGATCTGCACAATTGTCACATAGTTCTCATCATGCACAAAATGCCATAGTACAGGATTACCTTCTCGCAGTTCAGTAGGTGTCATAACATGCACCCGTGCTAACACCTCAGACAGTGTGAGCTGCATTTAACCTGGCAGTGACTTGCTTGGCATGCCCCTGACAGTACACACAGCAGCATTGCACCTAACATTCAGAAAAGGGCCAACAGTATCATCTGCAGCAAGCAGTCATCGCTGCTGCCCCCTCCCCCACCCCCATGCTGATGAAATGGCTGCGAGTTGGCAGTGCCAGTGGCACAACTCCATTCTGTCAGTAGCAGCATGTGTCTATAGACCTCTGATGCAAATAGAAGAAATGTATTTATTTATTTGGTTTTCATTTGTATACCGCTACTTCCAGCGATCAGAAGCGGATTACTTTGCACGACAAACTTAGATACATATGCTAGGAATCGGTATTATTTACATTTTGATTTCAGGATAGGAATCAGTATTATTTACATTTTGATTTCAGGATAAGAGTATACATATATACAATTTTTACATGGGATGAGCCTTGTATTTGCACTTGAGAGTGATTTAGATAACAAATTGATTATAGATATTGCCAAGATAGCCACAAAGGGAGAAGAGATCATATTAGGTGACTTTAATCTACCCGATGTGGATTGGATTACTCCTTCTGCAAATCTGGAAAGAAGCACAAAAATTGGGGATACTTCCTAAGATGCGTTACTTAGACAAATGGTGATGGAACCAACCAGGGAAAGCTCAATGCTGGATTTAGTGCTCACCAACGGTGAAAGCATGTTGAATGTCCGGGTGGGTGCCCTTGTGAGCAGCAGCGATCATCACACGGTGTGGTTTGAGATAAAAGCCAAGGTGCAGTCCAATCATAGCAAGCTCAAAGTCCTAGACTTCAAAAACACTGACTTCAGCAAAATGTCCAAGTACCTGAAGGAGGAGATGGCAGGGTGGGAGGGGATAAGGGAAGTGGAATTGCAATGGACTAAACTAAAGGTGGCAATAAAAGGGGCAACAAATAAATATGTAAGGAAAGTAAATAAAAACAAGAGGAGAAGGAAACCTATTTGGTTCTCCAAAGAAGTGGCTGCTCAAATAAAGGCAAAAAACACAGCTTTCACAAAATTCAAAAGCTTGCAAACAGAGGAACACAGAAATGAATACAGGATCAAACTCAAAGAGACAAAAAGAGAAATAAGGAAAGCAAAATCAAAGGCAGAGGAAAAGATGGCTAAAGATGTGAAGTGTGGCGACAAAACTTTCTTCAGGTATATTTGGGAGAGGAGGAAAATCAGAGGTGGAATTGCAGGACTCAGAAGTGCTGGGAACGGACTCGTGGAAAGTGACATTGAAAAAGCGAAATTGCTAAACAAATACTTCTGTTCTGTTTTTACTAAGAAAATCCTGGAGAAGGACCACCTGTGACCCCAAATATAAAAATGGGAATAAAGTAAATACCACACCATTCACTGAAGATGATGTGTTAGAACAACTTGCAAAACTGAAATTGAACAAGGTCATGGGACCGGATGGGATACATCCCAGGATACTGAGAGAGCTCAGAGAGGTTCTTGCAGGGTCATTAAAGGATGTTTGCAACAGATCCTTGGAAACAGGTGAAGTTCCTTAGGACTGGAGAATGGCTGATGTGCTACCTCTTCATAAAAGTGGTGACAGGGAAGAATTGACAAACTAATGGACGGTGAGCCTTACCTCAGTGGCAGGAAAAGTAATGGAGGCACTCCTGAAAGAGCGAATAGTGGACTTTCTCCAAACCAACAGCTTGCATGATCCGAGGAAACATGGTTTTACCAAAGGACGATCTTGTCAAACAAATTTGATTGAGTTCTTTGACTGGGTGACCAGAAAACTAGATCAGGGACATGCAATGGATGTCATCTACCTGGATTTCAGCAAAGCCTTTGATACTGTTCCTCATAGGAGGCTTATCAATAAACTCAGTAGTTTGGGGATGGGCCCAAGGTAGTGAACTGGATCAGAACTTGGTTGACTGACAGATGACAGGTGATGGTAAATGGAGCTCACTCAGATGAAAGGAGGATAATTAGCAGGGTGCCCCAGGGTTCGGTCCTTGGCCCGGCACTGTTCAACATATTTGTATGTGATATTGCTGAAGGACTGAATGGAAAAGTCTGTCTTTTTGCAGATGACACAAAAATTTGCAACAGAGTGGACTCCCCTGAGGGAGTGGATAACAAGAGGAAAGATCTACAAAAGCTGGAAGAATGGTCTAATGCTTGGCAGTTAAGATTTAATGCAAAGAAGTGCAGTGTCATGCCCTTGGGAAGCAGAAATCAAAGGGAAATGTACGCGATAGGGGCGAGAGGTTGGTTTGCACAGACCAGAAGAAGGACCTTGGTGTGATTATTTCTGAGGATCTCAAGATGGCAAAACAGTGCGACAAGGCAGTGACAAAAGCCAGGAGGATGTTGTGTTGCATACAAAGAGGAATTACCAGCAGAAAGGAAGAGGTACTGATGCCACTGTATAAGTCACTGGTGAGGCCTCACTTGGAATATTGTGTTCCGTTTTGGAGACCATATCTCACAAAGGATGTAAAAAGACTGGAAACTGTTCAGACGAAGGCAACCAAAATGATTTGGAGCCTGTATCAGAAGCCTTATGAGAAGAGACTTGAAGACCTAAATATGTACATTCTGGAGGAGAGGAGGGATAGAGGAGATATGATTCAGACCTTTAAATGCTTAAAGAGAATTAATGAACAAACAGACCTCTTCCAAAGACGGGGAAGCTGTAAAACTAGAGGGCATAACATGAAGCTGCAAGGGGGTAAATTGAAAGGCAATGTCCGGAAATACTTTTTCACTGAAAGGGTGGTGGATGCTTGGAATGCCCTCCCGATGGAAGTGGTGGGGGCAAATACAGTGACAAAATTCAAAATGGCATGGGGCAGACACAGTGGATCCCTTTACAGCAAAGGATAAAATAAAAATACACATAACTATCTAATTTTTCAAAAAACAGGGGTGTCCTACACGGAGCGTTGGGTTCACCTCTAAATAAAGACATGGAGAGGGGTGACCTGCATGGAGCGGCAGGTGCACCTACTCTTGCCGTCTTGCTGGGCATACTAGATGGACCGTGCTGTTTTTTATCTGCCGTCATTTACTATGTTACCATGTTTACTATGTGTGTGCTGACACTGTCACAGCAGAGTCACACCACACTTAGCAGATGTACACCATGGCTGGCACCTAGTCCACCTAGCAGAATAATCAGCCCCACAGACTCACTCACCTTGCACCACCTTTGCCACTTTGGCACCAACAACATGGTATCCTTTATTGAAACTGCACCATGCTGTGACTGCCAATGCACCACTACCATCACACATTTCTGGGCTTCTGGCTAGGAGGTGTATACTGTCTACAGGTGAATAGTCTCTCTGTGTGCAGTTTAACAGGTGAGAATGGCTCTCTCTTTTACACAGCAGCCCTTAACATCAGCTTTCAGCTGGCATGAAGGTTACCGGTGGATAAGCCTGTAACACACGATATTGGAACATCCATTAGGGGTACACATGCTGTCTCCACCTATGTTCCACCTAGTTAATATCCCTTCTCCTCCCTTTGCTACTCACTGCCCGGTAACATCTTACCAGCCAGTAAGCCCTTATTATCGGCACTTCCCGCAGCGGTAACTGCTACCGGTTGCCGATAATGCCTGCCAATGGCACCTTTGCACTCTTAATGGTCCTTATACAATACACTACAATGGCCCTTATACAATACACTACAATGGCTGTTAACTGAACAGTCTCAAGGATTTTGCATGTGCCAGCGTACCTTAAACTTATACAAAAAGGCAGAAAGATTTGCATGTCCGTACTTCGAGCTAATATGCAGTTGTTTTTATATATGAAGTCTACAAGATCAGTGGCTATCAGCAAAAGCTTATAAAGAAACTTCTGTATCTTCTACATAGCAAAGAGGTAATAGAGGACAACGTTATCTCTAGTTTTTGCAGTATCTTTTCTGAAAAATTCAAACAAGCAAAATATTTTTCAGTTCTCCAGGATCATCAAAGAGATATGTTAAAAGTTATGCATTCATATTCATCATTCCTGCTGTACAGTATAGTAATCGTATCACTTTGTCTTTCTTTACATTATTTAGACAGATTTGTATACCACCTTATCCTACAATCAAAGTGGTCACATCACAATTGGAGAGTTACATTACTCTCATTCATGACCTTGGGCTATGATATTGGACAGCACAACACATGGTTTATTCAGCAGGCTATGCAGATATTCTTGGCTTGGCAAATTCCAGTTGCAAATGTTTCTTTGCATTGTCAAAACTAATTATTCTTTTCCCCCATATCAGCATCCTATTGTGATGTGAGCTGGAGAGAAGACATTAACTGAGCAACTTAACTCATTTTCTGCCCCTGTCTAACTTTATTTTCCCCACTGTTCTGTGAAGTCAAGATAAAGGCGAAATGCAATCCTTCCCAGACTGATTGAGCAGAATGGTAAGAATATTGTATCTTTTCCAGAATAGCAGCAAAGGGGACTTTTTTTGGTTTACATAGTTTGAAACTACGGAGTGAAGACGCATTTAAAGGAAAGTAGTTTTATATTTGCTCTGATTTTCAAGGGGTTCTTGAACACTATGGGCCCATTTTACAGTTTCTACGTTAATGGCCAAAATGAATATTTGGCAACTTCAGAGCTTCTGGGGGTGCACCTAACATCTTCCCATATAGTTAGCCTTTGGCAATATACTTACTGTATGTTAAATGTATTGCACATAATGCAGACACACTCGACTCCACCCGTTAACTGCATTGCATTATCGATGTGTTAAACAGTTAGAGGCACATTTCAAATGGGATGTCCAAGTGTAATCTTGGAAGTCAAAGCCAGAACATCTAAAAGGAAAGGCAGGCATGTGCAAGTTTAAGAACAATTCCAGAAGCGTGCACGTGCATCAAATGTCTTTATAGATATCCCTAGGAGAGCATTTCTGCATCAAAATGTCTAATAGTATATTGGTTAGAGTAATGGCTTAAGAGCTGATGGCCAGGGTTCAAATCCCAGTGTGGAACTCTCTAAAGTTAGTCACTTAATTCTCCATCTTCTCTACACTCTATAGATGGTTTCAGGTGAAAACACTTTCCTGATTTTGATTTGTGCCTGGAGTAGGAATAAACATGCATGTGCTTACAGACAGCTCTGCTTCTTCTGGGATTGAAACGGAACATGTAAGTCCATTACCCCTCCCCAGACATGCTTCTGCTACACCCCCTGTGACTACTTGAACATCCCTGTACTGGAGACATCTGTGAATGGCATTTGTGGAATGGTTGCAGAGATGTGTCTGTGATTTTGATGTCTGCAGACATCCAAAACATGACTAAACCATTTAGAATGACCCTCTTACGTATGGTACATAAACATGAAATACAGTCCCTGCCCAGTCCTCATTTCTTGCTCCATTCCATGTTTATTAATTAATGCAGGAACTAGCAAGCAGTAAATGTCAAACCTCTGTGTTAACTGTTAGTGTGGGCGTGCACTAACAGCGTATGCTAATTCTCACATTACTTGCTTAACACACTTTAGTAAAAGAAGTCCTATGAGGCTTATATTCAGCAGATTTGTCTGTCTAATTTCATTGAGATTACCCCCTCCCCTATGCCTTTGTTTAGGGTTGTACCCACTACTCCGTGCAGGTCATCCCCCTCTATTTCTTTGTTCAGGGTTCTATCTGCCAATGCTTGCAGGTTCATAAGATCATAAGATCATAAGATATGCCATACTGGGTCAGACCAAGGTCCATCAAACCCAGTATTCTGTTTCCAACAGTGGCCAATCTAGGTCATACATACCTAGCAGTTTCCCCAAGGGACACAGGTTCCACAATGCTTGTATTGGTTCAAGCATTGATATCCTGGGTCCCTTCTTAATAATGGTTTATGGACCTTTCCTCCAGGAACTTGTCCAAACCTTTTTAAACCCAGCTACACTAACAGCCTTTACTACATCCTCCGGTAACAAATTCCAGAGTTTGATTACACGTTGAGTGAAAAAATATTTTCTTTTATTAGTCTTAAATAGTTTACCCTGTAGCTTCATTGCATGTCCCCTAGTCTTTCTATATTCTGATAAGGTAAACAATCGATCTACGTTTACCCGTTCCACTCCGTTCATTAATTTATAGACTTCTATCATATCTCCCCTCAGCCGTCTCTTTTCCAGGTTAAAGAGCCCTAACCTTTTTAGCCTTTCTTCATATGAGTATCCTTCCATCCCCTTTACCATTTTGGTGGCTCTTCTCTGAACCTTTTCTAAAATTGCTATATCCTTTTTAAGATACGGCAACCAGAATTGCACACAATATTCAAGGTGCGGTCTCACCATGGAACGATATAGAGGCATTATAATATCTTTTGTTTTATTTTCCATTCCTTTCCTTATGATACCTAGCATTCTATTTGCTATCTTGGCCGCTGCTGCACACTGGGCCGAGGGTTTTAACATGGTATCCACAATGACGCCTAAATCTTTTTCCTGGGTGGTAGTTCCTAATGTGGAACCTTGCATCGTGTAACCATAGTTTGGGTTGTTCTTCCCTAGGTGCATAGCCTTGCACTTGTCCACATTAAATTTCATCTGCCATTTTAATGCCCAGTCTTCCAATTTATCAAGATCCTCTTGCAATTTTCCACAATCCTCTTGGGTTTTAACAACTTTAAATAGTTTTGTGTCATCTGCAAATTTGATAACCTCACTCGTTATTCCACTTTCCAGGTCATTTATGAATATGTCAAAAAGCAGCGGACCCAGCACAAATCCCTGGGGTACACCACTATTCACCTTTCTCCATTGGGAAAATTGGCAATTTAGCCCTACCCTCTGCTTTCTATCTTTTAACCAGTTCCTGATCCACAATAGTACACTGCCTCCTTTCCCTCTATTTCTCTAAGCATACATAAAAGACTTTTACACATCAAAAAATAGAGGGCAGTAACCTGCACAGAGTGGCAGATACATTTCTGGACACTAGGCAGACTAGATAGACCATGTTGGTCTTTATCTGCCATCATTTACTGTGTTATTGTTGCTATGTTACAATAAAGCGATGTTACTATGAAGCAATGTGCTGTTCAAAAATAAGTTTTAAGGGATTAAGGGGCCTGCTTACTAAAATGCACTGTTAGTGCGTGGTTTAGCATGCAGTAAGTGCACATGTTAATAACAAGGAGCCCCACGCTAAAAATCCTACTTGGGTGGCGACTGGGCAGGTTAGGGGTAGAATGTGGGCATTTATGGTATATCATCGTCAGCACTGTTATCTCCAGCCTATTGTTAACTTCAGTTGTTGCCGTTAGCATGGGTACACTTAGTGCCTTCTCAACAGGTGGTGTTAAATGTACTCACATGTTGGTTAGCGCAGTGCTACGCAGTTTCATTGCACTAATGGCAAAGGGATGGACACCATGCCTCCTGAAATTAGTATAGAGCTCTGTGCTAGATTTGTGGCCCAATCACATGCTAAGCGGCATATTTACTACGGTGAGGCAGGGAGTGCAGGGTTAGGATGCGAAAATTGCACGATCCTTCTACTCCGGAGCCGAGCAGCCTTGAAAGACACACAGAGCATGGCAGTACTGTGCTACTACCAATGCACTAATCACTTCACTAGCATGGTAGTAGTGAACAGACAGCAGTAGTTCATGCGCGCAATGCCTGCAGTCGTATCGCGTGTTGGAGAAAAGAAAGATACAGGCATGATAATAGGATGACAGGGGGGCAAAAGAAAAACAGTGGACAGTAATAACTGTGCCCCAAGCAGACACACAGGAAGGTAGCAACTGACAAGTTCGGAATACAGATGGTTGACTGGGAATGGGCCCAACTGCCAGCACAGTTCAGAGCATAGAGGCTAAGTACAAGAGGGAGAGGCATGCAGATCAGCAAAGCAAAATCATGCAGAGAGAATGTGCTGCATCCCTTCAAACGTGGCATTTGGAGATGCAGGGGGCCTTGTATGGAATCAGGCAGGGTGTCCACAGTGTCCATCATGCATGCGAGCACTGAGAGTGCAGCTAGCACCTGCTCAGAAGCTGGCATTAACTGCACCCATGCTAGCGCCATCTTTGTGCAGCTAGTGTGTGACTGCAGCACCAGCCCCAACGCATGCCCTGAATTCGCTGTCTCTACCCCCACCTTTACCCCACCTATTTACATGCTGCTTGGCTAGTGTGGGATTTTTAGCTCAGTTGGCGCTCCTTGCTACCATGCAGCTCAAATGCACGCTAAACCCCGCCCTAGCAGCTAACACACTTTAGTAAACATGCTCCCCTAAATTAGAAAATTTAAATAAAAAATATGCCCAAGTGGAATTTTGTTAAAGAGAACCTTTCAAGTCACTTTGAGGGAAATTTTATAACTGAGCACCACTGCTAGGTGCCTGCATAGGTGCTATTTTAGAAAGACAAGTAGACACCTATTTGTCTTTATAAAATACTACTGTATGTGGCAATGGATGTGACTTGAATATGGGCATGATCACTTTACAGTGTAAGACTTACAGTGCTTGTGAGCAGGCATTAATTTTATTTACATGTACAATACTTTATTCATATACATGTGTAGATGTGTAGACTAAGATATTTTAAAATCTATGTGCCTACATGAGAACTTCACCCAATCTTTGCTCAGACTGCCCTATACCTACCAGCAAAGTACGCATCTTCATGCCATAGCGTGTACTTTTACACTGGTCAGTATTTTAGAAGACGGCATTTATATATGTATGTGGCCAGGCCACCTTCAAGTGAGAATAACTTTCTAAAATTAACATCTATATGTGACGAAGGAATTATGTGTTGATGTTTGGAAATGTTGCACAAAATACTCCCTGAGGCAGTTTGCTGGAAATGCTGACAGCTATGGATAAATCTTGAATTGGAGGAACAGAAGCTGAAAGATGATTAATGTAAGTCTTATGGGTGCACAAGCAATACATATTTGAAATGTACTTTGAGAAGTGGATATTTGTACGTGGTGATGATGGTTTGCTTTCAAAATTTTTTTTTAAGTTTTATAACAAAGAATTAAACATTTCCAATTTTTATTCCCATGGAGGTTGATTCAGAACTGTGCTCGTCCAGGCCGTCTGGACATCCAGAAAATGGACGGGGTATATTTGTACCCGATTCTGCAACCGCGGGAGCTATACATTCCCACAGTTGCAGAATCAAGGCACTTGAACAGCCCAGGTATGTTGCTGGTGATTTTCCTTCCTGTTTCCTGATTATCTGGTCTCCAGCTCTATGTAAAATGCTAGCTGGATTTTGACTCCTGCTGTAGAGATTTACAGTACACCAAAGATTTTTCTTTTGCTATGTTCTCTTGCCAGAAATTTGGTCTCTGATAGTATACTTAGGGGTATGTTTACTAAACCGTCTTAATGTTACCGGCGCTAGTTGCAGCGATAATGTGAAGAATGCGATATAAGAAGTGGGTATTCCAGTCCTAAGGTGACAAGAATATGTATCGCGCGATAGTGTGCGCTGTGGCTCGTTAACGCGCGTTAACCCTAAGTACATGCCAGCGCAGTGTTAGAAGCTATAATGATGTAGCCCACTGGTTACTGCAATGACTGTGTAGGCAGAGGTCATGGGTTTGATCCCTCAGTGGTGTAATATAAAAAGGCTGTCTGAGGCATTTTCTTTTAATTTAAATCAGTGCTGCCAGCAAAAACACCCTCACAGTGCCGTAACCTAAGGTGCCTCATAAGGCGCCCTATAAGGCGCCCCTTAGGTAACATTATAAAGTGCCCTGTCTGCCAAGGCACCCTATAATGTGCCCTATAGAGCACTGTATAGGGCACCCTATAGGGCGCCTATGAGGCACCTTAGGCTACAGCACTGTGAGAGTGTTTCTGCTGGCAGCACTGATTTAAATTAAAAGAAAATGCCTCAGACAGCCTTTTTAGATTACACCACTGTAGAATCAAACCCATGACTTCTGCCTTCACAGTTATTGAAGTAACCAGTAGGCTACATCTCTACAGCTACTACCACACTGCTGGCTGGCTACAGAAAGACTGCAAGTCACCACACAAACTGTCTGCTGTGGTTACCAGGATAGGGAAAACCCACCCGTACCCATGATGCACTGCACATGCAGATCAGCAGTCTACAGCTGATCACATGTTGGGGTATGCACCCCCACAGCACCTAGGCCTGGTAGGGGGAACTGATCATGTGTGTTACTGGCAAAGAGTTACTACAGACCGTGACTTTGTGTGGTTCCTGTGCTCACCCTGAGGGTGAGGTGGGGCACACAGCACCAGGTCCGTAGCATCTGGCTCGACTGAGATAGACTATGCTGCAGGTCCCTATCAGTGCCAGTGTGTGATAGATAGTCCACGTCTAGCCTTTGTGGACTATGATGCACCCAGAATAGTGCATATTCTGTGTGGATGCCATGATCACATGTTATAGGTGAAGGGGGGTGTTTTGACCCAAAAGTGGATTATGTAGCACCACCCAACCTGCCCTCTGTAGCTCAGGGTGGGGGGGAACAGGATCTCCCACCAACAGATCCACATTGTACATCTCTGCAATGGTGGCAGTAGAGAGGACCATCACCCCCAGTCCTGCTGGGAACAGACACCCTACAGGGCAGTCACTGCAGATCCATACGTATCACATAAGGCAATGGTAGACAGGCAGAACACTAGAGAAGCTCAGCTGCCCCCCACCACTATCTGACATTCACCAGCAGAGGACATAGTCAGTCTCCACTCAGTGCACCCTGGAAGGTGTTCCAGCCATACACATGCTAGTTTTTAAATAAAGATAAAGATAACTGCAGACAGTCTGCTAGCTAGTACATAGGGCATGTTTCTGGCGGAACTGTGTGCAATCAAAAATGGGATATGAACACACACACCAAGCAGGTATGTCAGTGATTGGGCCCCAGAAAAGAAAACCCATAAATATCACTTAAGAAAAATGCTGTATAGCACTGTGGGGGAACCTAGCCATGCCGTGGTCACTGCTCAGTCAGGGTGAGAGTGACCTCCCAGCATGACATGCTGTGGCCACCCTGTCCGTGCAGATGGTGGTCAGGCACTACAATGTCCCAGCCATTGCCCTATACACTGTGCAGATGCATCCTGCCCAGGCCACCCTGTCTGGGCCATACCCACAGTACCTTGCTCCTCATTATGCACATTGGCAGGCTAACACTGGAAACAGTGCAAGCAGTGTGGGCTCAGTAAGGTGTGGGCAGCCACAACACACTGGATAGACATACACACACTCCCACACCTATGCCAGCATTGTGCACATATGGAGGTTTGTGGCAGCCCTGGCCGCCTCACCAGTCCTGGGCACAGTGAGGGCATTGCTATGGTACGCAATACTGTTAGGGTCACTCCCCGGGGTAGTAAAAACTGTCAGAAGCAATAACTGAAACACACTCCACAGATATCAGAAAGGTTGCTATGATGAATCTCTACCAACAAATTGTGTTTAACTTAGGATTTGTTAGCTGACATTAATCATAGCAACCTTTTGATATATGTGGAGCGTGTTCCCAAGTTTAGGACGGCATTGCTAAGGTATGCAGGTGCCAGTATTGGGAGATGCTGCTCCGCGCAGGGCCCAACAGCCTGACTCTCCATGAGGCTTTGGATAGTGGAACCTGTGGGTGTGGGTGTATGTGCCCCTGTTGGCCACTGCTCTAGGGCAGAGGCTCCCAACTCCAGTCCTGGTGGGCCAAACAAACACTGTTCAGGTGTTCATGCTGTCCCTAATGAATATGCATGAGATACATTTGCATACAATGGGGCGGTGCATACAAATGCAGCACAGGCATATTTATTAGGGACATCATGAAACCTGAATGGTGTTTGGCCCTCCAGGACTGGAGTTGGGAAACTCTGCTCTAGGGATTGCACATGTTTATGGCGTCTGTGCTCTGTAGGGTAAACTATAGGCATTTCAGGCATGTTTATTTTATCTGCAATAAAGGTTCCGTCTTTATGACCAAGTGTTAGTACTGGGTAAAATATGAGGACAAGGTTGGCAGGGGCCACAGCTGGGACTTGAACCTGTGACCTTCTGCCTCTGAACACACTGGCTGGGTTTACTGCACCAAACTGTTGCTACAGGGGCAAGCCATTCCCTGGGGATACCATGACTGTTCGTCAGGCAGACCTTGTCTGTTGCAGTGCACGGCACCCACTTAAATGCCCCATTTTGTATATATGTATATAGCTCATTATGTAAATAGTTCACCGATATAATCTATTTATTTATTTATTTATTTATTTAACTGCATTTATATCCCGCTTTTCACCGGGTCAAAGCGGTGTAACATGTAACATAGGGAGGGGTAATTTCTTTTAGGATGGGGCCATCACCAGGGTCAACAATTAATGATTATGGGAGGACATGGACATGATTTACTTCTAAAATCTAAGTGTGAGGTCATGGTGGCGTTTCCGTTGAAAGATGTTCACGGAATAGGATTGTCTTTAGCTGTTTCTTAAATGATGTGATGTCGTTGTTGTTCTTGATGTGGTTTGGTAGAGAGTTCCAGAGAGATGGAGCATAAAGTTCGAATGCTCTGTTGCAGGTCCGTTGTGTAGATTTGGTTCTTTTGTGGGGGACAACGATAGAGTTATTGGAGGAATGTCTGGTTGGTCTGTTGTGGGATGGTCGAGGTAGTAATGAGTGTAGTGAGGTGTTCCGTGTTTGGTGGATAGATTTGTGGATGAGTAAGATGGCTTTGTACTTGATTCTTGCTTGCAGTGGGAGGAGGTGAAGGTCTCTTAGGATTGGGGTGATGTGCTCCCGTTTTTTTGTATTTTGAATAATCCTTGCTGTGGTGTTTAAGGCAGTACGGAGTGGGTTGGTGTGGGAGGCAGGAAGTCCATGATAGATTATGTTGCAGAAATCTAGATGAGGGAGTGTCACAGCTTGCATCACTGTCCTAAAGTCGTGTGGTTCTAGGAGGGGCCTGAGTCGTTGGATAGTTTTAGCTTTGTGGAATATTATCCCAGCGGTTTTGTTGATTTGTTGTTTGAAGGTGAGGGCTTGATCAATGATGACTCCTAGATATCTTATTTGCGGCTGGATTTGTATTTGTGTGGTTCCCATGTTGAGGTGGGTAGGTGGTTTGAAGTCAGGTTCTTTTGTTACTATTAGGGCTTCGGTTTTCTTTATGTTGATGGATAGATTGTTCTCCTGTAGCCAGTTGGTTACGTCGTTGAAGCAGGCTGATAGCTGTTCGTTTTTTGGGTTGTTGGTTGTAATTGGTGCGTAGAGCATTATGTCGTCCGCGTAGATATGGAAGTTGATGTTATGGGTGCGTATGATCGAGCATAGTGGACGTAGGTATATGTTAAACAACATGGCTGATAGGGTGGATCCTTGTGGTACTCCTTGAAGTTGTTTGTAGGGGGGCGAGGTTGTGGAGAGGGTGCGAATCCGTTGCTGTCTGTTAGTTAAGTAGGATCTGAACCATTGGAGTACAGTGTCCTTGATTCCGATTGTTTGTAGTCTGTGTATGAGGATTTCGTGTGAGATTGTGTCGAAGGCCGCTGATATGTCTAGGAAGATCAGGATGTACCCTGAGTTTTTTTCTTGTGTTCCGATGATGAGTGTGTTCATTAGGATGGTCATGAGGGTCTCAACTCCATGTAGTGGTCGGAAACCGTGTTGCTGTGGGTCAAGTATGTCGTTGGTGTCTAGATGATCTTGGAGTTGGTGTTGGACTATCTTTTCTATTATCTTGGTGGCGAGGGGGAGGCTTGCTACTGGTCTGTAGGATGTGGGGTCCTTGGGGTCCAGGTTGTTCTTCTTTATGGTTGGTCGGATGATTGATGTTTTGAGGGCATCTGGCATGTATCCTTGTTTAAAGGATTCATTTACGATGTGGGTTAGTGGGGTACTTAGGTCTTCCTTGGTTTTCTTTATCCATTCAGTAGGGCAGGGGTCCAGTGGGGAGGTAGTGGTGGTCAGGCAGGAGATGGTGGAGGATATTTCTTCCTTTGAGGTGTCATTGAATGTAGTCCAGTTGGCGTTTATGGTGATTCCTGGGTATGTTCTTGTGGCTGTAGCGCAGCGGTAAGGTTGTTGAGGTTGGTGAAATTGTTTGTATTGTCGGGCCAAGAGATCCGAGGGGATATCTGGAGGTTGATCGGAAGTGGATGGTGTCTTTGTCAGTTTTTTAGCGATTTGGAAGAGTTCTCGAGGTTTGTTTGCAGCGGTCATGATGGTTTTGGTGTGGTTGTTTCTCTTTGCATTGTCGGTTTCTGTGTGGTAGGCATCAAGTTCATATAGGTATTGCTTTTTGTCTTTGTCAGTTTTGTTTTTTCTCCATTTTCTTTCTGTTCTTCTAAGATTTGTTTTCAGTTTCCGGAGGTCAGGGGTGAACCAGCGGGCCTTTGAGGAGATGGGCTTGTTGCTGGTCTTGTTTACGGTTACTCTGGATGCTGAGGAGATTGTGGTGTTCCAGTTGTCCATGAAGTCATCAAGGTTATTTGAGTTCGTAAGTAGATTAGGTAGGGTCAGCGTCAGGAAGTCTTCTTTGTTGAATGCTTTGAATCTTCATGTGTGTTGGGTGTATCCTCTGTTTGTATTTGGTTGATATGCGTGGGAGAGGTGGATGATGTAATGGTCTGACCATGGGACTGGTGAGATTATCGGACTGCTGTATGAGGTGGATGCCTGGGAGTTCAGGAATATGAGGTCCAGTGTGTTTCCTTTTTCGTGTGTTGGTTCATTTATGATCTGCGATAGGTTCATTGCTGTCATGGCGTTAAGGAATGTTTCTGTTTGTGCTTCTTGGAGGGATGGGAGATTGAAGTCTCCTAGTATAATTGGTTCCTTTGACGGGTCGATGCTTTCAGAGATCAGGTGCAGTATCCTTGGTAAGTCAGGGTTTGCAGCGGGTGTTCTGTAGACCAGGCATATTGTGAGATTTTTGTTGGTGAGGGTGAGGATGTCTGCTTCGTCGGAGGTTTCAGAGGTGAGGGTGCGCAGGTGGAGGTTGTTTTTTGCGATGATGGCTACTCCTCCGCCTTTTGCGTGCGTTCGGGAACAGTGATGAAAGGTGTATCCTGTTGGTGTCAGTTGGTTCATTATTACTGTGTCCGTTTCTGTTAGCCAGGTTTCTGTTATGCATAGGATGTCGGTCTTCTCAGATATGATCAGGTCTTGGAGCATGTGATATTTGTTCCTGGTGGAGCGTGCGTTTATGAGTGTGATGGAGAGGTGTAGGTGATTGATGTGATTGGTGTTTTTGGGTGGCGTGTGGTGTGTGTGAGTCGGGTTGTTCGTGGTGTTGTAGATGCTTGTGGGTTGCAGTCCTGTGGTTCCTGTGTATGGAAGGTCAGTAGGTGTGGTGGGGCGGGAGTACAGTTTACGTGCGGAAGGGGTTGTGCCTGTCAGTGTGTTTGCGTAGAGAGGATTGCTGAGTGTGTTTGGGTGGGGGTACAGTGTTAGCAGAGGAGTGAGAAGGTAGATGGGTGTTAGGAAGGGCGGCATGTTGTGAAAGAGTACCTGGGGTTTTGAAGCAGTGTAGTCTCTTTCTCGCCGGTTTGCTGGAGCGTTTGGATATCCGGTATTTGCCCTGTTTGTGCTGTTTGCTGCGATGAGTCCCTTCTTGGTTGTCGGGTGTTGAGGCTGTTGCAGTTTGGTGGTGTTGCTATTTTTTCTTGGCGAGCTCAGACCCGGTCAGGGGAGCTCGAGCCTTGCCCGTTGTGGAGATTTTTCGGGCCACGGTAATGGCCACCGCCTAAGGGCCACGCCAAAGGGCCCTCTGGCGAGGCCCTCTGGCGAGGCCCTCAGGCGCGGGCCCGCCAGGCGCGGGCGCGCCCGTAGGGACGCCGCTTCTTATGGCCCTTCTCGGCTCCTCTCCCACCGCCCGGATTGGGCGGGAGCAGCTCCCACTGTCCCGATTGGACAGGAGTGGAGTTTGGTGGTGGTCGGGTGCTAGCGGTGCAGCGGCTCCCTCGGGGTAGGGACGCCGCTTCTTATGGCCCTTCTCGGCTCCTCTCCCACCGCCCGGATTGGGCGGGAGCAGCTCCCACTGTCCCGATTGGACAGGAGTGGAGTTTGGTGGTGGTCGGGTGCTAGCGGTGCAGCGGCTCCCTCGGGGTAGGGACGCCGCTTCTTATGGCCCTTCTCGGCTCCTCTCCCACCGCCCGGATTGGGCGGGAGCAGCTCCCACTGTCCCGATTGGACAGGAGTGGAGTTTGGTGGTGGTCGGGTGCTAGCGGTGCAGCGGCTCCCTCGGGGTAGGGACGCCGCTTCTTATGGCCCTTCTCGGCTCCTCTCCCACCGCCCGGATTGGGCGGGAGCAGCTCCCACTGTCCCGATTGGACAGGAGTGGAGTTTGGTGGTGGTCGGGTGCTAGCGGTGCAGCGGCTCCCTCGGGGTAGGGACGCCGCTTCTTATGGCCCTTCTCGGCTCCTCTCCCACCGCACTGCCCCACACACTATACTTCTCAGTTCTCACACTGCATGCTACAAACCACACTTTATTATTGATTTTTATTGATGTGCCACACCGCCTTGATTTAACGATAAGGCGATATACTAAATCCTTCTAAATAAATAAAATAAATAAATAAATGGAGCTTGGTCATGGTCTGGTGTGGGCAGATGCCACTGCCCCCTCCGCCACCAGCATCCCTCCGCCACCATGCTGACATGCCCTTATGCTGGTGGTGCTGGTGGTGCGCAGTCCCAGGCCATCCAGTGTGCCAGTAGGCAGCTGCCTATGGTGTGGGTTGTCGGGTAGGGGTGCCTACATGGACATGCATGTTTCCCCCCTGGCACCGCCTGCCAATGTTATGTGCCCTTGGGGGTACCTGCTGGGTAATATCCCCTGTGACACTGTGGGACACACACTCGTGCCCATGTTGGACCCTCGTCAGTTGCTGTCTTGCTGCTATACAGTTTCAGCATTCCTATGTGCCACCTAGGCATCTGCCTAGTCCGCACTGTGCCCCAGCTGGACCACAGCATGTGCCACCTGCAGCCCCCTGTATCCCATTTACAGCATCAGTACAGTTTCCATTTCCTACATGCCCACTCTGCTGTTGCTGCACATGTGAACGCCATAACAAATCTGCCCAATATAAATGACAAAAACCCTGATCAGCGCTATTTCAATGTGGGATCATTCACTTTGTAGGGGGACAGAGCATAGACCCTTCCAAACATGATAGCTTCCTTTTTACGTTTTGTCAGTAGTGTTGCTTTATGTTTATAATTAATATCACTATTGGCCAGCTTGGTTATTGGGATTTCAAATGTGGTTCTGGTCATTTTATATGTTTATTTGCCTTTTTGGTTCCTGCACATTGTGATTAGGTAAGCTGTGTAGATGAGATGGAATGGGAGAGAAGTGAGGAATGTACCTTTAAAGACAGATGTAAACAGGGTTCCCATAGAAACCAGAAGCCACCGGAGCATGCAGTAGCTAGAGCTAGGCCCTGCTCAAGCAGTGACGTAAGAGCTAGGTTGAGCCCTAACAGCTCTCATGTGTGCAGAGAGGAGGGTGTGGCTGAAAAGAAGCACCATTTTAAAACTGCTTCAGAGTTTAAGAAAAAGCCAAGCGAGAGTCAGGAGGAGAAAGGAAGCCACGGGAAAAGGGAGCACGAGGAGCGAAGGAGTGGAGAAGGAAGGACAGCTGATTCTTACTCTCAGAAAGCAGTGGAACCAAGGTTGGAACCTGTCCTAAAGCACCCCAGAGAAAAGAAGCTGGAGAGGTTTGTTTCCATGTGGGGAAGCAGCTCAGAGAGCCAGCCAAGTAAGAGAGGTGGGGAAGACAAGTTTGCTACAGTTCCTAACAGAGGCTTTTCTGAAGACGTGGTCAGAGAGCTGAGGAAAAGCACTGAATGCTGTGCTAGCCAAAAGGCAGTGAGAGCAGCTTCAGGCAGGAACAGGAACAGTTCAAGTAAGTGCCGTGAATCAGCTTTAGAGGCTGTTGATAAGCTATTCTATGAGAGAGAAACTCCTTCTTTAAACTATGCTGGTGCAGAGCAGAAAGAACACTTTGTAGGAAAGCTGAAAGAGTTTCTGCAGAGTGTAAAATTCAAACCTTCTGATATAAGCTCCCAGGAAGATGACTCAAGTAAAGCTGTTGAAGAAATGCAGATAGAAACGTATGAAAGTCCTTGTGATAGTGATGTAGCAGAAATGGAATGCTCATTTTGTAAGACAAACAAACTAAACATGTGCTAGGCTCAGGCCATGAGAAGTTTGTTTAACCTGGTTTTTGTCAAGCTGAGTGAGAAAGAAAACTCTTGCTAGAAGTTTTAAGTTTGCCTGATGTGATTAACAGCCATAGCAGTGAAAGGCATTTATCTGAAGAAAGCTGAATGCAGCTGCTGTGGAAAGAATATTCCTGACTTTGATGTTTAAGCCTGTTTTGTTCCTCTTCTTCATTTACTTTGGAGAATTTATCCTTGCCTTGTTTTGGCGCTATGAATTTTGATGCGAGGGAGAAACCCTGAAATAAATTTCTTTGTTTTGCCTAAACTGTGTGGTCTGTCACGCTCCCCTGCTACTGGCCAAAGGCTTTATAGTAGGGGTGACCGCTGTTTTGCTTCTGAGTGTCCTTTATACTATCCAGCAGCAAGGGTTGCTGGGATATGTAATTTTTGGTTTCACTCTCACAAAAATGTGTTGTGGCACAAGGGTCTTTTGGAACAGATAAATTTATTATTATTGTTGGGTTTTTCCCCTCACAGAGGTTCTCAGGCAAATAAGCAAAGCAATATAATTCTTTTCCAGAATAAACAGAAAAACAGGAGCAAATGAAAAGCATCAAATAAAAGTGGAACAACTGTTTCTTCACAGCAGCACAAAACTTCCAAACAACTTTGTAATTCTTCTTACCAAAGCTTGTTTATCTTAGGAGCAGTCTTTCTACATTATACATGGAACAGTCTCTCTTATAGTAATCAGGTGAGTCAGGAATACCAGCTACGTCATTAAACATCTCCTTGCTTGCATTCTCACGGCTCTGTTTAGGAGAACTTCTTGGCTGCAATCCTGGGATAGCTATTTGCAGCTGTTCTAAGAAGACTCCACTTTCACTGACCATGACTTCTTCTAGTTCAGGAAATGGGTTAGAACGTAAGCTCTTCCTTATGGTTGTCACATTAGCTTTAAACCATTTGTCAAAAGAGTATCTGCTAGGTGCTTTCATAGCCGTGCTACCCTGGCACTTATTAGCACTTGCTCTTAACTGTTTCACAACGTCTTCCACAAAACTCTGGCTTGGCAGTAACCCTGACGTACCTTTTCTGCTGACCTTGCTTTGTCTGTGCTCGGAGCTCTCTTCCTCTCTACAGGGAAATGGCTTTGCCCTGTCTTCATGAAGCTCCCACAACGGCTTAGGTTTAGCTTCAAGGTAAGCAGTAATGGACCCACCAGAATCCTTCTTGCCTGGGGCTGGGTTCCAAGACTCCCTCAGTTGCTGCCTTCCTTGCTGAAGTGGAATAGACACTTGTAAAGGCTTTTCCCTGCCTTCTTGTCCGTCCTGATTCTCAGTGCTGCTCTGAAAGACTAGCCCTGAAGCTGGTTTAAAATGGCTTCCTTGTTCAGGCACGCCTTTCTGACTATCCAGGTGCACCTCGTTAGGGCTGCTTCCAGCTCTTACGTCATGAATCTGACTGAGCTGCATTCTCTCTGAAAGCTTCCTGCTGTCATGGAAACCTGGCTTGCTCTGGCTTTTAAAGGTGCAGTGCTAGCCCTTTTTCCCTTCTGTCTGCTCAGGAATGCTTTTGGTACCACAGGTCACACTACTTTGCTTGGAGAGTATCTGAAACTGCAAGTCCCAGCATTCAGTGCTGGCAGCCATAGACTTGGGACAGTACTCAAAAAGGGCAAATAAGGCAGCCCTTTTGCTTATCGGCCATTGGCCTAGGCAGGGGGTCACGACAACATATATCACTACTATCACTTTTCTGGGTTTCCCTGCCTTTGCTGTACATTGCTGACTGAATTGGTTTCTCTGTCCTGCAAATGTGCCTAGAGCAAGGTTTTCACTGGTGCTAATTTTCAGAACTTTATTTCATGGCGTTAGTGTGCATGGATCCACTCCCCGCCCACTCTCCGCCCATTGACCCCTTCTCTCCAGCCCTGGGGAGCCTTGTCCACCCTGTGGGTTGCCTTTCTCCTCCCTCTGCGCACCTCACCGCCGCCGGAGACATTATCGCATGATACGTGACATGATGTTACATCACGCGATAATGTTACGTATCGCATGATAACATTGCCGCTGCTACGTTAAGACGGTTTAGTAAGCATACCCCTTAGCCATGGTTTGAATTTCCAGGACAAGAACATGGCAAAATGAATTTTTGGTGTAACTCCCTACAGCAAGACTTCACCCATATGTATTTTTGATCATTTCCCTAACAATTCCTTAGTCCCCTTCTGTTCTGTTTGTCTGTTTTACCAGATTATAAACTGTAGAGCAGGGACTGTCTTTTATGTATATTTCTATAGTGTTGTGCATGCCTAGTACAGAGTTGCCAAGTTACCCAGCTCCAGGAGAGATATTTTAAGCCAGTCCTGGATTTATGACAACCTTATTCTACCTACAGCACTGATTTCAGTGGGTCAGGGACTGCAAATACCATACTACGCTGCAATGCAAATTTAAAACCAAAACTGGCAAAATAGATTCACAAGGCAAAGAATCTAGTTAGCATAGATCTATGTGCCTTGACTGTGTATCCTTTTATAAAATCACCCTCTTCATGAACTGGATCAAAAGTAAGTTCTGAGCTACAAAGCCAAGAGCAAGTCCCTTCTTGACCTGTTGCCTGAGACTGAGTCTATACAATGTGGAGATTAACACCAGGTCATCCGACCCCATTGGAGATATAAAGCTATGAACCCAGACAATATGGGAAGAATTAAACCTCTCACTGAAAATTAAAAAAATATATATATGATGAGAATGGACGAAAGCACTTAGAAGTGTCAGTGTCTCTTTTATAAATGCAAATAATTAACAGCTCTGCTGTTTTGGAAATGTAACATCTTAAGCAATTTTTTCTCATTAACACAGGCTGTTGGTTTGTGCTCCACACACTTACCATTTTTATTACACTATATATTCTTTTCCTAAGTTAGACTGTAATGGAGAGCACTTATGAAAGAATCCAAATAGATTTTAATACCACTATATTTCTTTATTAGGCAGAAAAATTTAGTGACATTTCAATTCTTTTAATATAGCTCTACTTCCAGTTGAAGTTCATCTTCACTGCATGAATACCAGTATAGATTCATTTTATACTTTGTACATCCTAATGACATAGCTATATTATAACCGCTACTATTGTATTTAATACCAGCTGTCTAGCAATAGAAAATATTGATTTTATCATCCTATGCATATTAAATATTGCCCTGCAATGTGGGACTGCAGTTTGTCTAGACTCAGCTTTCACAATCCAACACTCTTTCTAGCAGCAGAGGATCAGGAGGTTCATCTGTATACTTTTCATTCTAGCCCCAGCAGAGAACTTCAGAGTAAACCATAACTTATCTAGGCCTCGGCTTCCACAACTCACACTGTTTACAGCAGCAGAGTTCCAGTAAACTTGTCTGCATACTTATCCCATACACCTACTTCCAGTAAAGCAGATTTGAGACAAGATCATTTTTCAAAAGAAGAGTCAATAAGGTATTGGCATCAGCAAGTGAGTAACTAGATGCTTATAAATAGATTAAGGGGCATTGCCAATGTGCCCACAGAAATAAAAGGGCTGAGGGTGCTTAATGCTCATTCAAATCTTTAGTAAACCTGCCCCTGACTGTAATCCCTTTAAAAATAATTGAGAAATATAAAATACACCAGTGGACTAAACTTGCTTTACATTGATTTGAACATCCCTGCTCCCCAAGAAAACTTAAATAGCTAAAAACTCAACAAAATGAACATAAGAACATAAGATAAGCCATACTGGGTCAGACCAAGGTCCATCGATCCCAGTATCCTGTTTCCAACAGTGGCCAATCTAGGTCATACGTACCTAGCAGTTTCCCCAAAAGGCACAGGTTCCACAATGCTTGTATTGGGTCAAGCATTGATATCCTGGGTCCCTTCTTAATAATGATTTATGGACCTTTTCTCCAGGAACTTGTCCAAATCTTTTTTAAACCCAGCTACACTAACAGCTTTTACTACATCCTCCGGTAACAAATTCCAGAGTTTGATTACACGTTGAGTGAAAAAATATTTTCTCTTATTAGTCTTAAATAGTTTACCCTGTAGTTTCATTGCATGTTCCCCTAGTCTTTCTATATTCTGATAACATAAACGATCGTTCTACATTTACCCATTCCACTCCATTCAATAATTTATAGACTTCTATCATATCTCCCCTCAGCCATCTCTTTTCCAGGTTAAAGAGCCCTAACCTTTTTAGCCTTTCTTCATAGGGGTATCCTTCTATCCCCTATATGATTTGGTGGCTCTTCTCTGAACCTTTTCAGACAGTAGGCCAACAGTGAGAGAGGGAAGTCTGGTCTTTTGAACTAAGTGCCACATGCATAATTATCTATCATTTAATGAGTAGTTGTATGTGTGCACTTTATTCAAAGAGTTTATAGCTCTCAGGGAATAAGTAAAATATCTAGAGACTAGATTGTCAAACCTGGAGACAAACAGAGAGCTATCCAGAGGAGACATTCAAAGACACAGTAGAGAGGTCCCACCTCAACTCTCGCAACTCCTTTATGCTTTGCAGGAGAAAGGTTAACTGGAAAGAGGGAATCACCTTAGTGTGGCAGGAAGTGATCCTGTAGTTATGGCCTACCCTCAAGGTAAAACAGTATCCTCTTGCATCAAGGATGTGCCATTGGTCCACAAGGGAAGACACAGAACTGCTGTAGTTAGTGATCCAGGTCATAAAAATATAGATAGTTTGCTGGCTGGTAGACATGAGGATTGCTAATTAACCTGCCTGCTGGGTGTGAAGGTGGTTGACCTCATCCATTATCTAAATAGGATTTTAAGCAGAAATTTTCAGCAGCAGTAGCGAGCCCAAGTAAAGCAGCTGGCCATCATCACTTTAAATGAATCCCAGATATTCAATATCAAGGTCATATTCAGCCACTGGCATTGAATATCTGAATTGGCCAGACAGTGAATTAGCTTTTTATTCAGCAGTAATGCTCAGCTACTTGCCAAATAGTTAAACTGGCTAAAGTTAGGCCAGCTTTTTTTGTCATAACTTTAGCTGCTTTGTGTTAACTGGGCAGAGGCCAAATGTTGCTGTTGCCCGGTTAACCTCCAGTGATTCCTCTGCTTCGCTCTTGGAACATCCTGATACTAAGCAGTTGTAATCAGAGTGTACAAAGGCACTGAGAGAGCATATTCAGCAACACAAACCAGCTATGTGCTGCTGAATATCCTGCTCAATGGGAGTAACAACTTCGTATAATAGTCCTTTATTCCTTGAATTGTAGTTACCTGGCATTCCTGTAGTTTGAGCTTATATGTGTTTAGGCTATTATTTGATCTGCTGTTTCTCCATTTTCTCTCTGTGATTATGGAGAGCGTGCTTCATGTCCTTTAGCTGAGGTGAGTACCACATTACTGTATTTTGTCTTGCATGGTGAATGGAGGTGAGTGGTCTCATTGCTGCTTCAGCTATGGTCTTGTTCCAGTTTTGTATGATGGAATTGATGTCTTCGGGAGTGTCTCATAGTTTTGGTAGGATGTTTGCCAGAAAGTTTTTTTTTTCCAGTTTGTGGAATCTGTGTAAGGTGAGTTCTATGATGTATTGTTTGTGCTCTAGTATGTGTGGTGTGTTAATTGTGACCATCTTGTGGTCAGATCAGGGGACATCGACAGTGATGGGAGACGGTATTACGTGTTCATTGAGGATGTTGAGATAATGTAGAGGGCGTTCCCTTTGTTGTGGGTGGGCTGATTGATGATTTGAACATAGTCCAGGAATTCAATAGCTTCATGGAAGGCTTTTGCATTACTTGGTGCTGTGGATGCAAAGTTGAGGTCACCTAGGAGCATAAGGTAGTTTGTATGTGAGTTATGGTTGCATATTGCTTCTGGAATTGTGTCCAGTTGATCAGGGCCTGCATTGGGGGATCTGTAGGTAAAGAGGATGGCTATGTTGCCATTTGTTATTGTCAGTGTGTCTAGACCAGCGATGGCGAACCTATGGCACGTGTGCCAGCTGTGGCACGCGAAGGCCTTGCAGCTGGCACGCGGGAAGGTCCGCAATTAAGATATGCGGCGCGGCGGGAGGTGAGTGTGCTGGTGTCCAGGGCCGGCCCGTCCATTGAGCAAGAATGTTTTTATGTAAAGTCATTTTTATTGTTTTCACTTAATACACATAAATAACACATTTACAGGCAACTGGGAGTCCGGCAGGCGGGCTAGAGAGCCCCGACAGAGCAGCAGTAAAGAAATTACCGGTTCCTTCATAGAGATGCATACACACACAAGACAACTGCAGAATTCAGCAAATCAGTGAATACAAACAAACCAACCAACAGCTTCCACCCTAGCACACAGAAATATCAAGAGGCACTACCCAGAGCATATGCGGGCATTGGCTATCATGGCAAGAGGTCAGCAAAGCTACGGTCATAGATGCTGTGCTCTGACATCAGCATAGAAACCCCAACAAAGCAACAAAACAAGGTGCCCCTCTAGGTTCCTCTCCCCACCCCATCATCCCTTAGAACCTTTATATCCCCCCCCTCCCTAACTACAGAAAGCCCGAGGTCCCCAAATTCCCCTCAACCCAGCAGATGATGAAACCCCTCCCCAGAAAAGGAAGGAAAGGAATAAAAAGAAAGAAAGAAAAGAAAAGAAAAGAAAGAAATCCTTCCTCCAGTGGGATCAATTACTCCTGGGCCCCCTCTCGCTCCCGGGTAATATCAGAGGTTTGGGCGGAGAGCAATGGCGCCCATATGGATTGAAAACGGGCCCACGCTTTAGGTCCCAAAAGGCGGGCGGTTCTACCCTCCATAGATCTAAGATCTCCCAATAAGCGCTCCCATTCCACTATCCCGGGACCACCCACCGATAGCCAATTACGCAAAATACAATGTTTAGCTACTAGAAAACTCTTCTCACATAAGTTCTTCTGTGCTACCGTTCCCTGAATCCCCACAGTGCCCACACTAAAGAGACACCATAGGGGATGCAGGTCCACGGCCCCTCCCACCCAAAGCGCCACTTTACTCCCCACCGCTCCCCAAAAGGATTGAATCAGAGGGCAAAACCAAAATCGGTGAGATAACGTGCCCGGATGCCCGTTACAGAGACCACACACATCAGATGCCAAGATCCCCATTTTCGTTGCTCCAGTTTCAGAGACATACGCTCGCCATATTAGCTTAAATTGCAGTTCGCGGTATCGAACAGCTTCTGAGGTTTCTCGGATTCTATGAAAGGCAAGCTCCACCAACTCCACCGTGAGTCCTGCCACTCCGTCGCGCTGCCAGCGTTCTGCCAGGGGTAGGAATCTCTCCAAGCTACCCGGGGGAGTCAAGAGGTCCCTCATCTGCACAGCAGTAAGCTGCTCCTGGCATTGCTCCAATACGGACCAGAGGCTGTGCATCCGGGAGAGTAAGTCCATGCCCCCCGGCAGACTGTGGAGGAAGTGCCGTACCTGTAAATAATAATAGAAGGTCTCCTTCTTCAAGGCATATTTCCGGGATAAGTCTTGGAAGGAGCTGAGCTGATCCGTATTCTCCCTCCGTAGCTGTCCAAGGTACTCCAGACCTGCCCGCGTCCATATCTGACCCACCCCGCCTGCAACGCCCGGCGGAAAATTCCTGTTGCCTTTCAGGGGCAGACAGTCCGTGATCCTCCATTCCCGGCCATGCGAGCTACACAAGAACTTCCAAACCACGCGAAGTGTATGGAGATAGGGAGACGCCCGCCACGCCAGTGGGAGTGCTATGCCCCCACAATGGAGCAGATAAACCCTGTGCCAGTTCTCTGAGAATTGATCAATCAGAGTGATCGGCAGTCTATCAGCATTCCCTATCACCAAATCGCTCAATCGCCGTGTGGCGTAGCTAAGATTATAAGATCGCAGCGGAGTCAGTCCAAGACCCCCCTCCGCAGCCGGCCTCATAAGTGTCGCCAATGCAATGCGTGGCCTGCGAGATCGCCAAAGAAATCGACTGAGCTGCCCGTGCAGCTCCCGCAAATCCTGCCCAGTCAACCAAAGGGGAAGATTCCGCAACAGATATAGCCAACGGGGCCATTCTATCATCCGTACCAGTGCTACCCGTCCCAGTAGGGACAAGGGGAGATCCTTCCATTTCAGCAACCGCGCTTTGGTGGATTGAAGAAGAGTGTGAATATTAACTTCATACAGAGATCTCAGGCGGGCTGGGAGGTAGACGCCCAAATAACGAATCGATCCCGTTGCCCAACTGAGCGGGAAAGCGCCCCGCCATTTGTCCCGCGATTGATGATCCACATCCAATACCATCGACTTCGTCTGATTTATTCGAAGCCCTGAGAACCTGCCGAACCGTTCAATTAAATCTAGGGCTGCCGGTAAAGACTCCATCGGTTTCGTCAGACACAGCAAAAGGTCATCTGTGAACGCACTAACCTTTATACCCCCTCCTTGCCATGCAATACCAGATATCTGCGGAGATTTAATTAATGAGAGTAAGAGAGGCTCTAGTTGTAACACATATAGGAGAGGAGAAAGCGGGCATCCCTGACTTGTGCCACGATGTAAGAGAAAGGGTGAAGAACAGAGCCCTCCAACGTCAACCGCCGCTCGGGGAGCGGCGTATAACGCATGCAACCCCTGCAGAAAAGTCCCCCGAAAGCCAAACCTCCGAAGCGCCGCAAACATATAACGCCACGAGACCCTATCGAAGGCCTTTTCTGAGTCCAAACTGGCCAGAATTAGTGGGTCTTGGGCCAGTAGAGTCCGCTCCATGCCCAGCAGGACCGTACTAATATTTACGGATGCTTCTCTACCCCGAACAAACCCAGCTTGGTGGGGGCCCACTAGTCCCGCTAAGCACTTCTGAAGCCGTTCAGCTAATATTGATGCAAACAGTTTTTGATCCACATTTATCAAAGAAATCGGCCGATATGAGGCAGGGTCCTCCAGATCCTTCCCGGTTTCGGAATCAGTGTAATTCTAGCCGTTCGCATATCGCGGGGGAAACTACCGGTCTGCACCACTTCAGCATAGAGTGCCGCTAGCGTGGGGGTGACAGGAGCCTCTAACATTTTGTACGCCTCATAAGTGAAGCCATCCGGACCCGGGGCCTTATGCGATTTCCCAGTTCTAATCGCTCTCTGGAGTTCGACGCCCGTAATCTTCTGATTCAGCATGGCAATCTGGTTGGGGTCAAGCTGCGGTAGCGATATTTGCTCCAGAAAGGCCTCCATGGAGGCCCCGTCTCCCTCGTCAGCTGTGTATAGCCGTTCATAAAAGGAGCGGAAGACCTGTGCCACCTCCGCCGTCCTAGTATGCCTGTTCCCTTCCCCATCGCGGATAGCCAGCACCCCCCGAGGTCCAGCCTGATCTCTCACCAATCGAGCCAGCAGCTTCCCCGATCGATCTCCATAACGAAAGAATTGATGGCGATAGTACTGTTGGGACTGGATGGCTCTTTCTTGTAGCAACTCATTTAGCTGCTTCTGAAGTTCCAAATAACCCGCCACATCTTTCGAGTTTTTGAGGGCCGACCGTTTCGCTGCTTGGAGCTCCCTAGTCAGTCGAAGTACATCCGCATTAATGCGCTTACGCTCCGCACCCACATACGCAATAATGTGTCCACGGAGAACGGCCTTTCCCGCCTCCCAGAACACCGCCATGGAATTAACCGTCCCCTCATTAAACTTAACGTATTCGGCCCAATGCTTGCCCACGAAGTCGCGGAAATCCGGCCGCGAGGCAAGATGGCTCGGAAAGGACCACTTAGAACCTCCCCGCCGCTCACAACACCACGACAACGAGACCATAGCATGGTCGGACACAAGGATCGGTCCTATCTCCGCATGACGCACCTTCCGGAACCAATGTTGCGACATCAAAATGTAGTCAATTCTAGACCACGTCTGGTGGGCACGCGACAGATGTGTGTAGTCTCTGCTATTTTGATGTAACACTCTCCAGGCATCCACCAGCCCACCCAGTTCACAGAGATATCGGACCCCCTTTTTGCTCCAGCCCCCCCCCTGAGAAGGGTGGGAGCGGTCCAGTTGGGGGTCATGAGGGCAGTTGTAATCCCCAGCTAATACTACCGGGACCGGTGGGGCGCCCAAAACCTTATGCAGAATTGTTTTAAAAAAAACATGGTCATAGGTATTGGGGGCATACACACTTCCCAAGAACAATTCTTCACCCTGAAGCTTAACATGGGCGAACAAAAATCTTCCTTTAGGGTCTAGTTCGACCTTTAAAATCTCACAAGCCAAGTTCTTATGTATCAAAATTGCAACCCCTTTTTTACGCGTGTCGGATGGAGCAGATAGAACTGTCCCCACCCAATCTCGTTGCAGCTTGGAATGTTCTATGGCCGTTAGATGCGTCTCCTGCAATAGAGCCACTTGGGCTTTTTGGCGCTTCAAAGCTTGGAGAATTTTAGTACGCTTCACTGGAGTGGTAATCCCCCCAACATTCCAAGTTACAATGTGCAGCTCATGGTGGATGGTGCCTGCATTCGGTGCATACAAACTTAGGATACAACAATTGATTCGGAGCGTGGGGTAGCCCAGCCTCTACCCCACCTCCCATTAATGGCAGTCGGAAGCAAAGGAGTTCCCAGACATACCAGAGCCATTGCCCATCCGGAGTAGGGACCCATGAATAAGCCAACTTCCCCAAGATTTCCCTCCCCCCCTTACAGCCCGTACACCCTTCCCATCCCTCCCCTCCCGCCCTCCCACCCCCTCCCATTCCCCACCCCTACCCCCCAGCCAACCGACATCTGTCATTCCCTCAGTTTCCTCAACTGAGGTCTCGGTCAGAACGACGCTGCAGGGCAGCTCCCGTTGTCCTCCCCGCTCCCCCCCCCGGTCTCCCACGCTAAGATAGCCTAACACTACCAGATTCTGAACCAAAACCCAGGACAGCAGTAACATAACCATAACATAGCTGTACATGCTCACAAAAGAAGAAAAAAGAAAGGGACACAAGACACATAATATGCAGGGGACATTCAAGTCGAAATGCTCCTCCAAATAGCCGCTGAGCACCTCCTCTTCTAAGATCCTACCGCAGGATCCCTCGCAGCTACAGGTCGCAGTTAGCCGCAAACAGTCCCCTCAATAGACTGCGGTCTGTCCCTTCCAATGCTGGATCTCATCCCCTCAACGGGGAGGCTGTCCCAGCTCTCATGCCTCTGGTAATTCTGCTGGCAGAGCATTCAGAAAGTGCTTTGCTTTTCCGACCTGCTCGAAAGTGTGCGCTTTCCCCTGATGAGTGACCCGCAGCGTGGCGGGAAAGGCCAAAGTGAAGCGGATCTTCCTACGGAACAGCTCAGAGCATAGTGGTGCAAACTCCCTTCGTTTTGCCGCCACCGCCGCCGAGTAGTCCTGGAACAGCAGGATTTTCTTGTTGTCTAGCAGCAGTGTAGGAGTTTTCCTATAAGCTTGCAAGATTAAAGCTTTGTGTTGAAAATTGAGCACTCGCAGTATTACCACACGTGGTCGACCGCCTTCTTCCCGTCGGGGCCCCATGCGGTGTGCGCGCTCAATTTTAAGGCGGCCTCGCAGATCTTCAAGGCCCAGAGCCTCTGGCAACCAAGTCTCCAAAAAAGGGAGCAACTCCCTCTCGGCTTTATCCTCTCCGATCCCCAGGAGGCGCAAATTATTACGCCTGGATCGATTTTCAAGATCGTCCAGCTTCTGCTGCATCTCTTGCAGGAGCTGTGCATGCTTATTCAGTTCCCTCTCGTGACACCCCTCGTCACTTTCAAGGCTAGTGACCCGGTGTTCCAGTTCATCAACCCTCTTTCCAAAATCTGTCAGCGAATCCTCCATGCTGTCGAGCTTTTTCAGAAGCAAATCGAATTTCGGGTCTAGGAGTTTGACCACCTCCTTGGCAAGCTCCGCTGGGGCTGAATCCGTGCTTTCACCCCCTGGAGAGACAGGCTGTGTCGTCGCCGACGTGGAGGGCCCAGTTCTGGAGAGCTTTTCACGGTCGCATTTCGGCGCCAGAGGCATGGTAGCAGAGCGCGAAAGCCTATGAACGGTATTAGTCAGCTTCAGGTACCTGTTATGCGTTTCAGGGAATGTTGGGGAGGCAAATAGCAAGATTTAAAGCCGTTTATTTCCTGGAGCTGCCCCGGAGAGAGCGAGAAAGCGTCCACGCTCACTCACGCATCACGTGACCTCGAGCAAGAATGTTTTTTGCACAAGGACCCGCGTTTCAGGGGGCCCCGTGCAAAGAACATTCTGCTTTCCTCAAAATTACATTAAAAAAAAAAGCTGGCTCTCTGGCTGCTGCCGCTGTCGCCGCGGCAGAATGCAGTGTCCCGCGGGGCCCCCTTTGCGCCGGCTGAGCCCTCTGCCCGGCTTTCAGATTCGCGAAGGGAGAGTGTCTCTCCCTCGCGTCTCTGTTAAGCCCGCAGGGGCTAATGGAAAATTTCCCATCAGCCCCTTTAGACGCGAGGGGTTGATGGGAAATTTCCCATTAGTCCCTGCGGGCTTAACAGAGACGCGAGGGAGAGACGCGAGGGAGAGACACTCTCCCTTCGTGAATCTGAAAGCCGGGCAGAGGGCGCAGAGGGGGCCCCGCGGGACACTGCATTCTGCTGCGGCGGCAGCGGCAGCAGCCAGAGAGCCAGCTTTTTTTTTTGGACTGCTAATGGGCTGGGGCTGGGGCGGGGGGGGGCTGTTAGGACTGGTAATGGGCTGGGGCGGGGGGGCTGTTAGGACTGCTAATGGGCTGGGGGGGTTAGGACTGCTAATGGGCTGGGGGGTTGGGTTAGGACCGATAATGGGCTAGGGGGGGTATGGGGGGGGTTAGGACCGCTAATGGGGTGGGGTTTGTTAGGACTGCTAATGGGCTGGGGGGGGTTAGGACTGCTAATGGGCTGTGGACTGATGGGGGCTGTCTGGAAATGGGGTGATGGGGGGTTAGAACTGCTAATGGGCTATGGGGGGCTGTTAGGACTGCTAATGGGCTATGGGGGGGCTAGGACAGGAAATGGGCTGATGGGGAGGGGTTAGGACTTGAGGTGGGCTGATGTGGTTAGGACTGGTAATGGGCTGTGGGCTGATGGGGGGGGTTAGGACTGGCAATGGGCTGATGGGGTTAAGACTGGCAATGGGCTGATGGGGGGGTTAGGACTGGTAATGGGTTATGGGGGGGGCTTAAACTGAAAATGGGGTGATGGGGGGGTTAGGACTGGAAGTGGGTTGATGGGGGGCTAGGACTGGTAATGGGTTGGGGGGTTGCTATGACTGGAAATGGGCTGTTGGGGGGAGCTAAGATTGGAAATGGGCTGTGGTGGGGGCTTGAATTGAAATGGACTCATGGAGGGGCTAGAACTGAAAGTAGGCTCATGGGGGGGCTTGGACTGGAATTGGACTGAGTGGAGGGGAGCTATGATTTGACATGGGCTGATGATGGGGCTAGGAAATGACTAGAAGTGGGCTGATGGGGGGCTAGGATTGGAAATGAGCTGATGAAGGGACTCAGACTGAAAATGGATGGGGGAGCTAGGACTGGAAATGGGTTGATGGTGGGCTAGGACGGGAAATGGGCTGATGCAGGGACTAGAAGGGAATGGATGCTGGGTGAGACTGGAACTAGAAGGGAGCTGATGCTGGGGGAGGATTAGAATGGGATGGGGCTGGGAGAGTAAAATGGAGAGGGGAAAAATATTTTGTGTGGGAGGGATGAAAAATCTACAATTGGCCTGGTATTGGGAGAGTAAGTGGGGATTGAGGATGGAGGGGTAAAATTTGTGTGGATGAAATAGGAATGAGGAAAGAGCAAAAGGAGAAAGATTAGTATGTTAAAGCAGATGTAGAGAGAGAGAATGGAAAAAAAAACTAGAAGAGAGAAGAAAGAACAAATGGACAGCAGACGATGGACAGTTAGCAGAAAACATGAAGAAACCAGAAGAAAGTGGCTGGAGCAATTGCAACTGAAAAAAAATGCACAAAAGGTAGAAATATCTCTTTATTTTGAATTTATTAACTGGAATATGAAACCTCTGGGAAATGTGCATCATTAACGTCTGTGCTTTGTTTGGTACAAGAGGAAATTAATTTATAGTTTTATTTCTACAGTGTTGTTGTACATTCCAAGTTTGGCTTTTGGGGTTCCCAGTTTAATTATTGCCTTCCTGTTTCTAAATTGAATGAAATCATTAAAACATTATAAATTGCCAATAAATTGAAATGAAAACCAAAGGATTGTGAATCAAATTGATTCTCTGACAATACAAAGATTCCAACCTTTACAAATGATGTTACATAGTTCAGGCAACTTTATAAAGAGTTTTTAGATACTAAAATCTTGTTGTTAAGGTTTAATTGAAGTGCTGGCACTTTGAGGAAATTCTTTGGTTTTGTGCGGCAGTTTGGGCACTCGGGCTCAAAAAGGTTAGCCATCACTGGTCTAGACCTTTATCAGATGTTTTGGTGAGGGTGCGGAAGTTAAATTTCTTTCTTGTTAGAATGCACATGCTTCTACTTCGGTGTTGAGAATTTGAAGAGTTGAAAAGATGGTAGTCATGTGGTGCCAGTTGGTTCAACAGGACAGAGTTTATCTCCATAAACCAAGATTCTGTTATTTTGAGGATATCAATGTTGTTGTTGATTAGGAGATCTGTTAGGAGTTGGATCTTATTTCTTGCAGATCGGGCATTGAGAAGGGTGCACTTCAGAGGTGAGGTTTCCTTTGTGTGTTTTTGTGGTGGTGATATGTTTGTGAGTGCTTGAGTTTTAAATTCTTTATTTTCGTTTTATAACAACAAAGGAAAAGGAAGACATACAGCTAAAAGACAGATACATAAAGTGTAATACATACACCAAAGTAAACCCCTGCCACCCCCCTCCCCCCTGCTTCTTCTCTAGAAAACTAATCATTCCCGAAGCGGGCGTGTACTTACATTATTGTGTTACAAAACCTAACGGTGATCTGAAACATGATGAGTGCACATTATACAGGCATGTTGGAGCAATGAGCAGATTGTACATAATCATTAAGCATCTGCCATTTAGACAAGCGAGAGTGAGGTTGGACATGGGGAATAGCTCTCCGAGGTATCTGCTCATATTTACTATATAAGCAGACGAGGTTCCACCATTCATTGACAGTAAGTCGAGAGCTGTCCTTCCAATTCCTCGTGATTAAGCATATGGCTATACCCAGCATGAAATCAAGGAGAAAGCGACCCTTCTTAGGAAGAGAGGGGACCTCCGCCACAGAGCGGAGTCCCACGATCTTCCAAGAGAGAGGTTCGTGAAGGTGTAAGATAAATTGAATACAACCCCAGACCCGCCCCCAATAAACCTGTAGTTGAGGACATTCATAAATAACATGAGCGAAGGTTCCCACAGCAGTATGGCAAGACCAACACTGGTCCCTAGCATTTGTGTTCCATTTGGCTATTTTTTCTGGGGTATAAAAGCATCTGTGTGCAAAAAAAGAAGAGAGTTTGGGTAACAGAGGCAGACCGGGAAACCCGCACTACTTTGCTCCAGAAAACGCTCCATTGCACAGGGGTTAAAGTGGTTTGCAGTTCGCGCTCCCAGGCTTGTTGGGCTCTAAAAGTGGCCGTGTCTGTACCCTGACATAATATTTTATAAAAGTTAGAGGCTACCCCATGTGTACTACTAATAGAGTGAACTATCTCTAATAGCCCGTCCTCAGTAGGGGCAGAGGGCGGCATGATTCGAGCACTTTTGAGGCAGTGTTGAAGCTGCATCAATTGAAAGTAGTGTTTCGCTGGTAACGCAAATTCCTTTTGTAAATCAGAAAAGGTTTTCCAACGAGCTGCAGAGAAAAGCTGTTGGGGTGTCCAGATCCCCCTTGAGTACCAGGGTTTCCATGCTATCGTTCTATTTAGGACTTGAATTCTGGGGTTATTCCATAGCGGGAGTCCGTCCGGAGGACATACGTTCGGGCCCAGTGATAGAATGAGAGTGTTAAAGGCCGCAAGAGTATCGACAATCATTGGTGGATGGCGGGTGTCTACTTGATAGGACATACCGGGGAGATGGGTCAACGGAATTGGGCTACTAAGCTCCTCTTCTATGTCAAGCCAAACTGGTCTGCTGTCTGTTGAGGCATCTAGCCATCGGGCACCTTGCTTAAGTAGGAAGGCTTGATGATATCTAAGAAAATCAGGAAATCTGGTACCCCCTCTTTCCTTTGCAGACTGTAGTTTTTGTTTAGCTATCCTTGGTGGCTTGCCCTGCCAGAGATAACGGACGAGAAGGCCCTCAATATCTTTATAAGTATGTAGCGAGAGTAAGCATGGCAGCATTTCTAAAATGTAGTTCACTTTGGGGACTATCATCATTTTCACAGTTTCTAAGCGGCCCCACCATGTAAGAGATAAGGGAGACCAACGATTCGTGAGCTCACGGACTTTGGAGACTACCTCTTTGGCATTAAAACTGATAGTGTCTTCTAAAGGAGAACAGTAATGGACCCCGAGATACTTCACCATGCGGGATTGCCAAAGGAAGGGAAAGGCCTGCATGTCAGCCTCATGTACCCAGCGGTTCAGTGGGAATGCTACAGATTTGGTCCAGTTAATTTTATAGCCCGATAATTGTGAGTATCCGTCAATCAGATCCAAGACAGCTGGAACCGAATCGAGGGATACGAAAAGCATAAGGTCATCTGCATATGCAGAGAGTTTAATCTCCCTATGACTGAAGGGGACACCTCGAATACGTGCGGACTGTCTAATAAGGAGGGCTAGGGGTTCAAGAGCTAGATCAAAGAGCATTGGTGATAGGGGGCAACCTTGACGCGTGCCTCTTAGGAGATTAAATGGCTGAGACTTGATGGCATTTACACAAATACTGGCGACGGGTTGAGTATACATGACTTGGAGATATCGGAGGAAGCCCACCCCAAAGCCATACCATCGGAGAACTGCAAATAAGAAGGGCCATTCTAGGCGGTCAAAGGCTTTTTCGGCATCCAGGGAAAGACCCACCCATGGATGATCTAGATTGGCAGCACTGGATAGCACATGGCACAAGGTCCGAGCATTGTCAGCAGTTGATCTGCCGGGTATAAAACCGCATTGGTCGGGGTGAATTAGGGTGGCCATCCTGTCAGATAGCCGGGTGGCCAAGATCGTTGCGAAGATCTTATAATCGGCATTAAGTAGGGAGATTGGACGGTAGTTGGCGGTTAGTAGCGGGTCTCTGCCTTCTTTCTCAAATACTACCACATTAGCTGCAGAAAAGGATCCCAAAGAGGATGTATCTACCGCAAGGGCAGTAAAATAGAGTTTTAAATAGGGAACTAAATCTGCACTGAACGTTCTGTAGAATTCGGTCGGGAGACCATCGGGCCCTGCGGCACGGCCCGAGGCTGTTCGTTTTAGGGCAGATTGGATCTCTGAAGTAGAGAAGGGTTCATCCATCGCATCCCTATCATCTTCAGAGAGGGTCGGCCGCTGAATGCCAGAAAGCAATCGCTCGAATGTCTCTGACGAGAACTCACATTCAGATTGATATAGGCGGGTATAGAAATCCCGAAAGAGCTCTACAATGTCGGAGTCTGTGGTCACTATGCCCCCTCCCTGTGGAGCTCGAAGGGCCGCTACGCGTTTGGCTTCTTTTTGACCTTTCAAGGCGTTGGCTAAGAGTCGACCGGCTCGGTTATTTTCACGATAATATGTCCCTCGCTGAAGCTCAATACTCTTAGAAGCTGCAGTTGAGAGGATTGAATTATATTGAAAACGGAGACGCTGTAATCGAATTAATACACATGGATCAGTACGTGAAGTTAGAACTCGTTCGCCTGCTTTTATTTGTTGGTCTAGTATGAGTAGCTGCTGTTTGCGTTGTTTTCGCAGTCGGATTTGATAGCTAGTGATCGTTGCTCGAATGGCCGCTTTGAAGCCCTCCCACCAAGCCCAATTCGCAGTATCCTGGGGTAGATTAAAATGGAAGTAATCCTGTATGGCTGCTCGAATTTCTAACTGGAACTCTGGCTGAGTTAACAGGGCTCTATCAAAGAACCAGGCCCCCGAATTCCCTTGGGGTGCAGTAGTGTGTAATTGAAAGGAAATGGCAGCATGATCTGAAATATGTTGGGAGTGAATCTTTGCAGTGTCCACCTGGGGAACTAACAGTTTTGATATTAGAAAGAAGTCTATGCGAGACTGGGATTTATGAGGGGAAGAGAAGAAGGTGAAGTCAAGCTCATTGGGGTGTAGTAACCTCCATAGATCAACTAAAGCAAGATCTTTGATCAGGGAGGTAAGCGTGGTGTGACTCTTGGGGGGGCCACTTGTCCTAGGCGGCTGTTTGTCAATCAGGGGATCAAGGACTAGATTGAAATCCCCCCCAATTATCAATGAAGTAGTAGCAGAGGCCTGCGCAACCTGAGCAATGGTAGCAAAAAAGGCAGGGTCATCCACATTAGGAGCGTAAAGGCATATACATGTAACTTCAAGGCTACCTATCTTGAGGTGAACTCTGGACCATCTACCTTCTGTATCTGAGCTAGTCGCAATAATAGTAGCATGCAAAGATTTCCTAACCAGTATGGCAACCCCACATTTCTTAGAAACGGCTGGGGAATAGGCGGCCACCATGTAAGGTTTAATATTGAGTTTAAGAGTTTCCTTCGAATTTAAATGCGTTTCTTGGAGAAAAATCAGATCCGCAGCTTCCTGACTTAGGTAGCTTAGGATTTTCTTCCGTTTTATCGGATTATTGATTCCTTTTACGTTCAATGAGAAAATCTTACATGGTGCCATCAATCAGTAATAGACATTTTAGGTAAGGGCGCTTGAAAACACAACATAATCAGAATCTGTGCAACAATGACATAATCACCGAGTATTCTGGCTAATACACCCCATATTGAAAAGTATGTACCAAAGTATCTTAGAGAAGAAGCAAAACCCCCAAAGAATATGGCGACCATATGTCTGCGGGAGGAGGCCCTAGAGAGGAAATAGAAGACATGAAAAAAAAAGAAAAGAAACACCAGAGTCCATAATTAACACTGTCTCTGATACTCATCGAGGCTACTGTGGGTAGATGGAGTCGGGTCACAGATATCATCAAAAGTAAGGCAACAAACTGCCCTCGCCAGACTCTTTGCTGGGCTGCGGCAGATCCAATATGGCAGGTACAGCGGATATGAGAATACTTGCAGGAATATTCTGGAAGTCAGCGCATCAAGTCGGCTTCTTTGGAATCCAAAAACTCCGCTAGTAGATCAGGGTCCTCAAATGTTCTTGTCTGATTGTGAAGCGTGACTCGGAGCTTGGCCGGGTACATCAGGCCATAGCGTGCTTGTAGTTGTTGAAGCCTCGGCCGGAATTCCAGAAAGCGCTTTCGGCGGTCGACCGTGGGTTTAACCAAGTCGGGATAGAAGGAGATCTTGTGGCTCTCAAACTCCATATGGCCCTTTGCCCGAGAGGCATTTAGAATTTGCTCAACGTGTTGATATCTCAAAAGTCGAAAAATGATAGGCCGCGGGGTTTCCTGTTGAGCGTTATGCTTGTGGGTACACGATGAGCGCGATCGATCTCCAAATCTTTGGTAAAGGTGATTTGGAGCAGGGAAGGGAGGATTTTGCATAAAAACTCTTTCATGTCTCCCGATTCCGCTCCCTCCGGTATGCCCACGAGTCGTATGTTGTTGCGGCGCGCTCTATTATTGCCATCTTCCACTTCTTTCTGCAAGGCCCGCACCTGACGTTCAACTTTGTCGAGTTTGGACAACCGGGCCGCATGGGAGTCCAATATGCTCTCCATTTTGTCCTGACGCGATGAAAGCCCTTCTAGCTTGCTTTGCAGCACACCAAAATCTTCCCGCAGCGCTCGGAGTGCTTCACCGTTTGACTGCACGAGGTTTTTGACCCCTCTAATCTCTGCGAGGATTTCCTGCTGCATTTCGGGGCCCTCGCGCAAGGCCAGCCCCTTCTGCGGGGACGGAGGTTCAGTTTTGGAACGTTTGCCGTGAGAAGCCGCTGGAGATCCAAATTCCAGGCGCGTGGGTTTGGTCCCCGCCATCTCACCAATGTGCCCCGGCAAGATCAGAGTAGAAGTTCCAAGTATGTACGGTGTTAATTCAGGATTCTGAGTAGGCCTCTCGGGAGCCTCAGCGTTATGCGACCATCCCGCTGGACATCAGGCTCCGCCGAGTGCTTGAGTTTTAATTGGAATGATGTAATGTGTGTGTCTGAATTTGCTTCTCTGATAGGTGGGGAGAGTTATTATGAGTGAATATGAATGGATGATTGGTATGAATGCAGGGGTAAAGGTTATTGGTGTGGTGAATGTGAGAAGTGAGAAGTGAGGTGAGGCAGAGAGTTAGTAGGAGGGTGTGCGAGGTCATTGTTGGAAACATTTTCTGAGACGCACTGGTATCAGGCCAGTATTCTGTGCTTTTTAGAGTTCTGGATGGCTCTTGCCGGCCTTTGGAGCAATTGTACATGGATCAGGGGCAGGTGTATTTTGAACCAGATTGAAGTGATCTTCAGGTTGCAGTGAATCCGCTATTAGTTGTTTGTATGTTGTCTCCTGCAGAAATGTTGCTTTGGAGTTCATTTCATCGTACTTTCATGCAGGTCTGTTCTGGTCCCTGCCTAAGGCATGGGCATGCTTTCACATGCCTTTAGTTTGTATCTGGTGCAGCTGCCTGATTGGTCCTGGCAGTGATGAGCAGGGAAGAGCTCACCTTCTGGCTGCTTCCTTCTGCTGTGGCTGATCAGGATCTCCGGGTGATGGCCGGCACCTTTGCACGCCTTTAGTTTGTATCTGGTGCAGCTGCCTGATTGGTCCTGGCAGTGGGGACCCAGGAGGCGCTCACTTTCTGCCCAATTCCTTCTGCTGGGCCGATTGAGGTCTCCAGTTAATGGCTGGTGCCTTTAGTTTATATCTGGTGTGGCTGCCTAATTGGTCCCGGTGGTGGGGAACAGGGAGGAGCTCATCTTCTGGCTGCTCCCTTCTGCTGTGGCCAATCGGGGTCTCCGGATGATGACTAGCTCCATTGCATGCCTTAAGTTTATATCTGGTATGGCTGCCTGATTGATCTTGGCAGTGGGGAGTGGGCAGGAGCTCACCTTCTGCCCAATCCCTTCTGCTGCAGCCGATTGGGGTCTCCGGGTGATAGCCAACACCTTTGCGTGCCTTTAGTTTGTATCTGGTGTGGCTGCCTGATTGATCTCAACGGTGGGGAGTGAGGAGGAGCCAACCTTCTGCCCACTCTCTTCTGCTGCAGCCAGGTGATAGTGACTAAGATCACTCATAGTTCTCCAAAACTATCTCGGTTTTACTTGGGTATTTTTTATGCAATCTTTGGGGATATTCATTCACACTATCTGTTCAGTGGCACAATATAGATAGTGCCACTGAATATCGGGATTGCCAAGTTTTAGGTGGTTATTAGGTCTGCTAACCAGTTAAAATGCTTTGAATATGTTCCTCATAATCTTTTTATCTTATCATTGTTATGTGAACATTTCATTTTTTAACTGGGTGGTCCCAGTATCTACTCTCCTTTTGGTAGTCTTCTCATAATCTTTTTCCAAAGTTGTCTTCTGGGTTTTTCTATTTCGTATCTCTTCTCACTTCCTTACATCTGTCTCTGATCTTTCTCTTGCATCGTTTATCTCTATTTCTCTTTTCTGTGAATCTCCATCTTCACATAGCTAAATTTCACCTCATTAATTATGTTTATATTTATGTTTATTCATTTGATATACCGCCATTCAATAAAAATCAGAGCGGTTTACAATAGTCAAATATACAAAGAGGACCAATGGCCAGAGGAAAGAAAGGAAATTACAGTAAATGACAGGATAGCAGATAGTACAATCAGGCACACTAGACAGAAGAGAAAAACAATGATAAGGGGATTGGGAAGGGCAGGATCACACAAAAGGGGAAGGGAGGTTGAAGGCAGAGGAAAACAGATGGGTTTTCAAGTGTTTCTTAAAAGTGGTGTAATGCTGTTCAAGTCTGAGGGAGGTGGGTAGGGAGTTCCAGAGTGCAGGTCCGACAAAGAAAAAGGCAGAGATGCGAGTTGATTGTAGGTGAGCACGGGAGGGAGAGGGGAGGTGAAGGCGATTTATGTGAAGTGACCAGAGAGAGCGACGGGGAATGTGAAACTGGATGAGATCTGCCAGGTACTGTGATGTGTGAGTGTAAAGGACTTGATGGACCAAGGTGAGGATTTTGAAGCGAATACAAAAATCTATGGGGAGCCAGTGGAGGTGAATGAAAAGAGGTGTTACATGTTCCCAAGGTGTAGAGTGTGAAATGATGCGTGCAGCTGTGTTTTGAATGCATTGTAGTCTATGCAACTGTGACTGTGAAAGGCCAACTAAGACAGAGTTGCAAAAATCAACACGTGACATAACAAGGGACAGCATAAGAGTGGTAAGGGCTTGTGGAGTGAGAAAAGGCCAGATAGCGCGGATCTGACGAAGAAAGAAGAAGGAAGTCTTAGTGATATGAGAAATATGGTCCCAAAAAGAAAGATCAGAGTTGAAGAGAACACCTAGAGAATGGAAGCAGGAAACCAAAGGGATAGGTGAGCCAGAGAAAAAAGGGGCCACCAGTGGAGAAGGACTGCTATGAGTGAACCAGATAGCAAGTGTTTTAGTCAAGTTTAAGTGCAGACAATTAGTGGTGAACCAGCCAGCAACAGCCGAAAGACAGGAATTTAGGGGGGAGAGATTGGGGTGAAGAGGGGAAGTGTGATGTAGAAGAACCAGATCGTCAGCATAGTAAAAGGCAGAAATCCCAAATTGTTGTATCAGAAGAGCGAGTGGCGCCAAGAAGATATTAAAAAGGAGAGGTGTTAATACGGAGCCTTGAGGCACACCACAGAGCAGCGGAAAAGGCTTAGAGGATATCATGAGAACAAATAGAGAGAGAACAGCGCAGGACTAGGAGGAAAGATAGGAGTGGAACCAACGATAGACCGTGCTATGGAGGCCAGCCTCATGCAAGCGGGACAGAAGAAGGGAATGGTCAACAAGGTCAAAAGCTGCAGATAGGTCTAGAGATACCGCCACTGAAAGTCACCATGATCATGAGCCACGTGCAATTCATTAAGAAAAGCAAGGACAGTTTCAACACTGTGGCCTGGTCGAAAACCTGATTGGCGGGGATGAAGGAAGTGAGTGGAATCCAAGTGACGGGATAGCTGTGTAAAGACTGTTTTTTCAAGAATTTTAGGAAGAAAAGGGAGATTGGAGACAGGACGATAGTGAGCTGGAACAAGGGGGTCAAGTGAGGGTTTCTTAAGAATAGGGAGGATGAGGGCATGCTTCCAGGAGTGAGGAAAAGTACCTGTGGAAAGACTAGTATTAATCATGGTAAGGATGGAGGGGATAAGAGCAAGAGAGGGTGTGAGTAGCCAAGAAGAGGGGATAGGATCTAGTGAGCAGTAGGTCTTATTAGAAGAGTAAATTATTCTAATGAGTTCAGAGGTTGTAAGTGGGTGGAACGAGGCCCAAGCATGTGAGAGTTGGGAGACAGGGGGGGGAGGAAGGAAGGGGAGAGGTAATAGGTGGGGGACAATGTGGCAGTGATGCCCTAAGGTCAAGAATCTTAGTGTTGAAGAAAGACGAGAGAGACCTGTGAAGAGTGTAGAGGTAACGGGTTTTGTTCGGGGCATAGGAAATGGCTGCAGAGAAGTATGCTTGTTTGGCCTTGTGAACTTGGGAATGATAATGGGAGTGATGTGCTTTGAAAGATGATAGCGTGGTTACTGTTAAATCACATTTAATTTTCTTTGTATATAGTTCTAGGTTATGGCATGTTTTTTGCCACATTCCTAATTTTACTCTGTTGCTTAATCTGGGTTAAACATCAAAAATGTTCTTCAATTGTTATATGTTAAATAGTTCTCTATTATTAAGTTATTTGTCACAAAATGTTCTTCAGTTGTTATATGTAAAATAATAGTTCTCTATTATTAAGTTTTATGTTCATTGTAAACTGCCACTGATCTCTGGAAGAGGCGGTATAGAAAATTGTATAAATAAAAAAAAAAAAAAAATAATACTGAGGGTGCTTTCTGCCACAGCCGCTCAGCACGACGGAGGTGGGTACAAAGAAGGCGAAGTCCACTGTGAAACCAGGGTTGTGAGGGGCGATGATGTGAATGGCGTGGCTGTAGAGGAGCCAATTGATCAAGAGCGGCAGAAAGACAGGAGGACCAGTGAGAGACTTGTGAATCAGGGGAGAGGGAGGGAAACTCTGCAGGTAAGAAGTCCCCGGTAGCTGGAAATTGTTGAAGAGTAAGAGGGGTGTTGAAGAGTAAGAAGGATGATAGCATAGAGGAGTCAACGGAGGGGGATGGGCTACCTGAGAGAGGGACATAGAGTTAGATGGAGAAAGGAGACATTGAAAGGTCAGATGGTAATGGTCTGTCCAGGGTAGAGGTGTAGCACAGAGGCATTGTATGAGGAAAGTGGAGGAAGTTGGAGAAAGAAGCAGGTCGAGAGTGTGGCCTGCTGAGTGAGTGGGAAAGGAGACATGCTGAATAAGGGACAAATCCTATAGAAAAGAGACAAAACAGTGATCCCTAGAGGAAGAGGGTGAATCGAGATGCAGATTAAAGTCCCCTGCAATAAGTAGACGAGGAAAGGCCAGTGACAGATCTGAAATAGTCAGTAGGAGGGAATCCCAAAGGTCAGGGTGAAGAGCTGGAGGAGAGTAGATAATAAGAATATGCATGGCAGGGGAGGTTTGGAGATAGAATAGAAGAGCTTCCGGGTAGTGCAACAAAGGAGAAGAGACTTGCATAAAGGCAAGAGCGGAGCAGATAAGAGATGCCACACCACCACCACTCTGGGGGACAGAGACAGCAGTGAAACCGGGAGGGAGGCAGTGAGTAAGAAGAGCATCCTTCCCCTCTTTTAGCCAAGTCTCAGTGAGGAGTGGAAGGTCTAGTGACTCCCATAAGACAAGATCATGTATTAGGAGGGTTTTGATTCTTAAGGATCGACAGTTGAGGAGCCCCAACCTGATAGAGGAAGGATGGACAGTGGTCCGGGAGGAAGAAGGATAGGTATGAGAGGAGGACAAGGGAGGAGTGGCTCAGTGGTTGGGACAGGTTACCTCAGGCCAGAAGGCCAGGGGTTCAATTCCCACATGGGGACAAGCAACCTCAGCACAGGTCAGAGCAGAGATGGACCTCCCAGCAGCTCGTACAGGGTTGATTGAATTCATGGCTTTCTATGTGCTGCCGAGCCTGTTGGGGCATTCTGCTTATACCACTTCAGAGATGGTATAAGCAGCAATTTTTGTAGGATCGGGGCAAGGGAGCCACCCACGAGGCCAGGGCTGGGTATGGGGGGGAGGGGGGACACACCACCTGATCCAAGTTGCGGGAGGCCAGCTGTGGGTCAGGCAGTGGGGATTTGGGGGCCGGAGCCGTGGATGTCTGGGGCACCTGCAGGGAGGATGTCTCCGCAGGCAGGAGGGGCATGCCAGGCCGTCCTTAGGCTCGATTCTGGCTCCTGTGGGAATGTTTTGTTCCCGTGGACAAGAATTGTGTCTTAACAGCCCAGTCTTCAGCGGGGACATCCGGACGGCCCAGACATCCCCTTCCCAGAATGGGGCTCCACATGTTTATTATCCAGTTCCCAACCTCCCTCTTTCATAAATTACCTACCTAAATTTCCATCTTTAGCTCTAATTCCTCTCCAGCCTCCTCTGTCGTTCACTCCTTGCCCCACCTTCTGTTCCTCTTCGATCTTTTGCCCAATCCCTAGGTCCTCATTTCAAACAATATTCAACTTCCTCCCCAGTACTCATGAACCTTCCTCTGCCTTTTGTTCCCTCATAAGATCTATCTCTCACTGTCACTCAACCTCTCTCCCTAGAGGAGTTTGAAGAAACAATGAGTTGAGTTGTCATTAGCCCCTTCGCAAAGAGGAGAGGAATCTTAGCCTATATGGGTCTTATAGAACTATAACATTGCTTAATTTAGATATAAAAATATTTAGATATTAAAAGTGGTTGTCTGAATGAGGTAATCTTGAAGTTGAAACACAATGACTTGGAGAGGTTTATGCCAAGAAAACATTCTGGGACAATGTAAGGAAGATTCTAAATCCAGTGAGAATCACCCGAGTGAGACCTTTTGTCCCTTCTGCATTCAGTAGATATGGACAAAGCTTTTGACAAGCTGGATTGGTCATTTATGTTTCACACATTGTAAGAGATGGGATTTGTGCTGATCCTCTTGGTATGGGTTAAACAAATGTATAAAAAGCCCAAGGTATGCACTAAGGTAAATGGAGAGTATTCAGATTATTTTAATTTGGGGAGGGAAACATGGTAGGATGCCTCCATCTTACCATAGTTGTTTGCCCTCATGATTGAGCCATTTCACAGCTAGTGTGAGAATGAGTGTTGATAGCAAGGGAAAGGAGGGATTGATTATAGGATTACCATCAAGAGGTGTGCAGACAAAAACAAATACATTTCACTTTTTCTCCTGTTTCATTTGTAGGATTTTTTTATTTTTTGTTTCAATGCAAACCACATCTAGGGCTCTCCCTCGGTCCAACTCCCTGGCCAACCAGTCAAAGAAATCAATCATATTTGTTTGACAAGACCTGCCTCTGGCAAATCCATGCTGCCTCGGATTCTACAATCCACTAGACTCCAGAAACCTCACTATTTTCCCTTTTAGCAGCATATCCAATTTACTCACCACAGAGGTTAGACTAACTGGTCTGTAGTTTTCAACCTCATCCTTACTTCTACCTTTGTGTAAAGGGACCAAATGTGCCTTTCTCCAGTCCTCTGGGACCACTCCCAACTCTTAAGAAGCAATGAAAAGGTCAGTCAGTGTAGCCGCTAGAAAGTTCTCAAGTTCCTGTAGTATTCTCGGATATATCCTATCTGGTCCCATCACTTTATCTACTTTTAGTTTAGCTAGTTCCCCACAAACACAGTCTTCTGAAAATCATTCAAGCTCCCCATCACTTTTATTACTATTTGTGAATGGTTTTTGAAGTCCTGTTCTTGGCCCTTCATCTTTGAACATAGAACAGAAATATTTGTTAAGCAAGTCCACCTTATCCTCATCAGCTTCTGCATTTTCTTCTCTTCACCCTTGAGTCTGACAGTAGACCTTTGCCCTTTCACCTCTCACTAAAATATATGAAAAATGCCTTATTCCCCCATTTTATTGCATGGCTATTTCTTCTTCTTTTTGTATCTTTGCTTTCCTGACTACTTTGCTAGCTTCACTAAGATTCTCCAAATATATATATGTATATCTTCTTCTCTCTGTGATCTACTGTATTTTGTGAAGGCCACCATCTTTTTCTTTACCTTTTCAGCTACTTCTTTTGAGAACCATAGTGGCCTTCTTTTCATTTTACCTTTATTTACCTTTCTAACAAAATATCTACTTCAGTTTTGACCCTTGCTTTTATTTATCCCCCAGCTGCTCCCATTCTGCTAACTCCTCGAGTTTTTATCTTATCTTGGCAAAGTTAGTTTTCCTAAAATCTAAGACCCTCACTTTTGAATGGATTTTATCAACCATAGTCCTAATACTGTGATCGCTGGATCCTAAATTCTCTACAGTGAGGATTCTGGAGTCCAGTGGATTGCAGGAATACTTTCCCTATTGGTAAGCACCAAATCCAGTATGACCCCTTCACGTGAGGGTTCTGTTACCAGTTTCCAGAATAGTTCTCCCTGTAGAGGTTCTAGGATCTCCTTATCTCTAGATGACACTGAAGCAGGAATGTGCCAATCAACATCTGGCATATTGAAATCATCTATCAGTAGCACCTCTCCTTTCATGGCAATACTGCATATGTCTTCTGTTAAATCCTTGGTCACTTCTTTTCACTGTGAGGGAGATCTGTAAATTATACCAATTTAAATGTCTTTCCCTTTCCTTCTTTGTAGTTTAACCCATTGTGCCTCCTCTCTCCCTTTTAAGCCCTGTAATTTTATAGCTTTAATATTATTTTTTAGATATAATGCCATTTCTCCTCCACTTCTTCCTACCTTGTCTTTCCTGAATAAGGTATAGCCCAGTAAAATTACATCCCAGTCATGGCTGTCCGTGAACCATATCTCTGTGATCACTACTAAATCTAAGTCATCCTCTTCCATTAAAGCCTCAACATCTGGGATCTTCTCTCCAATGCTATGGGCATTTATACACACTGCTTTCCAGATGTTGCCCCTTTTACCCATTTCTACCAAGGTATTAAATGTTCCACTTACATGGGGGCTTTCTTCATGCATCCCCAACAAATCTAATTTAAAGACCTCTTTAGTAGGTTAACCAGTCTGCTGCAAAAGATACTTTGACCCTTCTTGGACAGATGGATGCCACCTCTGCACTATAGCCCTTGAAACATCATCCCATGATCCAGGAAACCAAAATGATACCTTCCATGCAGCCATGCATTCATGTTCAGGATGCAAGCTTCTCTGCCTTGACCTCTACCCTCAACAGGGAGGATTGAAGAGAACACCACATGCACACCTGTCTGCTTCACCCTCTGTCCTAGAGCCATGAAGTCACTTTTGTTATACACAGAAGGATACCTAGCAATATCATTTGTGCTGACATGGATGAGCAATATCAGATAATACGTAGTCGGTAGGCTTGATGAGTCTCAGCAAACTCTCCCTAACATCTTGGATTTTGGCACCTGGCAGACCGCACACCTCTCCGGACATCAAGTTCTCCTTAGAAGAAAGTCACCAACCACCACTACCCTTCGCTTCCTTCTGGTCAGTGATTCCGCAACTTTGGGGAGCTTGAGCTCTGGCTCTTTCTTTTCCTGGGATGCTATCTCTTTCTCCACTTACAAGATGGTTCTTGGTTCTTCAGTTCAAGGGCTGGAAAAGCTGGATTGTTGATTCTGTAGGCTCTATTGACTGGTGTCCACCTCTCTTCATTCTGTAGCCTCCCATCTTCACCTCTGTCGGAGAGCTTGGATGTTTTAAGAAGCATCTCATCAATGTACTTTTCGCTGTCTCAAATGCTTCTTAGCCTCACCACCTCTTCTCTGAGCTCCTCCACTTGTTTCATGAGGGCTTCAGCATGCAGGTATAATGCACATGGAACCGGTCCCTCAGCTGGCATCAACCTCTCTGTCTGGACAGAGGCAAAAGCTGTAACAAGGGCAATGGCTTTGGAATACAATTTTTCCCAGCCATCATTCAGTTAGTGGAGCATCCCTGTATTATGTTTTATTTAGCATGGTCTTATTGTAAACTGCTTAGAGTGTTGCACATGGTAGTGGATATAAATGTTTTAAAAATAAATAAATAAAATAAATAGGGGCTGGCTCTAGCCAGCTTCCTGTATTGCTGATGATCTTCTTTCCTATTTCCTGAATGGCCCATCGTTTGTCTGGTCTGGAGGTCTATGTAAAATGCTAACTGGATTTTTTTGCCTTGTGACTCTATTGAGTCTTGCTTAAATATTTACTCCAAATATTTTTCTTTTGGCATGTTCTTGTGCCAGAAATTCTGTGAAACCATGTCTAAGTAAACTATCCAAAAGGTTTACCAAGCCTAATGGAGATCTGGCAAGCCACTTTGTGTCTGGGTATTCAGTGTCAAAAAACAGATTATTGCCACTAAATATCCTGGTTGGCAGCATTTACACAGTTTGCGGGCCCCACCCCAAATATTTGAGCCTTAGGCATTGTGCCTAGTTTGACTTTGTGGCTCTGTGGTGTGTATATGTATGTTTTCATAGGCAGCTTGCAAAACTCATGGGCTTTTGAGGCAATAGAGAGATATAACTCCTGCTGAGACTAAAAACAAGTCTGGGAGTACATAGCTTTTCAGGTCATATGCTAGTCTTCCAAACTTTTACTTAGAGATAACTTCAATAATATGGCTTGAATCAAATATTTCCAATTAATATGAGAGCATAGTGTGTGTATTCCCATTAGATTTGAAGCAACCACAATAAAGCCTATTCTTCCATTATGCTTCAGGTCTTATTACGAAGCTACAGTAAAATCTGATTGTATGAAGCAACAAATTTGGGTTAGATCTAATCAGATCTGAATGCCATCGTAATAATCCATGTAAACTCCAGAAATCTTTCAAGACTGGAACAATCTGTATTTAAATGACTGGAGATTCCCTAATGGTACCAATAACAAACACCTAGTAGCAATACTGAAATAATAAAAAAAAATGTTTGATATCTTCAGAAGTCACTTGTGTCTTTCTGTCTCCTCTACAGAATTACTTTGAACTCACCTTTGCATTCCTTTGCTGTGATTTACCACAAGAATTATTTGTTTTTTTGTTTTTTAACTTTCTAGAGAAAAGACAGGATATTATAAGACTACATTTCTTTTGACAATTTATCCTATTAACTTTCAGTCAGATCCAGATACTCTAGCTACCACATCTAAAACCATATGACCCAAATGCTTTTATATGATATAAAGAGGAAATCTGAAGTACTGTATCATATTTATTGTAATTTCCACTGACACAATAGCAAAAGGATTTTTCTGTTTAGTGCCACGGGCATTTTCAATTACCAGAAAGTCATATTTGAAATGTGACTCTACATGGATGGAAGATATCAGCAATCAAAATGACATACAAAATATTTTGTTGTTGTGTGCTTTATTTGTTTCATTTGTTATTGCCTATAATGTATGAACGTTATTAAAACTTATTAAAAGTATGCTATTTTCCAGGGGATGTTTATCTTCCTGAATCATTCTGAATTTTAAAATGAGGGACGTGCACACCAGCCATTTTTCAGATCATTTCTGGGAGTTTAGCGAGGGTGTTCCAATTTCATTTTGTTAGATTTTATTTTTTCCCATTTTTTTTAAAGATTCATTTCTAACACATGTTATTTGAAAGTATTGTAGTGGAGACATAAACAGAGAAACTAGAGAAACAGAGATGTAGATAATAAAGATGTTTGTTGCAGTTGTAGGGGCTGGTTTTTCAATGAGAACACAGCCAACACATACAATATTCTTTGCAGATTATATACACCTCCATTAGATAAGGTTTGTCAGCAGTGGGTGAGGATCATGGTACTAATTTATTAATTAGCTGGGGTTTTAGTAGTCTAAGGTCATTTACAAGAAATGGGAACTTTATGACATACGTTTCTCTAGAAATCTAAAACTCATAGGACAATCCAAGGCTAAGAGAAAACAAAGAGTCCTTAGAAGAAAGAAAACATTGACATTTTGTCTTTAAAAATCCAGATTCTCTCTCTGCTGAGTCTTACAATCCAGTCTTCTCTCTCACTGCCCACTTTTAAACTTTTTAAGCTTAACACTTACATGATCCTCAATGCAAATATCCATCAGACATTATGGGGTATATTTACTAACCCATGGTAAAGGAGCAAGTGAGCCATTAAGGCATGTTATCAGCACACTTGCACCCTTAACACATCTAAAACGCTGCTTTAACATGCGTTAAAGGCTCCATTAGCATAAAGTGTCTTCTGGGTGGAGAGTGGGCGTTAACGGGGTGGAGAGAGGATGTTAACAACGGATGTTCCCTTAACGTGGCTTACGAAAACATGTCCTAAAGTGCCTTAATACTGGGAACCTTAACACAAACTAAAACCACATGGAAAGGGTGTATTTTGAGGAGAGAGAGCCTATTTTAACGTCTACAATGTGATGCATAGACAGGGGAGCCCGAGACAGTGATAGCATTGCTCCATTAGCAGCAACAGCAGAGTGCTCAAGTATGAAAGGGCACTATATTGATGGTGCAAATGGGGCCAAAGGAGGTGACAAATGGGTCATGCAGTGGGGGCTGCTGGTGCACAGGGCAGATCAGGCAGCTGCCTAGGTGGCACATAAGAACATAAGATTAGAAAATATGCCAATCTGTGTCAGACCAAGGTACATCATGCCCAGTATCCTATGTTCAATAGTGGTCAATCTAGGTCACAAGTATCTAGCAATTTCCCCAAAAGGCACACAGAATCCACACTGCGTGTAATAGGGCAAGCAGCGCATGGTTCGGAACAATGTATCCTTGAAGGATACTACAAAAATGAAGTTAGGGCACATCAGCAGAGAGGTTCCAATAAAGAAAAAAGTAGCCCAAATGCCCTTGAGTATGGAGCAGACAGAGCCTAAAGATTCCAAATTACCCCTGCCTACCGATAACCAGATTAATATGAATAAAATACAGTCTCTAAAATGTTTGTATGCAAATGTTAGAAGTCTAAAAAATAAGATGGGAGAGTTAGAATATCTAGCACTAAATGAGAAGTTAGACAAGATTGGTATCTCAGAGACATGATGAAAGGAGGACAACCAGTGGGGCACTGTGATACCTGGGTAGAAACTAAATCGTAATGATAGAGCTGATCAAATTAGTGGAGGGGTTACGCTCTATGTTAGAGAGGGTATTGAGTCACAAAGGATTAAAGATTTGCAGGAAACAAAATTCACTGTAGAATCTCTATGGATTAAAATTCCATGTAAAAAGGAGAAGGCGATGGCAGTGGGAGTGTATTATCGACCGCCGTGCCAGAATGAACAAATGGATGATGAAATGCTCAAAGAAATCAGGGAAGCTAACAAAAGTTACAGAACAATAATAATAATAATGGGTGGTTTCAATTACCCCAGCATTGACTGGGTCAGTGTCACGGCAGGACATGCTAGGGAGATAAAGTTTCTAGATGAAATAAATGACTGTTTCTTGGAGCAGCTGGTTCATGAACCGAACAGAGGGGAAGCCATTTTGGACCTAGTCCTTAGTGGAACACCAGATCTGGTGCGAGAGATAAGGGTGTTGGGGCCACTTGACAATAGTGATCATAGCATGATCACGTTTGATTCAATTAATGGAGGAGGGATGGTAAGGGAATCCACAGTACTACGTTTTAAATTTCAAAAGGAAGACTATGATAAAATGATGAAAATAGTTAAGAAAAAACTAAAAGGTTAAAGACTTACATCAAGCTTGGGTGTTGTTTAATAATACTATCTTGGCAGCCCAGACTAGCTGTATTCCACATTTTAAGAAAAGTGGAAGGAAGTCCAAAAAACTGCCAGCATGGATTAAAGTTGAGGTCAGAGAGGCTGTTGCTGCCAAAGGAGAATCTTTCAGGAAATGGAAAAAAAGAGCCAAATGGTGAAAACTGAAAACAACACAAGTACTAGCAAGTTAAATACAAAGCATTGATAAGGCAGGCAAAGCGAGAATTTGAGAAGGAACTTGCTAAGGAAGCAAAAACATGAAATAAAGACTTTTTCAAGTACATTCGTAGCAAAAAACCTGTGAGAGAGTCAGTTGGACCATTAGATGATAGAGGGGTAAAAGGGGCACTAAGAGGGGACAGGGCCATAGTGGAGAAACAGAATGAATTCTTTGCTTCAGTCTTTACTGAGGAAGATGTAGGGATGTTACCCATGACTGAAGTGGTATTTAAAGGTGATACTGCGGAAGAATTGAAAGAAATATTGATACACGGGAAGATGTATTGCAACTATTTGATAAACTGAAAAGTAGCAAATCACCTGGACCGGATGGTATACATCCAAGGGTGTTGAAAGAACTGAAATATGAGATTGTAGACCTGCTATTAGTAATCTGTGAACTATCATTAAAATCATCTGTAATACCTGAAGATTGGAGGATGGCCAATGTAACGCCATTTTTAAAAAGAGTTCCAGGGGTGATCCGGGAAACTACAGACCAGTGAGCCTGATGTCAGTACCGGGAAAAATGGCAGAAACCATCATAAAGAACAAAATTACTCAACATATAGATAGTCATGGCTTAATGGGAGACAGTCAACATGGCTTTAGAAAAGGAAGATCTTGTCTTACTAATCTGTTATGTTTTTTTGAAGATGTGAATAAACAGGTAGACAAAGGTGAATAGGTTTATATCATGTATCTGGACTTTCAGAAAGCCTTTGACAAGGTCCTTCATCAGAGACCTTTGGCAAAACTAAAAAGTCATGGGATAGGAGGCAGTGTACTATTGTGGATGAGGAACTGGTTAAAAGATAGAAAGCAGAGGGTAGGGCTAAATGGCCAATTTTCCCAATGGAGAAAGGTGAATAGTGGTATACCGCAGGGATCTGTGCTGGGTCCGCTGCTTTTTGAGTTATTCATAAATGACCTGGAAAAGGGAATAATGAGTGAGGTTATCAAATTTGTAGATGACACAAAACTATTTAAAGTTGTTAAAACACAAGAGGATAGTGGAAAATTGCAAGCGGATCTTGATAAATTGGAAGACTGGGCATCAAAATGGCAGATGAAATTTAATGTGGACAAGTGCAAAATTATGCACCTAGGAAAGAACAAACCAAACTGTGGTTACCCGATGCAAGGTTCCACAATGGAAACTACCACCCAGGAAAAAGATTTAGGTGTCATCGTGGATAACATGTTAAAACCCTCTGCCCAGCGGCGGCCAAGTGAACAGATAGAATGTTAGGTATCATAAGGAAAGGAATGGAAAATAAAACAAAGGATATTATTATGCTTCTGTATCGTTCCATGGTGCGACCGCACCTTGAATATTGTGTGCATTTCTGGTTGCCGTATCTTAAAAAGGATATAGAATGTCACCCACCTACTCACTCTCATAGGCGGAAGCCTAGGGAGCTTCAGTGGGGCCTCTTCTTAATGTAGCTGGGACTTTACAATGCCCCCTGGGATCTGTAGTCCCACTAGCTAATCAAAAAGGTAGTTGTGAACGAGTAGCCAGGCTTTTCAAAAGAGGTATTTTATTTCCCTTCCGGGTGAACTTTTGCACATAAGAATCAAAAGAAATAAACCATATTTTTCTGGTACAAATGAAAATGAACTACTGGTAACAAAAAGGTGCTTATCTTCAGCAAATCCAAAAAGGTAAAACAGTCCTTGTACTTTACACAAGTGAGTTCTTCACTATCCGTTTCCCTCAACGGATTTCTGTTTTAAACAAATCAGCATAGAGAAGAAATGTTATCTGAGAACATTAGTGCACACTCCATTTGGAACTCCTCAGGACTTTCCCCACAAAAGTCACATTCCATGTCCTCATAGTTTTCCCCGTAGCTATCTTCAGAATGATTGTAACTCACATCATTGTTGCAAAAACCCTCCTCTCCTTTCCAAAAGCTTCTCTCCCCCTCTCTATCAGGGTGAATTGGAAGGTTACCGTATATAGTGGAGTTTTCCTCCAGAGGGCCACATACTCCTAGCTGTGTGTATGGGAAACTCTCCCTTTCAAAGTTCCCTCTATTACAAGGAATTAGCCTATCCTTTGGCTCGGTTCCCTCGGAGCTTTCTGAGCACGGAAACTTATCGTGGCTTTTCCCCCAGGCAAGCCTTCTACTCCCTTTTACAGTATGCTTCTCTTTGGGCAGGTAAGTATCCCTTTGATAATAGTTACTGCCCTCCTGGTACCTGTTCTCAGGGAGACTTCCTCTCACAGGTTCCTTCCGTCTTCCTGTTTGAATACCTCCGTGGCACCAACCACCTGGTTCTTGTTCAGTGCTGCCCAGCACCCTGTAACCAGCCTCTGGTATTCTCTCAGCTATCTCCTGTGGAACACTGCTTGAACCTCCGTGGGAAGTTTTTCCTTTAGTTTCCAAAACAGCTCTCTTCATGGAATCCTGGTTAACCCTCCTAGGATCCTGGTTAGCTCTCCTAAGCTCCTGGTTAGCTCTACTACTGACAAACTCTGAGTGAGTTTTATCTGCGTCACTCCTAGTGTTCCGGTGAGCCTGCCCTGCCCTTAGCTGCCTCTCATCAGCTAATATGCTATGATGTAATCCCCTACTAGGGCGTGCTCCTACACCTGGTGCTTTTGTTTTTGCTGGTTGCTCATAGCAACCCTGATCCATGTGCTCTGAGCTGTCACTTTTTGACCTGCTCAGCTCTGCTTTTCCTATTTCCATAGGCAGATTCTGACCTACCCCATGACAAGCGTTATTAGAAAAGGTTCAGAGAAGAGCCACCAAAATGGTAAAGGGGATGGAGGATACCCCTATGAAGAAAGGCTAAAAAGGTTAGGGCTTTTTAACCTGGAAAAGAGACGGCTGAGGGGAGATATGATATTAGTCTATAAATTAATGAATGGAATGGATAAACATAGATTGATTTTAACGTCTGCAATGTGATGCACAGACAGGGAAGCTCAAGGCAGTGATAGTAGTGCTCCATTAGCAGCAACAGCAGAGTGCCCAAGTATGAAAGACTTCATCAGAATATAAAAAGACTAGAGGACATGCTATGAAGCTACAGGGTAACCTAATTAAGACTAATAAGAAAAAAATATTTTTTCACTCAATGTGTAATCAAACTCTGGAATTTGTTACAGGAGGATGTAGTAAAAGCTGTTAGGGTAGCTGGGGTTATTAAAGGTTTGGACAAGTTCCTGGAGGAAAGGTCCATAAACCATTATTAAAAGGGACCAGGATATCACTGCTTGACCCAATACAAGCATTGAGGAAACTGTGTCTTTTGGGGAGTCTGCTAGGAACGTATGACCTAGATTGGCCACTGTTGGAAACAGGATACTAGACTTGATGGACCTTGGTCTGACCCAGTATGGCTTATCTTATGTTCTCATCCCGGGTCTTCTTTAACAATGGAAATTGTATGTGATAGAGAGCGAGAGACTTGTGTGCACCAACCAGGAGAAGGACCTTGGAGTCATTGTTTCTGAGGATCTCAAGGTGGCGAAACAGTGTGACAAGTTAGTGGCAAAAGCCAGAAGGATGCTGGGTTGCATACAAAGAGGAGTTAGCAGCAGAAAGGAAGTGGTACTAATGCCACTGTACAAGCTGCTGGTGAGGCCTCACTTGGAGTATTGTGTTCAGTTTTAGAGACCATATCTCACAAAGTATAGAAAAAGATTGAAACAGTTCAGAGGAAGGTGACCAAAATGATCTGGAGCCTGCACCAGAAGACATATGAGAAGAGACTTAAATATGTACAGTATACTCTAGAGGAGGGGCAGAGGAGATGATACAGACTTTAAATACTTAAAGGGTTTTAATGAACAAGCAAACCTTTTTTCAAAGAGAAGGAAGCTGAAAAACTAGAGGGAATAACATGGAGATGCAAGGGGGTAAACTGAAAGGCAAGGTCACTGAAAGGGGGTAGATGTTTTGAATGCCCTCCCGATGGAAATGGTGGGAGCAAATATAGTGACGGAATTCAAAATGGCTTGGGACAGAGACAGAGGATCCCTTTATAACAGTAGGATAAAATCAAAATAAACTTAACTATCTTTTATATCTCAACAAATAGGGGTGATATGTATGGAGCGGTGGGTACACCCTAAACAAAGGCATGGGGAGGGATGACCTGCATAGAGTGACATGTGCACCTACTCTTGCCATCTTGCTGGGCAAACTAGATGGACCATACTGGTCTTTATCTGCTGCCATATACTATGGGCTCAAATTTGAGTTAGGCAGGCTATGCACCGCGGTGGCGCACAGCCTATCTGCTGAACCCTTTAACCCAGATTTTCACTTCCATGGCGGTGGAAGTGAAAATTCGGGTTAGCCTGGATGCCCTGGCAGCCTCAGAGGCTTCACGGGTAGCAGTGATTTTTGATGCTACCCGATTTCCTTTGCACCTTAAAGATAGGCAAGGAAAAATCTCGCATATTTTTGAGGCACAGAGGGCTATGTGAGTAGCATCGAAAATCGCTGCTACCCGCTTAGCCCTTTCCTCTGCCATTGCTCCATCTCGGAACGCCCCTAACACGCCCTGATGCTACCCGCATAGCATCCGGGCGCGTTAGGTACTTGTCTGGGATTTTCAAAGGGCAATACTCGTGAAGGTGCCTTTCGAAAATCCCAGATAAGGCCTTTACATGGGTAACTATGCTACTATGAAATTACATATCTTATCATGGTGATCCTGCTTGTGTGGTTTAAATACAGGCTTTATTACACAAGGATCACAATGGTTTACAATAAGCACATCTACAATGATGGATACAATAATAAAGCCAACAGTCATAATACTCTGCAAAATCTTTTGACGTAAAGTCCAGAGCCATTCAAATATATTCTCCCAGAACAAGCAGGATGAGTCAGCCACAAGTAGAGTGACGTCATCTGATGGCACCATAGACGGAAGTATTCTCAAAGGCCACTAGCCCAACCCCCTGGCCCGCCCCTAGCTAGCCAGTCTTCAGTCTTCTGCCTTGCCAGCAAGACATATCTCTCACTCTCTCTCTCTCTCTCTCTCTCTCTCTCTCTCTCTTTCTCTCTCCAATTAGCCACTTAAAAAAAAAAAATCCCAGAAAAAAGAAGAAAGTTGAAGAAAGGAAGAAGGAATACCTGAGATGCCAAAGCCGGGATTCAAAAAATGCCCAAAATGCTCCAGGAAAATGAGCAACTCTGATGCTCATGATGTCTGCCTCAGTTGCTTTGGTAAGGAGCACTCCATGGAGGACTATCCGCTCTGTGTCCACATGTCCCCAAGGGCTAGAAAGTCTCGCCGCCGCACTCTCAAGGACTTTCTCGATCTTCCAGATCCTCCTTCCAGTGCCTTCCAGACTCCCGAGTCTCCTGCAGCCCCAGAAGCTCCTCACCGGGACTCCGTTTCCAGCCATCTGTCCTCTGGGACTGCTCTGGCTCAGAACACGCCTTTTGAGGCCTCTGTCCCCCGCCGTATGCCTCGCGATGTTCCGAGCCTCCCAGAACAAGCACTGCATTCCCTTCCGGAGACCACGTGTGAGCCCCGCCATGCTGCCCTCTTCTCTTCCAGTGACTCTGCTTCTTCATGGAACCCTTTTGGCCTCGGACATGCCCAGCTGACCTCAGCCCAGCCTATGGCCTCTTCTCAGCCTCACCGTTCCTCCTACAATTTTCCTGCCACCAATCAGCACTGAGAATACTGTAGGACTAGCCCAGCCAATTATCGGCACTGAGAGCAAAGCATCATCAGGAGTTGCAGCTGCAGCTGCGACGACCACAGACACTGGTGCAGAATGAGCCCCTCATGGCACAGACGGAATCTTGCCCCACACCACCATCGGTGCAGAAGCAGGCGCAGGGAACCCTTGCATGAACGCTGGAGCAGCAGGGAGCCTCAGCACAAGCACAAATGTCAGCGCAGTCCAGGCTCCTCACCTAGTAACAGCTTCCGCAGCAGCAGCCCTTCCTCCAGCCAATATAAGTACAGCAGCCCTGGCATACCCAGCTCTCCTTCATCCCACTTTGGGGCAAACCAGCAAGTGGACATGGGGGACCAGATCAGGGATCACCCCTCTCTCAAACAGCCATGCTCATCCTCCCCAGGGCCACCATCATTGTCAGGGGAACCAGGGGACCCTACCAAAACCCTCAAGGTCCTCTCCAGCATGATGCAACAGTGGGCCTTGACCCTTTCTATGTACATGATGGCCCAGCATATGGCACACACTCTACCTGCTGCCACCCCGTACACCACAGCCCTGGTGGCCTCACCAGGGTCCCCAGTTCTCCCCTCCCCCACCCAATCGGCAGCTCCTGGCGGGGACAAAGAGACTGATGAGCCTCAGCACACTGAGCCACAGCACACCGAGGATGCTCTCACCACTTCAACGGCTATGGAGGTCTCATTGTCCTCACAAGCAACTCCTCAGTAGGATCTGACCTACCCTAAGTTCTTGTGCAAGATTGCTGATGTCCTATCCATCACAACCAATGACACCACAGACCAGCGCACTGAGATTCAGAGTGCCCTCAAGTTCATGGAAGCTCCTAAGTATCTAACCACCCTGCCAGTCTACCAGCTCCTCTGCAAAAATATGGCAAAAATGTGGCAAAACCAGGCCTCCAACCTGGCCTGCCCTCGCAAGTTGGATGCCAAGTACAGTATGTAGTTCAGCCTGTCCTGGGATTTGAAAAAGCACAGCTCCCACACCAATCCATTGTCGTGGAGTAAGCCCTTAAGCGGTCAAAGTCCTCCCGCTTCACCGCAAGCACCCTGTCAGAAAAGGACCACAAGCTTCTTGACGATGTGGGTAAGCAGGTCTACTAAGGAGCCATGCTGAGTGCAAGGGTGGCACCAGGACGTCCTCATCGCCAACCTCAAGGCTTCCATCTCCCAGCTTCCAGAGGCACAGCTGACCATCGTAGCAGCCCTTACAGATCTGGAGGACGGCACCAAACACCAGGACCAGGCTGCCTATGACGCCTTCGAGGCAGCCTCCAAAACTGCTGTGACGGCCATCTTGGCCCATAGGCTGGCCTGGCTATGTGCCTCCAGCCTGTGCAATGGCACCCACGACAATATCGCCGACCCCCCCCCCCCCATGCTGATGACACCCTGTTCGGGGACAAAGTGAAGGACACAGTTAATGACATGAGGGAACATTGTACCACCCTCTAAACACCCGCCGAGGAGGGTCTGGAGTGTCCCCACCCCAGCCACAAAGGGACACGCCACATGAAATCCTCCTCCAAGTGCTACAATACATACCGCAGGTGGCAACAACCGCTGCGCAAACAGCAACCCTACCAAATGCCCTACCGCCCAAGACTCCGCCAGCGAGAGCACACGCAGAAGAAAAATACCTCTTCTGCGGCAGGGAAAAACAACCCTAGTTTTTGACTCACTGCCCATGGCCTACCTTCCCACAGGTGACCACCTTTCTGCCTTCCTGCATTACTGGGAGACCAACACTACAGATCAGTGGGTTTTCAACATCATCAAAAGGTGGTACCCCATCAGGTTTTCATCAACACAAGCACAGCGCAATCCTCCCACAAGCAACGTTCCGGCGTATCACCTGCTTCCCATGACCTCAGAGTTTATCTCCCTCCTATCGTCTCAAACCATAGAACCTGTTCCAGTCAACAAACACAATGTGGGCTTTTACTCCAGGTACTTCCTGGTCCCCAAGAAATCAGGGTGTGTTCACCCCATCCTTGATCTTTGAAAGCTCAACAAATTTATCATCAAAGAGAAATTCCAAATGCACTCCCTGAATTCCATCTTACCTCTCATCTAGCCCAAGGAGTGGCCGGCCTCACTGGATCTGCAGGATGCCTACACACACATTCCCATCCACTGACAGCATAGGAGGTTTTTGTGCTTCCAGGTACTGGGGAACCACTACCAGGACCGAGGCCTCCCATTTGGGCTCTCATCAGCACCATGTATTTTCACCAGATGTGTTGCCGTGGCGCGGCTCACTTCCACAAACACTGAATATGCGTCTTCCCTTACCTGGACGACTGGTTGATCTCTGCACTCTCCCCGAGAGAACTTCATGCCGCAGTCGGGATGGCCACCTCACTCTTCTCATCCTTGAGCTTCCTAGTGAACCACACAAAGTCACACCTCCACCCTGCAAAGCGGTTGGGATTCATAGGCGCCGACATAGACACCATCGTATCCAAGACGTTTCTACCGCAGCACCGAAAGGATACCATAATCAGCCTTGCCCTCATCATCCGCAACTCTAGACACTCAATGGGAAGAATCCTCCTACATCTCCTGGGACACATGGCAGCATCCACGCATGTTCTTCCCATTGTGAGACTGCACATGCACCCTCTTCAGGGGCATCTGCGTACCAACTTAAATCATCCCTCGTAAACCCTTTCCACAGCGATTCCCATAGACAAGACTGTATCAAAATCACTGCATTGGTGGATGCATGGAGCAGAACTCACACAAGGCAGACCCTTCCATCAGCTCGCTCACCAACTGACCATCACCACTGATGCCTTGATGGTGGGATGGGGGGCACACTGCCCGCAACTCTGCACTCAGGATTCCTGATCAGCCATGGAGAGGACTCTTCAGATCAATGTGCTGGAGCTGAGAGTGATCCGATATGCTCTTGTGGCCTTCCAAACCCACATCTCGGGCAAAACGGTCATGATACAGTTGGACAACCAGGTGGTCATGTTCTACATCAACAAACAAGGAGGGACTGGGTCCCATTCCCTTTGCAAGGAAGCCCTCCAAATCTGGAACTTTGCACTCTCCAACCAATGCACCCTGCAGGCCTGCTACCTACCAGGAATACACAACAAACTAGTGGATCACCTCAGCAGTCAGCTGAATCCACATGAATGGCTCTCCACACAGAGGTGGCATCCTCCCTCTTCAGGAGGTGGGGCCAAATGCAGATCGACCTCTTTGCAACTGAAGAGAACATGAAGTGTGTCCTGTTCTGCTCCAAGTGCCTTGCAAGCAACAGAATGGCAATGGATGACTTCAACGTGTCCTGGGGGAGTGGTCTCTAGTTTATGCCTTCCCCCCTACTCCCCTCATCTCCAAGACAATACAATGCCTGATCAGAGACAAAGCACAGGCCATCCTTGTAGTCCCACTGGCCCAGGCAGGTCTGATTCCCCTACATTTGTCACCTAACCCTGGAGCCCCCTGTGTGATTGCCTCTGAGACCAGACTTGATCACCCAGGATGGCGGTGACACCTTTCACCCCAGCCTACGGACGCTGTCACTGATGGCATGGAAGCTGAAAGGCTGACCCTGTCATCCCTCAACCTTCCACCCGAGGTCCAACAGGTCATACTGGCGGCACGATGCCCCTCCACCAGGAAGTCTTACAGCTTGAAATGGCGACACTTCTGCGCATGGTGTGCCTATCGCAAACATGATCCCTTCCCGTGCCCAGTGTATCAGGTCCTCACCTCGCTCTCTGCACGTGGGCTCAAGACACAGACCATCAGAGTCCACCAGTCCGCCTTCCACGACTGCACTGATAATGCTTCTATAGCCACACTTCCTCTCGCTACTCGCTTCATGAAGGGCCTGACCAACCTTCGACCTACCATCCGAGCACCCTTACCTCCTTGGGACCTCAACATTGTCCTCAATCAGCTCATCAAGGAGCCCTTCGAATCTCTACAGTCCACAGAGCTCAGATATGCCTCCTGGAAAACACTTTTCCTCATAGCTATCACCTCAGCCAGGCGCATCAGTGAGCTGCATGCCATGGTGGCTCATCCCCCCTATACCATACTCCACCAGGACCATGCCACTCTTCGGATACACCCCAGATTTGTCCCCAAAGTGGCATCCACCTTCCATATCAACCAGGCCATCAAGCTTCCCTGTTTCTACCCAGGACCGCACACTCACCGCAAAGAAGAGAGGCTCCACACCTTAGACTGTGTCAGGGCCCTATGCTGCTACCTATACCAGGCATCTTCCCACCGAACAGGATCACAGCTCTTCGTTTCATATGACCCCAACAAACCAGGACGCCTAGTTTCTAAGTGGACCCTCTCCACGTGGATCTCCTCTTGCATCGCTTTCTGCCTGAATCAGGCCGGAGTGCAGACTGTACCAAGAGTCAAGGCTCACCACCTCCGAGCACTAGCAGCCACGATTACCAACCTGCACTCTGTACCAGTGCCGGACATTTGCAGGACCGCCACCTGGTCCACAGTCTACACCTTCCAAAGGCACTGCTGCCTAGACCTGGCAATGCAGAACAGCTCCCCCTCCTTCGGCCAAGCAGTGCTGGTCATAGTGGAATCGCTAGTGACTCTTGACCATGAGCACCATGCACACATACACACAGACACCTCTGACCATGCAGGATCCCCCTAATGGGCACCCTGCCGGGCCACCCTAATGAACTACCTCAGGTTGCATTTTGCACATCCCTATCTAATATTGTTGCAATTTGTGTTACGTTGTCATGCATGATCATGTTGCATTTTTTTTTGCACATGCTCCTGTTAATGTTGCTGCTTGCTGTTAGCACATGCTGGTTGCTGTTTTGCACATGCTTTTGTTGTCATGTTGATGCTGCTGATGTTATTATGGTCTTGCACATGCATATTATTGTTCCTATTGCTGTTTTGCACATGCTCACATGTTACTACTGCTGTCACCCCTCGGGGTTAGTACTGATGCTTCAATAAAGGTTCTGCACTAATTCTGGCCCAAAGTATTGTCTCGCTTATGCCTTCATCCCCCCCCCCCCCCACACCTCAGCATAAGGCAACTTGAAAGGCACCACTTGTGGCTGACTCATCCTGCTTGTCCTGGGAGAAAACTAAGTTATTTACCTGTAACATAAGTTCTCCGTGGACAGCAGGATAAGTCAGCCACACATTCCCACCCACCTCCCCTGGGGAGGGCGGCCAATCGTTGGCACAGAGGTCCGCCTACCTAGCTACTAGGCAAGCTCTCAGCTGGTAACATGCGTCACCCCACATGTGGCTGACTTATCCTGCTGTCCACGGAGATCTCATGTTACAGGTAAGTAACTTAGTTTTCCATGTGTCTTCCCCAGGCAACTTTTGTATTTTTTCCTGAATCTTGAGAATGTATTTATCTCCATATTTAGAATTGTTAGGTGTATACGAGGTGTGACAAAAAAGAAACGAGACTGTGGCAGCCATGCCCATGACTCAATGCCAATTGGCTAACCGCTTATGTCACTGTGATGTGCAACATCTCGCCACTATTCTGCAATAATAATTTTCATCTCTCTCACTGTTTTTCTTTTTCAGGTTTTTTTGTAGCACACTGCTCCATCGCTTTGTCACACAACTGGAGGTGGCAGAAATATGGAGCAAAGAATCAACTTGAAATTTCTGGTTAAGTTGGAGAAGGGCCCAAATGAGTGTCTCCAACTTCTCCAAAAGGCTTATGGAGAAGATGGAATGTCAAGGCTGTAAGTCTTCGAGTTGCACAAATGCTTCAAGACTGGCCGCGAGGAGGTGGAGGATGACCCCAAGTGAGGATGGCCTTCCATGACAAAGATGGCTGAGAACATTGACAGAGTGAACCAGCTGGTATGGAGTGATCACAGATTGATAGTGCAGATGATAGCTGAGTATCATTGTGGACCATATTGGTGCAGGAGCTGGGGATGCGGAAGGTGTGCGCCAAGATGGTGCCCAGGCTTTTATCAGATGACCAGAAGGAGCACTGGGTCAATATTTGTTGATACTTGCTAGAGAAGATTGAGAAGATCCAGAGTTTGTTGGCCGAGTCATCACAGGAGACAAGACTTGGGTCTTCCAGTACAACCCTGAAAGGAAGAGACAGAGCCTCAGTGGAAGACTCGACTGTCACCCAGACCCAAGAAGGCGCACATATCCAAATCAAGGATCAAGGTCATGCTGATCACATTCTTCCACTAGAAGGGAGTGGTCCATCATGAGTTTGTGCCTGAGGGTCAGACAGTCAACCAGCACTTCTACCATCAGGTGTCAATTGCCTCCATGACCGGTTTGGAGCAGCAGGCGGGCTCTATGGAGAGACAAGTCTTGGCTGCTCCACCATGACAATGCGTCCACACACACCACGCTCAGTATGAGGCAGTTCTTGGCCAACAAACAGATCACATCTCTCGACCACCCTCCTTATTCCCCAGATCTTGCACCATGCGTCTTCTGACTCTTCCCCATGCTGAAGACTGTTCAAAAGAACTCATTTTGCCTCTGTAGAAGAAATCAAGGCCACTGTGATGAGGGAGCTGAGGGACCTCAAGGAGGAGGACTTTACCGAATGCTTCCGTACTTGGTAGAAGCAAATGCTTTAACTCGGGGGGGGGGGGGGGGATGGATTACTTTGAAGGGGACAGTGTGTAATTTCTCTGTAGATTTTGTTATAAAACATTTATGGGACAGTCTTGTTTATTTTTTGTCATACGTCGCTCTTCTCCAATTAGTGTATAGACTCCTCCTTGACTGGCCAAGACAGTAAAAGTCACTGGTTCTGCAGGGCTACTGCTCCAATAGCTAGCTGTTCTTGGTTTAATTGATCTAGGCCCTTAGTGGCTTCATTTGCGACTTTTTCAGAAAACCTCTAGCTGTCAAATTTCCTAACAGGGGCTATACATTTCAAGCAAAGGTAAGAGTTTGTGGCTTTTTGAATTACTAGCTCTCTGCCTGGGAGGTCTTAAAAGGGTTTTGGTGCATTTTTAAAACAAAGTTACATTCTTTTTGGTGCTTTAGTTTAAAAGGGGAAATATTTTCTTTAGTGGGGTAGGTTTAAAACTGCTTTAGTATCTTTCTCAGCTCTTTGAAGCTACTGACACCTTATCAGGAGTTAGTGGGCCTGATTAGCCTATGAAAGAACTGAGAGCAGCTGAGGCCTGCATAAAAAGCTTCAGAGCCTTGCACTGTTGAGGCATTCCTAACAGGGGCTATACATTTCAAGCGAAGATAAGAGTTTGTGACTTTTTTTTTTTTTTTTTTTAAACTTTTATTTTCATTTTACAACAAGCAAAAGAAACAACACACCAAAGGAGACAAATACAAGCATACAATAAGGAAAAAGCAACCCCAATTACCCCCCACCCCTATGCTTCTTCTCTAAGCTGATAAGTATCATCATATAAGCGCTTACAAACAACAGTAATTGTACATCAAAACAAACAGGAATAGTATCTGCGATACAGAATGATCATGTGACAGAGATTTACACAGATTTAAACAGTCAGATGAGAGCATTTAGCAGTTTGAACATAGTCGTTGAGCATCTTCCATTTAGACAAGTGGTGGGGGGTCTGAACGGAAGAAGCTAACATACGAGGTATTTGCTCATATTTACTGTAGAGACAGACATGATTCCACCATTCATTGGGGCTCAGATGGGAGCTATTTTTCCAGTATTTCGTAATTAGGGAAATAGCTATGCCCAGCATAAAGTCTAAAAGGAAGTAAGCCGATTTGGGAAGAGAGGGGATCCCCGCAGCTGAGCGGAGTCCCACTATCTTCCAAGAGAGGGGCTCTTGAAAGTGCAAAATAGATTGAATACGACCCCAGACCCGACTCCAGTAATACTGTAATGCGGGGCATTCATACATAACATGAGTTAGTGAACCAATGGCCGCATGGCATGTCCAGCATCTATTGCTCTGGGTGGCGTTCCATTTGGCTAACCTGTCAGGAGTATAGAAACATCGGTGGGCTAGAAAGAAAAGTGTCTGAGTGAGTGAGGCGGATCGAGAGACCCGTGTCACCTTGCTCCAGACTAGGCTCCATTGCTCCGGGGTCAAAGTTACATGCATTTCCCGCTCCCAGGATTTCTGTGCTGTAGGAGTGCCTCTATTTACAGCATTACATAAAGTTTTGTAAAAGTTAGATGCCACACCCGATAAGCTCCCGATAGATCGGATAATCTCCGACAATCCTTGGGTATGGGTTTCCGATGGCGGGAGCACCTTAGCACTCCGAAGACAATGCTGAAGTTGCACCAACTGAAAGTAGTGTTTCGCTGGGAGACCAAATTCAATTTGTAATTCGCTAAAAGTTTTCCAGCGACCATCAGAGAACAGCTGGTTAGGGATCCAAATGCCCCTAGTGTACCAGGGGCTCCACGCCATCGGTTTATTTTGTATTTGAAATCGAGCATTGTGCCAAAGCGGGAGTCTATCTAGCGGACAAAGTCGGGAGTCTAGAGATTGCTCAAGGGTATTAAAGGCACCTAAAGTGTCTAAGAGCATTGGTGGATAGTGGGAGTCTGATGGGAGAGTCATACCAGGGAGATAAGTAAGAGGAATTGGTTTGCAAAGGTCCTCCTCTATATCTAGCCACACTGGTCTACTCGGTGTTAGGTCTTCCAGCCAACGAGCGCCTTGTTTGAGAAGAAAAGAGTGGTGGTATTTCAGGAAATCAGGGAATCTGACACCACCATTTTCTTTATCTGCTTGTAACTTATGTTTCGCTATCCTAGGTGTCTTGTTTTGCCATAAGTATCTAGTCAGAAGACCCTCTAAATCTTTATATGTACGTCGAGGTAGGAGACATGGCAGCATTTCTAAAATGTAGTTCACTTTGGGAACAATCATCATTTTAATGGTTTCTAGGCGGCCCCACCAAGTAAGTGTTAAAGGAGTCCAGCGTTGAGTAAGCGCCCGGACCTTAGAGGTTAAGTCTTTGGCATTAAAGGTGATGGTGTCTTCCAAAGGAGAGCAGTAGTGCACCCCAAGGTATTTGACCATGCGAGGTTGCCATAAGAAGGGAAAGGATTGCATATCTGCCTGATGGATCAGAGGATTTAGTGGAAAGGCTACCGATTTGGTCCAATTTATCTTATAGCCCGAGAGTTGTGAATATTTACCAATTTGCTCTAGGACAGCCGGCACTGAGTCTAGGGAGACAAAGAGCATAAGGTCATCAGCGTATGCTGAAATTTTGATTTCCCTATGAGAGAAGGGGACTCCATGAATATCCTTGGATTGCCGGATTAGTAAAGCTAAGGGTTCGAGTGCGAGATCGAAAAGAAGTGGAGACAGTGGGCATCCCTGGCGAGTACCGCGTTGCAGGGGAAATGGCTGAGACTTTAAAGCATTAGCACAGATACTAGCTGTAGGCTGTGCATACATGGTTTGGAGACAACGGAGAAAGCCTTCTCCGAATCCGTACCAGCGGAGAGTTGCAAACAAGAAGGGCCATTCTAAGCGGTCGAAGGCCTTCTCAGCATCAAGTGAGAGGCCAACCAATGGTCGATCAAGATTAACTGCGGCAGTCAGTACATGACATAGGGTCCTAGCATTGTCAGCAGTTGATCTACCGGGAATGAAACCGCATTGATCTGGGTGTATTAATGTAGACATCTTGTCAGAGAGCCGGGTGGAGAGAATGGTGGCAAATATTTTATAGTCTGCGTTTAGTAGGGAAATTGGACGATAATTAGCTGTTAGTTGCGGATCTCTCCCCTCTTTCTCAAAAACTACTACATTTGCCATTGAGAAGGATCCAGAAGGAGATCCCTCCTCGGCCAGAGCAGAAAAATAAAGTTTCAAAAACGGAGCTAAGTCAGCGTTAAAAGTTTTGTAGAATTCAGCTGGGAGACCGTCCGGGCCTGCGGCTCGACCTGTGGCACATTTCTTGAGTGCAGGTTGAATTTCTGATAAAGTGAATGGTTTGTCCATGGCCTCTCTATCTTCGTCAGATAGGGTCGGCCGTTGTACCCCTGATAGTAATCGTTCAAATGCTTCTGGCTCAAAGTCACATTCAGATTGATAAAGCCGAGTATAAAAATCACGAAAGAGTTCTAATATTTCTGTATCTTTAGTGACCAAGCTCCCCCCCGACGGATTGCGGAGAGCGGTAACACGCTTGGCTTCTTTTTGACCTTTCAGGGCATTGGCTAACAATTTGCCAGCACGGTTATTTTCCCGATAGTACATCCCTTGTTGTGATTCAATATTTTTAGCAGCAGCGGTATATAAAAGCTGATTGTATTGAAAACGAAGGCGTTGTAAGCGAAGTAAAATACATGGGTCAGTACGGGACGTGAGGAGACGCTCTCCAGCTTGTATCTGTTGTTCTAGAATCAGTAACTGTTGCTTTCTTTGTTTCCCCTGTCGAATTTGATAGCTAGTTATAGTTGCACGGATAGACGCCTTGAAACCCTCCCACCAAGCCCAGCTCGCAGTGTCATGGGGTGAATTAAAATGGAAGTAGTCTTGGATAGCGGCCTTTATGTCAACCTGAAAATCTTTTTGGTCTAGTAGGGATCTATCAAAAAACCAAGCACGGGGATGTTCACCTTGCGTGGTGACATGTAATGAGAAAGATATGGCAGCATGATCTGAAATATGGAGAGGATGAATTCTAGCCGTGTCCACTTGGGATACCAGTGCTTTGGAGATAAGAAAAAAATCTATTCTAGATTGTGAGTGATGGGGGGCTGAGAAAAAGGTGAACTCTAAGTCGGAGGGGTGAAGCAGCCTCCATATATCTACTAACGCAAGATCTTTCATCAGAGCTGTAAGGGTATCAAGACTCTTGGGTGGACCACTCGTTCTAGGCGGCAGTCTATCTATCAAAGGATCAAGTACTTGGTTGAAATCGCCGCCAAGTATTAATGGAGTATTGGCAGAGGCCTGTGCCAACTGCGCAATACTTGCATAGTAAGCAGGGTTATCCACATTCGGAGCATAAATACAAATACACGTGAATTCACTATCTCCAACCTTAAGGTGTGCACGGGCCCATCTACCCTCCTTATCAGAACTAGTATCCATTACAGTAGCTTGCAAAGACTTCTTAACCAAGATGGCTACCCCACACCGTTTGGAAACGGCGGGAGAGTAGGCAGCCACCATGTAAGGCTTAGCATTAAGTTTCAGTGTTTCAGCGGAGTTTAAATGCGTTTCCTGAAGAAACACTAAATCAGCATGCTCATGATTAAGATAGCTAAGGATTTTCTTTCTTTTGATTGGACTATTGATGCCTTTGACGTTCAGTGATAAGATCTTACATAAGGCCATTCAGAAGGGTTAAAAATTCTGAAAAAGAACATGATAACGCACATAATTTCACAATGTCCCTCATATTAACTGTATATGGCTGTACACATGACATAATAGAAAATAAGCTAATGAAAAACAATGAAGCGCCCCAGATAAAAAAATAAGCACCGAAGTGCATTAGAGAAGAAGCAGAACCCCAGAAATTACTGGCGACCATATGTCTGCGGGGAGAAACCCCAGAGAAGGCCTAAATTGAAACATATAACCTGTATAGCTGTGCGTGTTCCGAATCCAACCGAGGTGCACATCATGGAGGGATAGGAGACCAAGAAAGTTATATATAGAAAGAAAGAAAAGTCCAGGCAGTCTCTGTTCCAGGCTGTGATCACCGCGTCGGGCCATTCAAAATGGCGGGCAGATCCGGCGGATTACAGATCCAAGTTGTTGGATTAGCGCATCTGGTCTGCTTCTTTGGAATCTAAAAATGTTGCTAGTAGATCAGGATCTTCGAATGTTCTAGTTTGGTTATGGAGAGTCACTCTGAGCTTCGCTGGATACAATAGGCCAAAGCGAGCCTGTAGCTGTTGAAGTCTAGGGCGAAAAGCAAGGAGTCTCTTCCGACGGTCAACTGTGGGCTTTGCCAAGTCAGGGAAGAAGGAGACTTTATGACTTTCAAACTCCAGATGATGATTCGCCCGGGCAGCATTTAGAATTTGCTCAACTTGCTGATATCTCAGTAATCGAAAGATGATAGGCCGGGGGGTCGTCCGATTGAGCGCCATATTGGTAGGAACACGATGTGCTCGGTCAATTTCCAGATCTCTGTGAAAAGTGATCTTCAGCAAGGAGGGAAGAGTTTTGACCAGGAATTCTCTTATATCTCCTGCTTCCGCCCCCTCCGGTACTCCAATGAGCCTTACATTGTTGCGACGGGCTCGATTATTGCTATCCTCTAACTCTTTTTGAAGATTCTGTATCTGACGCTCAGCCTTGTCCAGTTTCACCAACCGCACCGCGTGCGAGTCGAGGACCCCCGCCATGTTGTCCTGCCGTAGTGAAAGACCTTCAAGCCGGTCCTGAAGCATACCGAAGTCTTCTCGCATGGCTCGGAGCGCTTCTCCGTTGGACTGTACCAGTTCCTTCACACCGCGTATTTCCTCCAAGATCTCCTGTTGCATTTCAGGGTTTTCCCGAAGTGGAACTGTCTTTTGTGGGGAGGACAACTCTGTTTTGGAACGTTTTCCGTGTGAAGAAGAGGGAGACCCGAAGTCTAAGCGCGCTGGTTTGTGGGCCGCCATCCCCCCCCGAGGTACCCCGGTAAGTTCGGAGCAAAATATTAAGTTTATGTAGGTATTAAGTCAGGATTCTGAGTAGGCCTCTCGGGAGCTTCAGCGCGAAGCGTCTAACCCGCTGGACATCAGGCTCCGCCCCCCCGTTTGTGACTTTTTTAATTACTAACTCTCTGCCTGGGCGCTCTTAAAAGGTTTCTGCTATATTTTTAAAACAAAGTTACATTCTTTTAGGTGCTTTAGTTTAAATTGAGGAATATATTCTTTAGTGGGGTAGGTTTAAAACTCTGCTTTAGTATCTTTCTCAGCTCTTTGAAGCTACTGACACCTCATCAGGTGTTAGTTCCCTCCCTACCCCCCCCCCAACTCCCACCCACCACTAGTGAGCAATTTTGCTTTATAGGGCACCTCCCCAATTAACTACACACAGGGACTTGGAACAGCACATTTTGAGCACACTTAAAAGAGATTTAACTTCTTTTTCTCTAAAAGGACAGCTGGTTAATCGGTTGGTACTTTGGTCGGTCTCTTTCTCTTTTGCTTTAACAGATACTTAAGCTCCACCAACTGAACAATGGCAGGAAAAAAAATGTATCGCCAAAACTGATGTCCCTGTTACAGCTTTTGCCTCTGTCCAGACAGAGGGCCCAATGCCAGTTGAAGGACTGGTTCCATTTGCAGGATGCCTGTATACTGAAGCTCTCAGGAGACAAGTGGAGGAACTCAAAGAGGAGGTGGTGAGGCTGAGGAGCATTCAAGACAGTGAGAAGTACATTGATGAGATGCTTCTTGCAACATCCAAGCTCTCCAGCAGAGGAGAAGATGGGAGCATACAGAATGATGAAGCTTGGACACAAGTCACCAGGGCCTGCAGAATCCAATTTCTCCAGCCCTTTAATTGAAGAACCATTATGCAGGCCTGGAATTTGAGGAAGTGAAAGCATCCCTGGAAAGGGAAGAACCAAAGCTTGAGCATCCCAAAGTTGCAGAATCAATGACCACAAGAAAGCGAAGGGTAGTGGTGATTGGTGACTCTCTTCTGAAGGATACTGAGGCGTCCATCTGCCGACCAGACTTGATGTCCAGAGAGGTATGCTATCTTCCAGGTGCCAAAATCTGAGATGTTCTGGAGAGTTTACCGAGACTCATCAAGCCCACTGACTATTACCCAATGTTTCTAATCCATGTCAGCACCAATGATACTGCCAGTAATTCCTCTGAGCATATCAAAAGTGACTTCATGACTTTGGGACAGAGGGTGAAGCAGGTGGTGTTCTCTTCAATCCTCCCTGTTGAGGGTAAAGGCCAAGGCAAAAAAGCTCACACCCTGAAGAGGAATGCATGGCTGCATGGATAGTGTCATCAAGAGAGTTTTAGTTTCCTAGACCATGGAATGATGTTCCAAGGGTTGCAGAGCAGAGATGGCATCCATCTGTCCAAGAAAGGTTGATGTGTCTTCAGTAACAGACTGGCTAAACTACTGAAGAGGGCTTTAAACTAGATTCACTGGGGATAGGTGAATAAAGCCTCCAGGTAAGTGAAAAATTAAATTCCTTTATGGAAATGGGTAAAAGGGGCAACATATGGAAAGCTGTGTGTACAAATGTCCATAGCATGGGAAATAAGATCCCAGATGTTGAAGCTTTAATGGGAGAGGCTGATTTGGATTTAGTGGCAGTTGCAGAAATATGGTTCACAGAAAACCATGACTGGGATGTAACAATACCAGGTTATACTTTATTCAGAAAGGACAGGGTAGGAAGAAGGGGAGGAGGAGTGGCACTATATGTAAAAAATAATATTAAAGCTTTGGAACTACAAAGTTTAAAGGGGAGAGAGGAGGCACTGTGGGTTAAACTAGAAAGAGCGAAAGAGAAATCTATTTGCATTGGCATGTTATTCAGACCTCCCTCACAGGAAGAAGAGGTGGAAGGAGAGTTAATTGAAGACATATGTAGCATTGATAGGAAAGGGAAAGTGCTACTGATAGGGGATTTCAATATGCCAGATGTTGATTGGCACATTCCTGCTGAAGTATCATCTAGAAGTAAGGAGATCCTGGATTCTCTACAGGGAGAACTATTCAGGCAACTGGTAACAACCCACACCTGAAGGGGCCATACTGGACTTGGTGTTTATCAATGGTGAAAGTGTTTCTGATGTTATAGGGGAGATCATTTTGCATTCAGTGATCACCAGATGGTGTGGTTCAGTATTAGGACTAGGACTGTTAAAATCCGTTCAAAAGCAAGGTCTTAGACTTTAGGAAAATTAACTTTGCCAAGATGGGCCAATACCTCAGGTAGTCATTAGTGGGATGGGAATAGCTGGGGGATGTAGAAAAACAGTGGACAAAACTGAAAGAGGATATTTTAAGGGCAACCAACCTTTTTGTTAAAATGGAAAATAAAGGTAAAAGGAAAAGAAGACCACTATGTTTTTTGAAAGAAATAGTTGAAGATGTGAAGAAAAAGAGGGAGGCCTTCATGAAATACAAGAGATCACAGAGAGAGGAAAGATAGGCATCTATATTTGGAAAAACTTAGAGAAGCTAGCAAAGTAGTCAGGAAAGCAAAGTGGAGGAAATAATCAATGTAATAAAATGGGGGGGGGGGGGATAAGACATTTTTATGCTAGTGAGAAGAGGAAGGGCAAAAGTGATATTGTCAGAGTGAAGGGGAGGAATATGTAGAAGCTGATGAGGATAAAGCGGAGTTGCTTAACAAATATGTCTGTTCTGTGTTCACAGATGAAGAACCAGGAGTAGGACCTCGGAAAACACCCACAAACAGGAACAGAAGCGAAGGGCATCATGAACAAATTTCAGAAGAATGTGTTCATGAGAAACTAGCTAAACTTAAAGTAGACAAAGCGATGGGACTGGATGAGATACACCCTAGAATTCTGAGGGAACTTGGAGACGTTCTAGTAGCTCCACTGACTGACCATTTCAATGCCTCATTGGAGTCGGGAGTGGTGTTAAAGGACTGGAGAGAGGCACATGTAGTCCCTTTACACAAAAGCAGTTGTAAGGATGTGGTTGAAAACTACATGCTGGTTAGTTTAACTTCGGTGGTGAGTAAATTATTGGAAGCACTGCAGAAAGAGAAAATAGTGAGGTTTCTGGAGCCCAGCAGATTATAGGATCCAAGGCAACATGGATTCACCAGAGGCATGTCTTGTCAGACAAATCTTTGGCTGGGTGACCAGGGAGTTGGACCAAGGGAGAGCCCTATATGTGGTGTATTTGGATTTCAGTAAAGCCTTTGACACTGTTCCTCACAGGTGACTTATAAAGAAAATGAGCACTCTAGGGTTGGACCCTAAAGTTACTGCTTGGGTTAGAAATTGGTTGAGTGGGAGGTGACATAGGATAGAGGTAAATGAAGCTCACTCTAAGGAGAAGGAGTTTACCAGTGGTGTGCCACAGCGATCTGTCCATGGTCCAATTCTTTTCAACATCTTTGTTAGTGATATAATGGAAGGCCTGTCGGGTAAGGATTGCCTCTTTGCGGATGATACCAAAATTTGTAATAGAGTAGACACCCAGAAAGGTGTAGATAACATGAGGAGAGATCTAGCTAAGTTTGAAGTGTGATCTAGAATTTGGCAGCTGATATTTAATGATAAAAAATGCAAGGTCAGGCATTTGGGCTGCAGCAGTCCAAGCGAGCAATGTAGTATAGGGGTGAAATACTTTTGTCCACTACAGAAGAGAGGGACCTAGGCGTGATTGTGACTGATGATCTTAAAGTAGCTAAACAGGTAGAAAAGGTGACAGCAAAACCTAGAAGAATGCTTGGATGCATAGGGAGAGGAATGATCAGCAGAAGAAAGGAGGTGATAGTTCCTCTGCATAAGTCTTTGGTGCGACTTCATTTGGAGTATTGTGTACAATTCTGGAGACTGCATCTTCAAAAGGATATAAATAGGCTGGAGTCAGTACAGAGAGTGGCTACTAAAATGGTTAGTTGTCTTCATTATAAAGCATATGAGGACAGACTTGAGGATCTTAATATGTACACCTTAGAGGAAATGCGGGATAGAGTGATATGACTGAGACGTTTAAATACGTTTAAGGGGAGAGAGGAGGCACTGTGGGTTAAACTAGAAAGAGCGAAAGAGAAATCTATTTGCATTGGCATGTTATTCAGACCTCCCTCACAGGAAGAAGAGGTGGAAGGAGAGTTTAAAGACGTTTAAGGGAGGAGTAGCCTAGTGGTTGGGGCAAGGTACTTCAGGCCGGAAGGTCGGGGGTTCAAATCCCACTAGAGGACAGCAACCTTGGGCCAGAAGGACTGGGGTTTCTGGTCCCACAGATGCTCCTTGTGGTCTTGGGCAAGCCACTTAACCCTCCATAGCCCATGTTCCCTGTAAGTATTAGTGTATGTGTCTCATATCCCCACGTGTTAAATGTATCCCCCAATTGTGTTGTGACCGCTTTGATTGAAGGATAAGCTGGTATACAAAACTGTCTAAAAATACCTCCATGGCATAAAAGCACAGGAGGAGAGTCTCTTTTAATTGAAAGAAATCTCTTTTATGAGGGGACATGAGATGAGGGTGAATGGGGATAGATTTAGGAGTGATATACAGAAATATTTTTTTACAGAAAGAGTGGTGGATCCGTGGAATAGTCTCTTAGTAGAGGTGGTAGAGATGAGGACAGTATCTGAATTCAAAGAAGCATGAGACAAACACAGAGGATCTCTAAAGGAAAAAAGGGGACTGTTGTAGTAGTTGATATGGAAGGACAGACTAGATAGGCCATGTGGTCTTTTTCTGCTGTCATGTTTCTATGTTTAATAGAGTAAGTAACACCTAATCCAGAGATCATGATTCCCCAGTATCTCTGTGCCTTGGGAATCTCCCTTTTCTTTCTGAACTTTAAAAGGGGCCCTTGGGGAAGGAAGTGGTAGTATACACAGCAGGAAGAAGATAGTTTTTGTAGCAACTACCACTCTAATTAGGAAGGAGATACCAGTTAGCTCTTTCTCTGCAATCATAATAAATACCTTGAGGAGACAAATTACCCTTGGAGTAGTTCCTAGTTATTTGAAAGTAAATCCCCCACAAAGTGTTATCAGTGCTATTACACAGGGGCGGTTCTTCCATTAGGCCACCTGATGCAATGACTTCAGACGGCACTTTGATGGGGGTGGTACTTCGACGCCGGCACTCCGGCTCTGTTTTAATTTTAGATTTTGCAGCCTTTACCTTCCTGCCACTTTTTTCTTTCTCGCTGCAAGCATTCTTGAGGAAATAAAAGTGGCGGGAAGGCAGAGGCAGGCCAGAGGCAGCAGAATTTAAAATGAAAACAGCCAGAGTGCCACTACCACTGCCGGATGAGAGGTGAAGGTGGAGGGAGTGGGGCCAGGAAGAGGACAAGGAGAGACAAAGGGGAGAGGCAGGGGAGCAAATGCTGGACAAAGGGGGAGACAGGGGGACATACTGGAGAAAGAGGAGAGACAAGAGGCAGGTGATGGACAAAGGGGGGATATAGGGGACAAATACTGGACAAAGGGGGAGACAGTGGAACATACTGGACAAAGGGGGAGACAGGGGGACAAGTGCTAGATAAAGGGGAGAGACAGAGGGGCAAATGCTGGACAAAGGGGGGAGACAGGGGGCAAATGTTGGACAAAGGGGGAGACAGGGGGACATACTGGACAGAGGGGAGAGACAGGAGACAAATGCTGGACAAAGTGGAGAGACAGTGCGGGTTAGGGTTATAATGGGCTGATGGGGTCTAGCACTGGAAATGGGCAGATTGGGGGGAGATAGCACTGGTAATGGGCTGATTAGGAAGGGCTAGGACTGGTAATGGAGTTAAGGGGAGACTATCACTGGAAATGGGCTGATGGGGGGGCTAGCACAAAGTGAGCTGATTGGGGGGCTTTGACTGGAATGGGCTGATGGCGGGGAGGGGAGAATAGAGCTGCTGGCCCTGGATAAAACTGGGGGCTAGTGCTACAAATGGGCTGATGCAGGGGGATGGGAGAATGGGACTGGAAGGGAGTGGATGCTGAGAGGAGCTGCCATGGTATTTGGACTAGAAGGGCTGGACAGTGGGGAAGGAGGGGGACTGGAAGGGAATGGAAACCAGTGGCAGTCATGGGAATGCAAGTTGACATTAAAAGTTACTGGGAGGGAAGACTGGAAAGGGGCTTATACTGGGAAGGGATACTGGGACTGGAAATAGGCTGATGGAAGGAAGTGAAGAAAACAAAAGAGATAAGAAATGGCATATGGACTATAGACCATAGAAAGAAAGCCAAGAGAAGACAGGAAATTAGCAGCTCAGATCGGGACCAGCATGATCAGAGAATAAAATGGTCAGACAAAAAAGGTAGAAAAAATAATTTTATTTTCATTTTAGTGATTGGCTTTTGCGCTATCTTTATATTTTACATAGTATGGGGAACTGCATCTCTATGTGATGTTGCACTGCATGCAGAGTCTGGCTTCTTGGGGTTTCAGTTTAATTTTTGTCTACATATTTTTATTTTAGGTTGTAGTCACTTATTCTGTACTTGGTGAGGGTCTGTGTTCTGAGTGTGTGACTGAGGCCAGGTGTTCTGTTAAAATGGAGTTTGTACATAGGGATCTATACTGTACTGTAGCAATTTGGCTTGTTCAGCTTTTCAAACAGGTGTATGGATGTTCTAGGACACACTGAAATATTTATGGTGTTGCCCTTTTCTGGGTACACTCCATGTTGTGTGAGTTTTGGAAGTTAATGCTGTTATGGAATAGTAGATTTGCTCTATGGATCCTGTACTCTGGGTTCTTGGTGAGGTCAACTGTAGGGTTTTGGTAGGGGGGAGATACTGGAATATGTAGTGTTGTTGAGATTTGCAGTTTTGCGTTCTTTATCCAGCCAGACTGAAATTTAAAATATTTTGTCAGTTCAGATTCAAGGAAATTTCAAATTTTCAGGGAATGTCTCAGTTTACTTTTGGTTAGTAGCCTGATAACTTCATTGCTGCTGAGTTCTGGACTTTTCCAGCTCTAACACAATCCAATCCAGCGTTTGAATTCATGACTACCAGGATTAGATTCTCATTTTGAGACTGTGTGCTTGAAACTCTGCCTTCCTGCTCCTGCTTCTGCTTCACCATCCTGGGACTGCAAGCACACCTGAAAAGTGAAACAAGCAGAGCACTTCCTCTCCCTCTTGCATCCTGCTACTGAACCATCTGAAAGCAATTCACCATCCACCATCATCGGGGGAGGTGAGACTGTGTGCTTGAAACTCTGCTTTCCTGCTCCTGCTTCACCATCCTGGGGCTGCAAGCACACCTGAAAAGGGAAACAAACAGAGCACTCCTTCTCCCTCCTGCAGCCTGCTCCTGAACCATCTGAATCCTCATCAGCCAACAACTCAGCTAGCTCTGAAGTAATTTAAATTCTTCACCTCCTGCACTACCCAAAACCTCTATCAGAAGAAGTAACAACAAAGCTGAGACTCATCAGATCTTCTCACATAAGACCTTCAAGATTACACAGCAACAATGATCTAGCTACTCCTGTTGATGAAAGGTATGCCTTTTCGACCTCTAAAATCTTAACAGTTGCCTTAAATAATCTCCAGGACCACTCTACATCTAAAAGTCTGAAGGTCATTCCTCAGGCCCGTCAGTATTGAGGAACAAAGATTTTCCAGTTTCAGCACAAATGTATCCATCATATATATTAATAGCCATGGGCCTACTTGTCACTCTATCTCTACCTACAGCAACTCAGGCCCTTTCCCATCAGGCTTCCCAATACCAGTCAATCACAACTTCTCCTGACCTACCTCTGATGCAAACATCTTCATCCCATTACCTAAAAAGGCTGAACGTAAACAACATCTGGCCAGGCAGTTGATAGTACACCCCCAACGCCATCGCCTTCCCCAAAATCTAGTCTTGAAGGACTAGAAAAAGGGACTGTTACTTCTGGAGAGAGATCTGCAATTGTGAGTATATACTTCTGGGAATTTTCTGAAAGGAATTCTTTCTATTAAAGCTATTTAATCTGTGAACCCACTATTTTTTGTTAAATCAGTCAGGGCCTAGTAGCAGCAGTTTAAGTTTAAATTTAAAACACAGAAGATAACTTTCTGGTTACATTTCATACCCAGCAGAGAGCTTATAGTTTTAATTTAATAGTCACTCAGGGCTAGCATCAGCAAAGTATTTTTAGTTTAAATTTAAAACACAGAAGAGAGCTTTCAGGTTAAATTTGGAACCCAGCAGAGACTGTAGTTTAAATTTAATAGTCACTCAGGGCCTAGCATCAGCAAAGTACTTTTAGTTTAAATTTAAAACACAGAAGAGAGCTTTCTGGTTAAATTTAGAACCCAGCAGAGAGCTTGTAGTTTAAATTTCATAATAAGTTAGAGCCTAGCAGCAGCAAAGAGCTATAATTTAAATCAAATAAAAATATAGCTTACCTCAGCAGCACAGGACAGGGTACTGTGTAGCTCCCCATACCCACCCACCCCTGGGGTCATCGTAGATTTGTAGGTACTTACACATCTTAAAAGACAGGAGGTGCTCTCAGGTGAAGCTTGTTACCCAAATCAGACATACACTAAGGACCTGAGATTAATTAAGCTTCAGGTGAACAAGGTATATTAAACGTATTAGGTACAGTTTTATTGGTACAAATATCCATAGCAACCCTTAGCAAGTAAAGAACTTAAAGATCTAAACAAAAACTTAAAACAAAGATGCAGACAGCAGTCCAGCAGCGGGATGGGGGCTTTCCAGTCTTTTGCATTGAGTGTCACATGTATGATTTTCTCCCAGTTGGTGAGAGCTCTTACGTGTGCACTAGGTGCAAGGAGCTCTTTGCTCTCAGAGAACGAGTCCATTCTCTAGAGGCTAGAGTAGCAGACTTGGAAAACATAAGAAAGACAGAGAGGTACATAGAGGAGACTTACAGGGATTTAGTCCTGAAGTCCCACCTCCAGTCTGGCAGCATCCCTGTTGCCATGGAGGAGAGAGGTCACGTGACAGGATAGCATCACCCTGGTGTGGCAGGAAGTGAACCTGTAACTAGGACCTGTCCTCCAGGTGATGTAAAACCCTCTCGCACGGAGGAGGTTTCTCCAGGGCCATGTGCCCATGAGGGAAGGGTTAGGACAGCCGTTATAGTTGGTGATTCGATCATTAGGCATGTAGATAGCTGGGTGGCTGTGGGACGTGAGGATCGCCTGGTAACATGCCTGCCTGGTGCGAAGGTAGCGGACCTCACGCTCCACCTAGATAAGGTTTTAGATAGTGTTGGGGAGGAGCCTGCTGTCTTTGTACATGTCGGTACAAATGACATAGGAAAATGTGGTAGGGAGGTTCTGGAGGCTAAATTTAGCCTTTTAGGTAGGAAGTTGAAATCCAGAACTTCCAGGGTAGCGTACTCCGAAATGCTTCCTGTTCCACGTGCAGGACCCAAAAGGCAGGCAGAGCTCCGGAGTCTCAATGCATGGATGAGACAATAGTGCAGAGATGAGGGGTTTGGATTTGTTAGGAACTGGGGTACATTCTGGGGAAAGGAGGGGCTCTTCCGAAGGGATGGGCTTCACCTTAACCGGGATGGTACCAGGCTGCTGGCATTAACCTATAAAAAGGAGATAGAGCAGCTTTTAAACTAGATAATAGGGGAAAGCCAACAGTCAACCAAGAGCAGATGGTTTGGAAGAATGTATCCTTGAAGAATACTACCAAAAGCAGAGAGGTTCCAAAAAAGAGTAAAGTAGCCCAAATGCCCTCGAGTATGGAGCAGACAGAGCTTAAAGATCCCAAATTACCCATGTCTACCAATAGCCAAATTAATATGAATAAAATAAGTCTCTAAAATGCTTGTATGCAAATGCTAGAAGTCTAAAAAATAAGATGGGAGAGTTAGAATATATAGCACTAAATGAGAGGTTAGATATGATTGGAATATCAGAGACATGGTGGAAGGAGGACAACCAGTGGGACACTGTGATACCTGGGTACAAACTATATCGTAATGATAGAGCTGATCAAATTGGTGGAGGGGTTGCGCTCTATGTTAGAGAGGGCATTGAGTCAGAAAGGATTAAAGTTTTGCAGGAAACAAAATTTGCTGTAGAATCTCTATGGATTGAAATTCCATGTAAAAAGGGGAAGGCGATTTCGGTGGGGGTGTACTATCGACCGCCTAGCTAGAATGAACAAATGGATGATGAAATGCTCAAAGAAATCAAGGAAGGTAAGAAAAGTTACAGCGTGGTAATAATAATGGGTGATTTCAATTACCCCGCTATCGACTGGGTCAGAGGACAGCAACCTTGGGCCGGAAGGACTGGGGTTTCTAGTCCCACAGGTGCTCCTTGTGGTCTTGGGCAAGCCACTTAACCCTCCATAGCCCATGTTCCCTGTAAAATAGTTATCTCCAAGTTATAATGCCCTGTTCAATGTAATTTCAATTTGTTCAATGTAAACCGCACTGATGCAGAATAGTGCGGTATATAAGAGAATGCAAATAAATAAATAAATAAATAAATACATGCTAGGGAGATAAAGTTCCTAGATGACATAAATGACTGCTTCTTGGAGCAGCTGGTCCATGAACCGACGAGAGGGGAAGCCATATTAGACCTAGTCCTTAGTGGAACACCAGATCTAGTGCAAGAGATAAGGGTGTTGGGGCCACTTGGCAATAGTGATCATAGCATGATCGCCTTTGATTTAATTAGTGGAGGAGGGATAGTAAGGAAATCCACAGTACTACCTTTTAACTTTCCAAAGGGAGACTATGATAAAATGTGGAAAATAGTTAAGAAAAAACTAAAAGGAGCAGTTGCAAAGGTTAAAGACTTACATCAAGCTTGGGTGTTGTTGAAAAATACTATCTTGGAAGCCCAGACCAGCTGTATTCCATGCTTTAAGAAAAGTGGAAGGAAGTCCAAAAAACTGCCAGCATGGTTTAAAGGTGAGGTCAGAGAGGCTGTTGTTGCCAAGAAAGCATCTTTCAGGAAATGGAAAAAAGTGCCAAATGATGAAACCTGGAAACAGCACAAGCACTGGCAGGTCAAATGCAAGGCATTGATAAAGAAGGCAAAGAGAGAATTTGAGAAGAAGCTTGCTGCGGAAGCAAAAACGTGAAATAAAGATTTTTCAACTACACTCGTAGCAAAAAACCTGTGAGAGAGTCAGTTGGACCATTAGATGATAGAGGCGTTAAAGGGGCACTAAGAGGCGACAAGGCGATAGCGGAGAGACTGAATGAATTCTTTGCTTCGGTCTTTACTGAGGAAGATGTAGGGATGTTACCCATGACTGAAGTGGTATTTAAAGGTGTGGAAGAACTGAAGGAAATATCGATACATCGAGAAGATGTATTACAACTATTAGATAAACTGAAGTGTAGCAAATCACCTGGGCCGGATGGTATACATCCAAGGGTGTTGAAAGAACTGAAATATGAGATTGCAGACCTGCTATTAGTAATCTGTGAACTATCATTAAAATCATCTCTAATACCTGAAGATTGGCGGATCGCCAATGTAACACCAATTTTTAAAATGGGTTCGAGGGGTGATCCATGAAACTACAGACCGGTGAGCCTGACGTCAGTACCGGGAAAAATGGTAGAAACCATCATAAACAATAAAATTACTCAGCATGTAGATAGTCATGGCCTAATGGGAGACAGCCAACATGGTTTTAGACAAGGAAGATCTTGTCTTACTAATCTGTTATGTTTTTTTGAAAGTGTGAATAAACAGGTTGACAAAGCTGAGTCGGTTGATATAGTGCATCTGGACTTTCAGAAAGCCTTTGACAAGGTGCCTCTTTTGGCAAAACTAAAGAGTCATGGAATAGGAGGCAGTGTACCACTGTGGATCAGGAACTGGTTAAAAGATAGAAAGCAGAGGGTTGGGGGCGGAGCCTGATGTCCAGAGGGATGGTCGCATAACGCTGAGGCTCCCGAGAGGCCTACTCAGAATCCTGAATTAACACCGTACATACTTGGAACTTCTACTCTGATCTTGCCGGGGCACATTGGTGAGATGGCGGGGACCAAACCCACGCGCCTGGAATTTGGATCTCCAGCGGCTTCTCACGGCAAACGTTCCAAAACTGAACCTCCGTCCCTGCAGAAGGGGCTGGCCTTGTGCGAGGGCCCCGGAATGCAGCAGGAAATCCTCGCAGAGATTAGAGGGGTCAAAAACCTCGTGCAGTCAAACGGTGAAGCACTCCGAGCGCTGCGGGAAGATTTTGGTGTGCTGCAAAGCAAGCTAGAAGGGCTTTCTTCGCGTCAGGACAAAATGGAGAGCATATTGGACTCCCATGCGGCCCGGTTGTCCAAACTCGACAAAGTTGAACGTCAGGTGCGGGCCTTGCAGAAAGAAGTGGAAGATGGCAATAATAGAGCGCGCCGTAACAACATACGACTCGTGGGCATACCGGAGGGTGCGGAATCGGGAGACATGAAAGAGTTTTTATGCAAAATCCTCCCTTCCCTGCTCCAAATCACCTTTACCAAAGATTTGGAGATCGATCGCGCTCATCGTGTACCCACAAGCATAACGCTCAACAGGAAGACCCCGCGGCCTATCATTTTTCGACTTTTGAGATATCAACACGTGGAGCAAATTCTAAGTGCCTCTCGGGCAAAGGGCCATATGGAGTTTGAGAGCCACAAGATCTCCTTCTATCCCGACTTGGCTAAACCCACGGTCGACCGCCGAAAGCGCTTTCTGGAATTCCGGCCGAGGCTTCAACAACTACAAGCACGCTATGGCCTGATGTACCCGGCCAAGCTCCGAGTCACGCTTCACAATCAGACAAGAACATTTGAGGACCCTGATCTACTAGCGGAGTTTTTGGATTCCAAAGAAGCCGACTTGATGCGTTGACTTCCAGAATATTCCTGCAAGTCTTCTCATATCCGCTGTACCTGCCATATTGGATCTGCCGCAGCCCAGCAAAGAGTCTGGCGAGGGCAGTTTGTTGCCTTACTTTTGATGATATCTGTGACCCGACTCCATCTACCCACAGTAGCCTCGATGAGTATCAGAGACAGTGTTAATTATGGACTCTGGTGTTTCTTTTCTTTTTTTTTTCATGTCTTTCTATTTCCTCTCTAGGGCCTCCTCCCGCAGACATCTGGTCGCCATATTCTTTGGGGGTTTTGCTTCTTCTCTAAGATACTTTGGTACATACTTTTCAATATGGGGTGTATTAGCCAGAATACTCGGTGATTATGTCATTGTTGCACAGATTCTGATTATGTTGTATGTTTTCAAGCGCCCTTACCTAAAATGTCTATTACCGATTGATGGCACCATGTAAGATTTTCTCATTGAACGTAAAAGGAATCAATAATCCGATAAAACGGAAGAAAATCCTAAGCTACCTAAGTCAGGAAGCTGCGGATCTGATTTTTCTCCAAGAAACGCATTTAAATTCGAAGGAAACTCTTAAACTCAATATTAAACCTTACATGGTGGCCGCCTATTCCCCAGCCGTTTCTAAGAAATGTGGGGTTGCCATACTGGTTAGGAAATCTTTGCATGCTACTATTATTGCGACTAGCTCAGATACAGAAGGTAGATGGTCCAGGCCTCTGTTACCCAAACTCTCTTCTTTTTTGCACACAGATGCTTTTATACTCCAGAAAAAATAGCCAAATGGAACACAAATGCTAGGGACCAGTGTTGGTCTTGCCATACTGCTGTGGGAACCTTCGCTCATGTTATTTATGAATGTCCTCAACTACAGGTTTATTGGGGGCGGGTTTGGGGTTGTATTCAATTTATCTTACACCTTCACGAACCTCTCTCTTGGAAGATCGTGGGACTCCGCTCTGTGGCGGAGGTCCCCTCTCTTCCTAAGAAGGGTCGCTTTCTCCTTGATTTCATGCTGGGTATAGCCATATGCCTAATCACGAGGAATTGGAAGGATAGCTCTCGACTTACTGTCAATGAATGGTGGAACCTCGTCTGCTTATATAGTAAATATGAGCAGATACCTCGGAGAGCTATTCCCCATGCCCAAACTCACTCTCGCTTTTCTAAATGGCAGATGCTTAATGATTATGTACAATCTGCTCATTGTTCCAACATTCCTGTATAATGTGCACTTATCATGTTTCAGATCACCGTTAGGTTTTGTAACACAATAATGTCAGTACACGCCCGCTTCGGGAATGATTTAGTTTTCTAGAGAAGAAGCAGGGGGGAGGGGGGTGGCAGGGGTTTACTTTGGTGTATGTATTACACTTTATGTATCTGTCTTTTCGCTGTATGTCTTCCTTTTCCTTTGTTGTTATAAAACAAAAAGAAAGAATTAAAAAAAAAAAAGAAAGCAGAGGGTTGGGCTAAATGGCCAATTTTCCCAATGGAGAAAGGTGAATAGTGGTGCACCCCAGGGATCTGTGCTGGGTCCGTTGCTTTTTGACATATTCATAAATGACCTGGAAAAGGGAATAACGAGTGAGGTTATCAAATTTGCAGATGACACAAAACTATTTAAAGTTGTTAAAACCCAAGAGGATTGTGGAAAATTGCAAGAGGATCTTGATAAATTGGAAGACTGGGCATCAAAATGGCAGATGAAATTTCATGTGGACAAGTGCAAAGTTATGCACCTAGGGAAGAACAACCCAAACTATGGTTACACGATGCAAGGTTCCACTTTAGGAACCACCACCCAGGAAAAAGATTTAGGCGTCATTGTGGATAACATGTTAAAACCCTCGGCCCAGTGTGCAGCGGCAGCCAAGAGAGCAAATAGAATGCTAGGTATCATAAGGAAAGGAATGGAAAATAAAACAAAAGATATTATAATGCCTCTATACCGTTCCATGGTGAGATCGCACCTTGAATATTGTGTGCAATTCTGGTCGCCGTATCTTAAAAAGGATATAGCGTTATTAGAAAAGGTTCAGAGAAGAGCCACCAAAATGGTAAAGGGGATGGAAGAAAGGCTAAAAAGGTTAGGGCTCTTTAACCTGGAAAAGAGGCAGCTGAGGGGAGATATGATAGAAGTCTATAAATTAATGAACGGAGTGGAACGGTTAAACGTAGATCGACGGTTTACATTATCAGAATATAGGGAGACTAGGGGACATGCAATGAAGCTACAGGGTAAACTATTTAAGACTAATAAAAGAAAATATTTTTTCACTCAACGTGTAATCAAACTCTGGAATTTGTTACCGGAGGATGTAGTAAAGGCTGTTAGTGTAGCTGGGTTTAAAAAAGGTTTGGACAAGTTCCTGGAGGAAATGTCCATAAACCATTATTAAGAAGGGACCTAGGATATCAATGCTTGACCTAGTACAAGCATTGCAGAACCTGTGTCTTTTGGGGAAACTGCTAGGTACGTATGACCTAGATTGGCCACTGTTGGAAACAGGATACGGGGCTTGATGGACCTTGGTGTGACCCAGTATGGCATATTTTATGTTCTTATGTTCTTATCTAATCCAGATTAACCTCAACAAATGGAGTCATACTAAGGATAAGCCTCAATTTATTGCAGCCAGTTTAAAATGCTCTCTCATCAACCCACACTCTATTAGAAATAAAATACCCCTAATAATTGATTACAAAACCTGACAATATCCTGGGCATCTTATTCATAACGAATCATGGCTTACGACAAATGACACGGTACTGATCAATCAGCTAAAACCAACAGGCTACGACAAATTCAACCACCAAAGAGAAAATAAAAGAGAAGTAGGAGGAGTAACCATTTTGGCAAGGAAAGATTTGCATCTAACAAAAACCTCAAGCGAATTCGCTCAAAATATGGACATTCTACTAGTGGAAAACAGGAGCATGCATTTATACCTAATTTATAATCCACTTACATCAAAAGGTGAGGAGCTGACTAACATCACCGACTACCTGTGCAGCAGGTTCCCCACTAATAGGTTCTCAGTGGTACTAGGTGACTTAAATTTACCTTCCGCCGCAACACATATGTCTCAAGGATTTATGGAATCTATGGAAGCTCTAGGCTATAAACAAATAAAGAACCCACCCACATTAAAGGTAATACAGTGGACCTGATTTTTATCCAGCAAGATTGATTAAACAGCTCTTCAGTCTCAAAGGTACAGATACACCAAATTCCTTGGTCTGATCACCACACTATCCAATTTAGTATCCCGTCCCTTCCTAGCAGAGCCAAAGTGAATCCAGACTTCTACCAGCACAGAAAATTCCGTCAATTCGACAAGGAACAATTCCTGAAAGAAATCCTTCCACAGCTTCAATACAGACCTGCTCATAAGGAGATGGAACTCGACAATCTCTCAAGCAGCCACGGTTACCAACAGTCACACAACTAACAAGCCTCATTCAAGAAAAACATGGTATGGTACACTACAGAAGTTAGATCATTAACACTAGAAGCCCCAAAGTGTGTCAATTGATGCAAAAGCATCTTCGAAGTTGTATACCAGTGCCACTGCTAGAACCATGTCAGTCGTGTTCCATGACTTTGTTAGCAAGGTCAAGATGTTCAAATATGCGCATCGAAAATTAATGACAGATGCACCACCTAGCAGGAAAATTAATTTATACCTAGAAGCCCTAAAGTACGTCAATTGATGCACTCAGTTGTCTTGGATGCATCAATTGACGTACTTTGGGGCTTCTAGGTATAAATTCATGTTCTCACTAGGTGGCGCATCTCAATCACTGTTTCAGTTTTACCCCAACATTACAAACAATAAACACATGATGATGTAATGTAATGACATCACATGCTGCACGTATTTAACAAAGAAGTAACTTCACATTAATTCACATCTGCATTTCAGGCTAAATGCAGTTGTGATAATGCGTCAATTGACGCACTTTGGGGTTTCTTGGTAAAATTCCTTTTGGGGCTTCTAGTATTAAAAAGACAACTAAGAAAGTTTGAAAGGAAATGGAGAAAATCAAAAAGAGAATCTGACAAAGCATCTTTTTCAGCAAACTGGAAGAATACAAGTTATTAATAAACAACAATAAGCGGGATTATAACACCAAGCTAATGTCAGCACTGAACAAGCCAAGGGAAATGTTTGATATAGTTAAATCCCTAACAACTAACCCAAAAGAGGACAATGCCACGGTCGCACCAGATGAAGATGCCATAGTCAAATATTACAAGGAAAAGGGGGGAACATTATCATCAACAGATTTCCATTGCAAAACAAGCAATATAACTACAAATCAGGCCTGGAAAAGTTTTTCTCGCATCTCCGAAAGACAGCTCAAAGACATAATCAAATCTCTAAGCTCGTCGACCTCTGCCCTCGACCCTTGCCCAGCCACATGGATACGTCTGACCAGCGACAGTCTCACTCCTCGTATGCTAAATCTAATAAACTCCTCTGTAGATCAAGGCTATATTCCAGAAGAATTAAAAAAGGTCTTTATCCGTCCCCTCTTCAAAGGCAAGAATTTGAATAAATCAGAACCAAGCTCTTACAGGCCTATTTCAAGTCTGCCATTTATGGCAAAAGTCCTAGAAAAGGCATCTCAACTCCAGCTACAAAATCATGTAGACCACTTTGCACAGCTTGATCCACATCGGCAGAGATTTAGAATCGGTCATGGAGTCGAAACACTCCTCATGGCATTAACAGACAAGCTTCTAAAAGGAACTGAAAAACCTAATTCTGGTTTCATCTTAATTTTTCTCGACTTAACAGCAGCTTACGACTCCATATCAGATGATTACCTTATACTGGAATTTGTGGGTCTCAGCGGCCACTGCATAGGAGTCAACCTGCCCAATATCCCTGTCTATGTTCTCCACACCATCCAGGAAACACGTCGAAGACACCATCACATCTCTCAATACCACCATGGCACAAACTGACCCCTGCCCAGCCTTTTGGATAAAGGAGCTACGCAGCAAGTTCAGTCTTTTCATAACAAGACTTATGAACCTATCATTCACCACTGGATCGTTCCCTACAGCCCTCAAACATACTTCTATTAGACCTCTGTTAAAAAGCACCAAGCTAAACCCCCAGAAGGTCGACTCATATAGACCTATAGCCAGTATACCTCTCCTAGCTAAGATAATTGAGAAAGAGGTACAAAGACAAATACAAGATCACATAGACTCCGCCGCCCCACTAGACCATTGCCAACATGGATTCAGGGAGTCGCATGGCGTTGAAACCCTCCTTACCACCCTCTTCAGTAATATAATCACAGGTATCAACAACATCCGTCAAGGGTTTGTGCTTATCTTCCTAGACATTGCTGCAGCGTTCGACTCAGTGAATCACGAGCTTCTCCTGGGACGGCTAAAGGAGAAGGGCATCTGCGGAAATGCACTGGAATGGTGTAAGTCATATCTGGCTGGAAGATGGCAACATGCAAAATCCGGAGCAGCAGCATCAGAACCTTTCCACCAAAGTCAGGGAGTCCCACAAGGTTCCTCCCTATCATCACTCATGTTCAACATATACATGCAGCCCATCTGCAATATCATCAGATCTTTCAATGTGGACTGCTTGATATATGCAGATGATATCCTGCTCTACACACCATTCTCTACAGATCAATTGGACCTCTCCCCTCTGATAGAATGTTTCGATGCAGTTTCCGAATGACTCCAATCCCAAAACCTCCGTATTCAACATAAGAAGACGGAGGTGCTCTTCATCACGAGGAACCACAACTTTACACCGCCACCCCATGTAAGAGTTAAAGAAGCAGAACTTCAAACAAAATCCACAATACGATACCTGGGGGTTACGTTGGATCAACGTCTTGACATGAAGGTGCACATAGGTAACATAGTAATAACAGTCTACTTCAAGATCCGGTCACTCAGGCATTTGCGCTCCTTACTAGATCCAGAAGACTTCAGGACAGTATACCAGGCACTAATTTTACCGCACTTTGATTATGCCAACGCTATCCTACAAGGCCTCCCACAGTCTACCATTAACCCTCTACAACTCGCCATGAATGCTGCAGCGAGGGTACTTCATGGAACCTCTAGGAACGAGCACATGACGCCTATCCTGAAGCAGCTCCACTGGCTCCCCATACACGGAAGGCTTGTTTTCAAGACCTTACTGCTGACCTTCAAGGCCATCAATGGTCTTTCATCCTCCTCACTAACAGAGCTCATTCACGCCATTCCACCTAACAGATCCAGAAGACCGACTGCAATAAACACACTAATAATTCCGAAAGCATTAACAAAATGCACCCAGACCATGGCAAACAGGGCATTCAGATTTTTTGCCCCAAGATGCTGGAATGCACTACCATCGAACATCCGTGCAATCACTGACCTAACCCAGTTCAGGAAAGCACTCAAACATCACCTGTTCCTCAAATACTACCCACTCAACAATGTGCCAAACCAAATCCTCCAACAAAATTAGCTACACCATCATTACCAGTTAGCCTCATCAACTTTCTTGGTGCGATATTGAGGATCTTTGTGCATTGACATGACGCCTGTATGTAAATAATATTTGTAAATAGTTCCCCTATGTTATCCAAGTTTGTACACCTGTTCTCTGTAAACACAGAATAGCTTGTTGTTCTGGCGATTTTGTTTCATGTAAACTGCGCTGATACCGAATAGCGCGGTATATAAAAGATTGTAATAAATAATAAATAAATAATAAATAAATACTCAGATTACAATAAATCAACCTCAAAGACAAAGTTCTGTCATGGTTCAACTCCTACCTTTCAAACCGAACCATCCAAGTAAAGTCGAGTAATAACACGTCAAGCTCATTCTACCAAAGGAAAGACGTACTCCAAGGGTCTGCTTTGTCAGCGCTCCTTTTCAACCTTTATATCCAACCCATCTGCAACATTCTAAAGAGTGAAGGCATTGACTACAACCTGTACACAGAAGACATCATGCTTTTCACCCAAATCAACACCAAACAACTGAAACTAAAAAATATAAAGGAATGTTTCAATAACATTAGCACATGGCTTAAAGAACACAATCTTCAAATAAATATGAATAAAACAGAAATCCTTTTCATCATAAAGGACAACTCTTTCACTCCACCAGAAACTATGAAGATAAAAGATGCAAGCATACAAATCAAAAAAGAAGTGAGATATTTGGGCATTACACTAGATCATCAGCTTAACTTCACCAAGAATGTGAGCAACCTAACAAAAGCTATCTATGCCAAGCTAAAAATGTTTCAACATCTAAGACCTTGTCTCTCCGCAAATGATTTCAGAACAGCAGTCCAGGCTATAATCTTCCCACACTTCGATTTCTGTAATGCCATTTTAATGGGCTTCCCAAAGCAAAGCATCCGCCACCTTCAACTAACTCAAAATACAGCGGCTATAGTAATATCACAAACCTCTATCAAAGAGCACATTAATCCAATATTAAAACAGCTACACTAGTTACCAATTAAGAGCAGAATAAAATTGAAAGCACTCCACACTATATTCAAATCCCTCCAAACAGAACCTGCCATCTGCCTGAAAGAGTTTATTCAAATCACTCCGGAAAAAAGACCACGTAGAAGTAACAATATAAATTCTCTTGAGGTACATGCTGACTTCAGAAACTGCAACACAACTACATCCAAGAGAGCCTTCTCCCTTTATGCCCTTTATTTATGGAACTCACTTCCTTCAGCCATAAGAAACACTAAGAGGTATGTTTACTAAACAGTGCTAACGTTGCAGTGGCGAAATTATCGCACGATAAGTGATGTTATTGTGCAATAATGGTGCATTACCGTGCGATAACGTCTCCGGCGGCATTAAGGTGCAAAGAGGGTGGAGTAAGGCTCCCCAGAGGGCAGAGATAAGGGGTCAATGGGCAGAGAGTGGGCGGGGAGAGGCCCCAGGCACGTTAACACTGTGAAATCAGGGTCTGAAAATTAACGCCACTGAAACCTTGCGTTAGAGGCACATTTGCAGGAGAGAGAAACCAGTTCAGTCAGCAAGGTACAGTGTGGTGATGCGGGTGCAGCACAGCCCTGGGAAAAAGAAAAAAAAGAAGGTTTTTTTCATAAATGAGGGATGGGCTCACCTAAGCATAGGTCCCAAAGTGAAACTAATACTGAAACACACACTTGCAAAGCTAGTCTGAAGCCACGCCCACTCTCCAGGGCAACTGCAGGGAGAGAGAGGGTGGGGCCAGAGAAGGAAGCAGGCTACCAGGCATTTAAACTGCGTCACTCAGCAAGTCAAGGCAGGCAGAGAATTCAAGGAAGGCAGAGAGTCCCGGGAGTACAGGGAGTCCAGAGAAGCCAGGAGAGGAAACAGCACTGCAGGGCTGAAAGACCTGGGGATTCCAAAAGGACCAGCCAGAACTGCCAAGGCGAGTGGCAGGGCCAGAGGAAAGAAAGGAGCTGGGGAGAGTTCCAGAACTACAGTTCTGACTCGGAGGCCAGCAGCACAAACTCTGAGCAAGTGTCCAAACATTTCAGAAAGCCTAGTAAAGGAAGGACGTCTGCAAGCAAGGTAAACCAAACATTACCTCTGTATGATTCAGAAAGGGAAAGAAGGGCAAGTGTTTCTGACATAGTTCCAAAGGGAAGAAGGAATCTCCAGTGGGAGAAACTTTTTAAGCTTTTAAAGAAGGTGAAGCTAGAAATCCCTGAAACTGTCCCAGCCCCTGAGCCTTGCAGCACAGAGGAGGAAATGGAAGTTGAATTTTACCAAGGGAATTCAGAGTCCTCTGATGAGTCCATGGAATGTGCTTTTTGTATGAGCAATGTTTAGAAGTTTTATTGATTGCTGAGAAGGAAAATATAAGAGGTATTTCTGCCAAGTACATGCCATTGAGAAGGGCAGATAAAAAGGAAGAAACCTCTTGTTTTAAAACAGCCATTCTACTAATACTGGAAGTGTGTTAAACTGCTGTTTAGTCTCCAGGCTAAGAAACAGCGTGTAATCACAAGCTGGTTTGTAGCAGCTGAGAGAAACTGAGAAGAGTAGCTGGACTGTGCATATAACAGTGAGTTTAAACTGTTTTGCTTTAGTGGCAAAGAATTTAATTACAAAGGCAAAGAGTGAAGAAACTGCTTTGCCAAAGCAGTTACGCGTCTCTTTTGGAAAGCTTTTTGTTTTGGAGAAAATATCCTTTTTCTGTTGATGTTTTGGGAACCTTGACCAAGGCCTGTTGCTAACTTGAGGATGCAAAGAAAATAAAAATTTATAACAAATTTTCCTGTGTCGGCCTAATCCACTTGGACTGCTTTCATAAGCCCCACAACTACACTATAAGGGCCTCAGCTATTACGCTGAAGCATGGACACAAGTATGATGGCCCGTCGCCCCCACTAGGCAGCCGCCTAGTAGGGCAAGGCGGCATCACAACAGCAATGGCAGGGAGACCCAGATTAGTGATAGTAGTGATAGATGAGCACTAACAAAACATGCAAAAACCAGAGAAATAATGACCAGAACCAAAATAGACATAGAAAACACTGAGCTGGCCAATAGAAAAAACAATGATAAACGGTAATCAACACTACCCATAAAGAATAAAAAGGAAGATGTCACGTTTGGAAGGGTCAATTCTGATTCCCCCTACAAAGTGAATGGTCCAACATTGATAGTGTTGATTGGGCAGCTTGCTTATGTGGCTTTCACATGTGCAGCAACAGCAGAGTGGCCACGTAGGAAAGGGCACTATGGTGATGGTGTAAATGGGGTACAGGGGGCTGCAGGCAGCACATGCAGTAGGCCAGCTGGGGCACAGGGTGGACTAGGCAGATGCCTAGGTGACACATAGGAATGTAGAAATGGAAAACCAGCAAGACAGCAACTGACCAAGGGCAAACATGTCCACGAGTGTGTGTCCCACAGTGTCCCAGGGGACAGTACACAGCAAGTACCCCAAAGGGCACATAACATTGGCAGGCGGTGCCGGGGGGGAAACGTGGATGCCTATGCAGGCACCCCTACCCCATATCACACACCATAGGCAGCCGCCTATCGACACCCTGGATGGCCTGGGACTGCACACCACCAGCACCACCGGCACAAGGGCATGTCAGCATGGTGGCGGAGGGGTGCTGGTGGTGGAAGGGGCAGTGCATCTGTCCACAGTAGACCAAGGCCAAGCCCTGTTTAGGTGGGTGTCGTGCACTGCAAAAGACAAGGTCTGTCTGACGAACAGTCATGGTATCCCCAGGGAATGACATGCCTCTGTGGCAACAGTTTGGTGCAGTACACACAGCCGGTGTGTTCAGGGGCAGAAAGTCACAGGTTCAAGTCCCAGCTGTTGCTCCTGCAGGCCATGTCCCTTTATTTTACCCAGTACTAAACCATGGTAATAAAGAAGGGAACCTTTATTGCAGATAAAATAAACACACCATAAACGCCTATATTTTACCCTACAGAGCACATACACCATAGACATGTGCAGTCCCTAGAGCAGAGTTTCCCAACTGCAGTCCTGGAGGGCCAAACACCATTCAGGTTTCAAGCTGTCCCTAAGAAATATGCTTGAGATGCATTTGCATGCACCGCCCCATTGTATGCAAATGTATCTCATGCATATTCATTAGGGACAACATGAAAACCTGAACCGTGTTTGGCCCACCGGGATCGGAGTTGGGAACCTCTGCCCTAGAGCAGAGGCCAACAGGGGCACAAACACCCACACCCGCAGGCTCCACTATCCAACGGCTCATGGAGAGTCAGGCTTTTGGGCCCTGTGCGGAGCAGCATCTACTAATACTAGCACCTGCATACCTTAGCAATGCTGTCTTAAACTTGTAAACACGTTCCACATATATCAAAAGGTTGCTATGATTAATGTCAGATAACAAATCCTAAGTTAAACACATCTTGTTGACAGAGATTCATCATAGCAACCTTTCTGATATCTGTGGAGTGCGTTTCAGTTTTTGTTTTTGACAGTGTTTACCACCCCGGGGAGTGACCCTAACAGTATTGAGTACCATAGCAATGCCTGCACTTTGCCCAGGACTGGTGTGGCGGCCAGGGCTGCTAACCACCTCTATATTTACACAATGCTGAAATAGGTGTGGGGGTGTGTGTATGTCTATCCAGTGTTTGGTGGCTGCCTACACCTTACTGAGCCCACACTGCTTGCACTGTTTCCAGTGTTAGCCTACCAATGTGCATAATGAGGAGCAAGGTACTGTGGGTATGGCCCGGACAGGGTGGCCTGGGCAGGATGCATCTGCACAGGGCATAGGGCAATGACTGGGACATTGTAGTGCCCGACCACCACCTGCATGGACAGGGTGGCCACAACATGTCCTGCTGGGGGGGGGGGAGGTGTCACTCTCACCCTGACTGAGCAGTGACCATGGCATGACTAGGTTCCCCCAAAGTGCTATATGGCATTTCTTTCAAGTGATATCTATGAGTTCTCTTTTTTGGGGGGCCAATTGCTGATGTACCTGCTTGGTGTGTGTACTCACATCCCATTTGTGGGTACACACAGTTCTTCCAGGAGCATGCACTATGCACTAGCTAGCAGACTGTCTGCAGTTAGCATGTGTATGGCTAGATCACCTTGCAGGGTGCAGTGAGTGGAGATTGACTGTGCCCTCTGCTGGTGAATGTCAGATAGTGGTAGGGAGGCAGCTGGGATTTTTCAGGCCTACTGCTAGTGCTCTATGTGATGTGAACAGATCTGCATTGATTGCCCTGTAGAGTGCCTATTCCCGAGCAGGGCTGGGGTTGATGGTCCCCTCTGCTGCCACCATTGCAGAGATGTAGAATGTGGATCTGTTGGTGGGAGATCCTGTCCCCCCCCCCATCCTGACCCACAGAGGGCGGGTTGGGTGGTGCTACATAATCCGCATGTGGGTCCAAGCACCACCCTTCTCTTATAACATGTGACCATGGCAACCATACAGGATATGCACTACTCTGAGTGCATCATAGTCCACAAGGGCTAGACGTGACTGGGAAATACAGATGGACACAAGTGTTTCCTAGGTGTGCCTGCAAGGGCTAGCTATCACACACTGGCACTGATGGAGACCTGCAACACAGCCTATCTCAGGCAGCCTAGGTGCTGAGGACCTGGTGCTGGGCACCCCACCTCACCCTCAGGGTGAGCACAGGAACCGCACAATGTCACGGTCTGTAGCTACTCTGTGCCAGTAACACACACGGTCAGTACCCCCTACCAGGCCGGGGTGCTTTAGAGGCGCATACCCCATCTTGTGATCAGATGTAGTCTGCTGATCTGCATGTGCAGTGCATCATGGGTACGGGTGGGTTTACCTTATCCTGGTAGCCACAGCAGACAGTTTGTGTGGTGACTTGCAGTCTTTCTGTAGCCAGCCAGCAGTGTGTTGGACTGCATAGAGGTGTAGCCCACTGGTTACTTCAATGACTGTGAAGCCAGAGGTCATGGGTTTGATCCCCCAGTGGTGTTATTTAATAAGGCTGTCTGAGGCTTTTCCTTTTAATTTAAATCAGTGCTGCCAGCAGAAACACCCTTACAGTGCTGTAGCCTAAGGTGCCTCATAGGGCGCCTTATAAAGCACCCTATAGGGCACATTATAAGGTGCCTTGGTGGACAGGGCACTTTATAATGTGTCCTATGGAGTTCCATATAGGGTGCCTTATGTGTCAACTTTGGTTACGGCACTGATTTAGATTTAAAAAGGAACTGCCTCAGACAGCTTTCTTATATAACACCACTACAGGATCAAACCCATGATTTCTGCTTCCACAGTCATTGCAGTAACCAGTGGGCTACATCTTTATAGCTGCTAACACTGCGCTGGCATGAACTTAGGGTTAACACGCATTAACGTGCCGTGGCGCCCACTATTGCGCGATACAGATTCTTGCTACCTTGCCACTGGAAGCCCACTACCTTATATGTCATTCTTCACATTATCGCTGCAACTAGCGCCGGTAACATTAAGACGGTTTAGTAAACATACCCCTAAGGATTCTAAAGCCTTCCATAAACTGCTAAAAACATTCCTGTTCAAGGAGCACTTTGGCAAACCACTCACCTAGTGACAATTCTACATGTAAAACTACAGTCCTCACACTTTTCAAGATGCTTTCAAGTTCATTGTAACTAATTTATATATATGCTTAGTTCTCTGTACATAGTTATTACTTAAATCAGCTGTTGCTATTACTTAAATCAGCTGTTGCTGATTTAAGTTAATTCGTCCCTTTTCCCCTTTCACTCCCTGTTAAGATGTTACATATATTTTTTGTTTAATGTAATGTTCAATCCTTGAGTTCTCTGTAAACCGCTTTGATTCACGAAAAGCAGTAAATAAGCACTAATAAATAAATAAATCATACACCTTCCCTCTTCATCAATAATCTGGTCATAGCAAAATAAATCTGATGTGCAGATACACCGCTTTGATTGAAGGATAAGGCGGTATACAAAACTGTCTAAATAAATAAATAAATTATAATGGTTTGATTGGAGGGGTGTCTGTGTAAATGATTTTTCATTAATCAAATTTCATGTTTTATTATTATGTTTGTTTTATTATAACATTGTTTTACTAAAATGCATGTGTAGGATTTTAGATGGGTGGCATATACATTTTAAAATAAAGTATAGTAAATTTATGCAAATCAGCCTCTACACATGGCTGTGCATCACCCTCGTGCCGTCTCTGTGGGAAAGTAGCCAGGAGGGTGCACTGGGAGACAGAGAAAAACAGAAACCTCAGATTGGGACCTACATGATCAGAGAATAAAATGGTCAGACAGCAAAGTTAGAAGATAATTTTATTATCAATCTAATGACCAGACTTGTTGCTATCTTTATATTTTATAGAGTACATGGAAATGCATCTCTTTCTATTTCTCTGGTATTGCACTATATGCAGAATCTGGCTTCATGAGGTTGCAGTTTAATTTTTATCTACATATGTTTATTTTTAGGTTACGGTCACTTATTCTGTACTTGGTGAGGGTCTGTGTTTTGAGTGCGTGACCAAGACCAGGTGTTCTGTTAACATGGAATTTCTATGTAAGGATCTGTACTGTAGTAATCTTGAATTGTTCAGCTGTCCAAATAGGTGTTTGGATGTTCCAGGGCCCACTATAGTATTTACAGTGAAGCTTTTTTTTGGATAGCCTCCTTATGTGAGGTTTGGAAGTTGGTTTTGGTATGGCATGGTAGATTAGCTCTATAGATACTCAGTGACTTTGTTGTAGGGTTTGTATTAGTTGCCTGGTACTAGATAATGTTTGTTTATTTTTTAAGATATTGAGTTCTGTAGGTGAAAGACCTGGTTCTGCTCTGCACCCACTGTTTGAGGAAGGGAGTTCTGTGGATGCAAAATATATATTCAAAAAGAAAAAGCAAGAACCATAATGCAGTTTATAACAACAAAATAAAAATGAGTTATAATTTAATTTTATAAACTACGCTGTGATTCTCACTGTCTTTTAGTTCCTTTGAGGCAGCCAGGAAGGTAGCTGTGAGGGTAACCCCTCCCCTCTCAGCCTGAGTTACAGTGAAACAAAACTTAAACACATACCCTTTTGCCCAGAGTCCAGCAGACCGGAGCATACCAGTTTAGACAGGTCATTTAGGCATGCTATATGATAGCCTACAACCCCCCCCAGGGGCTACTGATTGGTGGAGAGGGGATACCTGAGACAAATGAGAAGCTAGTATGGGTTTGAAAACGTACTGTATATAAGACAGTGTGTGACGCCACTTGCGCTCTCTCAGATCATTTTGTTCAGGGTGCCGGCTCTGCCTGAGACTGTGCGCACAATAAACAGCATGTGTTTGCATACCGGTCTGTCTCTGTGTTTTCATCTGAGGGTTGGAGGGACAGACTTCGAATAGATAATAGATCTCCTGCTACATTTCCTGGTGCATTGGCCAGGAAACCTCCGTCTGTCTCCTCGCACCCCCAGGTGAAGGCATCGCGGTTTGCGCAACCAGGACTCGCCCGATCCGGGACCGACCTCCTGGTCGTCGACGGTCCCCAGCACCACTGGACCCTTTGTTCCGGAGGGATCCCTCGCGTATCCTGCACACTCGGTCCTGGACGGCCGACTCCCTGGGTACAGAAATCCGGCTTGATAGACTGGCATCCAAACTCTTCAAGACGATGAGTACTCACTCTTAATTTTCTGAAATGGATTTAAAAGTCTGGTTTTCAAAAGTCTGGTTTTCTGAAACGCGTTGAAAAGTCTGGTACGGGATTGGCCACCCCCTACGGGCGGTCCGAGTAAGAACCGTAGTCTGAGATATTGGGTTCTGAAACCACCGCCTGTCCTGGTGTCTGGATTCGGGAAACGGGAGTCTGGGAGGGTATATATATGTATGTATATGTATATATATATATATATATATATATGTATGTGTCTGTCTGTCTGTGTCCCTGCCTGTTGTTTCCCCTCTGCTGTCTCGTTCTGTGTTATAAACGCGAGTGTTGTATACGAATTAGGAGAATAATTACACTATGGGGTCTAGTGGATCCAAGAATAGGACTCCGCTGAAATGCATGCTAGGCTATTTTAAAACTGCCTTTGGGGGTGACTATGGAGTTAGGCTCACTGCCCCCAGACTAGTTGTACTGTGTGAGCGGGAGTGGCCCTCCTTGTTGTAGCGAAGTGTCCGCAACAAATAAAACCAGGAGTCTATTTGCTAAGATTCAAGCCAATTTATTTGTGCACAGTCTCAGGCACTGTTACATTCAAAATGGTCTGAGCAATGGAGTTCAACAAAACAACATCTTTTATACCTTTCTTCATCCAGTTCTATACAGACAAACTCCTCATTGGTCCCGGTGCCCCCTCCCACCCCCATCCAATGGGGATCTCTGTCCGGGCTTAACACCTGTTCCCCCTGCTCAGGCCTCCCTAGCCATGGCTCAGTTTCTAGACATAACACATTCTGCTACAAGGTCCCTCCTCGGCTTAGAGAATGTGTGAAAGCAAGATACTGGAACACATCTGTTATCAACATAAAGGAGCTAAATAGAAGATTCTTGCATTCTTATCAAAGCAGCTTAAAGCAGTTTTCTAACTTCTACTGGCTTTCAGCTCTGCTCAGCTATAATATTCTCAAGTGGGGGTTGGGACTCAGGCCTAACTTACAGGCCTTTCTTATTCCTGCAGTCTATGCAGGCTATTCTAGGCCATAGCCTATCACATTCCCTCCTTTGATTATTCTCACCCGCAAGTGAGAAAGGGTGAGAATTAAATCACATATGGTACTTCATACTAAGGTGGAGGATTACTCTGTGGTATAGGGTAGAAGTCCCACATTGCTAGTATCTGTGTAGCTGCCTTACGTTCAATAATACTATCAATGGGTGAGTTTAACATACGCAAGCATAAGGGTAGGAAACATGGTATACATAAGCAAACAGCCACAATCAAGAATACAATCAATACAAGTGTCTTCAGGCCGCCCATTCCTGAAAACCAAGAACCAAACCAGCCATTAAGTTGCAAGCCATGCCAGGTTTGGACTGGGACATAAGTTTGCTTTCTCATGTGATTGGCTATGTCTTCTACAACTTGCCCTTCATTATCAATTTGTCAGCAGCAGTTAGTCAAATTAAGTTTGCCACATACTCCTCCTTCAGCTGCAAGCAAGTAATCTAATGCTAAGCGATTCTGGTATATGGCTGTACGCATCTGTGTGGCTTGTTTAGCTAGCAAGGTTAGTGCTCTACTAGTTTCATTGGTTATAATTTCAACAACAGCTTGCAAACGTATAATACGGTCCAACATATTCCAGTCCGGGTGGTGGTTATACAGGCTGCGCAAGGGGGCAAAGCAAGAGTGGTTCTCAAGAGTCCCAGGGCTACCGCAAGGATGAAACAACAGTTAGTAATCATCATGATCATAGTTTTTGGTGATTGATAAAGTCTGAAAGGTAGGTACTGCAAAACTGGAGGACGTCTTTTCCTTGGATGTCCAGGAGCAGGTTGGCACAGTCGTTACGAGGATGGATCTTTTCTTCGCAGCGTGAGTCACAACGGTGATGCAGGATTAGCGATCGAGGTCCAGGGGCGACTCTCAGGAACTGCTGCTGGCTTCAGTTGACTGTGGTGGATCCAGGAGTCGATTTCTTCTACTTTGATTGCTGTTGGGGTTGATAGCAAAACGACATATGGCCCTTTCCAATGAGGCGCTAACGGTGTCTTCCTCCACTCTTTTACCCACACCGAGGCTCCAGGCTTGAAAGGATGCAATGGCTCTGTTAGATTGATAGGCAACCGGTCCTGCACCCAGGTATGAAGGCCCTGCAAAACAGAACTTAGAGCCAACAATTCTTGCCTAGTGATCGCTGATCCAATCTGATTCATATCCCCCCTTACCCCCTGAATTATGGGCGGGGGCCTCCCATACAAAATCTCAAGCAGGGATACTCCTAATGGCGTGGTGGGGGCTGAACGTATTCGGAGAAGGGCTATGGGAAGAACTTGGGGCCACTTTAAGTAGACTTCCTGACAAAGCTTGGATAACTGAGATTTCAGGGTCCGGTTCATTCTCTCCACTTTCCCTGAACTCTGAGGTCTCTAAGCTGTGTGTAGCTTCCATCGTATTTGCAGAGCATGGGCTAGCTGCTGGGTTACTTGTGACACAAAAGAGGGCCCATTGTCTGACCCCATGGTCAAAGGTATTCCAAACCGAGGGATGATCTCATGGAGCCAAGACCCAAGGGGCTGGGTCAAGACTCCCAATGCGTTTCCACCTGACTCATGGACATATAGACAAAATGGTTTCTGCACATCTGGTAGTCCCAAAGCTGGGGACGACATCAATGCTGTTTTCAGGGATTTAAACGCTTTTTCTTGTTCTGGGCCCCATTCCAGGGGAGATCGTTCCACTCCCTTCGTGACTTGGTACAAGGGTTTTTCCATGAGCGCAAAATTTGGTATCCATATGCGGCAATAGCCTGCAGCTCCCAGGAAAGCCCGCACCTGTTTTCTGGTGGTGGGGTTGGGATACGGCATACTGCTTCCTTTTGCTCCAGTCCTAATTTCCGGGGTCCTTTGGACAGTTGGAACCCTAGGTATTTCACTTCTGTCTGACACAATTGTGCCTTGGCTCTGGAGACCTTGTATCCGGCTTCATTCAAGAGGTGCAAGAGATCACTGGTAGCTTGCACACAATCAGTTTCGTTGTTGGTGGCTATAAGCAAATCATCTACATATTGGAGTAAGATTCTTTTTCCCGGAGTCACAGGGTAACTTGACAGATCTTGGTTGAGGGCTGCACTGAAGATAGTGGGTGAATTCTTGAATCCTTGTGGCAATCGAGTCCAAGTGAGTTGTCCTCGTCTTCCTGTGGTAGGGTTTTCCCATTCAAATGTAAACAAAAGCTGACTAGCAGATGCCAGGCGTATACAGAAAAAGGCATCTTTTAAGTCCAAAACAGTAAAATGAGTGGCTTCTGCTGGAATCAGTCCCAGGAGGGTGTAAGGATTTGGTACTACTGGATGTATGGTTTCAACTGCACTGTTTACTCGACGTAGGTCTTGCACTGGGCGGTAGTCACCCGTCCCAGGCTTCTTGACTGGGAGAAGGGGGGTGTTCCAGGGCGATTGGCATTCTCTGAGGAGTCCATACTGCAGTAATTTCTTCAAGTGGCGATGAATACCTTCAATTGCTGGTCGTGGGAGGGGATACTGACGCACATGCACTGGTTCTGCTCCTGGTTTAAGGGTGACAAGCACAGGAGCTATATTCTTCGCTAGGACAGGTGGATTATTCTCCGCCCATACTCCAGGCGGGGCTGCAATGCTGGTAGGTTTACAGGAGCTTGCTGCTTTGGATGCAGGTAAATAGAACCGCCATTCTTCTTCTCGGGGGACAGTTAACACCATCAGGCCAGCAGATTTTGAGTTTATAGTCATTTCCATTTTTCCCCCTTCAACAAAGGATATCTGTGCTTGGAGTTTCGCGAGCATGTCTCGGCCCAACAGGGGAACTGGGCATTCAGGCATATACAGGAACTGGTGTGTTATCTTCTGTCCCCCTAGTTCACAGGCGCGGTTCTGCAGAAAAGGTCTTGTGGTTCTAGTTCCAGTAGCTCCCACGATTGTGACAGATCGAGAGGACACAGGGGCCACAGGCTTGGCTACTACTGAATGCTCGGCTCCTGTGTCTACCATGAAGTCCATATGCTGGTCCCCAATCTTTAAATTGACCATAGGCTCCTGGGGACCCAGGAAGAACTTGGAGCCCGGTCTGGCCTAGTCTTCATCCATAAAATAGTCTTCGGCGGTTGCCACTCCCTCTATGGCAGCCTCTTCTTGCTGCTGAAACTGTGCACGCTGCATCCCCCCTCGCTGCTGGAATCACCCCCCCTCCCGCTCTCCTAGCACTCCTGCCTCCCCTCCAGGGGGTGGAGCCAATGTTCGGGCACTCGTTCTTCCAATGTCCTTCCTCTTTACAATAAGCGCACTGATTTGCACCTAAGGGGGGCCGAGCGCTCCCTCGGCCCCTTCCCCATCCTCTGGCTCTTCTATTAGGATATCCTCCTCCTCGTCCCTCAACTAGTGCTGCAGCAAGCAGATCTGCCTTCTTCTTCATCTTTCTTTCACTTTCTCTTTTGCATTCTTGATCACGATTCACGAATACCTTTTGTGCGACTTCCATTAACTGTGCTGAGTTTATGCCCGCAAATCCTTCTAATTTCTGCAGTTTTCGTTTTATGTCTCCCTGGGACTGACTCACAAAAGCGGCGTTCACCAGACGTAAATTCTCCTGGGCTGCTGGGTCATATGGGGTGTAAAGTCTATAGGCTTCAGTTAATCGTTCATAGAAAGCAGCTGGACTTTCATCTGGGCGCTGAAGAACGTCCGCTACTTTCCCAACATTCATAGCTCTCTGGCCTCCCTTCTTCAGGCCCTGCAGTAAGGCCTGGCAGAACCGGGCGAGGGCCTTCTCTCCATCTGCACTATTTGGGTCCCACTTTGGATCTTCGTTTGGGAAATCTACAGCTGCTGCCTTTTGGGGATTTAGGTCTCTCCCGTCTTCAGGGTTCTCTTCCAACCATCGAGTGGTTGCTCGCACTATCCGTGCCCGCTCTTCAGTAGTAAAAAGGGTAGCCAAGAGCTGGTGGCAGTCGGACCAGGTAGGCTGGTGGGTCTGCATAATACTAGACATCAATTCTGTCAACTCTTGGGGTTTCTCAGTATAGGAGGCATAATGTGTTTTCCAGTTTAATAAATCTGTTGTGGAGAAGGGCACATAAACTAGACTGGTCGGTCCGACCACAACTTGACCCTCTTCATTTACAATAGGTAATCCTGGGACCTGCCGCAGTGGCATTTGGCAAACTTTTCTTGGGCCTGCTGCCCTGCTTCTAAGGGCGTTTCGCAGATTTGCAGACCCGGTGGTAATTCTGCTGCTGGTGCTTGGACTAGTGGACGACCCTGGACTGGCATCTGACCCTCCGCTGGCAGATCCTTCAGGGATGATGGTTCTGCTGCAGAGCTCTGCTCAGGACTAGGGCTCCGACTTCTCCTTGCGGGAGGAATCTGGTCCTCAGGTGTTGGAAGTGGTGGAGGTGGGTGATCGGGTGGGGGTACCTCAGCTGGAGGTAGTCTTTCCACCTCTGGCTCTACTCGGGGTACTAATGGAGCTGATGGGACTGGAGTATACAGAAATGTGGGTGGATAACCAGGGACCTCTGGAGGCTCTAGGGCTGCATAAATAGGGGGCTTTTCTTTCTTAGCAGGGACTCCCGTTGCAGTTGCTAACATAATTCTACTCTGCCCCTCACGGCAACGCTTCATCCAAGGGGGTTGTTTCTCACAGATATCTAGCCAGGAGTCTATATAGGAAAACTGTTTGGGACCATATCTGCGCACCACCTTGTGCACTCGGGACACAATTTTGACATCAAAAGTACCTTCTGGTGGCCACACGGTGTCCAGCACCGGCCACACCCTACTATACAATATTTCTAAGCGGGTCGGTGTCATTTTTTCCCCATAATCACCACTAAATCCCTTCTTAAAATTTGTGATCATACAGCTCAGCGGAGTTTGTACAGACTCCGCCCCTCCCATTATGACGTATGACGTACAAGACAACAAATAGAAAGGGTGGGTAGGATGGCTGCGGGTAAGGGGTCCGCACATCCCACAGAACAATAAGGGTGACAAACACCGAACGCTTCCTCCTTTTCACGACCTGGGCGCTGTCGCCCGGCCAGGAACTGTGCTACTTAGGAGTCCGCTCTCGCTTGGTCTGTATTGCAAGACCTCTCAAGCACACGTCACACAACCAAACATGCTAGCATTTCCCAAATTCCAAATTCCCGGGCTAACTGACTAAACCAAAATGTACCAAACCAAAAGGGTCAGTGGCTTCGCCCCACGCACTCTCATGCAGGGTTACTAGGACCGCCCTGGAAGTTGATCAGACTCCCTTTACCATTACCATACCATATTAGTCTCGAGACATCCCCAGAGCTAACTGACTAAGAACCAGAAAAATCATAATCCGGTAGCTAATGCGCTGTGCAACCAAACCCTCCTTGGGTTGAATCCTGGACTCCCCTCAGGGTTCGAGGTGTTGGCCGGCCGGACCCAGCAAGCCGCTGAGGCAGGGCGGAACCCTCCGATGCAAGGGGACCGGCGGCGCCTGGGATCCTCTCCACTGTCGGTCGGCCGCGGTTCCAGCCAGACCAAACCTGGAGGCGGTAATACGTGGTAGTATTCACTTGCGCACCATTCACGTACCCCACCTTCTCGGCCAACGCACCAGGAATATGTTGTAGCGAAGTGTCCGCAACAAATAAAACCAGGAGTCTATTTACTAAGATTCAAGCCAATTTATTTGTGCACAGTCTCAGGCACTGTCACATTCAAAATGGTCTGAGCAATGGAGTTCAACAAAACTACATCTTTTATACCTTTCTTTATCCAGTTCTATACAGACAAACTCCTCATTGGTCCCGGTGCCCCCTCCCACCCCCATCCAATGTGGATCTCTGACCGGGCTTAACACCTGTTCCCCCTGCTCAGCCTCCCTAGCCATGGCTCAGTTTCTAGACATAACACATTCTGCTACAAGGTCCCTCCTCGGCTTAGAGAATGTGTGAAAGCAAGATACTGGAACACATCTGTTATCAACATAAAGGAGCTAAATAGAAGATTCTTGCATTCTTATCAAAGCAGTTTAAAGCAGTTTTCTAACTTCTACTGGCTTTCAGCTCTGCTCAGCTATAATATTCTCAAGTGGGGGTTGGGACTCAGGCCTAACTTACAGGCCTTTCTTATTCCTGCAGGCTATGCAGGCTATTCTAGGCCATAGCCTATCACAACCTTAGTGCGAGCGTGGCCACCTGAAACAGTGAAAAACATCATGTCTACTGACTGCAGGGAGAGGGACAGTTTAGAAAATGTTTAAAAAAAAAAAGGAGAAATCCAAGAAGGGGGTAGATACTGAGAGTCCGGCCCCAACCCCATAGCTTCTCCTCTAACCTTTGTAAATAAAGAGGAAAGGGACTGTTCCCTGTAAATAAAAGGGGATTAGGGGGATTCTCCTGTAGATAAAGGGGAGCAGGGTTTACTGTATATAGACTGTTGTACTAGTATAGAAGTGAAGGAAGACAATTGCTTTATTTAATGTATATCCAGTTTCATTACTATGTTTCATGCATAATCAATAGTCAAAGAACCAAATTTTGATCATACCTCTCAGCAGTGAGTAAGGGGTACTTGAAACTGTTGAGACAGTTTGCATAACTACAGAAAGATACTGGGAGATCAGGGAGGAGTTCTTCTTCTAGCAGATGAATGGAGACCCATTAGAGAGGACAAAAAGACAATTCACCTAGGAGTCTTTCTCCTAGCAAATAAATGGAAACCCATTAAAGAGGACAAAAAGAACAATTCACCTAGCCTCCAAACAATCCTCTTGTCATCAATTTTAATTGTAGAGTTTTTGAGCTTCTAAAACCATGGGGGGTATCTCCCTTGAGCATCCTCAGATGTCTGACCAGCATCTTGATTGTGTACTATGTGTATGTCACCTGAAGGCTGGGGGCAAACAAAAGCTGGAGAAGGACTGGTCAGATTACTATTAGCAAAGATTTATGGGATGGAGAATATCTGTAGGGAAAAGCTCATGTGTGAGAGCTAGCTGCAAACCACTTGTAGATTACGAAGAAATTAAGACTTTTACTTGTCTTTTTATACTGTTTTTCTTTCATTACTGGCTACTCCAGTAGATTTTATGGTCCCTGGATGCTGAAGTGACTAGATCAAACAAACAAGGCATGAAACTAAGGAAACTGTTTTTGTTTTTCTTTGACCTTCAAAGTAGAGGTTAAGAGCCCTGACAGGACAATGGGGCATCCTCAGCCAGTTTGCAAATGATTTAAATCCTGAGTAAATAAGAAGGTAATCCTGGTTAATCTTTATCATTAGTATGTTATGCATCTATTCTTTGTCTTTGACTGTATATGCTATCAAGCAAACTTAAAAGTTAAAAGGGGATTTTATATATTGTGGCAAGTACCTCATAGAGGGCATAGTTATTGTGTATATTTTACAGAACCATAAACAGCTATAACTATAGGTTAATTGTTCAGCTACATAGTAATCTGCATTTGCTTGAAGGAATCTGGACACAAGAGAGACCTATTGTTTGTTTTGCTGTCTGTGTTGAATATAACATTTCAGATCAGTTTGATACCAGTTTCAGGTATAAGGTTTTAATTTAAAATGTGACAAAGCATGATTTTGAATTCACCTCTGCAGTTTCATGTCATTTGAGAATGCCTGTTTCCTGAACTGTAAGATTCAAGGTAATTACTTTGCCTTGTTAAGCTCTGTGCTGATGACTAATGAACAGGACAGTAACATCACAGTTTTATTTGTTACAAAATTGGATTTTAGGATAAATTCACCTGTTTTTCTGTATTTGAATTTTACGTGTTGGTGTCCAGAGACAAAGGGGCTTGTTTACAAAGCCGCGGTAGTGGTTCGCGATCGCGATCGCAGCCGCGGCCCCATTGAAATCAATGGGGCCGCGGCTCCGATTACGATCGCAAACCGCTACCGCGGCTTTGTAAACAAGCCCCAAAGTGTACTTTGTTTTGAAAGTTTTTTAAATTTCAGTTTCAGGAGTACAGTATATTGTAGCACTGCGAGATATGAATTTTCTTTAGTTTATACACTTGCACTTTAGGTTACAAAATATACTTGTTGTAGCAGTACATTATTTAGAGGTCCAGTATACACAGCAATTATAGAATTTTGGACAGAGGCTGATCTGCAATTGCTTTGTTCCCAAGCATATAGAGCAAATTTAGTGGAAAGATGGAACTGAGTTCCCAGAAAATATGAGAATATTTGTAAAATTATTTACAAATAAAACGATAACATTAACTTGAGTTGATTGGACAAAACCAAATCTTGCTTGTCAGCAATGATCCAGGAGAGGTTTGAGAAAAAGAATGAGAGAGAGAGAGAGGCAGAAAGATGAGACCACAGCCTAGGAAAAGGCAATAAACGTGCTGCTTCAAGTGTGATGATCTGGGCCACCAGAATTCTGACTGTTCTAAGACTCCTCAAGGACCCACAAGGCCTGAAGAACATGAACCTTGTATATTTATGCCTCTGAAGAGACATGAATAGGCAGGGGAGAGTAGGCCAAGAAGAACCCGAGGAAGTATCGCCATGAGGCCCAGCCACAAATGCCTTGCAGGCCAAAAAGAACCTGAAGTAGTATCGCCATGAGGCCCAACCACCAATGCCTTCTACCCTCTTAGGTCTCTCACCTCAAAAAGGATCTCTTTTGACACCATAATTAATGAATAGCTTACACAAATCCTTGTGGACACTGCAATTTCAAGATTGGGTTTGATATTATAAAATGTTGCAAAATAATAGTTTTATATTGTAAGGACTTTACCTAGATTGTTTAGATAGTAGCTATTGAAAATGAGCACATATGTCCATTTAGAACTACACCAATTAAGTTAGTGGGAAAGGGACACTGTTTACTCACACTGTTATGCTTATTGAGAAGAATCTAAATTTATATTTTCTGCCTACCATTTGTTTACACCAATACTAAGTTTTTTAAAAATTGTTTGATATTCTTAGCAGCCTTGCCAAATAAGGATACATTAGTATGGTATAAAAAACATGAAAAGGACCTATGTATGTAGTTGGTGGAATGATGCAGGTGATGAAGGAGTGTTGTGAGGGATGAAGTGGGATATTAAGAGGAGGGACTCTGATGGACAGTAAACTGATGAAGGTAATTTAATGATGTGAAGTGATGTATCTGGCTAATGAATATGTAAACGAAAAAAAAAATGATGAGCACTTTATTCAACTATGCCGTCTCCAGAATCTTCAATTTAGGAAGTCATCTAAGCCCCAACACATACTCAACAATTAGAAATAGACACCTGTAGACAGGCTAGGTGCATCTTGCACCCTGATGAGCTTTGGAAAACCTACACTGGCCATGTGGTACTTCCAGATTCTTTTTTGCCTCCTTTTTGCCTCTGTATGTCCTGGCCAGGCATGCATGGGCAAAGGGGGATGATTTGATGACAAATTCTCACAAAATTGGTATAATTCTAAAACTTGCCAAAATTGAAGAACACGTGTGTGCAACTTGTCTGATCTGTAAACATGTAAAGATCAGTCAAGGGCATAATGGAATATTTCCTATCAGCAAATGAATCTCCAGTGACAGAAAGACAAGGAGTTAATCAAACTGTGAGACAAAATTGACACCATACGAGATAGTTACTGGTAGACCATTGAAAGTTTATAAAGCAATATTTATAGGATATGATCTTAGTAAATATGGATGAAATTAAGTTTGTTGCATTGCATTGTCTCATTGTGAAATCTAATCTAGAATATTTAGTCTTTTCACTTAACATTGGTGCTGCTTTTCTGAATGAGGCCTGGAGCCATGTCACCAATTGCAATCCAGAGAGTCCAGCAGAAGAAATTGGCCAGAGTCCAGATGGAAAAGACCATCCCAAGAACTCAGAACTACACACCGCTGAAATGTGTGAAGGAGTCCCTATCTGGATCAATGTGTCTCATTGAAAAAAAGGGAGCAGGGGATGTGGACGTGGACGAGGACAAAGGGGGCCGAGGTTTCCCCTAGGCCCCAATCAGTGTGCCTACTGTAAAGAGGAGGGACATTGGAAGAACGAGTGCCCAAATCGGAGGGGGCAATATCCATCCATGAGGGGCGTAAGAGTACCTGCGCACACTACACGAGGGTGAGGCCAACCCATGGTATATCCACATGATACCTTTCCGCCCCCTCCACCAGACCTTGAAGGCCTCGCAGCAGTGGAACATTATGACTCGGACGAAGACTAGGCCAGACCGGGCTCCAAGTTTCTGTTGGGTCCCCAGGAGCCTATGGTCAAGATGAACTTAGGGGACCAAGAAATGCAGTATTTTACTATACTTGCTAGTCTGGACTGTAAACAACCTGGAGTGTACTTTTCTACCTTTTTCTATAGTATTGGAACCACTCAGCCCACCTCAGCCTTTAACCAAATTCCTTTCTCTTTGCAGGTAGTTTCTACCCTTAATGCTACTGATTGTTTTGTTTTTGTAAATGCCAAAGTGGGAGGGTTTAATGTGTCTAATACTGTCTTATCATGCGATTCTGTTACAAGGGTATCATATGCGTACTCTGAAGTGTATCTCCCCTTGGGCTGGTTTTTGATATGTGGGAGGGTGACCTATACCTATGTCCCTGTAAATGCCACAGGTGGCCCATGCAGTATCCCGATCCTCCACAGTTTTATTACCTCCACCCTCAACGCCCTGGTGGAACGCAAGACGGCTACCTCGGTCATGGCCCTGACCCAATATACCCCCTTGCGGTCTGCCTCTAGTACTGCTGCCCTCTACCGCCCTAGCGGTTGAGGTCCAACTAAAAAAAGGGGGAAGTGAGGCAGCCAGGAAGATAGCTGTGAGGGTAACCTCTCCCCTCTCAGCCTGAGTTACAGTGAAACAAAACTTAAACACATACCCTTTCGCCCAGAGTCCAGCAGACCAGAGCATACCAGTTTAGACAGGTCATTTAGGCATGCTATATGATAGCCCACAACCTCCCCCCAGGGGCTACTGATTGGTGGAGAGGGGATACCTGAGACAAATGAGAAGCTAGTATGGGTTTGAAAACTTACTGTATATAAGACAGTGTGTGACGCCACTTGCTCTCTCAGATCGTTTTGTTCAGGATGCCGGCTCTGCCTGAGACTGTGCACACAATAAACAGCATGTGTTTGCATACCGGTCTGTCTCTGTGTTTTCATCTGAGGGTTGGAGGGACAGACTTCGAATAGATAATAGATCTCCTGCTATACCTTGATGTGCACACTTTTGCATTTCCTTCATATAATCTAATCAGCTTTTTGGTTTGGTTCAGTACCTGACTGGAGTTTTGAGAAAGCCTCCCCCACCCCACTATGGGGGGAGGGGGCGAAGCGCCATCTCATCCCTCGCCTCAGGCAGCAGATTGCCTTGAGCTGCCTCTGCTATTACCTATAGTAAAGATACACACTAATCTTCCAACAAAGTACAATTATTCTGCTTACATATGTTCCTGTGTAGAGGTTTATTTACTCATAGGCATGGGGCAGCAGCTTTATCTTCTCTTTCCAAAGTGAAAGAGTAGCCTAATAGATAAGAACCAGGGAAGCCAAGATGCTATTCCTTCTGATCTCAGGCAGGTCACTGAACCCTTCATTGCCTCAGGTACAAATTTAGATTGAAAGTGAAAATAGTACATTATATAAACCATCTGTCTCACTGTGGTTACCAAAAGGAAGTGAAAGTCTGTCAGCTGTAGCACAAGCAGCAATACTTTGGGGCCTTAAAGTAGTTTTGGTACAGAACGTCCATGCCTTGAGAGATTCATTGTTCTTGATGGAGACTCCTATCCTACCAGAGAAACTGTTATGGAGGTACAAAGACACCAAAGAGAGAAGCAGATAATAAAAGTGTTCATTGCAATTGCAAGATCTACAATTTCTTTGGCAACACAGCCAACACATACAGCCTAGGGCATCCTAGGGATGGACCCTAAAGTTACTGCTTGGGTTAGAAATTGGTTGGGTGGGAGGCGACAAAGAGTACAAGTAAATGGAGCTCACTTTGAGGAGAAGGATGTTACCAGTGGTGTGCCCCAGGGATCTGTCCTTGGTCCGATTCTTTTTAACATCTTTGTTAGTGATATAGTGGAAGGGCTGTCGGGTAAGGGTTGCCTCTTTGCAGATGATACCAAAATCTGCAATAGAGTAGACACCCAGGAAGGTGCAGATAACATGAGGAGGGATCTAGCTAAGCTTGAAGAATGGTCTAGAATTTGGCAGCTGGAATTTAATGTTAAAAAATGTAAGGTCATGCATTTGGGCTGCAGCAATCCAAGGGAGCAATACAGTATAGCAGGTGAAGTACTTTTGTCCATTACAGAAGAGCGGGACCTAGGCGTGGTTGTGTCTGATGATCTTAAAGTAGCTAAACAGGTAGAAAAGGTGACGGCAAAAGCTAGAAGGATGCTTGGGTGCATATGGAGAGGAATGGCTAGCAGAAAAAATGAGGTGATAATGCCTCTGTATAAGTCTTTGGTGCGACTTCATTTGGAGTATAGTGTGCAATTCTGGAGACCGCACCTTCAAAAGGATGTGAACAGGATGGAGTCGGTGCAGAGGGTGGCTACTAAAATGATTAGTGGGCTTCATTATAAAGCATATGAGGACAGACTTAAGGATCTTAATATGTACACCTTAGAGGAAAGGTGGGATAGAGGTGATATGATTGAGATGTTTAAATACCTCCGTGGCATAAATGTTCAGAGAGAGATCCTCTTTCAATTGAAAGCAAGTTCTGCTACGAGGGGACATGGGATGAGGGTGAAGGGAGATAGATTCAGGAGTGATATGCGGAAATATTTCTTTATGGAAAGAGTAGTGGATCCATGGAATAGTCTCCCAGTGGAGGTGGTAGAGATGAGGACAGGAACTGAATTCAAAAAAGCATGGGACCAACACAGAGGATCTCTAAAGGTAAAAAGTGGACTGTTGTAGTTGTTGATATGGAAGGACAGACTAGATAGGCCATGTGGTCTTTTTCTGTCATTATGTTTCTATGTTTCTATGTTTCTTTAGATATTACATATTGTAATGGTGAAAGTCCCCATGGAGGAGATGGAGGTGGAGGAAAATCCTGTTGAAATAAATGATACTGCACTTGTGCACAGGAATTCCAAGCCAGATACGAAAAAAACACAGCTTTCTGCTGAGCTCAGGCCACGCCCCAGCTCAGAGGGAGAGACAGGCTTCCTCAATGATTGGTCACACCTGGGGGAAGGACAGGGAGTGCCGGGAAGCAAATGCTTTTTAAATCCACAAACAGAGCAGAGAGTTTGCACAGGAAGGAGCACCAGAAGTGGCCAGGAAACAAGCAAGGGACGTGGAGAGGAAGGAAAAGAGCAAGCAAGAAAGGAACCTTATGAAGAAGGTGAAGGAGAGAGAGAGCCTTGGAGAGGACGTTACAGCAAGGCAGAACCTTGGAGCAAGAGAGCTAACAAGGGAAGCAATTGGAGAGACGGCAATTGGACATACAGCAACAAGGGCTATAGCAGCCGTAGAGGAAAGAAGAAAGAAAAGCCTCTTCAGAGCAGGTACCTAACTGGCACTGGAAATAGACATAAGGAAGCTGAATTCCAGAACCTGGAGGATAGCAGGTGAAAAGGGTTCAGCAGTTGTCTAAGAAACCCTGCCAAAGGTAAACCTAGCATTTCTAATGCTGAATCATTGTTAGAGAAGCCATTTGCCTTTGCTACTGTCCAGAAGGCAGACCCAACACCTTTAACTGATAATAGGTGGGGGGAGAGTCTTACATACGGGGAAAACTATAACACTGACAAAAGCAAGACAGCCGAGCCTTCAGAGTTAGAAGCTATAAGCAAGCTGTTGTCAGAAGGAAAAGTTTTTTCTCTGAATGCTAATGTTCCTGTACACGCTGAATTGCTCCTGAACCAGTTCAAGGAATTTCTGGAGGAAAGAAAGTCAGGGAGAACTGTTAAACCTGATAGAGATGTCAGTAATTCTAATACTGTTGAAATAATGCAAATAGACTCTTGTTTGCCAGCTTTAGAAAGTGAATCTTCTCCCATGGATTGCTCTTTATGTTTAAAGGAAGAAGGCATTGTTGAACAGCACTGAAACTGTATGAAATAATATAGAAAGTACTTGCCATACGTGCTGAAGAATTGGAAAAGCTTGTTTTATGTTTAATAAGCTTAATTGTCTTCTGAGGATAAGAAGCCGTGCTGTGAGAAAGAAAATCAGCTGTTGCAGTTTAATTGTTTTCCGTTGAATAACCACACGGGGCAGTGTCCTGTGGAAAGTTTATGGGACTGAGAAACAGCTGAGCAGTGCTGAGATATTTAGAAACATAGAAACATAGAAACATGATGACAGAAAAAGACCACAAGGCCCATCTAGTCTGTCCTTCCATAACAACAACTACAACAGTCCACTTTTTACCTTTAGAGATCCTCTGTGTTGGTCCCATGCTTTTTTGAATTCAGTTACTGTCCTCATCTTTACCACCTCCACTGGGAGACTATTCCACGGATCCACTACTCTTTCCGTAAAGAAATATTTCCGCATATCACTCCTGAATCTATCTCCCTTCACCCTCATCCCATGTCCCCTCGTCGCAGAACTTGCTTTCAATTGAAAGAGGCTCTCTCCCTGAACATTTATGCCACGGAGGTATTTAAACATCTCAATCATATCACCTCTATCCCGCCTTTCCTCTAAGGTGTACATATTAAGATCCTTAAGTCTGTCCTCATATGCTTTATAATGAAGACCACTAATCATCTTAGTAGCAACCCTCTGCACCGACTCCATCCTGTTCACATCCTTTTGAAGGTGCGGTCTCCAGAATTGCACACCATACTCCAAATGAGGTCGCACCAAGGACTTATACAGAGGCATTATCACCTCATTTTTTCTGCTAGCCATTCCTCTCCGTATGCACCCAAGCATCCTTCTAGCTTTTGCCGTCGCCTTTTCTACCTGTTTAGCTACTTTAAGATCATTGGACACAACTACGCCTAGGTCCCGTTCTTCTTTAGTGGACAAAAGTACTTCACCTCCTATACTGTATTGCTCCCTTGGATTGCTGCAGCCCAAATGCATGACCTTACATTTTTTAACATTAAATCCCAGTTGCCAAATTCTAGACCATTCTTCAAGCTTAGCCAGATCCCTCCTCATGTTATCTACACCTTCCTGGGTGTCTACTTTATTGCAGATTTTGGTATCATCCGCAAAGAGGCAAACCTTACCCGACAGCCCTTCCGCTATATCACTAACAAAGATGTTAAAAAGAATCGGACCAAGGACAGATCCCTGGGGCACACCACTGGTAACATCCTTCTCCTCAGAGTAAGCTCCATTTACTTGTACTCTTTGTCGCCTCCCACCCAACCAATTTCTAACCCATGCAGTAACTTTAGGGTCCATCCCTAGGGTGCTCAGTTTGTTTATAAGTCGCCTGTGAGGAACAGTGTCAAAGGCTTTACTGAAATCTAAATACACCACATCTAGAGCTCTCCCTCGGTCCAACTCCATGGTCACCCAGTCAAAGAAATCAATCAGATTTGTCTGACAAGACCTGCCTCTGGTGAATCCATGCTGCCTCGGATCCTGTAATCCGCCGGACTCCAGAAACCTCACTATTTTCTCTTTCAACAGCGTTTCCATTAATTTACTCACCACTGAAGTTAAACTAACCGGCCTGTAGTTTTCAGCCACATCCTTACTTCCGCTTTTGTGTAAAGGCACCACATGAGCCTCTCTCCAGTCCTTTGGCACCACTCCCGACTCCAACGAGGCATTGAAAAGGTCAGTCAGTGGAGTTGCTAGAACGTCCCCAAGTTCCCTCAGTATTCTAGGGTGTATCCCATCCGGTCCCATCGCTTTGTCTACTTTAAGTTGAGCTAGTTTCTCACGAACACAGTCTTCTGAAAATTGTTCAAGATGTCCCTCGCTTCTGTTCCTATTTGTGGGTGTTTTCTGAGGTCCTGCTCCTGGTTCTTCATCTGTGAACACAGAACAAAAATATTTGTTAAGCAATTCCACTTTATCCTTATCAGCTTCTACATATTCCCCCCCTGCACCCTTGAGTCTGACAATACCACTTTTGCCCTTCCTCTTCTCACTAATATATCTGAAAAATGTCTTATCCCCCCATTTTATTGCATTGGCTATTTCCTCCTCCTTTTGAATCTTTGCCTTCTTGTCTACTTTGCTAGCTTCTCTAAGTTTTTCCAAATACAGATGCCTGTCTTCCTCTCTCTGTGATCTCTTGTATTTTATGAAGGCCTCCCTCTTTTTCTTCACTTTTTCAGCTACTTCCTTCGAAAACCATAGTGGTCTCCTGTTCCTTTTGCCTTTATTTACCATTTTAACAAAAAGGTTGGTTGCCTTTAAAATACCCCCTTTCAGTTTTGTCCACTGTTGTTCTACATCCCCCAGCTGTTCCCATCCCACTAACGACTCCCTGAGGTATTGGCCCATCTTCGCAAAGTTAGTCTTCCTAAAGTCTTAGATCTTCACCTTGGAATGGATTCTAACAGCCCTAGTCCTAATACTGAATCACACCATCTGGTGATCACTGGATGCAAAATGATCTCCCACTACAACATCAGAAACACTTTCACCATTGGTAAGCACCAAGTCCAGTATGGCCCCTTCACGTGTGGGGTCTGTTACCAATTGCCTGAATAGTTCTCCCTGTAGAGAATCCAGAATTTCTGTTACGTTTTTCTTCTGTTCTTGAAATACCCATATGTTGGAGATGCATCCTTTATGCTTGTTTGTGTTTGAGCTTTGATGCACTGGAAATTCCCCACAATAAATATTCTTGCAGCCTTGAAACACTCGTGTCATAACTACAATTTTGTCCTTAAGGAAATAAGCAAATCTACAAGTCCCAGAATCCCTGGCGACAATAGGAATGGCTTTATTCAAAAGAGGACACTCAAAGGCCACTTCCAGCTGGTAAGCTCTTGGGCCCCAGCGGAAGCATCGCAATATACCTTAGATAAAATCCCTACATGCCAGTAGTGGGGCGATGGTCATGGAACTTGATGAGCTTTTGGTCTGACCCAGCATTGCAATTCTTATGTTCTGTTGTTCTTTGTGCAAACCTTCACATAACCCACAGTAACAGCTTCTATGGTGCTTTATGCCTTCTCTGTGGCTGCATAGAAGACATGGATTTTTCAGATATCTAGGTGCCTTTTGAATAAAACATATATGGTTGAAAAATGACTCTTTCTTATAAGGACCTGCATCATCCAAGCCACTGGGAAGAGCCTATTTCTTTGCATGAAAGGGCTTTTATAAAAATTGTGCACTTACTTATGATTGTTAAAAATAGGCACATAGAAAAATCACACCTATTTTTATGTATGGGTGTTGTCAAGGGTGTAGTTCTGGTGAAACAGGGGTGGAGTTAAGATGCAAATACATATTTTATTAAATACGTGGATAAACGTGAAGCGTGCATGCACACTTTTACACCTTCTTTGGAGTATGTGCGCTCATTAGGGTTGGTTCGGGGTACCTGTTTTATAAGGGCATATAGGCACTTATGTTGACTTTAGAAGATAATGGCTTTTTGGACTTCTCACATAGGCACTCATATTACCCCCACTAAGACAAGTTCACATGCACGTTTAACACATGGATTTAGTATCGATTTTCAAAGCAAGTATTGGCATACCTTTGCTTTGAGTCTTGTTATGGGTATAAAATATACAGTTTCATTTACTTTTTGTGCTAGCAATTTTTTATGGAAAATAATGTGCAGAGATTTGAATTTGCATCCTTGCCACCTTTTCCTTCCTTTTTTGACCTCAAACTATCCCCAGGAAAGCTTCCCCTGAATGCAACAAAATATATGCATGTTGAGGACTGTATTGAAGGAGGGCAATTTTCAGACAACTAATCTACTCTTGTAAATGACTATTTCCCCTTGTAAATGGCTTTGAAATGTGCACTTCTTATGTTTTATTACTTCTAGAATGATTTGGTAATGCAAGTTTGCAGCTTTTTATTGATCTGCAGTCTTTTGTTTTTGGTCTCTGTGTAATCTTGACAGCAAGAACTCACTGATTGCATTGTCAGTAATTAAAACCAATAAAAACTTTTTGATGTACTGCGCTGTTCCGTTCCTTTAGCTAAGGCCTTATTTGTTACACAATTCACACTGTAAATCATGTGATATTGTGCACTACATAGTAAACTTGCAATCTTTAAGGGCTGAATAAAAAAAAATCAAAACCAGCTTAAAAACTAAGAACCTGATAATCAGCCCAGGTGATCAGCATTCCTAAAGCATCAGCTTCTGTGGGCAAAAATGAAGCAGGATATTCATCAGAGATGCCCAGATAGCTGCTCCATTGAATATCCGATTTCAGCAGTGACCACCAGTGGCTATCTAGACAGTGCTGATATTCAACTGCTATCCAGAAAGCCAGACTGCATAAAGTTAGGTCACCTCTTCTTTGGCCTAATTTTATGCAGCCACTCATTCAGTTAGTGGACTGAAAATCGCCACAAACCAGATAAGTCCTTGTACCATCCCTGGATTGCCCATCACTATCTGGATAGTGCTGTGGTAGTTATAGGGGGTATGGTATTTCTTCTACTACTACTTATTATTTGTATAGTGCTACGAGAATGCACAGTATGGCATTATCCAGCTAGAGCTGCTGAATGTCAGGCTCAGAGGGACTTATCCGGTCAGCGGTTCATGCTAGCTGAATAAATTCTTTTAAATATCAGGTCCTAAAAAAATATGAGTATATTAGAATTATGACACATTATGAGGATGGTATACAAAGAAGTTATGCTCCTAACTTTAAGGGGTATATTTATTAAAGAGCATTAAGGGAACAAAGGTGCCGTTAATAGACATTATCGGCACCCGTGAGTGGTTAACCTCACGGAAAGTGCCGATAACGCTGGATTAACGTGCAGAAGCTGGTCTCTTAGTGTTAAGTTAAAAAAAGGTGGAGAGTGGGCATTAATGAGGTGGAGACTGGGTGGGGATAGCGTGTGCCCCTTTAATGACCACATATATACCCATGGATTCAGGGCCGGATTTACCTTGAGTGAGGCCCTACGCCAACAAAAATTGTGGGCCCCCAAAAAAAATAAAAACGAGATCAACTTACCACTTTTACCAGTTACCACTTACAAAAATGTTTTCTTTCGCGATTTAGTTTGTGAAAACTTTTCAATAATTGTATCAAAAGTCAATGCAGAAGTAACGTCATTTTCAATTGACATGACTGCCAGAGAATTCAGTCTTTTCTGCGTCATCGTAGAATGAAATCTATTTTTTATCAGGGAAAGCTTTGAAAAAGAACGTTCCCCTTTGCAGATAGTCACGGGAAGTGTTGAAAACAAGCGGAGGGCAGTGGAAACATTCGAAAATGTTGAATCCACTACAGGATTTCTTTTCAGCCATTTCAGTAGGTTTTGGGGTTCACGATCCAAATTCAAATCCGCGGCCATTCCAGAAAACGCCACAAATTCCTCTTCACACATGCTTTCCAGATCACAATTGTATTTTTGCTGCAAATGGGTTACATCTTCTCTGAGAGAGCCAACATCATTCTCCTTCAGTGATTTGATGAAAGCAAAGTCTTCAGAAATCTGCTTGTAAGCATTCCGGCGTTGAGATAAACATGCAAGCAGTTTGTCAAGTATGACAAATACACTCTCAACATGGAATTTTTGTGCACCTTGTAAAGTAGCATTCGGCTCACCTGCTTCTTCAACAACCTGGCATCTTTTTTGTCGATTCCGAATGAAACGAGAGGTGTAGTCTTGTTCGATGTCCTCCATGAGTTCTTTTGCTTCTTTCTCCAGGTTGTCAAAGTCATCACGCATTCCAGCAACAAATGTTTCCAAAGAAGTAAACAAAGAAACGCCGACACTGATGTCAATAGACACACTTTGCAAGGCAGTGTTGATTTTTTGAAATCGCTGCAAGATTTTGTCCCACAGAACACACATGAATGCGGTTTCCAACAGACACATTTTACCTGCCAAGGCTGCTGCTAAGCGTCGGGCATCACCCTTCTCGTCTTCATTTTCTGCGATACTATTCAGCATAGTATAGATATTGGCATAGTTTAGATGTAGTGCTTTCACGGACTCTGAATGGCAATGCCAACGGGTAGATGATAAAGCTTTGAAAGTCAAAATTCGTCCATTTTCGTTTGGTGTGAGTCCTGATGTCAATGAACTCCACCGCTTTGTTGAACCAACCGAAAAGGCATACAGTTCTTGGATGAGACCAAAAAAGTTAACAGCGTCCAGACAGCAATTTACACTAGCAACTCCAACCAAATTTAATGAATGTGCTGCACAAGGTATGTAGTCAGCCATTGGGTTCATTTCCCTCAGTTTTGCTTGGAGACCGGCGTATTTCCCAGCCATGTTTGCTGCGTTGTCGTAGCTTTGTCCTCGGCAGTTATCCGGAGACAATGACATTTCATTTAGTATATTCAACACATCTTGGTAAAGGCTGTCGGCTCTGTGACTTTCAATTGGAAAGAATTTTAGAAACCGTTCAGTTGTTTCACCAAACTTGTTAACGTAGCGCACAATAAAAGTTAGTTGGTCGATGTGACTAACGTCTGGAGTGGAATCAATACATATGGAATAGTACTTCGCGTCGTGAATTTCATTTAAAATGACAGCCACCACGTCTTGTCCCATTTGCTCGATGAGTTCATCACATACAGTCGAAGACAAATAGCTAATTTTTCCACTTCCTTTATTTCCAAAACGAGATATATGGTTGGCAAGGAAGGGGTCAAATTTGGCTAAAAGTTCCAAAATTCCCAGATAGTTTCCGTTTTGCACAGAACCAAATAATTCGGTATCTCCTCAAAATGCTAGGCCACGTTGAGCAAGGAACTTTATCACTTCAACAACACGCCGAAGAACTGACTGCCAATATATCTTCTCTTCCTTCATCTGTTTCTGAAGCTTTTCGTTGATGCACCCTTTCGCTGAAACACGTGCTAACCAGGAACTGACTGATGCTCGGTGTTCTGCACTACTTTCGTGAAGCTTGATCACTTTACCGCAGTTGCTCCAATCGTTGAATCCACATGAGGCAAACTGCGATGTGGACCTTGAAAGCAACTTACAGAAAAAACAATAAATGTTCCCATTTGATGGCGAATAAAGCAGCCAGTCTCGGTAATACTTCTCATCATTTGCTTTTCGTCCGTAAAGAAATTCTTTCGCAAAACGGCGTGTTCTATTTCCCATAGTTCTTTCTGATGACATGAAACTATCATTGTGATGTTGACATGCAGCTGGACCATTAACAATCCAATAATCGACGTCGGAAGCTGGAAGGAATGTTTTCCAGAGACCCACATCATGAGGTGGTGGTGGTGGAGAACTAGAAATATTCTCCTCAGGTACATCGGGTTGTGGAGTAACATCAGCAGTATCGGAAGGTTGAGGAGTAGTGTCAGTAGTATCCAAAAGTTGTGGAGTAGCCGCGTCATTCACATTCAAAAATTCTGATTCTGACACAGCTTGAATTTTCGTTGATGGAAGAAGAAAGCTGGTAATCTTGGGAATTTTGGCGGTCAATTTGTTTTCTAGCATTTTCTTTTTTCGTTTAGATGCGCCACTTTCATATTTTTTCATGACTATTGTAAGGGGGGACTGAGAGAGACTGAGAGCGCTTGAGTTCTACCAGGAAAAACCCCTGCGCTTAAAAAACGCAAGGGAATCGCAAATAAAACCGCACTGTTGAATTATTTCCTGCTAACAAAAAAAAAAGCTGTATTCAGCTATTCCACTCCACTCATGGTTTTACATTATAGACCTTTAGCACATCTGTCTCATTTGTCTCTTTTCCAAGCTGTTTAGCAGTTCTTCATAGGAGAGCCTTTCCATTCATCCTATTTATCATTTTACTTGATTTTCTCTAAACCAGTTTTGTTATATATTTTTTGAAATGGGAGAGTCAGAACCTGCACCATGGATTGATAGAGAGGCATTATGATATTCTTCATTTTATCTCAAATATATTACATTATTAATTATCCTTTCCCTTCTGAATAATTCTTAACGTTCTGCTCATCTTTCTGACCATCACTACAGAGAAGCCAGGGGCAATTGGGAAGCCTCAACGAAACAAACCAATAGCGGACAGGCAAGGACTTACCCCCGGTAATGCTCGCGAGGTTTGCACGCGCCTTGTCCTTGCGATGCCGGGCGCGCTTCTGCGGGAGCTATTCCACGTGACGTCAAGAGGAAGAAGAAGGACCGCCCCTTCCACCTCCCGCTAGTGCTCTTCTCCGGACTTCCGCCTCCCGCCTCCCCCACTCTCCTTTTCCTCTTCTGTTTCCCCTTCGTGCCAGGGCCTGGAGAAGCTCGCGGATGGCCCATTCAGCTAGGCCGCAGCAATTTAAACTCTCTAGAGAGCGAGGGATGGGGACTCTTGTGGGCCCTTGCAAGCTGTGGGCCCTACGCCACGGCCTACATGGCGTATAGGTAAATCCGGCCCTGCATGGATTGATGAACCCACATGGCTGCTCTATGTCTCCAAACACATGACCATTATGAGCCCAATTCCGTCCCGCACATAGATCTCCTCTGTGAGTCTGGTCTGAACCGGATGCACAGAGGGGATCGTGATTCTGATCCTGTGGGGTACGTCTAGCTCCGCAGGATCAGAATCATGAATAGTCCTGCACGTGCAGGCCGGGACTGCAATTCAGTCTGGTCTGCACATGCAGGACTGCCCCCTGCTAACTCAGACAAGACTCCTCAATGGAGCTGTAGCGCCATATTGTCATGTTGCCATGGCACCACGGCTTCATTGAAGAGCCGTAATGCTGGCCACCAGAAAAAGGGGTTTATTCCCCACAGCCCGACCCCTGATCTGTCCTCCTAAGGCCAGGGTCGGGCTGTGGGGAGTGTCCCCTGGCCCTCCCCGCCCCATCCTCATCCCAGCATTAAAATTAAGACATGTCCAGGGAAGTTATTACACCTCGAAGAGGGAATAACGTCCCCGCACATGTCGCTGTCCCTGGATCTACAGGACTGACATTAGAATTGCCCTGTATGTCCATGGCCAGTGACGGCCCACTACCTGCCCAGATTCCACCCTCGGCCCACCCATTCCCCTGCCCCATGTAACTTCTCTGTACAACCGGTGGGGAAGTTAGTCCGGGGCAGGAGCCAGCATGAATAGCGGGGTGGGTGTCCCGTCGGGCCATCCATCCCCACTGTTCGAAGCACAGAATAACCCCCTATGTGTATAAAAAAAAGGGTCAACGTTTCAAGACCAGTCTCTGGAACAGGAATGGTACATCCAGGTGTGTTAATTTTATCCTCCTTCTCCAGAACTATATCATCATGTGCAACCTTTAACATTTCAAACACATGACCACAAAACAACAACCTCGCAATAAACTACAACAAGACCGAAGCTTTAATCATCACTCGGAACCAAAGCTTCATACACCCGCCAAATATCAAGATACAAAACACTACTATACCAATAAGATCAGAAGTGAGATACCTCGGAGTTACTCTGGACAATAAACTAAACCTCAAGCCACACATCAACAAAACAATCCAAAAAGTCTACTACAAAATGCGAATCATCAGGAGACTGAAACCACTCCTCGCCCTAGAACACTTTCGTACCGTCTGTCAAGCACTGATAACCCCACTACTGGACTTCTGCAATCCAATATACCTTGGACTCCTGAAACAAGCCCTCAAACCACTCCAGCCAGCACAAAACACTGCAGCACGAATAATATCCGGTACTGCAAGACAGGAACACATCACACCTACCTTAAAGGACTTACACTGGCTCCCAATCGGTGCACGCATCAGATACAAAACTATCATAAACCTATTCAAGATAAATCAGCACACATCAGCCAACAGCCTGCACACCCTCATACAACCAGACACCAGCACACGTCCTAGAAGAAAACAAACACACAACCGAGTCAGCACCCCAAGTGAATTCAAACACACACGCAAGGACACAACAGACAGAGGACTCTCCATGGCTGCTCCAACAATATGGAACAAACTACCGGACGAGTTGAGGGCAACTACAGACCTCAAAGACTTTAGAAAACAGCTAAAAACCATGCTGTTCATAGAACACTATGGACACATCACATAACCTCAGAGAATGTATAACAGCACATGATACCGCCTAAACACTGTATGTATAGAAAATGTTTTTTGCATCACTGTATATAGCCCATATTGTACATAGCTCAAACCACTCTAGCACACAATACAACACACATTGTACATAGCTCAAACCAATCTAGCACACAATACAACACACACTCAACTAAATATCACCCTCACTGCATGTTTAACACTCTCACTTTACCCGATTGTTTGCTGTGATACCACCTTGATTAATAAGATAAGGCGGTTTAGAAATACTGTTAAATCAATAAATAAATAAATAAATTTCGTCTAGCATGAGTCCTCACACTAGTTGCTACACTGAGTAGCTGCACTACCAACAGCTAGATAGCAGAGCATGCCAATAGCACTGGCACCCAGAGCGGGTATTGACAGCATTTGAGCATTGCAGAGTGTGCCAATAGCACTGGCACATTGAGTGGGTGTTGACAGCATGCAAGCATTACAGAGTGTGCTAATAGCGCCTGCACAGTGAGCAGGCATTAGCAATGGTGGATCATTAAAGAAGGCCTAAGGGGTGGGTAAGAACACCAACTTGCACCACTTTTGGACAGCGGAGTCATGTGTGTGTGTCTCCAGAGGACTCTGAGCTGCAGCAATGCACTGTGCATGCATGTGATGCTTAGGCTTTATGGCTGTGCATACAACATGCTCCAGGTCAGCTATTCAGCAACTCTACATACTGTGTGTGACACCATTTACAAGCAGAAGGTTAGTTTTCAGTAAGTAGCTGCAACCTGTGGCTGTGACACTGTAATGCATTCCTAGTTACACCATCCTCAAGGCCCATCCCTACAGCATTCCCCTACACTTACCTCCCAACATGATACTGCTGTGCAGCTCCCATATCGCCTGCTGGTTTGACTGAAGTGAGCAGGAGGGACACATGTATATGTGTTGCAACCCTCACTTCTTACTGAGCCTCCAGGTCTCAGGTCACACCAGTTTGCACAGGTGAGATGCCTGATTAATGGCAACTGCCAATAACAGCTGTATCCATGGTAGCAATGTCAGTCCACTTGGTGTAGCTGCTACGCCCTGAATGAGGGAACTACAGGGAACTAGGATCAAGTGGAGGGCTGGCCTCTTTGAATGTCCAATTCAGTCACATAGTTGGTGCACTGGAAAGATACTGTGATTTACCTGCTTGCACGTTGCTCTTGTCCTATGCTGCAGTTGCAGAGTACAATCCAGGGGACTCTTTGCTCCATGCATCTGCAGGAAGGTCCTTATCCGGTACATTTGCACACAATAAACGCCATCTCAACACTGTCTACTGATCATTGACCAATTCATTCAGCAGTACATTACGTATTACTCCAAAAGAAAATCAAAATGCACTTCTTTGCCTGATTGTGACTGTGGGACACTGACCTCTGAATGGTGCGTGTACAATTCCAGCTGCTGAAACGTATCACAGGAAGTCATGTTGATCTCTGCATCGCCTGCCATCATATGGGAAGGCTGTGCCTGGAGGTGAATGTTGGGGTGGGGATAGGAGTGGGGGGAACAGTACTATATATGTTGAGAATGTGCCTATTATGAGTGGCATTGCTGACAAAAGCATATGTTCACATTCCCAGAAGCTATGCGGGCCTACTCATGTCTACATGTATTACATCAAAGGGCCTGCATGACAACCTCAAACACTCCCCATGGGCCCCAAGTGTGACAGTCACACAGATGCTGTTAGAGTTCAAAGATGCAGGGAATGGTGGCATATGTGTGGCGAGTGACTATACCAACATCTAACCCCATGTCCAACCTGCAATGCTTCCATGCACTCTTGGGAGGGGGCACTGCATCTGCAACATGGGAGAGTGCATGTCCTGTACTGGCCAGTTTTGCAGTGTCCACGGCTAAAGATATCACATTATATGGGCACAAGCATTGCACTTTGTTCAATGCTCACTGCCAAAAGCTGTGCAGGGGGATACCATAGTTGGGTATTTGACAGATGTAGGCCACTTGAAGGACTACAAAAGGGGACACCTACTTCTGGAGAGAGATCTGCAATAGTGAGTATATACTTCTGGGAATTTTTCTGAAGGGAATTCATTGGATTAAAGCTGATTAATCTGTGAACCTAGTGTATTTGTTAAATCAGTCAGGGCCTAGTGGCAGCAGTTAAAGTTTAAATTTAAAACACAGAAGAGAGCTTTCTGGTTAAATTTAGAACCCAGCAGAGAGGTCGTAGTTTAAATTTAATACTCATTCAGGGCATAGCAGCAGCAAAGAGCTTTAATTTAAATCAAATCAGAATACAACTTAGCATAAAAGGCAAAACAGGGTCAGTACTCTTTGAGCAACAAATAAAGTCTTCTAGAGACCTTTACAAAGAGGCCTTCTACCTAGGGGGCAAGAGACCTGTGAAACCTTTTAAATAGGTGTTAAAGCCAGGTGGCAGGTCAAAAGGCCATTTTGAAAGACTCCTTCTATCCAAACAAGGACTGTTAATCACACAGGAAGTTGGTCAAAGCTTAACCTAGAAGCAAAGGACAGTGTACTGTGTAGCAGCCCTCTTTTAATAAGTCTTATTTCCCACCCTCCCTCCCCAACAGCCACCGACCCCTAGGATAATCATAGCTTTATAGGTACTTACACATCTTAAAGGGAAGGAACTGATCTCAGGTGCAGTTCTTTATCCAAATCAGTCATACATTAAGGACCTGAGATTAATTAACTTCAGGTGAACAAGGTATATTAAAAGTATTAGATATACTTTTATTAGTATAAGTATCCACAGCATCCCTTAGTCAGTAAAGAACTTACAGATCTAAACACAAGCTTAAAACTAAGATGCAGACAGCAGTCCAGCAGTGAGATGGGGGCTTTCCAGTCTTTTGCATTGAGTGTCACATGTATGATTTTCTCCCAGTTGGTGAGAGGTCTTACATTTGCACTGGTTGCAAGGAGCTTTTTGCTCGTAGGGAACGAGTCCATTCTCTAGAGTCTAGAGTAGCAGACTTGAAGGACATAAGAAAGACAGAGAGGTACATAGACGAGACCTACAGGGATATAGTCCTAAAGTTTCACCTCCAGTCTGGCAGCATCCCTGTCGCCATGGAGGAGAGAGGTCACGTGACAGGAGAGCATCACCCTGGTGTGGCAGGAAGTGATCCTGTAACTAGGACCTCTCTTCCAAGTGATGTAAAACCTTCTCACACTGAGGAAGTTTCTCCAGGGCCATGTGCCCATGAGGGAAGGGTTAGAACAGCTGTTATAGTTGGTGATTCGATCATTAGGCATATAAATAGCTGGGTGGCTGGTGGACATGAGGATCGCCTGGTAACATTCCTGCCTGGTGCGAAGGTAGTGGACCTCAAGCGCCACCTATATAAGGTCTTAGATAGTGCTGGGAGAGGAGTCTGCTGTCTTGGTACATGTCGGTACCAATGACATAGGAAAATGTGGTAGGGAGGTTCTGGAGGCTAAATTTAGGCTTTTAGGTAGGAAGTTGAAATCCAGAACTTCCAGGGTAGTGTTCTCCGAAATGCTTCCCGTTCCACACACAAGTCCCAAAATGCAGGCAGAGTTCCGGAGTCTCAATGCATTGATGAGACGATGGTGCAAGGATGAGGGTTTTGGATTTGTTAGGAACTGGAGAACATTCTGGGGAAAGGAGGGGCTCTTCCGAAGGGATGGGCTTCACCTTAACCGGGATGGAACAAGGCTGCTGACATTCACCTTTAAAAAGGAGATAGAGCAGCTTTTAAACTAGATAATAGGGGAAAGCTGACAGTGGCCCAAGAGCACATGTTTCAGAACAATGTATCCTTGAAGGATACTACCAAAAGCAGAGAGGTTCCAAACAAGAGTAAAGTAGCCCAAATGCCCTTGAGTATGGAGCAGACAGAGCTTAAAGATTCCAAATTACCCATGCCTACCAATAGCCAGATAAATAAGAATAAAATACAGTCTCTAAAATGCTTGTATGCAAATGCTAGATGTCTAAAAAATAAGATGGGAGAGTTAGAATATATAGCACTAAATGATAGGTTAGATATGATTGGAATATCAGAGACATGGTGGAAGGAGGACAACCAGTGGGACACTGTGATACCTGGGAACAAACTATCGTAATGATAGAGCTGATCAAATTGGTGGAGGGGTTGCCCTCTATGTTTGAGAGGGCATTGAGTCAGAAAGGATTAAGGTTTTGCAGGAAACAACATTTGCTGTAGAATCTCTATGGATTGAAATTCCATGTAAAAAGGAGAAGGCAATGGTGGTGGGGGTGTACTATCAACCGCCTGGCCAGAATGAACAAATGGATAATGAAATGCTCAAAGAAATCAAGGAAGCTAACAAAAGTTACAGCACAGTAATAATAATGGGTGATTTCAATTACCCCTGTATCAAATGGGTCAGTGTCACGGCAGGACATGCTAGGGAGATAAAGTTCCTAGATGAACTAAATGACTGCTTTTTGGAGCAGCTGGTTCATGAACCGACCAGAGGGGAAGCCATATTGGACCTAGCCCTTAGTGGAACACCAGATCTGCTGCAAGAGATAGGGGTGCTGGGGCCACTTGGCAATAGTGATCATAGCGTTTGATTTATTTAGTGGAGGAGGGATGGTAAGGAAATCCACAGTATTACCTTTTAACTTTCGAAAGGGAGACTATGATAAAATGAGAAAAATAGTTAAGAAAAAACTAAAAGGAGCAGTTGCAAAGGTTAAAGACTTACATCAAGCTTGGTTGTGGTTTAAAAATACTATCTTGGAAGCCCAGACCGGCTGTATTCCACGCTTTAATACAAGTGGAAGGAAGTCCAAAAAACTGCCAGCATGGTTTAAAGGTGAGGTCAGAGAGGCTGTGGTTGCCAAAAAAGTATCTTTCAGGAAATGGAAAAAACAGCCAAATGACAAAAACTGGAAACAGCACAAGCACTGGCAAATTAAATGCAAGGCATTGATAAGGCAGGCAAAGGAAGAATTTGAGAAGAAGCTTGCTGTGGAAGCAAAAACGTGTAATAAAGACTTTTTCAAGTACATTCGTAGCAAAAAACCTGTGAGAGAGTCAGTTGGACCATTAGATGATAGAGGGGTTAAAGGGGCTTTAAGAGGCGACAAGGCAATAGCGGAGAGACTGAATGAATTCTTTGCTTCGGTGTTTATTGAGGAAGATGTAGGGATACTACCCATGACTGAAGTGGTATTTAAAGGTGTGGAAGAATTGAAGGAAATATCGATACGTCAGGAAGATGTATTACAACTATTTGATAAACTGAAGAATAGCAAATCACCTGGACTGGATAGTATACATCCTAGGGTGTTGAAAGAACTGAAATATGAAATTGCAGACCTGCTATTAGTAATCTGTGAACTATCATTAAAATCATCTGTAATACCTGAAAATTGGAGGATGGCCAACGTAACGCCAATTTTTAAAAAGGGTTCCAGGGGTGATACGGGAAACTACAGACCGGTGAGCCTGACATCAGAACCGGGAAAAATGGTAGAAACCATTATGAAGAACAAAATTGCTGAACATGTAGATAGTCATGGCTTAATGGGAGACAGCCAACATGGCTTTAGACAAGGAAGATCGTGTCTTACTAATCTGTTATGTTTTTTTGAAGATGTAAATAAACAGCAAGACAAAGGTGAGTCAGTTGATATAGTGTATTTGGACTTTCAGAAAGGCTTTGACAAGATCCCTCATCAGAGACATTTGGCAAAATTAAAGAGTCATGGGATGGGAGGCAGTGCACTATTGTGGATCAGGAACTGGTTAAAAGATAGAAAGTAGAGGGTAGGGCTAAATGGCCAATTTTCCCAATGGAGAAAGGTGAATAGTGGTGTACCCCAGGGATCTGTTCTGGGTCCACTGCTTTTTGATATATTCATAAATGACCTGAAAAAGGGAATAACGAGTGAGGTTATCAAATTTGCAGATGACACAAAACTATTTAAAGTTGTTAAAACCCATAAGGATTGTGGAAAATTGCAAGAGGATCTTGATAAATTGGAAGACTGGGCATCAAAATGGCAAATTAAATTTAATGTGGACAAGTGCAAAGTTATGCACCTAGGGAAGAACAACCCAAAATATGGTTATATGATGCAAGGTTCCACATTAGGAGCCACCACCCAGGAAAAATATTTATGTGTCATTGTAGATAGCATGTTAAAACCCTCCGCCCAGTGTGCAGCGGCGGCCAAGAGAGCAAATAGAATGCTAGGTATCATAAGGAAAGGAATGGAAAATAAAACAAAAGATATTATAATGCCTCTGTATCATTCCATGGTGCAACCGCACCTTGAATATTGTGTGCAATTCTGGTCGCCGTATCTTAAAAAGGATATAGCGTTATTAGAAAAGGTTCAGAGAAGAGCCACCAAAATGATAAAGGGGATGGAAGGATACCCCTATGATGGAAGGCTAAAAAGGTTAGGGCTCTTTAACCTGGAAAATAGATGGCTGAGGGAAGATATGATTGAAGTCTATAAATTAATGAAAAGAGCGGAACGGGTAAACGTAGATCGATTGTTTATGTTATCAGAATATAGAAAGACTAGGGGACATGCAATGAATCTACAGGGTAAACTATTTAAGACAAATAAGAGAAAATATTTTTTCACTCAACATGTAATCAAACTCTGGAATTTGTTACTGGAGGATGTAGTAAATGCTGTTAGTATAGCTGGGTTTTTAAAAGGTTTGGACAAATTCCTGGAGGAAAGATCCATAAACCATTATTAAAAAGGGACCCAGGATATCACTGCTTGACCTAATACAAGAACTGTGGAACCTGTGTCTTTTGGGGAAACTACTAGGTATGTATGACCTAGATTGGCCACTGTTGAAGACAGGATACTGGGCTTGATGGACCTTGGTCTGACACAGTATGGCATATCTTATGTTCTTATGTTCACTGTGGGCCAGCATGCACTCGCAGCCTGTCTGACCCACTTTTCACTGTGCTTTGCATTGCATAAGCTGTCCCCAAGGTCAAAATAAAAGGGTACAAAGTGAGGAGCAGAGGATTCTCTGTATTGCCTAAAACAGAGCAGTTTGCACAGGATGTATATGAGTCGGAGGTTAGGTAAATGGCTGACCCATCTTATTGTGGGTCTGCCACAAGCATGATCTGGGTGCACACATCTGTTCATGATGAGAGGACACTCTCACTCTGACCGAGCTGTGACCATGTCATGGCTATTGTAACAGTGCAGACCCCGAACAACCCGAGAAAATGCAGTTCAGTATAAAGGAGCACAGGAAAAGTGACAGGGTAAACAAGGAAATGTCAGATGGTTACCGTGAGCAACCTAGAAACACGTGCAAAAGCCCAATGAGGACACACCCAGCCAGCAAAGGAAGGGAATTCACTTTACCTGACAGGGTTCAGCTGGGTGGGGGTGGAGCAAGGAAACACTGGGATAAAATAGGCTCCCAGACAATCAGAAAGGGAGAGAGAGAGAGAGAGGAGCTGAAGCAGCCACGGACATACTCTGAGAGAATACAGCAAAGGCAGCTAAAACCCTGGGAAGCATGGAGCAGGTATGAGAATGTAAGAGAGAGTGACAATGAGGCTTTGGAGCAACTAGAGAGCCAGCGTGAAGGTCAGAGGGGAACCGAAGACCTGAGTGAAGCAGAGAGATATCAACAGCCAGATAGTGTGTTTGAGCCAGAGAGACGCAAGAAGACTGCAGTTGCAGGTTCCAGTGCACAGAGTGAATGCAAGAGTGATTTGCCATATGAAAGAAGACAACCCTGGAGGTATGGAAATAGGCACACAAGGTCCCACTATCTAGAGGCTGAAAATATCCCTTCTTCTGGTTTTAAAAACCCTAGAAGAAAAAGGTTTTACTTACCAGATAAAGCTGAAGAGTTTTGTAGTCATTGTAAGCTCACAGCTCCCTGTGAAACTCCGTCACGAGCTCTCCAATCTAGCTCAGCTGGGTTACAAAAGGGAAGCCTGAACCGGCAGAGAAATTCCCTTAATTATCCCACTAGCAGAGCAAACCAGGAGTTGAGCTATATTCTAAAATACCAGCAGGGGCAGTGCCCTGAAAAGCTCAACTCTAGAATACATGGTAATTCCCAGAGAGACACTAGCTCTAAGGAAGAGAGGAACTTCCTGTCTGACGAGGTTAACCAGCCATTCTCCCACGTTACTGCTGAGGTCCAGAATGAACCTTCCAGTCAGCCAGAGTTAATGGAATATCAAAATGCAGAAGAAATGATATGCCAGAATTGATGGACTGCTCTTTGACCTTGATTGAACCTGAGTTCTCTCTCAGATAAGTAATTAGTTGGTGTCCTAGCTTTAGTGTTATAAGCAACAGGCTGCAGCTCTCTCTAAGTGAAGCAGATATAAGCTGTGCTGTCAGCTACAGGAGAAAGAACCATATTGAAGTATTTAAGCTGTTTTGTTCTTTTCATTTATTTGTTGTTTTGGAAGCTGAAGGAAGCAAGTTCTGTTTGCTTTTGTTACTTTATGTTATATGTCCAAGCAAGGCATTTGATTTATGTTCCTGAAGATAAAGTACCCTCAAGGGACGGGGAATAAAACCCTTTAATTTGGAAAGAAGTGTTTTGTGGTTTATATCAGTGAAGGCACAACTACCACCCTCCAGAGCCTTGCAATACCAGTAGCTACCGCTTGGCCAGAGAGGGCACGACACTATGTATCCACATGGTGCAATAGTAGGATCAACTGTGGTGATATGGGTGCTGTTTCTTTTTTGGCAGTCCAGTTACTAGTTAGACTGCTGTATGTCCATGCTGTTTGTATAAAGTCAATGTTTTCATGGTGGCTATGTGTAAATGCAATGGGTGGTGACTAGCAATTTGGACACAGATGGTATGGGAGCGGCTGGCACACCCATGTTGTCCAACATATGCAGGCTACCTGTGACTTGATATTGATGATTTGATTTTTCAGAAAAAGAAGCTAGCAGGTGTACTTGGGCTATTCGTAACCTGCTGATAACTATGGTCTTGGCAGATTTGTCTGCTTGGTGTCAGCTCCCCCCCCCCTCCCCGAGTCTAAGCCTATCTGGCATCCTGTGCTGAATATACAGATTCAACAGCAATCGTAGTAGCTAATCAATTAATGATGATATTCAGTCATCAAGGGGGTCCCAATAAGATGTCCATCCCCACTATTCGTGGGCCTCCCCGCCGGTGTCTAACTTTCCCGCCGTTTGTACGGGGAAGTTAGACGGGGGTGGGGAGGGGGCAGACCAGGGGTGGAGTTAGGGCAGATGGTGGGTGGTCGCTGGCACTGGACATACAGGGCCAATTCTAATGTCAGCCCTGTACGTCTAGGGTCGGCGACTTGTACGGGGAAGTTATTCCACCTCAGAGGTGGAATAACTTCCCTGGACAAAATAGATCGGTGGGCGAGGACACTGATGGGATAAGGGGGCCGAAGGCATTCCCTGAAGCCCAACCCTGGCCTTAGGAGGCCAGATCGGGGGTCGGGCTGCGGGGAAACCAGCTCTGCAGCTGGCTGCTGGGGATCGCGGCTTTATAATACAGCCGCAGTGCCATGGCAACCGGACGCCATGGTGCCGCAGCTCCACTGTAGATCCTTTATTTATTTATTTTATTTATTTATTTGTGTACAATTTGTATCCCGCTGCTTCCAGCGATCAGCAGCGGTTGCTATACTTGGAAAGGTTGGTTGTACAGGCCAGTGATTAGAGGTATTTACAGTGCGATTAGGGAGGGGGGTAGCACACAGCAAGCAGGATTACAGATTTACAGTGAAAAATCCTTGACTGAGTTAGTCGGCTTGTCCTGTAAGTGCAGTCCAGGCTGAATCATAGTACCGGCCTGCATGTACAGAACTGTTAACGATTCTGATCCCGCGGGGCTAGGCATGTCCCACAGGATCAGAATCACAACACCCTCTGTGTATCCGGTTCGGGCCTGGTGCACAGAGGACATCTATGTCCACACTGGAATTGGGCCCTAACCTTATAGCTAGACTGCATAAAGTTAGGACAGCCATTGACCTATTCTAACTTGATGAATGCATGGAATGGGTAAACATAGATCGGTTGTTTACACCATCAAAAAGTAGAAAGATTAGGTGGCAGGCAATGAAGCTACAGTGTCACCCATTTAAGACTAATAAGAGAAAATATTTTTTTCACTCAACACATAATCAAACTCTGGAATTCATTACCGGAGGATGTAGTAAAAGCTGTTTGTGTGACTGGATTTAAAAAAGGCTTGGACAAGCTCCTGGAAGAAAGGTCCATAAACCATTATTAAAGAGGACCCGCGAAATTCACTGTTTGCCCCAGGACAAATATTGTGGAACCTGTGTGCCTTTTTGGGAACCTGCTAGGTATTTGTAACCCGGATTGGCCACTGTTGGAAACAGAATACTAGTTTTGACGGACCTTGGTCTGAACCAGTATGGCATATCCATCCCTATATTTCTATGACAGCATGTGATATCCACTAAAGTTTTACCATAACATGATAATTTATACATATATCCACCTTTATCTAATTTTTTTTCTTTTGCAATATTTCAGTAAAAGATGTCATAAACTTTTCTTTATATTATGAGCTGCTTTGCCCCTCACAAATGCCACCTTCTCTCTTAAATTCATATTAAATATGCACGGTCCATAATAAAGCCAATCTTGAGAACCAAAAGTGTATTTCATAAGACTAGAAGGAGAAGAGTTGCAATAAAAGATGCCTAAACCCACTAAGGATTCTTCTTGAGCTCATCCCATATGCACTGAATATTAAATTCTTGATGAATCAGAGGATGAGTGTTTTGTGTTCTGTAGTGACTAATTAAAAGTCTGACATTAGGAACTGTCAGAAAACCAAAAAAGCTTGGCCTAATAGAAGATCAAAGGGACTTTATGATTATATCTTCTTTAATTTGCACTTTGTTGTGTATGGCTTGAACTATTTCAATGTGAAGCCTGGTAAATAGGATGTGAAAAATACGTTGTATTTTATGGCACCTTGCTCTATATCTAAAGGGGGTTTTTTTTGTAAAGGCATAGAACCTATAGTCTGAATTTTCTTTTTATTTTCCTACTGTTGTATTTGTCATACTGATGTATGAATCACACTTCATGAATTTATACTTTTTCATACTTCTAATATAGGATTTAATATTTCAGAATTGAATGAAACAGATCTTGTATCTAGGGAGTAAGTCTATTTAGGGCCTAATTAACTAAGATTTTTTTCTCTCATTCTGTGCCTGTGTAAATTGATCTTGATGAATTAGCCCCTTAGTAAACAATCTGTACTTTCTAAAATGAAAATACCACTAAGAGGCCTGTTTACTCAAGTGCAGTAAATGGTTACTGCGTGAATTAGCACACAGTAACAGTTACTGCTTGTCCCCGACTCTTAGCATGTGTTTACTCAAAGCATATTTGTTGCAGCTGGCATTTTGATAATTAATTATTGAGGGGCTGATATTCAGAGCATTTTAGCCACTTAGTGGACCTGCTAATCAGTTAAAATGCTCTGAGCCTGATTCAGTAACATTAAACTAGTTAGTGTGACTAAATATCCCACGGATTACGCAAAAATGCCTTTTTAAACCTGAAGTAGTTTGTGGGTGGATTGGGGCAGTGCCGATCACCCTCTGATTAGCAGCAAGATTCAACTGCTAACCGGACAGCTTAACTGGTTAAAGTTAGAACACATGAATGACTGTCCTAACTTTAACTGAATATCGCTGCTAACCAGATACAGTAGTGAGGCGCCGATGGCTGAACTTGGATATTCAGCTCTGGAAGTCATACAAGTTTCATATCCAAGTTTCATTAAAGCGGTGGCCTAACCACCACTATATAAGCCCCCGAGTACTTAAAATGGTTCGTTGAACACCTTATGTGTTTAATCGTGTATGTTTATATGAGCGATTGATATAATTCTGAATGTGTGTGCAAGCATATTGAATGCAATAAAATACATTGTGTGGTAAGGGCTTGTTGCGGCAAGGCGTGGAAATGGGTTGGGGAACAACATTCCCTCTAAGCTGTGTGGGAATCCTCTGTTTATTATCCTGCCAGTGTGGGAAGAGGGGGAGAAGGTGGTGTTTCAATGTCGCATTTCAATGGCAAGGAGCAGGCAGGTTTTTCAGGACTCCCCAGGGCTTTTGCATCTAGAGTTCCTCAAGGTGCATTATTATTGCCTATTCTGTTCAGCGTATGTCTTCAGCTATTAGCTGAACTGATTCAAAGAGCTGGTAAAGGATGTGCCGTGTATGCAGATGATACACTACCATTTTGTGAGCTTGGTGATGGTAGAAATGAAGATATCACTCAATTTCATTTCTGCTTGGCTGCTGTGGAAGCATAGTTGAATTCTAAAACCTGAAATTAAATTGTTCTAATATCAAGTTGCTATGGGTCTAGCAAGCAACTGGTGTTTTTTGCCCTTCTAATAAATCAAGCCGAACAGTATTACAATCAAGCCCTGACATGAAAATTCATGGACCCCTCACTTGTTTGCTCACTTGCTGGGCCCCCCACTTGCTTGCTAAGTAACTGAAGAATGTGGTATGATTCTGTTTCTCAAAATTATGGAATATTTGACCACTACATCCATATTTAGAGCACACAGATTTGGTTACAGTGGCTCTGGGGTAGGAGTGGAGGGAGAGTGCTCCTGCTATGATTCACTAGATAACCTGGGGGGAGGGGCGCTCAGGGTAAGGAAAGGATCAAGGTATGGTATTTAGAGGGCTTCTATTCAGGAAGGTTCCTGTTGGAGGGTGATCTTTGAAGGGAGATCTTGGTGAGTATTGTCTAGGGGACACGTGCTGATTGGGGAATTGGATCAGGATGGAAGACTGGTAGACTTATTGGGGCAAGGGGTTCTGATCAGGGCAGGGGGGATGTGACTGGGGTAGGGAATCAGATTGGGGAGGGGAGTTAGCTAGTGATGCCATGGCAGCAGCATTTTTTTTTTGTGTCAAAGCCTGTGCTCCATGCCTTGATAGATCTGCCAAGGCAGGTAATGTGGGCCCATACAGTAAGGGGGCCATTGTTAACTCTATTTAGTGGGTCTGGACGTCAAATCAGGACATCCAGACCCACTAAACAGCCAGGAAGCCTGCCAGGGACAGAGCTCCCCTTACAAACAGGGGATTTGTATGGGGAGTTCTGTTCATGGGAGGGAAGGGGGGGGGGGCAGAGGCAGAGTGAGGGCGGGCATGGGCGGAGAGTGACCCTGAATGTACAGGGCCGATTCTGAGGTCAGCCCTGTATGTCTGGAGTCAATCATGGAGATGGGGGACTTATTCCATCTCGGAGGTGGAATAAGTCCTCCTGGACATCGGGGAACTGCAGCGCTGGGCAGAGACAAGAGGTGAGGAGGTGCAAGGGGATCCCCGCAGCTCGACCCTGGCCATGGGGTCGGGTTATGGAGAAAGGATGTTTTCTCTGGCAGCTGGGGATCACAGCTCCTGAATGGAGCCACGGTGCCCTGGCGACAGGACACCGTGGCAACAGGACATCATGGCACTGTGGCTCCATTCAGGAGCCTGGCTGTGCTAGACAGGGTTTGGCAGGACATGCAGCTGATCAGAATCGTGGAATGGCCTGCACATCCAGTCCGGTAGACCCTTCTGATGCTGCAGGGGCTAGATGTACCTGCAGGATCAAAATTGGGGTCTACCTTGGTACACTCCAATTCTGATCAGCCATACAGTGTCTGTCCTGTGTAGTAAATACAGAGCAGATGCTGGTCATGCCTCCTGCCTTTACCATACAGGCTTTGCAAAAACTGCCACACTTTAGTAACATGCTTTTTGTTACTAAAGTGCACTCTTGAAGTGTAGTTATCTGTGCCACATTATCTCCTTTATTAGCAGCCAGTGCATGGCACTAACCTCTGTACTAACTGCAGGGTACAGTTGCTACCCATTTCTTGATGCAAAATGGTGTTTTTTTTTTATCTTAACTGTTTAACACGGCAATTAGTAAGCAAATCACTGACACAGTGCCACACCGTTAACACATTGGAATTCCTGCATTAAACACCTAATGCAGCTTTTAGCTAAAACTATTTGAAGTATTAGAAAATAGGAATATTTGAATAGAGCTAGCAGATAGTCCTCGAACATTGGAGTGACAGCACCATTTGTTTCTGAAAACTGCCCCCTTCCCATTTGTAACTCTTACAGATGGGGGCACTGATTCCAGTGCGAGGACCAATATCCTGCACATGAAATGAGAGTCAGAATCTGCAAAGATGTTTTACATATTGGGACATGGAACTTATGAAGCATGAACCAAGGGAAGTTGGAGGTGGTCAAGAATGAAATTGAACGTGTACAATTCAATCTGTTGGGTGTCAGTGAACTGAAATGGACTGGCATCAGGCACTTTGCATCTGATGAGCACATGGTCTACTCTGCAGGAAATGAAAGATAAAGAATAAATGGTGTTGCATTTATAATTAAGAAGAAACTTGCAAATACAGTGCAAATACAGTGCAATCAATGAATGCTTAAATTCTATTTGTCTACAAGGAATGCCCATCAACACAACTATGATTCAAGTATATGCACCAACAGCAGTTGCAAAAGAGGATGAAGTTGATGAGTTCTATGAACAAGTACAAGCTGAAATTGACAGAACATGCAAACAGGATATCCTGATAGTCATGGGTGACTGGAACGCTAAAGTTGGCAACAAAGAAGAAGGCAAAGTGATTGGAAAATATGGATGTATTGCTCTTGGCAGAATGGCTATGAAGGACCTAGACAAGCTTCTCAAGAGCAGAGATGTCTCTCTCCATACAGTGATTCGACTTATTCGAGTCATGGTATTTTCAATAACGTCATATGGATGCAAAAGTTGGACAGTGAAAAAGATAGGAAGAAAATTGATGCCTTTGAATTATGGTGCTGGCGACAAATACTGTGTATACCATGGACTGCTCAAAGAATAAACCAGTCAGTACTAGAGGAGATCAAACCTAAGCTTTCTTTAGAAGCTCAGATGACAAGACTTCAACTTTCATACTTTGGACACATCATGCGAAGAGAGAGATCATTAGAGAAAGACATCATGCTTGGCAAGGTAGAAGGTCAATGCAAAAGAGGAAGTCCAGCAAAGAGATGGATCGATACAATAACAGTAGCTACGGGTACCAGTCTGTCAACAATGAGCCGCCTGATTGAAGACCAAACACAGTTTAGGAACGCTATCCAGAGGGTCGCCATGAGTCGACACCGAATCGAAGGCAGTTAACAACAACATGTATCAGCACATTTTACTTTTATCATTATTGAAATGTATATATTTATTTATTTATTTTTATTACTTACATCTATATAAACAAAGTAAGAAGAACAGATAATTTCTTTTTTGAAATAAAACAAATCAAGGAAATACATATGTCTCCAAAGTCCACATCCAGGGGAAGCTACCACCTTTCCTCCAGACCCCAACAAGAAAGAAAGAGGAAGAAACATACTGCTATGAAAACACCAATACTTAATCCACTTTTAACCATGCAGATTAACAAGACAATCACACACATTAATAATAATGCAATCAAATAAACTATACAGTCAATCAGTTAGCCAAGTGACAAAATTCATGGACAGCATGAGCTTTGAAAAAATCTTTGAGTTGTGATACATCAAAGAACACATAATTAGCGCCCCTCTTCCCGATATCACCATGCATTTACAGGGAAATTTCAGAAAGAATGTAGCACTCAAAGTCAACACACGTAGTTTCTTTTTTTTAATTTATATTTATCATTTTAGCAAATAAATCAAGCATATTACAATACTTGTAGAAATAACGAGCCAAAAGGAAATAAAATCAGGAAACAATATATATACCAAGGAAATATCAAACAGACTTACAATTTCACCCCTACCCCAGCCCACAATAAGGAAGGAGAATAAAATCTAGGAAATACAAACAAACCCAATAATGCAAGAAATAAGGCAGGTGTTGACCAGGATATTTCATACTATCATGCAGTGGGAAGATCACAACCCATATTAGCTCTACGCGCATCCAACAGCGCCAGCAACTTGGATGGTTAAAAAAAAAACCATAGGAAATAGATTGAAGGTTAACCAAGCATTTGCAAGGGAACTTTAGAAAAAATTGCCCACCCAGCTGTTGGACACCTGGACAGAGAAGAAAGAACTCCTTACTTTGTCGTTGTGTTGCCAGAGAGAAGTCTGGAAAAATCCAGACATTAAACCCCTTGAAACTGGTATCTCGCTTATGAAAATAAATTCTAAGAAACCAGTCTCAGTCTGATGGGAGTGAAAACGATACTAACAAAGTGGCAGAACTAAAAGTTTCCATATCCGATGATTCCAACAATACAGAAACATCTAATAGATCCATCGGATGGACACCAGGAATCTCTGCACCACCAGGAAATCTCCTTCCAGTTGGAAGATAATACATCTTGCCACTAGCGGATGGGATTCAACCGGTATGCCAAGTACCTCCAGTAAATATTGCTTAAACAATTCTCTAGCACTTATAGCAGCTGATCATGGAAAATTAATAATACGCAAGTTAGAATATCTGGCAAAATTCTCTAATGTCTCCATCCTAGCCTGAAGAGCAAGAGTGTCTTTACAAAAAGCACTAGCAAATTTCTCCACAACAGCCATCTTGGTTTGAATTGCTGCTGTTAAAGACTGTAGAGATGAAATTGCGTCCATATGTTGCTGTAATTGTTGTTTGTTCTCTTGAACTTGCACAGACAGAGCCTGAACCTGCAGGAACTTCTTTTCCCCAAGGCTGGCTATAGCTGTCCAAATTGCCTTCAATGTAAAAACCTATGGGCGAACAAGGGCAAAGGTACCTAGAGCTCTAGCCATACTCAGTCCATTCTCTGGAGTCTGAAGAGCCATAGGGAGAGAACACCAGTAGCAGCCAAAGAAACAGCCATACCTCCCATGGTTGGTTATAGGCACCCAGCACTGGCAAGCCAACCCAGAAGAGCTCCCTCACTCTCATGCTCCTCTCCACCACAGTCTGCAGCCTACTCTCGAGCAGCCAACTTTGGGCCCCTGCCGATGCTATCAGGCTCACAGAAGCACTTCCAGTCACTGCTGCCTTAGGCGGGCGCCACTGCTCTGGTGACGTGATTTCAGGCCCCAAGCTGCTGGACAAGTGCTCCCGCTCTACTCCTCTGCCAATGGGGCTTTATGTTGCTGGTATTACTCCTGGATGCCGCTCATCGCAAAGCAAAAACAAATCCAAAGGCCCAACAGGTAAGGAGGAAGACGCCGTCGGAGCCATAGAGAGCTTAGGAGCTGACTTTGCCTTCCTATTCCCCATCCGTGAACACACACCTGCCTGTAGCTATCTTGTTCCCCCAGCACACGCAGTTTCAAAGCTAAAAAAGTCTTGCACCGAGCCTGCATCTACCTGGAGATTTCTGGGAAGATAGTTATCTTTTGTCGACAAAAAAGGGCATTCTGAAAAAACAACCAAAGGATCTTATTTCTATTTAACACAGAATTAAGAGAAACAAGTAAAGTGGCTTGGGTAGGAATTTCATCATTAGAAGATTCAATATGCTCTGAAATATTTAATCTATCTGCTGGAGACAAAATATCATACCCCTCACTCTCCTTATTCAAAACCTTTACTGCAAATTATACAAATTATTAAGAGAGTTTATCCACATCAAGAAATTCTGAAACTTCAGCCAGGTATTTTTAAAACAAAAATAAAGGTGACAAGTAATGTATAATAGGAAAATTGAGACATCTCAAGTTCCTAGCATTTATATTTTTCTAAAAAAACCAGATCTTTTTGTGGCAGGTTGATCCAAGTGTTCTCTGATATTTGTAAACTTACCAAAAAGCGCAGTAAGACATTTCTAAACCTGAAACCGCAGGTCTTGGCCCTTGGGGCTTTATTCTCTCTAAACTATCCATGCAAGTGCCTTGTTAACTATGGGGATCATTCTGTGCCATGAATAGCAGGGATGTATGTCTTGCTTGGATGTACATCCTTGCTATTCAACCTCCTGCCGCTCCCAGTGCAAAGGCTCCCCATACAAACAATGTTGTTGTACGGGGAGCCTTAGGCAGGGCGAGTAGGGATGGTCTGGAAGGAAAACATGGGCAGGGCATGAAGCCATGATCCCGGATGTACAGGGCCGATTCTGAGATCGTCCCTGTATATCCGAGGTTGGCCACGTAGACAGGGGACTTATTCTGCTTCAGAGGTGGAATACGTTCCCCTGGATGCCGGGGGACTGCAGTGCTGGGGGAGGGGTTACAATGAAATGAGGGGGTGCAGGGGGATGCCCGCAGCCCAACCCTGGCCATGGAAGGCCGGATCAGGGGTTGGGCTGTGGGGAACGAGCAATTTGGGTCAGTGGCTGGGGATCGCGGCTCTGTAATGGAGACACGATGCCATGGCAATGAGATGCCATGGCACTATGGCTCCATTACGGGGCCTGACTGAGTTATCAGGGAATTTGATGGGCATGCAGCCCATCAGAATTGGGGCTGGCCTGCACATCAAGGCCGTTAGACCCGATTCTGATCCTGCTGACACATCTAGCCCTCACAGGATCAGAATCAGGTGCTACCACTGAGGGGTCGTACAGGGGCTGGACGGTCAGAATAGAATTGATCTATTAGTGAATGATAAGTATATATTTTTTGTTCCAGTCCAGGCTAAAAAGGTTAGGGCTCTTTAACCTGGAAAAGAGACGGCTGAGGGGAGATATGATAGAAGTCTATAAATTAATGAACGGAGTGGAACGGGTAAACGTAGATCGATTGTTTACGTTATCAGAATATAGAAAGACTAGGGGACATACAATGAAGCTACAGGGTAAACTATTTAAGACTAATAAAAGAAAATATTTTTTCACTCAACGTGTAATCAAACTCTGGAATTTGTTACCGGAGGATGTAGTAAAGGCTGTTAGTGTAGCTGGGTTTAAAAAATGTTTGGACAAGTTCCTGGAGGAAAGGTCCATAAACCATTATTAAGAAGGGACCCAGGATATCAATGCTTGACCAAGTACAATCATTGTGGAACCTGTGTCTTTTGGGGAAACTGCTAGGTACGTATGACCTAGATTGGCCACTGTTGGAAACAGGATACTGGGCTTGATGGACCTTGGTCTGACCCAGTATGGCATATCTTATGTTCTTATGTAACTGGAGGCTTTCTTGTCTGGGAAGAAATCAAATGGTTAATTTGCTTTCTTGTTTATTTTCTGCCTCACAGTTTAAGGTAATGTGGGTATATTAATATGCTTGTTCAGGAGTACTGAGATTTGTTGTATTTTTTTTTTGCTGGATATTGTGCACTGTTTTTTTTTATTCTTCTGTTTCCTTCTATTTGGATGTTATTATCAGATGAGCTTCCCTCATGATGGGGACTTTGTGTAAACTTCTTACTTTATTATTAATAAAGCATTATTTAAAAACAAAAAATATATAATGTAATGCAATATGTGCCTTTGAATTATAGGATAAATAACAGGACAATATCCATATAACGTTTGTAATGGGGCACCTCTATCTAACTGTCAACAATACGAACAGACAATTTGGTACCTCCTCTTTCTTCTGAAGGTCTCTTCAGATGCTATACCATATTGCCAGTTAACCTCCTTTTTGTGCCAATTGACTGGAGAAAGGGTTGCCAATATTCACAACTTTAGCAACATAAAAGCTATGCATATTCCAGTAGCTTATCCTCCTAAAGTCCTTTTGTAGACCAACATTCAAAAGCATAGTCACAACTCAGTTCTAGTCAGGCATCAGCTAGACTCCTTGTCAGAATGTTTAAAGTCTTAGGGGTATGTTTACTAAGGGGTGTTAAGGGAGCACCGGATAATGAATGTGAATGGGAGTGTTAAGGGTGTTTGCATACGATAAAGGACGGGGTGGGGAATAGGCATATTGGCATTAAGGGAACCAGGCACCACTTATCGGCTGCTAAGAAGATACCAGACATTAAGATGGCAATTGTGCATCTTACCATATGAAAAAAGTGGTCATTTTAATGCAGGATAAGGGAACCTATCTGAAAGTGACATATTAGGGGCTGCATGTAGGACTGGCCCAACCAGTAGGCAAACTAGGCAGTCACCTATGGCAGCTATTTCCAGAGGTCATCCAAAGCAGGGTAATCCAAGCTAAATAATGGAGTTTGACAGTGAGAGGGAGTGAAAAGCTTGATGTTCACATAGTCATAAATATTATCGCTCAAAAGATATAAATGCCCTTCAATGCTTAATTAACTTTTCTCTAGAACTTGTTCATGTAATAGGCGGCTAGGTCTCAGACTTCCCGACACTTAAGGCTAACTGCTAATAACTTTGGTTAGCAGGGCCATGCCATCTAGCATCAATGACCTGCCGATAATCAACAAATGAACAAAGTATATAAAAAAACCCAATACGTGCTGGATATCACCAAAAATAGATAAAATTCTATCAAAAACTTCTTGTCCTATAAGGGTGTATCTTTACACGATCCGATGGGTGAAGACTTATCTTGAATAGTTAAAATTTTTTTCAATGCGTGTAAAATATCACCAAAAAATGTATATATATCTATCAAGACTGATTGCCATATAAAGGTGAATCAACACGCATTCCAATAAGTAAGAAACTTATCTTGAGTGATTAAAGGATTGCCCGACGCTGTTCTATGTAGCGCTCCAACGCGTTTCTCCGTAATAGGATTCTTCAGGGGGTTTCCTTCATAAATATCACAACTCCAACATCCCCATGGGAATGAAATTAAACTTGAGAGAAAAGCTCCTTCCTCCCATGGCACTCTAAAGTTGAAAAAAATTGAAAAAAATATATATGTATACATGTCAAGCATACAAAGGAATCTACTCATGACATGTTGCCAATATGATAAACATGAACACTTATAGCGGCCAGCTTACCAGCAGATGTTGACAGACTCAAAATGATTCAAAATGATTCTCAATACTGCTGCCCACGTTTCAATAGTGATGTTGCTTGCATCAAGAAAAACGCCGCGCATGCGGGCAGACAATCTGTCGACTCATTTAAATCAAAAAACACCAATCAGACCAAGGTATTGGTGAGAGCTGTCTGATTACGTCAAACAAGCACGCCATTCAATCATATTATTCAGACCTGTAGGTTCCACGGCTCGCAAAACAAAAATCCATCGTTGTTCTGAAAACGTCAAAAATTGTTCCCGTGTCTGGTTCCCTCTGCCTGCATGTATCTGTTCAATAACAAAACACTTATAGTCTGTAAACACATGTCCCTTCAACAGACTATGCTGGACAATAGGAGCTTCTGTCACTTGACATTTTAATCGGCTCTTATGTTCCCCCAGTCGTAATCGTAAAGGTCTGGTAGTTTTGCCCACATATAATAGGTTGCAAGGACATCGTAAAGCATAAATTACGAAAGCAGATTCGCATGAAGTTATACTCCTTAAAACATAGGTGGTATCGTGATACATGAAATGATCAATCTGCAAATTCATGAAGCAAAAATTACAATTCCCACAGGGAGAATGACCCCGTGGTTCATTCAAAGGAGTAGAGACTGATGAAAGACGACGCAACTGAGTCGGACTAACTAATTGTAATCATTATAATCCCGTCTTAATTTTTTCATCTTTACTGCTTTCACTTCTTGATTGGTCATTGCTAGTTGTTTGGTGACTTCTTCCATCTTTAAAAGGAATTGATTATCAATCTCCACACGTTTCAAACCATCAGTGATGGTCGATATTTCCAAATTTAAATCGACCAATTGTTTCGCGGAATTCTCTACAATCAAGACCATAAGGTCTAAAGAACATTTATTTAATATGTTGTTCCATTTCTCAAAAAACACACTATCAGAATTGTAAAGCTTGGGTTCTTTGTATACTCGTAATCCCCTAGGGATATGTTGACGGCTGATATATTCCACAAGTGATAGCCGATGTAACTCCATTTTAAGTGCTCGTTTTTTCATTTTTGTCAATGATTCCCAAGTCGGTTGATTTTGTAACTGAACTTCGGTGCCATCTAAAGCAAATGGGTTTTTTTCTTTACACAGTTCTTTCACTCGTTCTGAAGAAAAACTCCAGACATTTTTCCATGCTACAGACCCCTCCATGATCGTCACTAGACGTAGTATTTGGGTAAATTTACAGAGCGTATGTCAACTCATAAATATTATCGCTCAAAAGATATAAATGCCCTTCAATGCTTAATTAACTTTTCTCTAGAACTTGTTCATGTAATAGGCGGCTAGGTCTCAGACTTCCCGACACTTAAGGCTAACTGCTAATAACTTTGGTTAGCAGGGCCGTGCCATCTAGCATCAATGACCTGCCGATAATCAACAAATGAACAAAGTATATAAAAAAAACCAATACGTGCTGGATATCACCAAAAATAGATAAAATTCTATCAAAAACTTCTTGTCCTATAAGGGTGTATCTTTACACGATCCGATGGGTGAAGACTTATCTTGAATAGTTAAAATTTTTTCGATGCGTGTAAAATATCACCAAAAAATGTATATATATCTATCAAGACTCATTGAAAAAATTTTAACTATTCAAGATAAGTCTTCACCCATCGGATCGTGTAAAGATACACCCTTATAGGACAAGAAGTTTTTGATAGAATTTTATCTATTTTTGGTGATATCCAGCACGTATTGGTTTTTTTTATATACTTTGTTCATTTGTTGATTATCGGCAGGTCATTGATGCTAGATGGCACGGCCCTGCTAACCAAAGTTATTAGCAGTTAGCCTTAAGTGTCGGGAAGTCTGAGACCTAGCCGCCTATTACATGAACAAGTTCTAGAGAAAAGTTAATTAAGCATTGAAGGGCATTTATATCTTTTGAGCGATAATATTTATGAGTTGACATACGCTCTGTAAATTTACCCAAATACTACGTCTAGTGACGATCATGGAGGGGTCTGTAGCATGGAAAAATGTCTGGAGTTTTTCTTCAGAACGAGTGAAAGAACTGTGTAAAGAAAAAAACCCATTTGCTTTAGATGGCACTGAAGTTCAGTTACAAAATCAACCGACTTGGGAATCATTGACAAAAATGAAAAAACGAGCACTTAAAATGGAGTTACATCGGCTATCACTTGTGGAATATATCAGCCGTCAACATATCCCTAGGGGATTACGAGTATACAAAGAACCCAAGCTTTACAATTCTGATAGTGTGTTTTTTTAGAAATGGAACAACATATTAAATAAATGTTCTTTAGACCTTATGGTCTTGATTGTAGAGAATTCCGCGAAACAATTGGTCGATTTAAATTTGGAAATATCGACCATCACTGATGGTTTGAAACGTGTGGAGATTGATAATCAATTCCTTTTAAAGATGGAAGAAGTCACCAAACAACTAGCAATGACCGATCAAGAAGTGAAAGCAGTAAAGATGAAAAAATTAAGACGGGATTATAATGATTACAATTAGTTAGTCCGACTCAGTTGCGTCGTCTTTCATCAGTCTCTACTCCTTTGAATGAACCACGGGGTCATTCTCCCTGTGGGAATTGTAATTTTTGCTTCATGAATTTGCAGATTGATCATTTCATGTATCACGATACCACCTATGTTTTAAGGAGTATAACTTCATGCGAATCTGCTTTCGTAATTTATGCTTTACGATGTCCTTGCAACCTATTATATGTGGGCAAAACTACCAGACCTTTACGATTACGACTGGGGGAACATAAGAGCCGATTAAAATGTCGAGTGACAGAAGCTCCTATTGTCCAGCATAGTCTGTTGAAGGGACATGTGTTTACAGACTATAAGTGTTTTGTTATTGAACAGATACATGCAGGCAGAGGGAACCAGACACGGGAACAATTTTTGACGTTTTCAGAACAACGATGGATTTTTGTTTTGCGAGCCGTGGAACCTACAGGTCTGAATAATATGATTGAATGGCGTGCTTGTTTGACGTAATCAGACAGCTCTCACCAATACCTTGGTCTGATTGGTGTTTTTTTTTTTTTTTTAATTCTTTATTTTCGTTTTGCAACAACAAAGGAAAGGAAGACATACAACTAAGAGACAAATACATACATGTAATGTGATACATACACCAAAGCAAACCCCCACCCCCCCCTCCCCCCTGCTTCTTCTCTAGAAAACTAAAACATTCTCGAAGCGGGAGTGTGTACTGACATTATTGTGTTACAAAACCTTACAACGATCTGAAACATTATTATGTTACAAAACCTTACAGCGATCTGAAACATGATGAGTGTACATTAAACAGACATGTCGAAGCAATGAGCAGATGGTACATGATCATTGAGCATCTGCCATTTAGACAAGCAAGAATGAAATTGGGTATGGAAAATAGCTTTCCGAGATATCTGCTCATATATACTATATAAGCAGACAAGGTTCCACTATTCATTGACAGCAAGTCGAGAGCTATCCCTCCAAGTCCCCGTAATCAAACATATGGCTATACCCAGCATGAAATCAGGAGAAAGCGACCCTTCTTAGGAAGAGAGGGGACCCCCGCCACTGAGCGGAGTCCCACAGTCGTCCAAGAAAGAGGCTCGTGAAGGTGCAAGATAAAGGAAATACGACCCCAGACCCGCCCCCAGTAAACCTGTAGTTAAGGACATTTACAAGAACATGAACGAGGGTTCCCACATCAATATGGCAAGACCTACACAGGCCCCTGGCAGTTGTGTTCCATTTGACTATTTTCCTGGAATATAAGAACATCTATGTGCAAAAGACGAGAGTTGAGTTTGGATAGCTAAAGCAGATCGGGAAACCCGCATTGTGTTGCTCCAGAAAACGCTCCAATGCACAGGGGTTAAAGTGGTTTGCGGTTAGCAAGCCCAGGCTTGTTGGATTCTACAAGTGGCAGTATCTGTGCCCTGACATAATAGTTTATAAAAGTTAGAGGCTACTCCATGTGTACTACTAATAGAGTGAATTAGTTCTAATAGCCCATCCTTAGTAGGGACAGAGGGCGGCATGATTGGAGCACTTTTGAGGCAGCATGTAAGCGGCATCAATTGAAAATAATGTTTCGCTAGTAACGCAAATCCCCTGTATCGATCAGAAAAGGTTTTCCAACGAGCTGCAGAAAGAGCTGTTGGGGTGTCCTGATCCCCCTGGAGTACCAGGGTCTGGAAGTAATCATACATGGCTGCTCGAATTTCAAACCGAAACTCTGGCTGAGTTAATAGGGCTCTATCAAAGAATCAGGCCCCCGGATTCCCTTGAAGTGCAGTAGTATGGTAGTGAAAAGAAATAGCAGCATGATCTGAAATATACTGGGAGTGAATCTTTGCAGCGTCCACCTGGGGAACTAACAGTGTTGATATTAGAAAGAAATCTATGCGAAACTGGGATTTGTGAGGGGAAGAGAAGAAGGTAAAGTCTAGCTCATTGGGGTGTAGTAGCCTCCGTAGATCGACTAGAACAATATCTTTGATCATAGAGGTAAGCGCGATATGACTCTTGGGGGGACCACTTATCCTGGGCGACTATTTGTCAATCAGAGGATCAAGAACTGAATTGAAATCCCCCCCACTATCAATGAAGAATTAGCAGAGGCCTGCGCAGCCTGAGCAGTAATAGCAACAGGGCAGGGTCATCCAGATTAGGAGCATGAAGGCATATACATGTAATTTTAAAGTTACCCATCTTGAGGTGAACTCTGGGCCATCTACCCGCTGTGTCTAAGCAAGTCGCAGCAATAGTAGCATGCAGAGATTTCCTATCCAATATAGCAACCCCACATTTCCTAGAAACAGCTGGGGAGTAGGCGGCCACCATGTAAGGTTTAATATTGAGGTGGAAAGTTTCCTTCGAATTGAAATGTGTTTCTTGGGGGAAAATCAGGTCCGCAGCCTCATGATTTAGATAGCTTAGGAGATTCCTCCGTTTTATCGGATTATTGATTCCTTGTACGTTCAATGAAAAAATCTTACATGGTGCCATCAGTCGATACTAGACATTTTAGGTAAGAGCGCTTGAAAACTTACACCATAATCAGAATCTGTACAATAATGACATAAGCACCAAGTATGCTGGCCAATACACCATATTGAAAAGTATGTACCAAAGTAACTTAGAGAAGAAGCAAACCCCCAATGAATATGGCGACCAGATGTCTGCGGGAGGAGGCCCTAGAGAGGAAGATAAAGACATAATAAAAGAAAAGAAACACCAGAGTCCATAAGAAACACTGTCTCTGATACTCGTCGAGGCTACTATGGGTAGATGGAGTCGGGTCCCAGATATCTTCAAAATAAGGCGACAGACCTCCCTCGACAGACTCTTCGCTGAGCCGCGGTAAATCCAATATGGCAGGCACAGCGGATATGAGAGTACTGGCAGGAATATTCTGGGAATCAGCGCATCAAGTCGGCTTCTTTAGAGTCCAAAAACTCCGCTAGTAGATCAGGGTCCTCAAATGTTCTTGTCTGATTGTGAAGCGTGACTCGGAGCTTGGCCGGGTACAGCAGGCCATAGCGAGCTTGTAGTTGTTGAAGCCTCGGCCAAAATTCCAGAAAACGCTTTCGGCGGTCGACCGTGGGTTTAGCCAAGTCAGGATAGAAGGAGACCTTGTGGCTCTCAAACTCCATATGGCCCTTTGCCCGGGAGGCACTGAGAATTTGTTCCACATGTTGATATCTCAAAAGTCGAAAGATGATAGGCCGCGGGGTCTTCCTGTTGAGCGTTATGTTTGTGGGTACACGATGAGCGCGATCGATCTCCAATTCTTTGGTAAAGGTGATTTGGAGCAGGGAAGGGAGGATTTTACTTAAAAACTCCTTCATGTCTCCCAATTCTGCTCCCTCCGGTATGCCCACGAGTCGTAGGTTGTTGCGGCGCGCTCTATTGTTGCCGTCTTCCACTTCTTTCTGCAAGGCCCGCACCTGACGTTCAACTTTGTCAAGTTTGGACAGCCGGACCGCATGGGAGTCTAAGATACTCTCCATTTTGTCCTGACGCGAAGAGAGCCCCTCTAGCCTGCCTTGCAGTACACCAAGATCTTCCCTCAGCGCTCGAAGTGCTTCACCGTTTGACTGCACGAGGTCCTTAACCCCTCTAATTTCTGCGAGGATTTCCTGCTGCATTTCGGGGCCCTCGCGCAAAGCCAGCCCCTTCTGCGGGGACGGGGGTTCAGTTTTGGAGCGTTTACTGTGAAAAGCCGCTGGAGAGCCAAATTCCAGGCTCGTGGGTTTGGTCCCTGCCATCTCACCAATGTGCCCCGGCAAGATCAGAGCAGAAATTCAAGTTTGTCCGGTGTTAATTCAGGATTCTGAGTAGGCCTCTCGGGAGCCTCAGCGTTATGCGACCATCCCGCTGGACATCGGGCTCCGCCCCCCCTGATTGGTGTTTTTTGATTTAAATGAGTCGACAGATTGTCTGCCCGCATGCGCGGCGTTTTTCTTGATGCAAGCAACATCACTATTGAAACGTGGGCAGCAGTATTGAGAATCATTTTGAATCATTTTGAGTCTGTCAACATCTGCTGGTAAGCTGGCCGCTATAAGTGTTCATGTTTATCATATTGGCAACATGTCATGAGTAGATTCCTTTGTATGCTTGACATGTATACATATATATTTTTTTTCAATTTTTTTTCAACTTTAGAGTGCCATGGGAGGAAGGAGCTTTTCTCTCAAGTTTAATTTCATTCCCATGGGTATGTTGGAGTTGTGATATTTATGAAGGAAACCCCCTGAAGAATCCTATTACGGAGAAACGCGTTGGAGCGCTACATAGAACAGCGTCGGGCAATCCTTTAATCACTCAAGATAAGTTTCTTACTTATTGGAATGCGTGTTGATTCACCTTTATATGGCAATCAGTCTTGATAGATATATATACATTTTTTGGTGATATTTTACACGCATTGAAAAAATTTTAACTATTCAAGATAAGTCTTCACCCATCGGATCGTGTAAAGATACACCCTTATAGGACAAGAAGTTTTTGATAGAATTTTATCTATTTTTGGTGATATCCAGCACGTATTGGTTTTTTTATATACTTTGTTCATTTGTTGATTATCGGCAGGTCATTGATGCTAGATGGCCTGGCCCTGCTAACCAAAGTTATTAGCAGTTAGCCTTAAGTGTCGGGAAGTCTGAGACCTAGCCGCCTATCACATGAACAAGTTCTAGAGAAAAGTTAATTAAGCATTGAAGGGCATTTATATCTTTTGAGCGATAATATTTATGAGTTGACATACGCTCTGTAAATTTACCCAAATACTACGTCTAGTGATGTTCACATAGGGCACCAACACTCTAAACCAACTGTAGAGCTATCCCTGGCTGCAAGGAAGGAAAGGTAAGAGGAGATGGACCTCAATGACCCAAATGATTCTTATGTACATGGGAGGATAATGTTGCAATGTTGCAGCTGTCAAAGTTATGGATATTCTGTTAATCTGCCTTGATGTCAGCGTTTGGTCTTGGATGATTAGTAAGTGTGCCTACAAGAAGGCTCCAATCCCCAGATGTGTCCATGAAAGGCATGACAGTACAGAGTGCTGCTGTGTGCAGTATGCACATGATAGATGTGAGTGATGCGTAGCTATGATAAGAAGCTATCTGAGTTGAGCATGGTGTAGCATCTGACAGAGGTAGACATGACTGAAGCAGGTGGTCATATGTGGATGGATATGAGCAATGATGTGTGTAGCAATATGACAAGGGAGTATGTGTGTTATGTGGCAAAGTATATGAACCCTAAATAAAATCCCTCAAGACTGAGAGAACTGTTGAACTGTTGTTTTCCCTGTCATAATGAAATATGTATGTGTACATGAGTGTAAGTATCACACATAAACAAGATGCTTTATAAATGTCAAGAAAGAATCAAGTGGAGCCCCTACCTTTGGTCCATGAATTACAGTGGCACAAGGAAAGGATAAGTGTCATGTCAAGATGATGTAGTGCTTATGTGCTGCACTATGTATGTTTGTCAATGTTGCATGGGGTGCATAGGAAACAATAGAAACATACAAACATGATGGCAGAAAATCACCGCGTGGCCTATCTAGTCTGTCCATTCATATCAACTACAATAGTTGCCTTCTCTTCATTACAGATTATTTGGGCTTGTCCCATGCTTGTTGGAATCCAGATACTGTCCTTGTCTCTAACCCCCCCCCCCCCCCCACACTTGGAAACTATTCCAAGCATGTACCACTTTTTCTGTAAAGAAATATGTCTGCATATTACCTTTGAATCTATCCCCTTCACCCTCATCCAATGTGGCAGTCAGAAAGTGTTCAACACCCAAATCCTGCGAAAAAAAATATAAGGATGAGCAGGAGAATCCGCAGTATTGATATGTAGTAACCTCAGATTCATACAGGCATAATGTTGATCCAAGCTATGAGAGCATGAATGTTACTAAATTGGTCTGTTGCATGACAGAAGTTAACCCAGCCTCTGTCCCTGATATAGTTGTGGTGTGATATAGCACTGCAGACCCTGCAGATGGCATGACAGCAGCTGCACATTTGGCACACTTCTATCAAATGTAGGAGCTTGGCCAGCTGCGGTGTGCTGTGGTCTACCTGGGGTGGAGTTTGGAGGGAGAGAGGTTGGGCTACATTTCTGAACCCCTGTAGTATGGCAACATGGCCAAATGCCATCAGTATGGGATGAGCCAACTCAAATGCTTGTATGGGATGTCTGAGAGGATCAGCCAAATGCATAGGAAATCATGACTGTTAATAATGACATGCATACCACCTGCTGAGGGTTGTAAGCAGCCACTCACTGGTCACTGCACAGAGCACATTTACAATCAGGACCCATGTGTTCTGTCAAACTGTCAACAATCCGAACAGACAACTATATGCAACGACCCCTGATAAGTCAACACAGGCTGTGCTCATGGAATGAAGACTGTTGCTCTGGCTCTACAGGGTGATTCCATATCTTTGTAGTGTCATGCTGTAACACACATGTAGCAGCTTCCTGTGCTACGGAGTGCAAAACTCAGCAATGCTAAGCAGGGCTGGCCCACCCATTAGTGAAACCACATTTTGAGGCAGGGTGAGTCACGATACCTTGTCCAAACCCTGGTCCATTTGTCTCAATGCAATAAACAAACAGGAGCCCATTGAGCACATGCCCCACAGCATAGATGTTTTGAATTGCAATATTGTAGCCAAGGCTGATATCTATACTTGCAATAGAACTGTTGATGTGTTGGAATTTGGGAGGTGAGAGGTGAGAGGACATCATCCATGTAGATGTAGGATACTTCTCTTCTATTGCTATCTCCAGACTTCACTCCTTTCAACTTGCTGCCCCTTACGCCTGGAACAAATTACCCGAGTCTGTACATCAGGCACCTTCTCTGACCCTTTTCATCTCTTCGCTGCTGCTTTTAGATCTCCTGTGTTTCCCTTGTGTTGTCTGTCTTGACTAGATTATAAGCTCTGATGAGTAGGAACTGTCTCTTGCATGTCTATTCAGCACTGTGTGCATCTTGTAGCACTATACAAATGCTCAGTAGTAGTAGTAGGGTCAGCAGCTCTGAGCATGGAGGTAAAATGACATGATGTTATAACTGTCCTTCTACATCTGTTCTGGGATACATAGGCCAAAGATCACATAATTTCCCCATGTCCTGCCTACATGATCATGAGCTGTGCTATATGGAACATTTTGAAGGCTATCACTATTGACGACATTATTGAAGGGGCACTGATGTAGAAGACATTAACTTTGTGCCTGCAGGGATCTGGGTAGACAGTAGATATGTTAACCTCTAACACCTGACCACAATTGTATGTGCATCAATAAACTAATTTCCTCAATCACCAACCACCCATGCCTCTATGAGCCATGCTGCAAATAAATGTGGGAAGTATGACAGAACTTGGGCAAAACAGATATCTACACACACACCTTAAACAGCATCCTAATGTTGTGACAATGACAGACCCCTGTGGCAAGGCAACATTCATTAAAGGAAATGTCAGTCATGATGTGAGGACACTGTGTATACTAGTTGGTGGGTCTAGGCAGCTGGAGAACATCATGTGCACGAACTTTGTAGGCTCTGTGATGGAGAATGTCTCATGTATGTTGGTGTCACAGCTGCAGGTTCATCACCACCTTAGGAAACATACATTATAGGTGCTGACCTGTGGGCTGTAAGTGTGTGACATGATGATGTACATCACTTGAATGCCTATCCAGTCGTGTGGGGGGATGGTGCCTGTGCAACAATGTACATGATATTATTTATTTATTTAGCTGTACTTATATACCGCTTTTCACCAGGTCAAAGCGGTTTACAATAAGTAATAGAAGATACATTAACAGGTTATGCCATAATGTATACCATCACCAGGGGGGGGGGAGCAAACATATTTACATTCTTGAAAGCAGCATGCATCAGAGTTCTACAGTATGTCTTAACTGTAGGTATTGTTTGTATCTCTGTCTCCGTTTGTCCAGTGATAAGTTTGTGCTTGAGTTTATTAGGTGCTGCCCCATTCTGCTCCCAGGTGTTGTCTAAATAAATTGTTTTTTAGTTGTTTCCTGAATGAGGAGAGGTACTTGTTGCTCTAGATCAGTGATGGCTAACCTTTTTGAGCCCGAGTGCCCAAACTGCCGCACAAAACCAAAGAATTTCCTCAAAGTGCCAGCACGTCAATTAAAGCCCCATTTGCATAAGGTGCTTCATTTGCATAAATATTTGCATAATGTTACCATACACTAACTTTTAGTAAACATGCCTCTTAATGAGTATATGGATAAAGAAAGACTAAAAGGTTTCTACATTACTATAATCCAGTACCAACCGCCAGGCACATTAGGAACTACTACAAACGCTGCCCATTTAGAACCCATAGCAAACCCGCCGTATCCTAACAGCACTACCAGGACTCACAAAGCACCATACTCTACCTATCAAAAGGCAACACTGCAAATATTAAACCAATACATCTCAGAGAACAACAATACATGACCTACTGGGGAAAGAACAAGTGGCAATGTCAAATAGGAATTATATAAACAGAATACCTCAGCTCAGTTACACATGCAGAACAGACCATCACCAAACAAGGAATCACAATTTAGAAACAGGAAGACAATAATTAAACTGGGAACCCCAAAAGCCAAACTTGGAATATACAACAACACTGTAGAAATAAAACTATATATTAATTTCCTCTTGTACTAAACAAAGCGCAAAAATTAATGATGCACATTTCCCAGAGCTGACATATTCCAGTTAATAAATTCAAAATAAAGAGATATTTTTCTACCTTTTGTGCATTTTTTTCAGTTGCAATTGTTCCAGCCACTTTCTTCTGGTTTCTTCTTCGTGTCTTCTGCTAACTCTCCATCTGCTGTCCATTTGTCCTTTCTTCTGTCTTCTTGTTTTTTTTTTCCATTCTCTCTCTACATCTGCTTTAACATACTAATCTTTCTCCTTTGGCTCTTTCCTCATTCCTATTTCATCTACTCAAAATTTACCCCTCCATCCTCAATCCCCACTTACTCTCCCAATACCCGGCCAATTGTAGATTTTTTATCCCTCCCACACAAAATATTTTTCCCCTCTCCATTTTACTCTCCCAGCCCCATCCCATTCTAATCCTCCCCCAACACCAGCTCCCTTCTAGTTCCAGCCTCACCCAGCATCCATTCCCTTCTAGTCCCTGCATCAGCCCATTTCCAGTCCTAGCAGCCCCCAACCCAATACCAGTCCTATCCCCCCCTCATCAACCCACTTCCAGTCCTAACCCCCCATCACCCCATTTTCAGTTTAAGCCCCCCCCTATAACCCATTACCAGTCCTAACCCCCCACTTCCAGTCAGCCCCCCATAGCCCATTGCCAGTCCTAACCCCCCCATCAGCCCACAGTCCATTACCAGTCCTAACCCCATCAGCCCACCTCAAGTCCTAACCCCTCCCCATCAGCCCATTTCTTGTCCCAGCCCCCCCATAGCCCATTATCAGTCCTAAACCCCCCCATAGCCCATTACCAGTCCTAACCCCATCAGACCACCTCCAGTGTTAACCCCCCATCAGCCCATTTCCAGTCCTAACCCCACCCAACAGCCCACCTCAAGTCCTAACCCCTCCCCATCAGCCCATTAGCAGTCCTAACCCCCCCCTAGCCCATTAGCAGTCCTAACCCCCCCTCTCTAGCCCATTAGCAGTCCTAACCCCCCCCCCATAGCCCATTACCAGTCCTAACCCCCATCACCCCATTTCCAGACAGCCCCCATCAGCCCACAGCCCATTAGCAGTCCTAACCCCCCCTAGCCCATTAGCAGTCCTAACCCCCCCCTCCTAGCCCATTAGCAGTCCTAACCCCCCCAGCCCATTAGCAGTCCAAACCCCCCCACCTAGCCCATTAGCAGTCCTAACCCCCCCCCAGCCCATTAGCAGTCCTAACCCCCCCTCCTAGCCCATTAGCAGTCCTAACCCCCCCCCCCCAGCCCATTAGCAGTCCTAACCCCCCCTAGCCCATTAGCAGTCCTAACCCCCCCAGCCCATTAGCAGTCCTAACCCCCCCCTAGCCCATTAGCAGTCCTAACCCCCCCTCTCTAGCCCATTAGCAGTCCTAACCCCCCATCACCCCATTTCCAGACAGCCCCCATCAGCCCACAGCCCATTAGCAGTCCTAACCCCCCCTAGCCCATTAGCAGTCCTAACCCCCCCTCCTAGCCCATTAGCAGTCCTAACCCCCCCAGCCCATTAGCAGTCCAAACCCCCCCAGCCCATTAGCAGTCCTAACCCCCCCCCTGCCCATTAGCAGTCCTAACCCCCCATCACCCCATTTCCAGACAGCCCCCATCATCCCACATCCCCTTAGATGTCATATCCCCACCCCTCCTAGCCCATTAGAAGTCCTAACCCCCCCCTCCTAGCCCATTAGCAGTCCAAACCCCCCCCAGCCCATTTGCAGTCCTACCCCCCCCCTCCTCGCCCATTAGCAGTCCACACCCCCCCCCCCAGCCCATTAGCAGTCCTAACCCCCCCTAGCCCATTAGCAGTCCTAACCCCCCCCTCCTAGCCCATTAGCAGTCCTAACCCCCCCCCCCCCTAGCCCATTAGCAGTCCTAACCCCCCCAGCCCATTAGCAGTCCTAACACCCCCCCCCCCCGGCAAATTTAAAAAAAGAAAAAGAGGGCTCTGGCTGCTGCCGCGGACGCGGCAGCATGCAGTGTCCCGCGGGGCCCCCTCCGCCCGCTAAGCCCCTCTGCAAGGGCTTTCAGATTCGCGAGGGAGACAGCGTCTCCCTCGCGTCTCTTGTTAAGCCCGCAGGGGCTAATGGGAAATTTCCCATCAGTCCCTCGCGTCTAAAGGGGCTGATGGGAAATTTCCCATTAACCCCTACGGGCTTAACAGAGACGCGAGGGAGACGCTGTCTCCCTCGCGAATCTGAAAGCCCTTGCAGAGGGGCTTAGCGGGCGGAGGGGGCCCCGCGGGACACTGCATGCTGCCGCGTCCGCGGCAGCAGCCAGAGCCCGCTTTTTCTTTTTTTGCGGACCTTCACGCGTGCCAGCTGCAAGGCCTTCGCGTGCCACAGCTGGCACGCGTGCCATAGGTTCGCCATCGCTGCTCTAGATTTTGGCTGGAATAGAGTTCCATAATGAGGGAGCATATAAGTCAAATGCACGGTGTCCCCAGGCGCCCCTACTGGCGTAGGAAATAAGGGCGTCTGGTGACATTTAATTTATATTAAGGAGTGGTTGAGCTGAAGGACCAAGAGGATTCTGGTCCTTGTAGTGCAGAATTCCTTATAAAGAACAATCTACGCCAAAGTGTAGGGTAATAAGGCTTTATTACCCCGGTCAATGCTTAGGTTCAATAAGACACAAAAGAAAATGAAGGTAATTCTTTCTTCTAACAAAAAAAGGTTCCACCGTTATATAAACAGTTAAGGGTTGTTGGCTTCACAATTAACTGTTTATCTGGGTTAAGGCTTCTTTCAAATCAATGGAAATTAACATCAGGAAACAAATGGTTATCAACTTCACCATATGCAAAGTTCTCCTTTCTCTATACATCTAGCAAGGCAATCAAGCTAGTTCTTGAACAGAAGTTACATTCCATTGATTCACTCTGAGGAATGGGAACACTGGTTTCACAATCAAAGTCCATTGATTCTGGGTCACTCCCTTCTTCAATGCTATGACTGTCTTCAGTATTTGCTAACTCCTCACAGGGGTTCTTCTATTTCTCATACAACCTCCTTAGCACACTGTTGGGAAGTACTTTTAAAAGGTTAGCTCTACTTCTTCTAACTTTCTGAGGCTTATCTATTTGCATAAGGTTTTCATCACTTAAACTTTCCCTTATAATGAAAGGCTTTTCATACCTTGGCTTCTGTAGGCTGCCACAGCCAGGATTCAGCTTGTGACGTAGCTTCTCAGGCTGACAAGCTGTTCTGTGCACTGCTCTACAATCAGGGTTGCCAGGAAAACCTGACGTGGATTTCCACTCTCTATGTTTCTTGGTAAAAGTATCACTGTAGAAGGAATCTCCTTTCCTTGTTCCTTTCTGGTTTAGCATAGGAGACTTACTTGGGCTAGGAGAGTTGTTTTCATCAGGCAAGCTGCTTCTTTGGTATGCTTGGCTTTGGACTCCGTTCCAATACTTTTGGCCTCTCTGGACTTTATCTCTTTGAGTATACCTCTTTTGGACTCTGACTCCTTGAGTTGGCTGCACATGGAAGCTTTTCTGTTCCAGGCTTCTCTCACTGCTCCGGCTCTTGCCTCTGCCTTCCTCTCCTCTCTTGCCTTCGTCTCTGCCTTCCTCTCTTCCGCCCCTGCTCCTCTCACTGATCATCTGGTTTCCTTTATAAAGGGATTTCTGGTTTGCCCGTTCTGAGTTTGAGGACAGGTGAAACTGCTTGTTACTAATGTGATCAGTGCTAGAGCACGTTGCTTCAGGTACTGTGTAATTGTTCATGCGCCCTCTGGCTGAGCTGCGCTGGAACTGCGCTCTCTGCCTTTTCTGAGTTCCATGAAAATCAGGAGTTTTTTTCAACATTTTCTTCTCTAGCTCCAGCCTCATGACAACGGTTACAGGTTTGTTGATTAAACTTAGTCCTTTCATGTGGCACAGTCAGTAAGTCGCTTGTGGCCTGGCGTGTCGGTCTGCTGGAGTTTGGTCGTGGTAACAGGGCACTCATATATGAGGCTTGTTGCTGGTGAAGCACTTTATGAATCAGTACCAATGTCTTATACTTGATCTGTGCCTCTAGTGGGACGATGTGGATATCTCTCAGTATGAGGGTGATATGGTTGTATTTCTTTCCTTTTTGGATGATCCTTGCTGTTGTACTGAGGGCTGTCCATAGAAGGTTGAGATTGGTGGTTGGAGGTCCTTGGTATATTGCATTACTATAGTCCAGGAGGGGAAGTGCCATTCCTTGCATGACTGTTCTAAAGTCTTGTGGGTCTATAAGTGGTCTGAGGCCCTGTAACATCTTGGTTTTGAAGAATATTATCCTTGCTGTTTTTGCAATCTGTTACTTGAAAGAAAGCATTTGATCAAGAGTGATCCCTAGATATTTTATGTGCGGTTGGACTTTTATTTTGGTAGTTCCCATTGCGAGGTGTGTTGAGGGTGTGAAGGTTTGGCCCTTCATGATAAATAAGGCCTCTGTCTTCTTGAAGTTTATTGCAAGATTGTTTTACTGGAGCCATTTGGAGACATCATTGAAGCAGTTTATTAACTGTGAGTTTGTTGGCTTTGCAGTTGTGATGGAGCCATACAGCATAATGTCATCCGAGTATATGTGGAAGTTAATATTATGGACCTGTATTAAAGAATGGAGTGGTTGAAGGTAAATGTTGAATAGCATAGCTGAGAGCACAGAGCCCTGTGGTATTCCTTGAGTTCGTTGAAATGGGGAGGAAGTGGCAGTATGGTTTGGATAAGTTGATACCAGTCTGTTAGGTAGGACTTGAACCAATGTAGAACTTTGTCCTGTATGCCAGTTTTTTGTAGTCTGTGTAGAAGAGTGTTATGCGAGATGGTGTCGAATGCTGCAGATATGTCCAGAAAGATCAGGGTGTATCAAGTGTGTTTGGTCTGTATTCCTTTGGTTAGGGTGCTTATTAATGAGATCATGAGGGTTTCAACCCCATGGGGGGTTGCAATCCATGTTGCTGTGGGTCAAGGATGTTGTTTCTGTCCAGGTGGTCCTGCAGTTGCTGTTGAACTATCTTCTTGATGATTTTTGCAGTGAATAGGAGGCTTGCCACTGGTCTGTATGAGGTAGGGGTTGTTTGGGTCAAGTTCAGGCTTCTTGATGGTTGGTTGGAAAACGGACATCTTGAGGCTGATGTGCATCAGACCTTGTTTGAGGGATTCATTCACAATTTTAGTGAGCAGTAGGCTTAGTTCTGTTTTATCTTTTTTATCCAGTTCATCAGGAAAGGATCAAGGATGGAGATGGTTGTGCTGAGACCTGATATGGTGGTTTCGATCAGTTCTTTGAAGATTGCCTCAAATGTAATCCATTCAGTGCTAGGGGCAGCATTGTCACCACTGCTTATAGTTGTTGGTTGCAGGTTGGGTATTTGTTGAAGCTGCTTAAATTGTGCTGTGAGAAGCTGTGGTAATATGTCCGGGAGCTAGTTCGAGTGGCTGGGTGTTTTGGTTTGCTCTTTGATGATATCAAAGAGCTCTCATGGTCTATTTATTGATGCATTTATGAGTTTTGGGTGATAGGCTGTTCTTGCATCATCTGTTTCAGTGTGGTAGTGGTTCAGAACATCCATGTATCTTGCCCTGTCTGCTGTGCTCTTATACTTTCTCCATTTCCACTTGATTCTCCTAAGTTGTGTTTTCAATTTCCACAGGGCGAGTGTGAACCAACGTGCTCCTGCTGATCTTACTTTGTTTCCTTTATGTGTTTTGGTTGACCATGCCACAGTGGTTATTGCATTGTTCCAGTTGTCAGTTAATGCTTCAAGGTCATATTGATCTGATTTATGTTCAGTAGGACTTGAACAGATGAAATTTAATGTGGACAAGTGCAAAGTTATGCACCTAGGAAAGAACAACCCACACTATAGTTACACGATGCAAGGCTCCACATTAGAAACCACCACCCAGGAAAAAGATTTAGGAGTCATCGTGGATAACATGTTAAAACCCTCCGCCCAGTGTGCAGCGGCGGCCAAGAAAGCAAATAGAATGCTAGGTATCATAAGGAAAGGGATGGAGAATAAAACAAAGGATATTATAATGCCTCTGTATCGCTCCATGGTACGACCGCACCTTGAATATTGTGTGCAATTCTGGTCACCGTATCTTAAAAAGGACATAGAGTTATTAGAAAAAAGTACAGAGAAGAGCCACCCAATTGGTGAAGGGGATGGAAGGCTACTCCTATGAAGAGAGGCTAAAAAGGTTAGGGCTCTTTAACCTAGAAAAGAGGCGGCTGAGGGGAGATATGATAGAGGTGTATAAATTAATGAATGGAGTGGAACGGATAAACGTGGATCAATTGTTTACGCTATCAGAATATAGAAGGACTAGGGGGCATGTAATGAAGCTACAGGGTAAACTATTTAAGACAAATAGGAGAAAATATTTCTTCACTCAACGTGTAATCAAACTCTGGAATCTGTTACCGGAGGATGTAGTAAGGGCTGTTAGTATAGCTGGGTTTAAAAAAGGTTTGGACAAGTTCCTGGAGGAAAGGTCCATAAACCACTATTAAAAAGGGACCCAGGATATCAATGCTTGGCCTAGTACAAGCACTGCAGAACCTGTGTCTTTTGGGGAAACTGCTAGGTACGTATGACCTAGATTGGCCACTGTTGGAAACAGGATACTGGGCTTGATGGACCTCGGTCTGACCCAGTATGGCATTTCTTATGTTCTTATGTTCTTATGTCTTCTTTGTTAAATGATTTGAATCTTGTCGATTGTTGTATATCTTCTCTGGTGGGTATGAGTTGATAGGGGCTGGTGAAGGTATTGAGGTAGTGGTCAGACCATGGTACAGATGTGATCGTCAGGTTCTTGTGTGCAGAGGCATTATGAGAATTAAGGAATATGAGATCAAGGGTGTTTCCTATTTCATGTGTTAGTGTGTTGATGATTTGTGTCAGTTCCAATGTGTCCATTGCTTCTAGGAATGCATTGGCATGCTTCTCTTGTACTGAAGGGAGATTGAAGTCACCAAGGATTATATGCTGTTTTGTAGAGCTGGTGTTGTCAGATAATTGTTTGAGTATATCTGATACGTCTGAGTTTGCTGTAGGTGCCCTGTATATAAGGCAGATCGAAAGGTGCTTGTTGGTGATTGTGAGTACATCTGCTTTTTTGGTGGTTTCTGTTGCATAGATTCAAAGGTGTAGGTTGGATTTTGCTATTATTGCTACACCTCCTTCCCTGGAGAGAGCTCGGGAGCAGTTGTAAAGGCAATATCCATTGGGTGCCAGTTGGTTCATAAGCACGGTGTCTGTATCTGCTAGCCATGTCAATCTGTTGAGATGCAATGAGGTCTTGGAATAGGGGGAGTTTATTCCTCACTGAGCACACATTTATGAGGGAGATATGGAGTGCTTGTGTGTGTGCTAGAGTTGAAGAGTGTTCTGGTATGAGTGGAATATGTATGAGTCTCCGTAGAGGGTGATATTGATATTAGTCTGATCATACAGATGCAATCCCTTAGGCCAAGACATCATTGCCATGCTGCAGTCAGTATGGTATGTGTTCGAAAAAGAGGCTCTATAGATACTCCCATGTGAAGAAAGGACCATTGGAGTCTACGCGTTATCCACATATACATTCACCTCCAATGAAAAAACAAGTAGGAGCTCAGTAGACTCCCACAATTTCAATGATGAAACCAAGCCATCATGACATCATATGGGTTCTGAAACCACAAGATGTGTATGCTATGTCATCTTTGGGAAATGGCAGGTTCTATGTACATGATGGGGCTGCTCCAGTGTAGCTCAGGCTCCCTCTCCAATGTGGTGTCATTGCACACAATGCCTCTACTGAAAGTATGTCATGTGGTGAATACGAGAAACCTACAGAAACTCATGAGCAGACACCCAGCAGGTGAAGTCTCAGGGCACGGCACACAGGTAGGCATATATGTGTGAATTACTATGCCCCTCCCAGTAGATGGCATTGAGTGGGACAATGGAGCAGCAGCATGTCAAGGGCGTTTCAACATGCATGCTATGATAGAAGAGCAATATGTTTGATGACCAGGGATGTGGCAGATGATCAATGTGATTATGTAACATGAACTCTGAATTTCCACTTACAGTGCTTAGGTTCAGGAGTACTAGGTGAGTGCTCACATGACATGTGCTGCAGATGTAAGTCCGAGTGTGTGCTGTGAAGGGATATATGCAGTCCCTGGGGAGGAGATTTTCTGCCCAAAACATGTCTGGTGTGTGAACAGTGTCTATTCTATATTTGTGGGTTGGGCTGCCAAATCATACACGCACATTGGCCATTATGTTGGCGAAACATGTGAAGACAGAAAACATGGCTGATGTACATATTGAGAATATAGGACACCATGTCAAGGTTATGATGTTGAGCTGCACAGCTATAAAGGCAAAACAGTTCCCAGGTCATCACACCCTTCATGCATGCATTTCCTGGAGCACATGCGCTAGGATAGTCACCTAACGCTATGATATGCATGACAATATGCAAGATCCTCTACTTGGGAAGAACATATAAATGCCATCAGTGTCATGCTGGAACTGGAGCCAATGTACATGTTACACCACAACACCATGAAGGCCATGTATAAGTACTGTGTAACAGTGCAATGGTGGCAGATTGAAATAGATGTGTTCTGCATACTATATGCTTGCAATCTTGCTCCCAGACTGACAGTACCTAACAATGCAGTCCTTGGTCCCATGGTGCCCACCGTGCATATGTGATGTTACTCACATGTGCTCCTATGTGTTTATCTGCTATGTATGCTGCCTAAGTGTGGGATGTAGTGTAGTGCAACAATTGTTTTTGGGTTCTGCATTCTAGCAGATGTCTGTCATGTACCCTGGGACTGGGCCACATTGATGAGAATTTATTTTATTTATTTATTTATTTAACTGGTTTTAATACATCATTTTTCTATGAGGCAAAACAGTTTACAAGGAAAAAATTTAAAAGGTATATAGGCAACTTTAAACTAATAAATAGCTATAAATAGCATTTGACATGGGGAGGGGAGGTGATAATGGGGAGTGATGAAGTAGAAACCTATATTACAGAATGCTATTAAATAGTGAGGAAATGGAGAGTAGGAAGGGTGGGATAAGGGAGGTGAGGTGTTGAGGTGTGAGGGTGAAGGAATGCTTACAATATGTCTAGTATGTGAAAAAAGGAGGGCTGGGTATCTATAAATGGTTATCGGGGGGGAGGAATGATATGTGGGAGTGGAGGATGCTCTTGCTGGGAGTAAGTTGTAGTGGATGCACCATAGTATTCTTCAAAGAGGAGCATTTTGAGGTGCTTTTTGAAACAGGTGTGGGATTGAATGTAGCGCATTGTGAGGGGTAGTTGGTTCCATGTGGTGGGAGCATAGAATTCAAAGGCTCTGCTGCATGTTCATTGAGATTTCTTGTGGATCTGTGTTGGAGGGAAGAGAAGATTTAATGCATTCTGTCAATGGAGTCTGTTACTGTCAGGATGTCTGATTAAAGATTGGATTTGCTCAGCAGAGATGTTGAAGAAAACTCTGTGGGTGATGACGAGTATCTTGATCTTGATTCGGGATGCAATGGGGAGACAATGAAGAAATTTTAGAGTAGGGGTGATGTGAGAGTGTATGGGGACTCCAGCTACAATGCATGCAGTGGTGTTTTGGGCAAGCTGTAGAGGGGCAAAGGTGGCCTTGGGAAGTCCATGAAGGATGGAGTTACAGTAGTCAAGTAGTGATGTGATGGAGGCTTGGCAGACTGTACGGAAGCTGTCAGTTGATAGAAGGGGGCGTAGGTTGCGATGAATTCAGAGTTTGAATTAGATGTTTTTGGTGACATTCATAATGTGAGGTTGGAAGTTTAGATGTTGGTCCAGGATAATGCTGAGGTATTTGATTTGAGATTTGACTTGTATATCTGTATCTCTGAGTTTAATGCTTGGAGGAGGTATGAAGTTAATGTCTCTGGAAACATGAAGGATCTCTGTTTTGTTGAAATAGATTACAAGGTTGTGATGCTGCAGCCATAGGACAATTTCTTTGAAGCAGTCAGTAAGAATGGAGTAGTCGGGGGAGGAGGTGTGAAATGGAGTGAAGATAAGCATGTCATCGTCATAGAGTATCTGACTTTGAATCTCTGAATGATGTAGAATAGGGGGTCTGATGTAAATGTTGAATTGGAGGGAGGAGAGGGCGTAACCCTGTGGGACTCCTTAGGGAAGGATGTAAGGTACTGATGATTGGTTGTCGAGCCTAACCATTTGGGTTCACTGGGAAAGATAGGAGTGGATCCATCTGAGCGGGGCACCCTGAACACCAATAGTGTTGAGTTGGTTGAGTAGAATCTGGTGGGATACAGTGTTGAATGCTGCAGAGATGTTGAGAAATAGTAGTATAAAACCAGAGAGGGGATTTTCAGTTCCAGTGATGAGTGTGTTCAGGAGGGAGGTAAGTAATGTTTCAGCACTGTGGTAGGGACGAAAACCATGTTGACTGTGATGGAGTGGAGCAAGTCTGTTGACATGCTCCTGAAGCTGAATTTAACTGCTTTTTCTATAATTTTGGAGAGGTAGGGCATGCTGGCTATGGGTCTGTATGATGCAGGAGAGTTAGGGCTGAGGCTGAATTTCTTCAGTAAGGGCCTCACAGAGGCTTGTTTATGCACAGGTGGGAGATAGGCTTGGGAAAGTGATGCATGAAGGATGGTGGAGATGAATGGTAGCATCATCAGCTTGATCCAGGTCAAGAGGAGAGGTGGTGGCATTAATGTGGGTGATGATGTTTAGAAGCTCTTCAGGGGGGAAATCTGTGAATGCTGTCCATGGTGTGATGGAAGAAGCTGAGGTAGTGGAGGGAGGTATGATGAGCATGGAAAAACCAGGATGTTTGTGTTTAGATATTAGAAGGACTGCTATTACTTGAGGGTGGATGATGTGGTTGTAATGAGGCTGGGATGGGTCGTCTTTGAGGGTTCTGATGAGGTTGAAAAGTTCCCTTGGTTTATTTATGGAACATAGGAGGATATTGTTATGGTATTTGCACTTGGTATTGAGGGTGTTGTTGGCATAGGCTGTATGTTGGTCTAGATAGATGGCTTGAGGCTGCAGATCATTAGATTTTCTCCATTTCCATTTGAGCAGGTTGCTAGGGAGGAGGAGTAAATCAAGGGCATCACCCTTCAGATGTGTTGAGGTATTGATTAGTTGTGTGAATTGCAGATTATCCATGGCTTGAAGGAAAGCGTTGCTTTGGTTGACATTAGCCAAGGGGATATTGAAGTCACCAAGAAGGATGAAGTGTTGTTGATGGGAGGTGTGAGTGTAGAGGGCTTCAAGAAGTGAGACAAGCTGGTTTGCATTGTGATGGAGTGCCCTATAGACATGGCAGATGGTGAAATGCTTGTTGCTTATGATGAGGACATCCGGACCATGGGAGGATGTTGTGCTCATAGGATAGATGGCCAAAGCATGCATATGTGACAGTTGGTATGAGGTCTCTGCAGATAGTTCTGAGAATGGCAGCACATCTACTAATATGTTGGAACTATGTGCAATCTGTCCTTTCCCAAAGATGACCTCACTTCCCACCCTTCACTTGCAGTCAGTTATCTCACATGTGCATAACTGTCATGTTGGTATCTCTTGTCTCCTCCAACAACACCTTTGCAGTATACAATGGAATAGATATACTTCTGCTCGGATCATGTCTCCCACCACCTGCTCTGACCAGATTTCCCCATTTCTAAATGATCTCCACTGCCTGCCAATCAAATGTGATATACAATGGAAGATCCTCACTCTGGTTTAAAATACAGGGGAGAGCCTATTTCAATTGAAAACAAGTTCTGCTATGAGGGGACATGGAATGAGAGTGAAAGGGAATAGATTCAGGAGTGATAAGCGGAAATATTTCTTTACAGAAAGAGTGGTGGATCCATGGTATAGTCTCCCAGTGGAGGTGGTGGGGATGAGGACAGTATCTGAATTCAAAAAAGCATGGGAAACACACATAGGATCTCTAAAGGAAAAAAAGGGACTAATGTAGCAGACTATTTTCTCGTCTTGAAGGACTAGAAAAAGTGACTGCTACTTCTGGAGAGAGATCTGCAATTGTGAGTATATACTTCTGGGAATTTTCTGAAAAGACTTCTTTGTAGTAAAGCTAATTAATCTGTGAAGCCAGTGTTTTTTGTTAAATCAGTCAGGGCCTAGTAGCAGCAGTTTAAGTTTAAATTTAAAACACAGAAGAGAGCTTTCTGGTTAACTTTGGAATCCAGCAGAGAGCTTGTAGTTTAAATTTAATAGTCACTTTAAAACACAGAAGAGAGCTTTCTGGTTAAATTTAGAACCCAGCAGAGAGCTTGTAGTTTAAATTTCATAATAAGTCAGAACCTAGCAGCAGCAAAGAGTTGTAATTTAAATCAAATCAGAATATAACTTAGCATAAAAGGCAAAACTGGGTCAGTACTCTTTGAGCACAAATAAAGTCTTCTAAAGACCCTTACAAAGGTGTGGAAGAATTGAAGGAAATATCGATACATCGGGAAGATGTCCTACAACTATTAGATAAACTGAAGAGTAGCAAATCACCTGGGCCGGATGGTATACATCCAAGGGTGTTGAAAGAACTGAAATTTGAGATTGCAGACCTGCTATCAGTAATCTGTGAACTATCATTAAAATCATCTCTAATACCTGAGGATTGGAGGATCGCCAATGTAACACCAATTTTTAAAAAGGGTTCGAGGGGTGATCCGGGAAACTACAGACCGGTGAGCCTGACATCAGTACCGGGAAAAATGGTAGAAACCATCATAAAGAATAAAATTACTCAGCATATAGATAGTCATGACCTAATGGGAGACAGCCAACATGGCTTTAGACAAGGAAGATCTTGTCTTACTAATCTGTTATGTTTTTTTGAAGGAGTGAATAAACAGGTGGACAAAGGTGAGTCGGTTGATATTGTGTATCTGGACTTTCAGAAAGCCTTTGACAAGGTCCCTCATGAGAGACTTTTGGCAAAACTAAAGAGTCATGGGATAGGAGGCAGTGTACTACTGTGGATCAGGAACTGGTTAAAAGATAGAAAGCAGAGAGTAGGGCTAAATGGCCAATTTTCCCAATGGAGAAAGGTGAATAGTGGTGTACCCCAGGGATCTATGCTGGGTCCGCTGCTTTTTGACATATTCATAAATGACCTGGAAAGTGGAATAACGAGTGAGGTTATCAAATTTGCTGATGACACAAAACTATTTAAAGTTGTTAAAACCCAGGAGGATTGTGGAAAATTGCAAGAGGATCTTGATAAATTGGAAGACTGGGCATCAAAATGGCAGATGAAATTTAATGAGGAGAAGTGCAAGGTTATGCACCTAGGGAAGAACAACCCAAACTATGGTTACACGATGCAAGGTTCCACATTAGGAACCACCACCCAAGAAAAAGATTTAGGCGTCCTTGTGGATACCATGTTAAAACCCTCGGCCCAGTGTGCAGCGGCGGCCAAGAGAGCAAATAGAATGCTAGGTATGATAAGGAAAGGAATGGAAAATAAAACAAAAGATATTATAATGCCTCTATATCGTTCCATGGTGAGACCGCACCTTGAATATTGTGTGCAATTCTGGTCGCCATATCTTAAAAAGGATATAGCAATTTTAGAAAAGGTTCAGAGAAGAGCCACCAAAATGGTAAAGGGGATGGAAGGCTACTCCTATGAAGAAAGGCTAAAAAGGTTGGGGCTCTTTAACCTGGAAAAGAGACGGCTGAGGGGAGATATGATAGAAGTCTATAAATTAATGAACGGAGTGGAACGGGTAAACGTAGACCGATTATTTACCTTATCAGAATATAGAAAGACTAGGGGACATGCAATGAAGCTACAGGGTAAACTATTTAAGACTAATAAAAGAAAATATTTTTTCACTCAACGTGTAATCAAACTCTGGAATTTGTTACCGGAGGATGTAGTAAAGGCTGTTAGTGTAGCTGGGTTTAAAAAAGGTTTGGACAAGTTCCTGGAGGAAAGGTCCATAAACCATTATTAAGAAGGGACCCAGGATATCAATGCTTGAACCAATACAAGCATTGTGGAACCTGTGTCCCTTGGGGAAACTGCTAGGTACGTATGACCTAGATTGGCCACTGTTGGAAACAGAATACTGGGCTTGATGGACCTTGGTCTGACCCAGTATGGCATATCTTATGTTCTTATGTTCTTAAAGAGGCCTTCTACCTAGGGGGCAAGAGACCTGTGAAACATTTTCAATAAGTTTAACACCAGGTGGCAGATCAAAAGGCCATTTTGAAAGACTCCTTCTATCCAAGTAAGGACTGTTAATCACCCAGGAAGTTGGTCACAGCTTACCTGGGCAGCACAGGACAGGGTACTGTGTTGCAGCCCTCTTTTAATAAGTGTTATTTCCCTCCTTCCCTCCCCAACACCCACCAACCCCTGGGATAATCGTAGCTTTATAGGTACTTAACACATCTTAAAGGAAAGGAGGTTCTCTCAGGTGAAGCTCGTTATGCAAATCAGTCATACACTAAGGGCCTGAGATTAATTAAGCTTCAGGTGAACAAGGTATATTAAACGTATTAGGTACAGTTTTATTAGTATACATATCCATAGCAACCCTTAGTAAGTAAAGAACTTAGATCTACACACAAGCTTAAAACTAAGATGCAGACAACAGTCCAGCAGTGAGATGGGGTCTTTCCAGTCTTTTGCATTGAGTGTCACATGTATAATTTTCTCCCAGTTGGTGAGAGGTCTTACGTGTGCACTAGGTGCAAAGAGCTCTTTGCTCTCAGGGAACAAGTCCATTTTCTAGAGGCTAGAGCAGCAGACTTGGAAAACATAAGAAAGACAGAGAGGTACATAGACAAGACCTACAGGGATATAGTCCTAATGTCCCACCTCCAGTCTGGCAGCATCCCTGTTGCCATGGAGGAGAGAGGTCACGTGACAGGAGAGCATTACCCTGGTGTGGCAGGAAGTGATCCTGTAACTAGGACCTGTCCTCCAGATGATGTAAAACCCTCTTGCACCGAGGAAGTTTCTCCAGGGCCAGGTGCCCATGAGGGAAGGTTAGGACAGCCATAATAGTTGGTGATTCGATCATTAGGCATGTAGATAGCTGGGTGGCTGGTGGGTGTGAGGATCGCTTGGTAATATGCCTGCCTGGTGTGAAGGTAGTGGAACTCACGCGCCACCTAGATAAGGCTTTAGATAGTGCTGGGGAAGAGTCTGCTGTCTTGGTACATGTCGGTACCAATGACATAGGAAAATGTGGTAGGGAGGTTCTGCAGGCTAAATTTAGACTTTTAGGTAGGAAGTTAAAATCCAGAACTTCCAGGGTGGCATTCTCCAAAATGCTTCCTGTTTCATGCTCAGGACCCAAAAGGCAGGCAGAGCTCCGGAGTCTGTGGCACTGCAGACCCTCTGCAGGCAGAAGAAAATGTTTTAAACTCAGAAAAAAGAGGCAGACACCGGCTGCAGCATCACGAGGAGCCATATAGGGGGAGCAAGAGGGACCTCTAGAGGACTGAGGAACCACGCCCTAGAGCCAATGATGCAATACCGGCCTGCACCCAATCCAGAAAGGGAAGGATTCCTTTTAAAAGTCCAGATGACTGGAGAAAGTCAGACTGGCAGGGAGTTGTGCAAGGAGTTCCAGTTCCAGATTCGCATGGAGATCCAGATCCAGGAAGGAAGCTAACTTTGGAAGGAGAAAGGAGAGCTTTCCTGGAAGGAGAGGAGGACCCAGGAATAGGAGTCCTAACAGATGGAACCGGCCTAGCAGACTCAGCAGAGCCAGGTGAAGAAACTTGCTTTAGATATCTCAAAAGGGGAGAGGACACACTTTCCAGGAGGGAAAGATACCGTGTGGAAGCTAACCCTGGAAGGAGAAGGAATGTACCAGAGAGTCCAAGGCCTGAGTTTGGCAAGGGCCAGCAACTGTTGAAAGGCGCAACAAGGAGTAACCAGGAAAGAGGTGAAAGAGGAATTTTGAAAGGCAACTTTCAAGGCCCTGGGAGAAAGAAGCTGTGGTGTACGTGCGGCTTAACCCCAGCAGAAGGCCGACCTGAGAACCGGAGGCCTACCTGGGTGCCAGAGAAGCCAAGCCCCAGCAGGAACAGGCCTCGGCCCTCACCTCACTGTGATAACCTTAGAAGAAAAGGTAATTACTGTGGCAGCAGATAAGCATGCAATAAATAAAACCAGGAGTCGTTTCAAGGATCCAAGCCAGTTTAATGTGCACATGGCTCAAGCAATAAGCAATTTCAAAATGGCTGAGCAATGGCTTCTAGTAAAACAACAACTTTTATAGCTTTCTTGTCCATTCTAAGCATAGGCAAACTTTTCATTGGTCCCAGTACCCCTCTCACCCATCTATTGGTCCCGGTACTGATATGGCTACCCAATCGGGACTCTGGTCTGGGCTCAGCACCTGGTTGCCCCCCTTCTAGTCCCAATTACAATGGTCAGTGTCTCTAACTTGTTACATCTCTCCTCCAAGGTCGCTTAGCTTGTTAAAACATATGGGAAGCAGGGCACTGTAACCTTGCTTTTTGCAGAGTTAATTAATTCCATAGAAGCATAGCACACCTTATCAGTACCAATTAAACTTGTTTTTCTATATTTTCTAAGTTTCGTTTCTGCTTAGCTATGTTCAGTTAAACTGAGTTAAGTTTCAATTCTATGGTGTCATCATTCAGGGGGGGTTTTCATTCCTCTGGGCCTAACTACAGGCTTCAGTTACAGGTCAAGCTGCTCAGGCCTGTCTGCTTAGTTCAATTAGCATGGATCATAGGACGTCGCCTACCACATTCCCCCCTTTGATTATTCTCACCCGCATGTTAATAAGGTGTGAGAATCAAATCACATAATACTAGGTAAAGGTATCACTCTGTGGTATAGGGTAGTAAGTTCACATAGCTAGCATCTTTGTAGCTGTCTTACGCTCTACAGTGTTATTAATAACTGAAGTTATCATTCGCAAGCAAAGTAGCAAGAAACAAGGGAGCAACAAGCAGATAGTCAAAGTCCATAGTTTGGCAAGAGTGGGAAAAAGAACTAAAGGATTAGAAGGTTCAGTTGCATCTTTTGTTGTGCTGTCGTAAAGCTTCTGATTTAGACAGACCAGCTGTCCATCCTTCGTAGTAGATTGTGGTCCAGTCCAAACAAAACACAAACTGTCAACAATGGGGTGGGCCAATACCCACTCACTAGTAGTATTATGTAAATCAGTCTGATTGTATAAGATAGAATAGTTCAGTTCTTGCGTCTCCCAGGGCCACTGATCTCCCATCTTAGTTCCTCCACAAAAGAAACAGTCAGAAGTGTGGAGACTAGATGCTATTGCTCCAGCAAGTTCAAGAAACAAGTTCTGGTGGTGGTATGAGGAATTGCAACGGTGGCTTGCATAGCCTTGTAGAAAGTCAAGATCTAGAACAACTTTTGGATTGGAGAGTATACCAATGCAAGTATAGGAAGAATGATAAAACAAGGTCTGAGTGACCTTCGTTCCAGTTCATGTTGTACTTATACAGGCTGCCCAGGGAGATAAGGCAAAAGTCATTTCAAAGCACTCCAAAACTGTTGCCAGAATAAAGCAATAATAATAATTCATAATGGGCATAGTCTCTGGAAAATTGGTGGAACTGTCAACTTCCACAACAGATAACAGATGTAGGGTTGATTGTAGATCCTCAAGCTTCTGCCGTACGTAGACCTACCAACTTTTTGGCAGGAGTAGGGCTGTAGATTCCAAAGTATCACTGTCCTCTGGGATGTCTCAATTTCTTAAAATACCATAGCATAGTCTCTTAGGCTATTATTGCTTCCTTAGAGCAGTTCACTCTTTAGGAGATCAAAACAGTCTTTTCAGAGTATTTAAACACAGTCTCTTAGAAGATTCAATTTCTTAACACAACCCAGTCTCTTTCTGATGATTGCAGGTTTTTTTCCAGATGCGAGGCTTACCTTCAGATAAACAAACAGTCTTGAAATAGTGCAGTTTCTGAGGGACCAATAAGTCTTAGGTCCGTGGTTGTTGTCGTAGGGTGCGGTGCAATGGAGTCTCAGGATGCTGTACAGTAGTCCAGTGATCAGGTTCAAGAGCAGCTGCTGGCTTCACTTGATTATGATGGATCCAAGGTTCAAATTCTGCGACTTTTACTGCAGTTGGAGTTGTTGACAGGATGACGACATAGGGTCCCCTCCAATGCAGGGCTAACAGTATCTTTCTCCACTCTTTGATCCACACCGAGACTCCAGGCTTGAAAGGATGCAGGGGTGCAGGCAAATTGATGAGTAATCGATTTTGTACTCAGGTATGAAGACTCCTGCAAAACAGAACTTAAAACCAATAGTTCATGTCTAATAATTTCAGATCCTATCTGTCTCATATCTCCTTTTATTTCCTATACAATAGGCAGGGGTTGCCCATACAAAATTTCAAAAAAGGGAAACTCCTAAAGACTTAGCAGGGGCTAAGTATATCCTAAGAAGGGCTATGGGAAGAACCTGGCCACTTCAGGTAAACCTCTTGGCAAAGTTTGGACAACTGAGATTTCAGGGTTCTATTCATACATTCTACCTTTCCTAAATTCTGAGATCTATAGGCAGTATGTATCTGTTAATATCAATATCTTGGGGCTATACTTAATGGACTTGCTTCCTAAGGTTATCCACCCTCATTCTTTGTACAGGGCCCCATATACATGCAAGGTTGTAAGGGCATACTTGGAATCTGGGTACACATTTAGACAGGGCTCTTTTCCTATTGTTGGTGCTCTAGTGAGGGCTATCAGTTCAGCTTTCTGTGGTAAAGTTTCTGGGGCCAGGGCTGAGGACTCAACTACAAAATCAGGGGTCACCACTGCATATCTAGCACAACAATGTCCATTGATGATGAAACTGCCTTCAGCCACAAAGAAAGTCTGTTCAGGGTTCTCCATAGGGTCATCAGTCAAATCCAGGTGGCTTGAGAATACAGTGTCCATAACTTCTAAACAGTCATGATCAGGGGATCAAGACCAACTGATAACAACATAGCAGGATTGAAAGCTTGACTGACCCTTCAGTTGTATCTGGGGTTTTCACACAACATACTCTAATACTTCAACATTCATAGATTTGTTAGCTAGTAATTTCCTTTGTATTTCATATTGGTTAGAACAGAGTGTGGTACAGTAACTTGAAGATTCTGTCTCAAAGGGATTTTTCTTTTAGTTTTTTTGCTTACTAGGAAGGCTGTAGCTGTAACAGCTTCTCAAATAAGGTCCAAGAGATTGAGTCAACACTCCCAGAACATTTCCTTGTGACTCATGAACATAGAGACTGCAAGGTTTTCTGGACATCGGGTAGACCCAGAACTGGTGATAACATCAGAGCGGTTTTCAAAGATCAAAAGACTGCATTCCTATTCAAGTCCCCATTCCAATGGAGACTTTTTCATTCCTTTGGTAGCTTGATACAATGTGTGATACAATGGTTTTGCTAGCAACGCAAAATTGGGGATCCATATACAACAGTACCCTGTGGCACCCAAGAAGGCTCTCACTTGCCTCCTGGTGGTTGGAGTAGGAATACTGCATACAGCTACTTTGCGTTCTGGTAAGGGTTCCAGGCGTCGAATTCCGCTGGACAACTGGAATCCTAGGTATTTAACTTGCTTGACATAATTATGCTTTGGCTCTTGAGACTTTGTATCCAGCCTCATTAAAAAGGTGCAAGAGTTCACTGGTGGCTTGTGGACATTCACTTTCTGAGTTGGTGGCTATAAGCAAGTTGTCCACATATTGCAGTAGAATTCTTTCTCCTGGAATTACTGGATAACTTGTCAAATCTTTTTGCTGAGTAAGGCGAGTTCTTGAATTCTTGAGGTAATCTTGTCTAGGTGAGTTGGCCCTACCTCCTTGTAGTGGGGTCTTGGGCTAAGCGTATACAGAAAAAGGCATCTTTTTAAGTCCAGAATGATGAAATGTATAGCTTCAGCAGAGATCAGTTCCAAGAGAATATAAGGATTTTGGTACCACTGGTTGTATAGTTCAGCTGCATCATTCATTCTTTCTTAGATCCTGCACTGGGCGGTAATCACCTGTCCCAGGCTTCTTGACTGGCTTGAGGGTGACAATGACAGGGGCTATGTTCTTCGCTAGGCCAGGTGGATTATCTTCTGCCCATCCTCCAGGTGGGGCTATGAGGTTGGTAAGTGTACAGCTTGTTGCTTTGGATGCAGGTGAATAGAACCGCCATTCTTCTTCTTGGGGGGACAGTTAACACCATCAGGCCAGCAGATTTTGAGTTTCATTTTTTTCCCCTTCAACAAAGGATATCTGTGCTTGAAGCTTTGCAAGCAGGTCTCGGCTCCAAAAATGGAATAGGGCATTCAGGCATATACAGGAACTGGTACATTATTATTATTATATTTTTTTCTAGTTCACACATGTGGTTCTGCAGAAAAGGCTTTGCGAGAAAAACACAGGGGCTACTGGCTTTAGTATTCTGCTCCTGTATCCCCCATAAAAGTCCATATATTGGTCCCTATTTTTCAGACTGACTCCTGGGGACCCAGGGAAACTGGAGAGTCCGGTCTGGCCTAGTCTTCATCCATGCTGTAGCCCTCTTCGGCTGCCACTCACGCTATAGCTGCTTCACTCTCGTGCTGAAACACTGTGCTTGGTTTATTGTTTTATGACTTTGCAATGAAGTACTCCCCTCCTGGGGAGGAGTCAAGATACGGGCATTCACTTCTCTAATGTCCTTCTTTTTCTATAATGGGCGCACTCACACCCAGTTTTCACATCCGCTACTCCTTCGATTAGGAAAACCTCCACATCATCCAACTAAAATATCTGTTCTCTTTTTCCATCTTACAATTTTTACATTCTCTGTCCTTCTTCAACATCCACACACTTTCAAATCAACTCTTCCAGTAACTATCATGCCCGCAAATCCATCCAGTTTCATTTCTGTTTTGTATCTCTCTGGGACTGACTGACAAAAACACAACTTCTCCTGGGCTACTGGTCTGCATTATACTGTTCATTAGTTCAATCAAATCCTAAGGCTTCTCAGTGTATAATGCAGTTTTTTTTTCAGTTCTAAACAAGTCTGGTCAGCTGACTTTCACTTCTGGTTCAGAGGGGGTGCACATCCCCCTCCTGCGGAGGTGGCTGGCAAACTAGGGAATCTACAGGGTGGATTCCCCCCCCCCTCTCCTGGGTTTCTCCTAGCAACGCTCTATCCAGGAGGTTTTTTTTTTTTTTTTTTTTAAATGATCTACTTCTCTGCTGTGGGCACATTAGTTCACGCCTACCGGGGGGTGACATCATCGGTGGAATGGGCTCCATCCCCCCTTAAGCACTCTAAACGGAGCTACTTACAGAGAGAGAGAGAGAGAGAGAGACAGGATATCTAGAGATTCTGGGGCAAAATATAGTGAACTAAGGAAATATAACTAGCAGAAGTCACTCCCTTTCACATAGCATTCCTGATTGGGACAGAGACATTTCATAGTCTTCAGTAAATCCCTTACTGAAATTCTTGATCATACTTGAAAAGACACTTATTATTTCTGTAAACATAGGGCAGGCAGGAAACACTTAGATTGAGCACATACATCCATTATGCTTATTGCAACTTATTCCAAACAGGAACAATTTAGATACAGTTAGAATAAAAATAACTATCTGCCAGCCGTAATCAGCATGTCTCTGCAAAAGTAACTAGTACAGAGTTTCAAATGACTTATACTTGTTCATAAAAAGGTTAGTGCAAACACTCCGCAAGATAAACTTTTTTTTTTTTAAACTTTGATTGAATGAATCCTTTATTTTAAACAAGCAAAAGAGACTGCTCGCTCAATCGGGAACGGCTGTCTCGTAAGCTGTGTGAGCCACACCTCTCCGCTCACTGGAAATGAAATAATCACAGTTTCACACACACACACACACAGAGACACAGACAGAGACATGCCGGCATTCGAATAAGAACTTAACCCTTTCCAGGCTAAGTCCCAAAACTATCGGGACCCACAATCCTGACTAAACATTCTTATTAAATGATATATAAATGATATATATTACATAACCATAGCAGAACAGGTACAATTATCCTGAAATAAGCACAAACTAACAGCATTGAGATTTAAACCTGCATGGGGTTAGAAAAACACTATACATTCTTTCCTTCAGACACGCCCCCTGTCAGCTTTCACACTGCAGTAGAAAAACGAACTGGGTCAGACCAGCTTTTTGATTTCTAAAAATGACTGTAGGTGTTTTGGGTCTTCATTCTGCTCTTATTAATACAATTTCTTAATCAGTGAACTGTCACAAATTACTCAACAGAATAATCTCACATTTATAACAGAAGGGAAACTCGCAGTTTCAACAGATAACAAAAATCAAATACACAGGACGGACAATACACCAAACGCTTCATCCGTTTCGCGACCTAGACGCAGTCACCCGACTAGGAACTGCGCTAGTCCAGAGTCCACTCTCGCTTGGTCCGTGCTGCCAGACCTCTCATTCACACTTCATTCACACAATCATGCTAGCAACGTATCTCAGAATGCATTCCTTTCTATCTATTCTGACTAGTCTTTTTCCCAATTACAAAAAGGATGGGGGTTTCACCCGGCGAATACCCATGTGGGGTTACTCGGCCCTTCCTTGAGAGGTGATCATGCTCTCTTACCAATTCCCAATATCTCGAGATTACAAGTTACAAATTCTTACCAAAGTTTCAAACTGCAGTTCTAACTCATCTGTCTAGACAGGTTTTCAAAACTATACTTACCAGATCTGGTTCCCAAGCTTCTGAGTTGGATCCTGGACTCCCCCGGGTCGGAGGTGTTGGCCAGCTGGATTCAGTGCCTGCCGAGGCCAGGCAGAACTCCCTCCGATTCAAGAGGATCGGTGGGCCCAGGGAAATTCCTCTGCGTCGGATTGGCATGGTTCCAACTGGACCAAACCTCAAGGCGAATTACGTGGATTTATTCACTTGAACACTATCCACCACTCGCACTTCCAGGCCAACGCACCAAGAATGTGGCAGCAGATAAGCATGCAATAAATAAAACCAGGAGTCGTTTCAAGGATCCAAGCCAGTTTAATGTGCACATGGCTCAAGCAATAAGCAATTTCAAAATGGCTGAGCAATGGCTTCTAGTAAAACAACAACTTTTATAGCTTTCTTGTCCATTCTAAGCATAGGCAAACTTTTCATTGGTCCCAGTACCCCTCTCACCCATCTATTGGTCCCGGTACTGATATGGCTACCCAATCGGGACTCTGGTCTGGGCTCAGCACCTGGTTGCCCCCCTTCTAGTCCCAATTACAATGGTCAGTGTCTCTAACTTGTTACATCTCTCCTCCAAGGTCGCTTAGCTTGTTAAAACATATGGGAAGCAGGGCACTGTAACCTTGCTTTTTGCAGAGTTAATTAATTCCATAGAAGCATAGCACACCTTATCAGTACCAATTAAACTTGTTTTTCTATATTTTCTAAGTTTCGTTTCTGCTTAGCTATGTTCAGTTAAACTGAGTTAAGTTTCAGTTCTATGGTGTCATCATTCAGGGGGGGGGGTTCATTCCTCTGGGCCTAACTACAGGCTTCAGTTACAGGTCAAGCTGCTCAGGCCTGTCTGCTTAGTTCAATTAGCATGGATCATAGGCCGTCGCCTACCACATTACTATTTTACTGACTATAATTTTACGAATGCTGTGACACAGAAGGAGCAAGGCACTGGAGAATGCTGTCCTTCTAGATGCATTCATGCTACAAAATACAAACCTGTACCCAACAGGAGACTTTCTAGAGAAGGAACAGTTTGCAGGAGAGACTGTCCACATGCTAAAAGTGTACAAAGCAAAGGCTTACCTTTAGATGCTGAACATTGGGGCATCATACAAGCATTATACAAAAAGCCTGAAGGCGAGCCCCTAGACATTCCAGACTGCGAGCCAATGCAGGTGGAATTCCCGGATGATCCCTCGGACCTCCCGATGGATTGTAGCTATTGCCTGGCCGAAAGAATTGAGCCCTGAGCAGAGGAATAGCTGTGGTCTGGGGTAAACGTTTGATTCTGTATTCCTTTTGGTATTGCTGTGAAGTTAACAGGTTTTCTTCAGTTCATGTTTTCCTTTTAACCTGGAGCAAGGACATGCTTTTGTGTTGATGTAATCTGTGCTATTTGAACCTATTTGCAACACGGGAAATAAAAGCCTTAATTTTTCCCTACCCTCGGACTGTGATATTCTTGGGAGCTTTTAGTTACACAGAAGGCTAACAGGACTATAAAAACCTGGGCCCTGTAATTGAGCTAAACTCCTCCACAAACAAACTTTGCATGTCCACCCCCTTTCTGCTGTGTCCCGCCATTGCCACCAGGGGGGCGGTGTGACAAGTCTCAATGCGTGGATGAGACAATGGTGCAGAGATGAGGGTTTTGGATTTGTTAGGAACTGGGGAATATTCTGGGGAAAGGAGGGGCTTTTCCGGAGGGATGGGCTTTACCTTAATTGGGATGGAACCAGGCTCCTGGCATTAATCTTTAAAAAGGAGATAGAGCAGCTTTTAAACTAGATAATAGGGAAAAGACGACAGTCGCCCAAGAGCGCATGGTTCGGAAGAACTTATCCTTGAAGGATACTACCAAAAGCAGAGAGGTTCCAAAAAAGTATAAAGTAGCCCAAATGCCCTCGAGTATGGAGCAGACAGAGCTTAAAGATCCCAAATTACCCATGTCTACCAATAGCCAGACTAATATGAATAAAATACAGTCTCTAAAATGCTTGTATGCAAATGCTAGAAGTCTAAAAAATAAGATGGGAGAGTTAGAATATATAGCAATAAATGAGATATTAGATATGACTGGAATATCAGAGACATGGTGGAAGGAGGACAACCAGTGGGACACTGTGATACCTGGGTACAAACTATATCGTAATGAGAGCTGATCAAATTGTTGGAGGGGTTGCACTTTATGTTAGAGAGGGCATTGAGTCAGAAAGGATTAAAATTTTGCAGGAAGCAAAATTTGCTGTAGAATCTCTATGGATTGAAATTCCATGTAAAAAGGGGAAGGCGATGACAGTGGGGGTGTACTATCGACCACCTGGCCAGAATGAACAAATGGATGATGAAATGCTCAAAGAAATCAGGGAAGCTAAGAAAAGTTACAACACTGTAATAATAATGGGTGATTTCAATTACCCCGGTATCGACTGGGTCAGTATCACAGCAGGACATGCTAGGGAGATAAAGTTTCTAGATGAAATAAATGACTGCTTCTTGGAGCAACTGGTTCATGAACCAACCAGAGGGGAAGCCATATTGGACCTAGTCCTTAGTGGAACACCAGATCTGGTGCAAGAGATAAGGGTGTTTTGGGGCCACTTGGCAATAGTGATCATAGCGTTTGATTTATTTAGTGGAGAAGGGATAGTAAGGAAATCCACAGTACTACCTTTTAACTTTCGAAAGGGAGACTATGATAAAATGAGGAAAATAGTTAAGAAAAAACTAAAAGGAGCAGCTGCAAAGGTTAAAGACTTACAACAAGCTTGGGTGTTGTTGAAAAATACTATCATGGAAGCCCAGACCAGCTGTATTCCATGCTTTAAGAAAAGTGGAAGTCCAAAAAACTGCCAGCGTGGTTTAAAGGTGAGGTCAGAGAGGCTGTTGTTGCCAAAAAATCATTTTTCAGAAAATGGAAAAAAGAGCCAAATGACGAAATCTGGAAACAGCACAAGCACTGTCAAGTCAAATGCAAGGCATTGATAAGGCAGGCAAACGGAGAATTTGAGAAGAAGCTTGCTGCGAAAGCAAAAACGTGAAATAAAGACTTTTTCAAGTATATTCATAGCAAAAAACTTGTGAGAGAGTCAGTTGGTCCATTAGATGATAGAGGGTTTAAAGGGGCACTAAGAGGTGACAAGGCGATAGCAGAGAGACTGAATGAATTCTATAGTTTGGTCTTTATTGAGGAAGATGTAGGGATGTTACCCATGACTGAAGTGGTGTTTAAAGGTGCGGAAGAATTGTAGGAAATATCGAAACATCGGAAAGATGTATTACAACTATTAGATAAACTGAAGAGTAGCAAATCACCTGGGCCAGATGGTATACATCCAAGGGTGTTGAAAGAACTGAAATATGAGATTGCAGACCTGCTTTTAGTAATCTGTGATCTATCATTAAAATCATCTGTAACACCTGAAGATTGGAGGATCGACAATGTAACACCAGTATTTAAAAAGGGTTCCAGGGGTGATCCAGGAAACTACAGACCGTTGAGCCTGACGTCAGTACCGGGAAAAATGGTAGAAACCATCATAAAGAACAAAATTACTCCGCATGTAGATAGTCATGGCCTAATGGGAGACAGCCAACATGGCTTTAGACAAGGAAGATCTTGTGTTACTGATCTGTTATGTTTTTTGAAGGTGTGAATAATGTGGACAAGTGCAAAGTTATGCACCTAGGGAAGAACAACCCAAACTATGGTTACAGGATGCAATGTTCCATATTAGGAACCACGACCCAGGAAAAAAGATTTAGGTGTCATTGTGGATAATATGTTAAAACCCTCGGCCCAGTGTGCAGTGGCGGCCAAGAGAGCAAATAGAATGCTAGTTATCATAAGGAAAGGAATGGAAAATAAAACAAAAGATATTATAATGCCTCTATATCGTTCTATGGTGAGACCGCACCTTGAATATTGTGTGCAATTCTGGTCGCTGTATCTTAAAAAGGATATAGTATTATTAGCAAAGGTCCAGAGAAGAGCCACCAAAATGGTAAAGGGGATAGAAGGATGCTCCTATGAAGAAAGGCTAAAAAGGTTATGGCTCTTTAACCTGGAAAAGAGACAGCTGAGGGGAGATATGATAGAAGTCTATAAATTAATGAACGGAGTGGAACGGGTAAACATAGATCGATTGTTTACGTTATCAGAATATAGAAAGACTAGGGGACATGCAATGAAGCTACAGAGTAAACTATTAAAGACTAATAAAAGAAAATATTTTTTCACTGAATGTGTAATCAAACTCTGGAATTTGTTGCCGGAGGATGTAATTAAAGCTGTTAGTGTAGCTGGGTTTAAAAAAGGTTTGGACAAGTTCCTGGTCCATAAATCATTATTAATAAGGGACCCAGAATATCAATGCTTGACTCAGTACAAGAACTTTGGAATCTGAAATTTTGGGGAAACTGCTAGGTACGTATGACCTAGATTGGCCACTGTTGGAAACAGGATACTGGGCTTGATGGACCTTGGTCTGACCCAGTATGGCATTGTTATGTTCCTAAGGCACCTGATGTACCGACTCAGGTAGTTTGTTCCAGGCATAAGGTGCAGCAAGGTGAAAGGAGTGGTCTGGAGAAGAGAAGGGCACAGCTAGATGCAATTTGCCAGAGGAGCGGAGTTCCCGAGTGTGTGTGGGGTGGGGGGAGAGAAAGATAAGAGAGGAAAGGTAGTGAGGAGCTTCAGAGTGAATGCACTTATAGGTCAGCAGGAGAAGTTTGAACTGGGTGTGGAAACGGATAGAGAGCCGATGAAGTGACTTGAGAAAAGGGGTATATAAAACCTGTTAAATAGGACTTCTGGTGACGTCGCGGAGCGAATGACTGCATTCTAGCTGAGCTCCGTTGGTGTCCTGTTCAATAAAGGGGGAAAAGTGCTGATCCCGGTGCCAGTGAAAGCAGGGAGCGGTTCGGAGCAATGGCCCAAGCGGCACGCAAGAAGCTAGCGGGCTTTCGATCTCCCTATGTGCAGCGGAGGGAGAAAGAGGAGCAGGCGGCTGCTGAAGCGGAGAGGCCTAGCAGCATGGCGAGCTCGGAGGAGGATGAGGTGAGCGAGGAGCTCCGGGAGGCCGAAATGCTGATCTGGGCATAGCTGCGGGCCTTTAAAAAGGATCTGCATACCGAATTGGTGGCGATGCGGAAAGAAATTAAGGAGTCGCTGGCGAGCATTCAACAAGATCTGAACGGCCTGGGCGACCGCGTGGAAGTGCTGGAGGACCACATGGAGGAATGTACCGGCGAGTTGCAGGCGATGGCAGAGGCGCAGAGCAAGTTGGAGAGACAGCACGAGGAGATGACAGAGAAGTTGGAGGAGATTGAGGATCGGGCCCGCCGGAACAACTTGCGAGTGAAGGGGATTGGAGAGACGGAGGCGTTTAAAGACTGCACGCAGGTGATCAGAAGGCTGTGTGCCCATATACTGGCCCTGGAGGGTGGCGCAGAGACTGGAGAGCGGGAGATAGGGGTGGAGCGGGCGCATCGCAGCTTTGGCCCGCGGAGAGACAAGCAACCCCGAGATATTATTGCATTCATGAGCAGCTTCCCCTTGAAGGAGAAAATACTGCAGATAGCCCGGAAATATGGGCGGATTTCTTGGGAAGGAGCTGAAGTGGACATTTTCAATGATCTCTCAAAGGGGACTCTAGACAGAAGACGGGGGCTACGAGAGGTCACTGCCTATCTCTGGGGGAGAAATTTGCGATACCGGTGGCTGTTCCCCTTCGGCCTGTTGGTGACTGTTAACGGCGTGTCTCGGAAAGTGAAGGAGGCGGAGGAAGCTTGGACTGTGCTGGGATATTTGGGCTGTGAGCAGCTCCCAAAAGGAGCGGGAAAAGTGGGGGCACTGCCAGTTGGAAGAGCAGCGGATCCACGGTCGGCGGGTTCCCGATGGCAGAGAGTTGCTGAGAAAGGTCGACGGCTGCAGCGGAGAGGAGAGGAAGGTGGTGCGGGGAAGCGAGTGAGCCCTGTGGAGTGATGTTGCACTGCCGCTCCTGGTGCTGGACTGAGTGATTTGGAGCGGAAAGCCCTCTGGACTTTGGTGTGAAAGGACTGGGGGGAATGGGGGTGAGCAGAGGGTAGAGGAGAGCCTGGGGGGGAGAGGGTGGTGGGAATGGAGTCGGGAGGGGGGGGGGAGTGTTGAGGAGGGGTGAGAGTGGGGAGGTGCTGGGGGAGGCGAGAGGGGGGATGAAAAGAGGAGGTGCAGGACAGTCACAATCGGAAGGATGGCAAGGTGGGAGAGAGGTGGAAGGGGGGAGGGGGTAGGGGGTAGGGATAGGGACAGGACACAAGAAGGGGGTGGGGGGAGTGAGAAGGGGTACGGTGCCTGATGCTGCGGGTGGGAACGATTAATGTGCGGGGTTTGAACTCACCCACAAAGAGGAGATTATTGTACCGGGAGGCGGAGAAGAATGATTGGGAGGTGATACTCGTCCAGGAGACGCACTTGCATCGTAGGGATGTGGGATTGATGAGGCATGCCTGGTATGTGGAGCAATTTTGCTCATGTAGTCGGGAGGGGGGTAAGAAGGGGGGGTGTTGATAAAGGGGGGGGGGTAGTGGGATTCAGGTGGAAAGAAGTTTTGAGGATGGGGAGGGCTGGGTGGTGGGAGTGGTGGGGAGTTGGGGGGCGGAGGGGATAGTTGTAGTATCTGTATATGGGCCGAATGGAGAACAAGTGAGCTTTTGGCAGAAGTTGCGCAGGTTATTGGAGCAGCAGGGGTGGGGGTAGGAGGGTGGTGGGAGGGGATTTTAATGTAGTGTTGGAGCATATGATGGACAGGGCGTCGGGGAGGGCGGAGGGGCGGGGAGAAATAGGAAGGCACTGCAGAGGATGATGAAATGTTTGAATCTTGTGGATGCATGGAGAGTGCTGTATCCACAGAAGCGCAAATACACACACTATTCAATACCCTATAACAGCTGGAGTAGAATAGATATGCTGTTGGTGGACCAGGAATGGATGCTGGGGGTGAGGGAGGGGGGGGATTGTCCTGATTGCTTGGTCAGATCATAAGGCGGTTGAGGTGTGGTTTAAGGGGAGGGGCCGGGAGGGGTTGAGGTTTTGGTGATTGAATGAGGGTTTGCTGAAGTGTCCCAAGGTGGTGAGAGATATTAGGGAAGGGATCAAGGAATATCTGTCGGTGAATGATCATGGAGAGGTACGGGTGGCTATGGCATGGGAGGGGCTAAAGGCTGTACTTAGAGGGAAGTTTATACAATGGGGGGCACGCAAGAAACGGGAGCGGTATGAAAAGGAGAGGGAACTAGGGAAGAGGTTGCAGGACGTCGAGGAGGTTTATAGGAGATCGGGGAGGGAAGGGGATAGAGATGTGATGGAAAAGCTTCGGGGGGAGTTGCAGGGGTTGCAGGTGGAGAGGGTGGCGATGGAGTTGGCTTGGGTAAAACAGCGGTTCTATGAGTTTGGCAACAGGGCAGGGCGGATGTTGGCGCGGCGGTTGCGGAAACGCTTGGTGGCCTCTAAGATATATCAAATTAAGGGAAAGGGGGGGAGGTTTATTTCCGGGAAGGGGAGATACAGGAGAGATTTTGGCAGTTCTACCGGGATCTCTATGCCGAGGAAGGAAGGGTGGAAGGGGGGTGTATAGACCGGTACCTGGAGAAGATTGAGCTCCCTCAACTCCCAGAGGAAGCACGGGAGGAGTTGGAGGCCCAGATTGGTCCGGAGGAAGTGGAGCGAGCAATTCAGGGGATGCCCAGTGGGAAGGCCCCGGGGTTAGACGGGCTGACGAGTATGTTTTATCGGGTATTCAAGGATGAGGTAGGGGAGGTATTAGGTCAGGTGTTTAATGGGATGTTAGAGGAGGGGGGGGATCTGCCAGCGGGGATGCTGACCGCCGGGATCACGGTGTTGCCGAAGGGGGGACGCGATCCGTTGGAATGTGGTTCCTTTCGGCCTATTTCGCTATTAAATGTCGATGTCAAGGTCCTGGCCAAGATACTGGCGGGATGATTGGGGCCTTGGTTGCCCAAGGTGATTAAGGCTGATCAGACGGGGTTTATCACGGGCCGACAGGCAGTGGATAATATCAAGAGGGCAGTGGGGGTGCTATGGGAAGCGCGGCGGGGGGCTGAGGAGTTTTTGTTAATGTCAGTTGACGCCGAAAAGGCATTTGACAGGGTCAACTGGGCTTTTTTGATGGGCGTGATGAAGAGAATGGGGGTGGGGGAGAACTCGGAGAGATGGATTAGAGGGTTATACAACGGACCACAGGCAAGGGTGAAAGTCAATGGTTGTTACTCGCGGGATTTCAGTCTGGGACGGGGGACGCGGCAGGGGTGCCCTCTATCACCATTGCTCTTCGCAATGAGTGTGGAGCCTTTAGCGGAGGTAATCTGGACCAATGAGAGGATTAGGGGCTTGGAGAGAGGGGGGGTAAATCATAAAATCTCTCTTTATGCGGACGATATTTTGCTGTATCTTGGCCGGCCAGGGGGATCTTTACCGGAGGTAATGGCGGTGTTGCAGAACTTTGGGGAAGTCTCGGGGTTCAAAATGAATGTTGATAAGATGGAGGTGCTGCGGGTCAGAGTGACGCCAAGGGTGGAGGGGTTGCTGCGGGGTCTGTATCCATTGAGGTTAGCTAATAACACATTGAAATATTTGGGAGTGCAGTTAGGAGTTAAGTACGGGGATTTGTATCGTTATAATTACCTGGGAGTAGTGCGGGAGTTGGAGCGGGATTTGGAGGGATGGATGAAGCAAGATGTCTCGTGGCTGGGCCGAATGGCAGGGGTCAAAATGAATGTGTTACCGCGGTTGTTGTACTTATTTCAGGCTCTGCCTGTGCGAGTGCCGGAGGAGGTGCTGCTGAGAGTGCAAAGGAAGGTATTTCAGTACATTTGGAACAGAAGGCCGCAGCGGCTTGCGCGGGAAGTGTTGTATGCCCCGAGGATGGAGGGGGGGGGGTTAGGGGTGCCTAATATTACAGATTACTATCGAGCGGCGCAACTACGGTATGTAATGGAATGGAGGAGGCGGGGGGAACAGAAGCCCTGGGTGCAATTGGAGCATACGTTGGTGAAGGGGGGTAGTCTAGAAGCTTGGCTGTGGGCGGGGAGGAAGAACCGCAAGGCATTGGGAGAGGGGTCGCCGGCAATGCAGCAGGTAGTAAGGGTGTGGGACGATGTTTGGGGTCGTAGAGTTAGGGGGAAGGGGGACCCATTCTCAGTAATGATACCCTGGAGGGGATGGAAACCATTTACCCTGGGGTGGGAAGGAGGATGGTTCGATACATGGACGGGGAAGGGGTTAGAGTGTTTCTACCAACTACTGGATGAGGGGGAGATGCGGTCTTTCGAGGTGGTTCGTGAAGAGTATGGGCTTGAAGAGCAGGATAGATATGCCTATATCCAGGTGCGATCATTTTTGCAGGGGGATGGGGGGTTGGGGGGCGTATGGGGGAAGTGTCGGAGATAGAGGCCCTATGGTATGGGAAATTTGGGTCAAAGGGGATGGTGTCTAGGTTGTATAAGGCAGTACGGGAGGGGGGAGGGGGGCGGTTCCCTTATATGGTGGAATGGGAGCGGGACTTGGGGAGAACACTGACACAGGTGGACTGGAAACAGATTTGTGATAGGGTCAGGGGATTGCCCTGGGCAAGTAGCATCCGGGAAAATTGGTATAAGATTTTATTACGGTGGTATTATACGCTGGAGCGGTTACACAGGATATTCCCGGGGGTGATGGCGGACTGTTGGTGGGAGTGCGGGGAGGTGGGATCTTTTTGGCATATTTGGTGGGGATGTAGTAAGGTCCAAAGCTATTGGGGGCGGGTGGTGAATTGGATCCAACTGCATCTGGGGGTGGTGGTGAGGCAGGATCCCGGGGTTTGCCTACTTTCCTGGTGGGGAGCGGGGCACCAGGAGGGGGGGACCATGGTATGTGCGTGTATGAGTGCGGCGAGGTGTGAATTGGCAGCAGCGTGGAAGAGGGTGGAGGTGCCAACAATGGGGGAGTTCGAAGGAAGGCTACGGCATGTTGTATTAATGGAAAAGTTGACAGCGGCTAGGCGGGAGAGAGTGGCGAAATTCATGGATAAATGGGGAGGTCTCTGGCGTGTCCTGGGGGAGGGGAGGGAGGGGGAGGGGGGTACTGGGGAGGGAGAGAGGTCAGGGGGAGGGGGGAGAGCTTATAATGAAGGGAGGGGGTTGGCTGGATGGGGGGGTTTCTTGGGTGAGGTTGGCGGAGGATGTGTATCTTCTTTGGGGAAGGGGTACAAGGGAAGTTGTATCATCTGTTTACTGTTATTGTTATACGTTATGATGAAAATAAAAATATTGAAATATAAAACCTGTTAAATAAATAAAATAAATAAATCATAATGGACATACAGATATGGGAACATCATCAGAGCCAAGTTGATACATTTAGCTCTGCTGCACTGCAGGCCAAGGAGATATCCTGGAAATATATTTAAATTGGCCAAGCACTAAGCGGTGATTCCCTGTACATGTTTATGTTTATGTTTATGTTTATTACATTTGATATACCGCTCAGGCCAAGAAGCATCAGCAATGGCAATGAGAGGGTGCTAATGGGAGTTGTTCATAAGTGCTCACATAGTGCATGCATGCTGTACCCATTACTATAAATTTTGAGTTCCTGCTGGCTCACACTGTCCCAGCACCCGCAAGCATGGATTGTGATGGCGACTATGAAAGAATGGTGGAAGAGCTGAGATTGAGCAGGACCCTGCAACACCCTAAGCTACAGGACAACCAGGCGAACACCCTCTCCAGGACATGTTAGCAGAAGAGAGGAGCAGAGTAGAGGGCCAGGACAGTGAGTAGCCAGAGACATCCTCGGCATGTCAGCCTGCCCAACAGAGCCCATCCACAGGACAGGTGGTTGAGGGACAGCCTCTAAAAAAGAGAAAGAAGAAGATTTATTTATTTATTTATTTTATTTATTTATTTAACAGTTTTTTATATACCGCCCCTTCCAGAGATCAGGGGCGGTTCACATTGAACAAAAATCAATATACATCTGTATATTTTACATGGAACTTGTGTTAACTATATAAGATGATTCCAGATAAATCCTGTAAGAGGGAACCCAGATTCGATGTGGATGAAAATGAGGTTTCTGCTAGAGAAGATACTAGATAACTAAACTATGAGCATCTGCTTGGTCCCTTCAGCTCCCAAACCTCAGTCAGTGCATGGCATGCCATTTGGGACAGCGTGAAGGAGGCTGTGGCAGCTGTGGGGAGTCCTGAGTGGGACACAAAAAGTATGCACAACAAATTCAATGACATTAATATGTCACTGTGGCCCACCTCAGTGCTGAGAGAGCACACGCCCAAGGCACTGGTGGTGGGGGCCCCATGCAGATCCAACTCACCCCCATGGAGGAGTGCCTGGTCCAGCAGTTGGGCACCATCTATATTACTGGACTACTGCCTGAGCTGGATACCAGTCTTCAGGAATCAGGTATGGAGATACCCACAAATACTTGTATATCAGTCTGTGATTTGAGGTGTGCAATTTTCCATATACATTTGGCAATGGTTTGTGATGTGTAACAGCTCCCCACCTGTGTCTATGGCCTCAGTTGCAAGGCTACTGTGTTCCAGGAGGCCTTACTGATTCCACTACTAGGTAACACATGGTTTAGCTTTGCATTATTCAATGTGCTGTCCTTGCCTTTTCCCTTTGGAATCAGGGCTGCACATCCCATACTGCACCATCAAGAGCTGCAAAGAAGTCCATGACAGACTGTCCATCTCTGAACTGGATATGGCTAACAGTACAACACTGCACATGGGACAGAGTGGGCATGGTGCCTAATTGCCAACTGGGGTACGTGATTTCACCGCACTGATATCCCCAATTACAGGGTGATTGTGTCCTACAGCCATGTAGGCTACAATGAGGTGTGTGCATCACTGACCCCTCTAAGCACCATGTCTTGGCCTAGAGTTCTCCTCCACTTGTATTTATTTATTTTTTTAACATGCTTTTATATACTGCCCCTTCCAGAGATCAGGGGCAGTTTACATAGAACATAGAACATATAAGAAAACTTTACATTGAACTTAGTAACTTATGTTCAATTAACTTGTGAGAATTATCTTACAAAAAACTATGCACAATGTTGCAGTAACTATATATACAATGTTGCAGTTGGGATAACTTCAGATGCATCATTATTTATGTAATCACATACTCAGTAGCCAGGTGTTGCTGAGAGACTGAATTTAGCCTGATTTTGTGATGTATCATAGGAGTTACCATAATACTCGACAAACAAATGGGAGGAGTGGCCTAGTGGTTGGAACAAGGTACCACAGGCTGGAAGGTCAGTGGTTCAAATCCCACTAGAGGACAGCAACCTTGGGCTGGAAGGACTGGGGTTTCTAGTCCCACAGGTGCTCCTTGTGGTCTTGGGCAAGCCACTTAACCCGCCATTGCCCATGTTCCCTGTAAGTATTAGTGTATGTGTCTCATATCCCCTTGTGTTAAATGTATCCCCCAATTGTGTTGTGACCACTTTGATTGAAGGATAAGGTGGTATATAAAACTGTCTAAATAAATTTATAAAATGTGTCCTTAGGTCTTTTTGGAACTGTAGGAGATCTTTTTCTGTTCTTAGGTTATCAGGAAGTGCATTTCATAATACTGGGGCAATGTATGAGAAAGTTCTGGAGCTGGTGGATTGGTTAGTGTTGTGGATGTGACAAGGGTAAGGCATAGGTTTTTTGTGAGCACTGTCTTCGTAATCTAAATTTAGTAGGGGATATGAGGAGAGAAGACAAAGGAATCTGATGTAAATAGTTACCCCAAGTTATCCAAGTTCTATTTCCTGTTACCTGTAAACATGCAACGTGTATGTTTTATGTTCTATGTAAACCGCACTGATGTTGAATAGCGCGGTATAAAAGAAATGTAAATAAAAATAAAAAATATAAAAATTGTGGCTACTTTGTTCTGGTGCTTGAATACAATCATCAAATATTTGTATTCAAGTGGGATGTGGCCAACCATCACAGCAGCTAGCTGGCAGTTTTCGGTATTCGATGGATGAAGTGAGTTGAACAAGAAAATTGGCCAGCACGAGAATGCTGAAAAAATTCATGAGATAAGATAGTACACAATACGATTGAAACTGGGCGCCTGCAATATAACCCCCTGATGCAACCGGAGTATGGTGAAACGCTAATATAGCGCAGATGGTGGCGTTGTGGATGCTATTGGAGAGGCTAAGCACGGGGATGCTATTGGAAAGGCTACGCATGTTTTCAAGTTCTGTTCAGATAAGCACAATTAAAAAAATTTTCAATTGATTATTTATGAAAGTGTGGTGGCTAGTGAACAACAAACGATGATTTCAAGCTTTTCCCAGCTCAGCACGATTTTAAGTTTATAATTGACTGTGTGCATAAGAAATTACAAAGGACATACTGAGCAGCGGTCATTGATGCAAATTGGGGCGCTTATCAGAGAATGCTTATAAGTCTGAAAGTTTACAACGCCCAATCAGTCTGAGACCTGCGTGCTCTTTAGTAAGATTACATGGTTAATGTAAGTGACAAGAGATATAACACACTTGTAGATTCATATCAGAGTGATTGCTTTATTAATTTGACATAATCTGCAGAAAGTCAGACTTTTCCATTCAGTCCTTCAGGAATATCACTCACAAATACGTTGAAAAGTACTGGTCCCAGGACTGAACCTTGGGGAATACCGCTAATCACCTTCCTTTAATACGAGTGAGTTCTATTTACCATCACCTTTTGTCGTCTGTCAGTCATCCAATTTCTGATCCAGTTCACCACCTTGGAACCCATCCCCAGGCTTTTGAGTTTATTGATAAGCCTCCTATGAGGAACAATATCAAAGGCTTTGCTGAAATCTAGGTAGATCACATCCATCGCATGCCCTTGTTCTATTTCTCTGGTCAACAAGCCAAAGATCTCAATCAGATTTGTTGGCAAGATCGTCCTTTGGTAAAACCATGTTGCCTCAGATCATACAACTTGTTAGTTTTGAGAAAGTCCATAATTCGCTCTTTCAGGAGTGCCTCCATTACTTTTCCTGCCACCAAGGTAAGGCTTACTGGCCTGTAGTTTGTCACTTCTTCCCTATTACCACTTTTGTGAAGAGGTACCACATCGGTCCTTCTCCAGTCCTGTTGAACTTCTCCTGTTTCCAATGATCTATTAAAAACATCCTTTAATGGCACTGCAAGAGCCTCTCTTAGCTTTTTCATTATCCTTGGATGTATCCCATCTGGTCCCATGGCCTTGTCCACTTTCAGTTTTGCAAGGTGCTCTAACACATCATCTTCTGTGAATGGTGTGGTATCTATTCCATTCCCATTTGTATATTTGTCAGTCACAGGTGGTCCTTCTCCAAGATTTTCTTTAGTAAAAACAGAGCAGACGTATTTGTTTAGCATTTTCGCTTTTTCGCTTTTTCAATGTCACTTTCCACAAATCCATTCCTGGCACTTTTGAGTCCTGCAATTCCACCTCTGATTTTCCTCCTCTCCCGAATATACCTGAAAAAGGGTTTGGCCTCCACACTTCACATCTTTAGCTATCTGTTCTTCTGCCTTTACTTATGCTATCCTTATTTCTCTTTTTGTCTCTTTTAGTTTGATCCTGTATTCTTTTCTGTGTTCTTCTGTTTTGAACTTCTGAATTTTGTGAAAGCAGTGTGTTTTGCTAAACCAAAGATATGTACAATGGCAGGAGACATACAACAGTTGGTGTTTTATTACATATCCTATGCCAAGATTGTGGAGAAAGTATTAATGTGGCCTGGATAAGTTCTTGCACAACTTGTGGCATTACACAGCAACACACATGAGGGAGAGTCCGTGGTATTCTCCCCCCCAACCTTGTATTTATTCTAATATTCTGCATAAGCATGTCTGTGGAGCATGAGACTTGGACAGGACCTACCTGCCAATTCTATCTGTTATGTGGCAGCAGTATTTTCTGTTGTATTGTCACACAACATATGTGGTAACAATCCTGTTCCCTGCTGTTCGGGTTGAGAGTTATGATGGCTCTCCATTGCTACACATATTTGTACCATGCATCTGAGCAGAACCAAATCAAAGAACAGGCTGGTGGCAGCAGTTAATCAATAACACCTCCAAAGTGTTCTGGTCAGCATCTTCATGTAGGTTTCCCAAAGTCACGCAAAGCACAACTGGGATTTGTACCCAGGTCCTTTGTCTTACTAATTTCCTGCTGAAACTATTTGGGTCCAGACAGTGCAACAATATGAGGTGCTCTGCTGTAACCTATCTGACATCAGGTCTCTGCATGAAATGAGTACAGTCTAGTACAGGACACAACATAGCTGCCACATATAGAGGCAGTCAGAGACCACAACTAGAGACTGCCTACAGCAGTACACATGTTGTACAGACTGCACTGGATTCTCAGTACGGCATCGGCATTACTGTCACCATCAGCAGTATACATCTCTTCTCCCACAAACAAGCCACAGTTGAGATCACACTGCCCATCCCACTAGTGTACCTCCAAGGCCACAAAACTGTCATACACTCTGGTGTGCTGGACTACATTGTGGTACCATCCTCTGAGGCAGGACATGTGCAGGCCATGCATTCCCATTGTGAGTTGTTGTACACTGGCAGATCTATACGTTTGCTTATTCGACAAACTCAAACCTCATGCATAACCCAAGAGGTCCTCTGGGGAACATCCTGCTCTGTCCAGGGGGCCAAGAACACTTCCCCATCATCGTACATGATGTTCAGTTAGTGGCTACTGCTCCGGTCATCACAGTCACCACTGTGGCTGTTGTAGACTTCATGTATGTCTGTATTGCTTAGCTACCTCATGTTCCCATGATGCACCTTACATTCAGATCAGCTAGATTCACATTTTGCTATTGCTGTTCCACCCCAGTTTGACTACATTGAGAATGGTATGAACTATCACATCAGCTCTGTCATATGCAGGGACATTGTGTGCTTCATGAACATGACAGGCAGCCCATAGGCAAGTGTTTTTTTGCAACAGCCATCCTAAATGTGAGGAGGTCCACACACCACCTGGTCAATAGAGCACACATAAAAATAGATTATCAAGAAGGCAAAGATTCAAAAGGAGGAGGAAATAGCCAATGCAATAAAATGGGGAGATAAAACATTTTTCAGATATATTAGTGAGAAGAGGAAGGGCAAAAGTGGTATTGTCAGACTCAAGGGTGCAGGGGAGGAATATGTAGAAGCTGATAAGGATAAAGCGGAATTGCTTAACAAATATTTTTGTTCTGTGTTCACAGATGAAGAACCAGGAGCAGGACCTCAGAAAACACCAACAAATAGGAACAGAAGCGAGGGACATCTTGAACAATTTTCAGAAGACTGTGTTCGTGAGAAACTAGCTCAACTTAAAGTAGACAAAGCGATGGGACCGGATGGGACACATCCCAGAATACTGAGGGAACTTGGGAACGTTCTAGCAACTCCACTGACTGACCTTTTCAATGCCTTGTTGGAGTCAGGAGTGGTGCCAAAGGACTGGAGAGAGACTCATGTGGTGCCTTTACACAAAAGCGGAAGTAAGGATGTGGTTGAAAACTACAGGCCGGTTAGTTTAACTTCGGTGGTGAGTAAATTATTGGAAACGCTGCTGAAAGAGAAAATAGTGAAGTTTCTGATATCCAGCAGATTACAGGATCTGAGGTAGCATGGATTCACCAGAGGAAGGCCTTCTCAGACAAATCTGATTGATTTCTTTGACTGGGTGACCAGGGAGTTGGACCGAGGGAGAGCTCTAGATGTGGTGTATTTAGATTTCAGTAAAGCCTTTGACACTGTTCCTCACAGGCGACTTATAAACAAACTGAGCACCCTAGGGATGGACCCTAATGTTACTGCTTCGGTTAGAAATTGGTTGGGTGGGAGGCGACAAAGAGTACAAGTAAATGGAGCTCACTCTGAGGAGAAGGGTGTTACCAGTGGTGTGCCCCAGGGATCTGTCCTTGGTCCCATTCTTTTTAACATCTTTGTTAGTGATATAGCGGAAGGGCTGTCGGGTAAGGTTTGCTTCTTTGTGGATGATACCAAAATCTGCAATAGAGTAGACACCCAGGAAGGTGTAGATAACATGAGGAGGGATATAGCTAAGCTTGAAGAATGGTCTAGAATTTGGCAGCTGGGATTTAATGTTAAAAAATGTAAGGTCATGCATTTGGGCTGCAGCAATCCAAGGGAGAAATATAGTATAGGGGATGAAGTACTTTTGTCCGCTAAAGAAGAGCGGGACCTAGGCGTGGTTGTGTCTGATGATCTTAAAGTAGCTAAACAGGTAGAAAAGGCGACAGCAAAAGCTAGAAGGATGCTTGGGTGCATACAGAGAGGAATGGCTAGCAGAAAAAAGGAGGTGATAATGCCTCTCTATAAGTCTTTGGTGCAACCTCATTTGGAGTATAGTGTGCAATTCTGGAGACCACACCTTCAAAAGGATGTGAAAAGGATGGAGTCGGTGCAGAGGGTGACTACTAAAATAATTAGTGGTCTTCATTATAATGCATATGAGGACAGACTGAAGGATCTTAATATGTACACTTTAGAGGAAAGGCGGGATAGAGGTGATATGATTGAGATGTTTAAATACCTCCGTGGCATAAATGTTCAGGGAGAGAGCCTCTTTCAATTGAAAACAAGTTCTGCTACGAGAGGACATGGGATGAGGGTGAAGGGAGATAGATTCAGGAGTGATATGCAGAAATATTTCTTTACGGAAAGAGTAGTGGATCCGTGGAATAGTCTCCCAGTAGAAGTGGTAGACATGAGGACAGTGAGTGAATTCAAAAAAGCATGGGACAAACACAAAGGATCTCTAAAGGTAAAAAGGGGACTGTTGTAGTTGTTGATATGGAAGAACAGACTATATAGGCCATGTGGTCTTTTTCTGTCATCATATTTCTATGTTTCTATGTTTCTAGAATATTCCAATTGACTTTGAACTTTGCCAAAATGGGCCAATACCTCAGGGAGTCGTTAGTGGGATGGGAAAAGCTGGGGGATGTAGAAAAACAGTGGGCAAATCTGAAAGGGGATATTTTAAGGGCAACCAACCTTTTTGTTAAAATGGTAAATAAAGGTAAAAGGAAAAGAAGAACGCTATGGCTTTCGAAAGAAGTAGCAGAAAAGGTGAAGAAAAAGAGGGGGGCCCTCATGAAATACAAGAGATCACAGAGAGAGGAAGACAGGCATCTATATTTGGAAAAACAGAGAAGCTAGCAAAGTAGTCAGGAAAGCAAAGATTCAAAAAGAGGAGGAAATAGTCAATGCAATAAAATGGGGGGATAAGACATTTTTCAGATATGTTAGTGAGAAAAGGAAGGGCAAAATTGGTATTGTCAGACTCAAGGGTGAAGTGGAGGAATATGTAGAAGCTGATTTGGATGAAGCGGAATTGCTTAATAGATATTTATGTTCTGTGTTCACAACTGAAGAGCCAGGAGCAGGACTTCAGAAAACACCCACAAACAGGAACAGAAGGGAGGGACATCTTGAACAATTTTCAGAAGACTGTGTTCGTAAGAGACTAGCTCAACTTAAAGTAGACAAAGCGATGGGAACGGATGGGATATACCCTAGAATACTAAGAGAACTTGGGGACATTCTAGCAGCTCCACTGACTGACCTTTCCAATGCTTCATTGGAGTCCGCAGTGGTGCCAAAGGATGGAGAGAGGCTCAAGTGGTGCCTTTGCACAAAAGCAGAAGTAAGGATGCGGTGGAAAAATAACGGTGGTGAGTAAATTATTGGAAACGCTGCTGAAAGAAAAAATAGTGAGGTTTCTGGAGTCCAGCAGATTATAGGATCCGAGGCAGCATGGATTCACCAGAGGCAGGTCTTGTCAGACAAATCTGATTGATTTCTTTGACTGGGTGACAAGAGACTTGGACTGAGGGAGAGCCCTAGATGTGGTGTTTTTAGATTTCAGTAAAGCCTTTGACATTGTTCCTCACAGGCGACTTAGAAACAAACTGAGCACCCTAGAGATGGAACCTAAAGTTACCGCTTGGGTTAGAAATTGGTTGGGTGGGAGGCGACAAAGAGTACAGGTAATTGGAGCTCACTCTGAGGAGAAGGATGTTACCAGTGGTGTGTCCCAGGGATCTATCCTTTGTCCGATTCTTTTTAACATCTTTGTTAGTGATATAGTGGAAGGGCTGTCGGGTAAGGTTTGCCACTTTGCGGATGATAACAAAATCTGCAATAAAGTAGACACCCAGGAAGGTGTAGATAACATGAGGAGGGATCTAGCTAAGCTTGAAGAATGGTCTAGAATTTGGCAGCTGGGATTTAATGTTAAAAAATGTAAGGTCATGCATTAGGGCTGCAGAAATCCAAGGGAGCAATATAGTATATGGGTGAAGTACTTTTGTCCACTAAAGAAGAGCGAAACCTAGGCGTAGTTGTGTCTGATGATCTTAAAGTAGCTAAACAGGTTGAAAAGGTAATGGCAAAAGCCAGAAGGATGCTTGGGTGCATACGGCCAGCAGAAAAAAGGAGGTGATAGTGCCTCTGTATAAGTCTTTTGGTGTGACCTCATTTGGAGTATAGTGTGCAATTCTGGAGACCACACTGTCAAAAGGATTTAAACAGGATGGAGTCAGTACAGATGGTGGCTACGAAAATGGTTAGTGGTAAGAACATTAGAACATAAGAACATAAGATATGCCATACTGGGTCAGACCAAGGTCCATCCAGCCCAGTATCCTGTTTCCAACAGTGGCCAATCTAGGTCATACATACCTAGCAGTTTCCCCAAAAAACAAAGTATCCACAGTGCTTGTACTGGGTCAAGCATTGATATCCTGGGTCCTTTCTTAATAATGGTTTATGGACCTTTCCTCTAGGAACTTGTCCAAACCTTTTTTAAACCCAGCTACACTAACAGCCTTTACTACATCCTCCGGTAACAATTCCAGAGTTTGATTACACGTTGAGTGAAAAAATATTTTCTTTTATTAGTCTTAAATAGTTTACCCTGTAGCTTCATTGCATATCCCCTAGTCTTTCTATATTCTGATAATGTAAACAATCGATCTACGTTTACCCGTTCCACTCCGTTCATTAATTTATAGACTTCTATCATATCTCCCTTCAGCCGTCTCTGTTCCAGGTTAAAGAGCCCTAAACTTTTTAGCCTTTCTTCATAGGAGTATCCTTCCATCCCCTTTACCATTTTGGTGGCTCTTCTCTGAACCTTTTTCTAATAACTCTATATCCTTTTTAAGATACGGCAACCAGAATTGCACACAATATTCAAGGTGCGGTCTCACCATGGAACGATATAGAGGCATTATAATATCTTTTGTTTTATTTTCCATTCCTTTCCTTATGATACCTAACATTCTATTTGCTCTCTTGATTGCCGCTGCACACTGGGCCGAGGGTTTTAACATGTTATCCACAATGACGCCTAAATCTTTTTCCTGGGTGGTGGTTCCTAATGTGGAACCTTGCATTGTGTAACCATAGTTTGGGTTGTTCTTCCCTAGGTGCATAACTTTGCACTTGTCCACATTAAATTTCATCTGCCATTTTGATGCCCAGTCTTCTAATTTATCAAGATCCTCTTGCAATTTTCCACAATCCTCTTGGGTTTTAACAACTTTAAATAGTTTTGTGTCATCTGCAAATTTGATAACCTCACTCGTTATTCCACTTTCCAGGTCATTTATGAATATGTCAAAAAGCAGCGGACCCAGCACAGATCCCTGGGGTACACCACTATTCACCTTTCTCCATTGGGAAAATTGGCCATTTAGCCCAACCCTCTGCTTTCTATCTTTTAACCAGTTCTTGATCCACAGTAGTACACTGTCTCCTATCCCATGACTCTTTAGTTTTGCCAAAAGTCTCTGATGAGGGACCTTGTCAAAGGCTTTCTGAAAGTCCAGATGCACTATATCAACTGACTCACCTTTGTCCACCTGTTTATTCACACTTTCAAAAAAACATAACAGATTAGTATGACAAGATTTTCCTTGTCTAAAGCCATGTTGGCTGTCTCCCATTAAGCCATGACTATCTACATGCTGAGTAATTTTATTCTTTATGATGGTTTCTACCATTTTTCCCAGTACTGATGTGAGGCTCACCGGTCTGTAGTTTCCCGGATCACCCCTGGAACCCTTTTTAAAAATTGGTGTTACATTGGCGATCCTCCAATCTTCCGGTATTAGAGATGATTTTAATGATAGTTCACAGATTACTAATAGCAGATCTGCAATCTCATATTTCAGTTCTTTCAACACCCTTGGATGTATACCATCCGGCCCAGGTGATTTGCTACTCTTCAGTTTATCTAATAGTTGTAATACATCTTCCCAATGTATCGATATTTCCTTCAATTCTTCCGCACCTTTAAATACCACTTCAGTCATGGGTAACATCCCTACATCTTCCTCAGTAAAGACCGAAGCAAAGAATTCATTCAGTCTCTCCGCTATTGCCTTGTCGCCTCTTAGTGCCCCTTTAACTCCTCTATCATCTAATGGACCAACTGACTCTCTCACAGGTTTTTTGCTATGAATGTACTTGAAAAAATCTTTATTTTGTGTTTTTGCTTCCACAGCAAGCTTCTTCTCAAATTCTCCCTTTGCCTGCTTTATCAATGCCTTGCATTTGATTTGCCAGTGCTTGTGCTGTTTCCAGGTTTCGTCGTTTGGCTCTTTTTTCCATTTCTTCATTATAAAGCATATGAGGACAGATTTAGGGATCTTAATATGTACACCTTAGAGGAAAGGCGGGATAGAGGTGATATGATTGAGATGTTTAAATACCTCTGTGGCATAAATTTCAATTGAAAGCAAGTTCTGCTATGAGGGGACATGGGATGAGGGTGAAGGGGGATAGATTCAGGAGTGATATGCAGAAATATTTCTTTACGGAAAGAGTGGTGGATCCATGGAATAGTCTCCCAGTGGAGGTGGTAGAGATGAGGACAGTATCTGAATTCAAAAAAGTATGGGACAAACACAGAGGATCTCTCAAGGAAAAAAGTGGACTGTTGTAGTTGTTGAAATGGAAGGACAGACTAGACAGGCCATGTGGTCTTTTTCTGTCATCATATTTCTATGCTTCTATGTTTCTAGGAGTAAACAACTGATCTATGTTTACCTTTTCCATTGCATTCATTATTTTATAGTCCTCTATGATATCTCCTTTCAGCCATCTCTTTTCCAAGTTGAAATGCCCTAACCTTTTAAGCCTCTCCTCAAAGGGATATCCTTACATCTACGTTGCCATTTTGGTGGCTCTTCTCTATACTTTTTCCAATTCTGCTATAACCTTATAAAGTTAGGGTGACCAGAACTGCACACATTATTCAAGGTATGGTCACACCACAGAGCAATACTGATGCATTATAGTATCCTTGGTTTTATTTTTTTATTCCTTTCCTTATGATTCCTAACATTCTATTTGCTTTCTTGGCCGCTGCTGCAGAGGGTTTCAACGTACTATCCACAATGACGCCCAGATCCTTTTCCTGAGTGGTGATTCCTAATGTAGAACCTTGCATTGTGTAACTATAATTTGGGTTGTTCTGCCTTAAGTGCATAACTTTGCACGTGTCCACATTAAATTCATGTACCATTTGGACACCAGTCTTCCAGTTATCCATTTAAAGTTATACGTATATAAGCAATGGTTGCATGTACGAGGTATGCATTTATTGATATGTGATATACTTAACCCTGGGAATACCGATGGGGTCAAAAGTGACCCCATTGCAAGTTTCACAATGCTTATCTCGGAAACTAGTTGTTCAAGAATGCAATCTTTTTATGACTTTTCACAAGTCAATATTCTCTTTATATTGCACCATGAGAGGAATAATTTTCATCCGCTAGGTGATGCTAGTGATGAATTACAGCAGAGTACCAGTGGGGTCATTTTTGACCCCAGTTGCTTACGTCCGGTTTGGATCATGATACAATTTGCAGTTTTGTGAAGTTTTTGATCTGACAAAGGTATTTATCATGAATTATGTATCATTTATTTTTTGTACTCTTATTTTATGAAAATTATACATTTTCTGTAATTTATATCATACGTTCTCTCATTATTTCCGATGAAATCTAAAGGCTTTCAGCTCGTTCATCAGGATTATTGTACACCTATAGTAAAACTGCTTTGCGTTTTATTCAACTTTATCTTTGTTTATTTATTTTAGGTTATTGTTTATGATGTCAGAACAAAAGTATTCAGCTGCCCAAATAAGAGAAATATTGCAACGAGATGCTGACAGTGACGGCTCTGAGTCGTCTGATGATGCAGCATATTCAGCAAGTGAAGAAGCATATCAGCCAAGTTCGGGCGATAAATTTGATGATGACAGTCGTGATTCAGATGGCAACAGCAGTTGGTCGCCAAGTGAATGTGAGACTGATGTTGAGCCAGTAACATCGCCTGCAGCAAAGAGTCAAGTTACAGGTCGAGGCAAAGGTCGAGGCTGTGCTGGACGGGGAAGAAGGCAGGAGTCCTCGGTGTCAGTATCATCTGTGAGGAATCTTAGTTGTGGTCATAGAGGAGCTAAGAGGTCATCAACTGTAAGCACAAATGTTGCCATTGAAGCCTATGTATGTAAGGATACCACATCATGGAAGAAGAAACCTATAAAGCAAGCTGTTGGAAGATACGCCAGAGCTAATGTCATGCCCATACAACAAGGTCCTACAAGGTATGCTGTACGAAATGTTGATGGCCCTCTTGCAGCATTCCACTTGTTCATGAGGAAGAACTTATTGAATGAAATCATGATGTGGACGAGCAAACAAGGAAGACACATTTATGACGACACCTGGAAAGATTTGACAGATGGAGAATTTCAAAGTTTTCTTGGACTTCTGATCCTCTCAGGCGTGTACAAGTCATGAAATGAATCCATAGTTCAGTTGTGGAACCTTGAAGATGATCATTCTGTTTTCAGTAAAAATATGGCCCATAACCATTTTCAGCAAATTTCTTGTGCTCTCAGATTTGATGATGCAACCAACAAACGTGAACAACGAGGCGTGGATAAGCTTGCTCCAATAAGATATGTTTTTGATACCTGAGAAGCAACTCTAAGTGACGCCTTTGTTCCTGGTGAAAATGTTACCGTGGATGAGCAACTGCTTACATTTCGTGGCCGTGTTCCGTTCAGAAAATGTAGTCCCAGCAAACCTGGGAAATATGGCATAAAGCTATGGATGTTGTGTGACAGTGCAACGTCAAATGTTCTGCGTCTTCAAGTATATACAGGAAGGGAACTCGGACAAAACAGGAAACAGAATCAGGGTGACAGGGTTGTGCTGCAACTCACTGAAGGATTGATGCGATCTGGCAGAAATGTTACTGTTGACAATTTATCTGCAGTTTATCCCTGTCATGGAAATTGCTAGAAAAACAAATGACACTTTTGGGGACAATTCAAAAGAACAGAAAAGAATTACCTACAGAATTTGTAACAGCAAAGGCCGAGAGGTATTCACTTCACTGTTTGCCTTTCGCAATGATGCCACTCTGGTTTCCTTTTGACCGAAGAAAGGAAAAGTGGTTGTTCTTCTGGGCAGTTTGCATGATCAAGAAGAAGTAGATAACACACGTCCAGACAAAAAACCATGCATGATCTTGGACTATAATTCTAGCAAAGTTGGAGTAGATACGGCAGATCAAATGTTGCGCACGTATACCACAAAATGAATGACAAGACGCTGGCCAGTGACAATCTTCTACAACATGTTGGACATCAGTGCTTTGAACGCTTTCATTGTTTGGATGTCACTAAATCCAGAATGGCAGTCCAAGTCAAAGCACAGACGTCGTCTATTCCTCTTGGAATTAGGAAAGCAGCTGCTTCAGAGTAATTGCAGTGAGACTTCTTCCAGCATTGAAGAAGCCACTGATGATGTTTGCAATGTCGGGATCCCAAAGAAAAAGGCAAGGTGTCACTGCTATTCCAGAGAAAAAGACAAGAAAAGCAACATAGTTTGCACCTCCTGCAAGCGGAATGTTTGCAAAGAACATTCAGAAATTGTCTGTGTCTCATGCAAATGACTGTAGTATTTTACTGTGTTCATCAAGTGCATGCAAAAACTGCTTTTATGGCAACTCTTCTTCATGTAATTTTATGATAAAGCATTAAATTTCAAAACGTTTAACCTTCATATAATAAATAATTAATTCGGAATAATATTTTGTCTGTTTAGTTTACATTTTTCATGGTTAACAATTAAAATTCGTCGTGGGGTCATTTATGACCCCAACAGTATTCAGTGTGTGCAAAATATCTCGGTAATTCCAGGGTTAAACCTTTATGGGATAATTGTATGAAGGTTTTTTAGCATGTGTAAAGCTGTTTTGCACATGGAGAAGACCTTCTAAAAAGTTACTGTATGGTATTCACATGTACAGCTACACATGATGACAAGATACAATATCATCTAGTTATGAGCTGATTGTGTTTAGATTAAGGGCAGAGTAATTTTGTTTTGTAAATGCCATCAAGTCAGTACTGACTCCTGGTGACCCAACAGCCTCTGGGTTTTCTTATAAATTTATAAACAGAAATATAATGCCAGGCCTTTTCTTCTGTGGAAATGGAAACATAGAATCATGATCACAGAAAAAGACCACTTGGCCTATCTAGTCTGTCCTTCTATCTCAACAGCCCCTTTTTTCCTTTAGAGATCCTCTGTGTTTGCCCCATGCTTGTTTGAATTCAGATACTGTCCTCATCTTAATCTGGAGGATTAAGTGATTTGCTCAAGGTGCACCAGTGGGAATTAAACCTTTAATCTATTGGGTATTAGGTAGGTGCGTTAACCACTAGGCTACTTCTCCATTAGTAAGCCATGCCATACCTATGCATTTTATAAATATGTGAACATACATATGGGGGTTATGTTTACTAAAGGGCAGTAAAGGAACACAGGTGCTGTTAATGGATCTTATTGGCGCCTGTGAGCGATTAACACCACAGAAAGCTCCAATAATGCCTGATTAAAGTGTTAAACCCAGGCCCATAGTGATAAGGTGAAAGAAGGTGGACAGTGGACGTTAATGGGATGAGAGTGGGATGGGATAGCATGTCCTCCTTTAACACTTGGCAGTGCTACCATGCATTAGAGTTCCCGGTACTGGGAACCCTAACGCCATCTGAAAGCTCACAGAAAGGGCTATTTCTGAGGGGAGAGAGCCTATTTCAATCTATGCAATGCATTCTACACACTAGAGCATCCAAAATAGTGATCATAGTTCTCCATTGGCAGCAGCAGCAGCAGCATGGTGCCCTATGAAGAAAGGCGACTATGCTGTTGATGCCAAATTGGCAAAGGAGGTGTCACATTGTCAGGTCCACTATGCTGACAATGCTGCTGCCTAGGGCCTACATCTGTGATGTCTGGTATGACGCCACTGTGACAGTGGCAGCACACAAACATGCAGCCGCAGTCAAAAAGAAGTTGAGTCATCCACATAGTGTCACAGCCCCTCTCTCCCAGAGGCCTCAGCGTGGGTAAAGTGAGTGGGGTGATGTGTTCCTTAAGCTTGTGAACTTGAATTTGAGGCTTTGCAAAGCCTCCTGGGAATTGTAGTTCCGTGGCTTAAAGAAAAATAGTTGTGTACACGAATGGTAAGGTTTCAAAATGGATTTATTCCCTTCCCAGGGTTGGAATTTGACCTTTAGAACATCACAACAGAAAAGTCCATACTTCTGGTATAAGGTAACAAAGGAACCAAACAACTTAGGCAATGCTTATCTTCAGCTTAACAGAAAAATGAAATACAAAAACAGTTTTCCTCCAAACTTGCTTTTGGACTGTTTTTCTCCTGCAGCAGTGGTTATAGCAAGACTAGCACAAGGATTGTATATTATCTGATACCGTGTACGTACAGTCCATATAGGTTTCAGTGTCTGAAGTTGGATAAAATTCACATTGCATTTCATGCACGTTATCCTCAACTTCCTCCGGGGAGAACTCTGCCCTTTGCTCATTCACAGTGTTCCCATCCCCCAACAGCTTAGCTGAACTCAGGTGTTTTGCATAAAGCTCTCGGTCAGCTCTCTCACACAACTCTTGATACGTACAAGGGCTATTATCAAACTCCTCTGCAAAGCTATCTGGAAATATTCTTCTATCTTCCAGCCACTGCTTATCCAGGGACCTTTCTTGGCTATAATATGGCTCCCTGTAAAACTCTTTCCTTTTAGTTTGCCTAGGGTTTTTTACAGGCAAAAACTCCTCTTCAGAACAACAAGTTTCCCTTCCACTATATTTAGTGTTAGAGGACTGAGACTGTCTTCTCAGGGGATTTAAAAGGTATTGCTTGCCTTTAGGAGATTGGAGTTCCTCTGTGTTTTTCCCAGCCGTGTATTGCTTTCTCCGTCGTGGAATTGCCTGCTTCCTGGAGTCAGCGTGGCTTTCACAGCTCCCTTCTCTAGATGAGCCTTCCCAGGTAAGATAGGGTTTTTCCTCCCTTCTCTTATCCTGTCTTTCACCTTTTTCCCCTTTCTCATGCCATTCAATCCTTTCCATCCTCCCAGACCTTGTTCTGTCTGTTGTAGTTCTTGCTCTCCTGGTTCCTGCCCCAGTTCTCTCCTCTCCCCTAACTAGAGGATTTTTAACTGTGTTGTTTTTCCCGGTGGCTGAAACTCCGCCTCCCATCAGCTGTTTCTCTTTTGCTAATGAGCCATGTGTTAGCTCTTGGCTCGGGCGTTCCCTAGCACTGAGTGACCTCATTTGTTTGGGGTTTCTATGCCAACCCTTCTCTCTGTTTTGCTCTGAGCTGTCAAACATGCATTCATTCTGATATGAAGTCCCTGTTTCCATGGGCTCTGACTCTTGTTCCTTATGACAGATCCCCCGCCTTAAAATATTACGTGCTGCCGGACTTTCCGTCGGACAGTACGTAATCCGGGAGAGTGCGTCGGCGTTGCCATGGAGCCTACCCGCCCTGTGCTGTATCGTGAAATTGAAAGCCTGTAGCGCTAAATGCCATCTTGTCAGTCGCGCGTTGGAATTCCTCATCTGATTTAACCACTTTAACGGGGCGTGGTCCGTTATAAGGAGGAACTTCCTACCCGTGAGGTAGAACCGAAATGCCTCAACCGCCCATTTAATGGCGAGGCATTCCTTCTCAACGGTGGAGTAGTTCTTCTCGGCCTTATTAAGCTTCCGGCTTAGATAGGTGACCGGATGCTCAACCCCATTGAACACTTGGGACAAAACGGCTCCCAACCCACTCTCAGATGCATCTGTCTGCACCACGAAGGGAAGACTGAAGTCTATCCCTCTCAATACCGGGGCGGTGCAGAGCTTTCCCTTGAGGGTGGTAAAAGCTACTTCAGCTTCCGGAGTCCATCGGACATTATTAGGGGCATTTTTTTTTAGCATTTCAGTAAACAGAAGGCTTTCTTCTGCGAACCGAGGGATAAACCTCCTATAATATCCAATGAGCCCCAAGAAACTTCGTACTTGTTTCTTTGTGACGGGACGGGGAAAATCCGTACACTCTCGACCTTATTGGCCAATGGCCTCACTATCCCCCTTCTCACTAAGTGGCCTAAGTATTTTGCTTCCTCAGTGGCGAATACGCACTTTGCCGGGTTAAGGGTTAAGCCCGCTTTGCGTAATGCCCGGAGCACAGCATCCACCCTAGCAAGGTGTTGGGTCCACGTAGTGCTGTGGATGACTATGTCATCCATGTAGGCCAGGGCATAGTCATGGTGGGGCCGTAACACCTGGTCCACCAATCGTTGACACGTGGCTGCCACCCCGTGTAGCCCAAACGGCATTCGCCTGAACTGGTATAACCCGATAGGGGTGCTAAAGGCCGTTTTCGGTTTTGACTCGCGAGTAAGGGGTATCTGCCAGTACCCCTTAGTTAAGTCTAAAGTGGTCAGGTATCTGGCCTGGCCCAATTGGTCTAGTAGGTCATCAATGCGTGGCATAGGGTATGCATCGAACTGCGAGATATCGTTCACTCGCCGGAAATCGATGCAAAACCGAAGTGTCCCATCACGCTTCGGCACCAAGACTATGGGACTCGACCATGGGATATGGGATTCCTCTATTATCCCCATTGATACCATCTCCTTAACTTGCCTAATCACTTCTGCCTTTTTTGCTTCGGGCATTCGATAGGGCCGCTGTCTAATCGTTCGCCCCGGTGTTGTAATCACCTCATGGGCGACTAGGTGGGTTTCACCCGGCCTCGTGGTTAGAACATCCCTAAATCGCCCTAATAGCTGGTTCAGCTCCTGTCGCTGTGGCATGGATAGGCCTATACCTAACTTCGGCTCCGATTGTTCCCTCCAATCGGAGGTCTGGGGGCCAAGGTCCTCCTCCCGTTTCTCTTCCGCTAGGTCCGTCATCCCTTTTATTTCTCTTTGCCCCGTGGAACCGAACCCGTCGGCCGCCCTAGTCGTGGGGGTCAACTCTGGGACCTCTTCTACTATAGGGAATCCTACCCTTTCACACACTAGTTGGGCAATCCGGTCTCCCTCCTGGATTTTAAAATCCCTGTCCCCAAAGTTAAAAATAAGGACCTTTAGTAGGCCCCGATAATCGGGGTCTATCACCCCTGCTCCAATATCGATGGAGTTCTTTACTGCAAGACCGGATCTGGGCGCTATTCTTCCGTAACACCCTTCCGGTAATTTAATTTGTATCCCTGTATTAACTAGGGCCTTCCCTCCTTTCTCCACCACCGCATTTTCAGCACTAAAAAGGTCGTAACCTGCCGCCCCAGCGGAAGCTCTTTGTGGGCTTTTTGCCTGTGGCATCGCCTTGCAAAATTGCAACACAAATTTGGCCTTCCCTGGAGGTACTCCCTTATCTCGTGCCTGGGTTGGACTTGTAACCTTTTTAATTTTCTCAAATAGGGGCGCAGGAATTCTAGCCGTTAAAGCCTTCGTTCCTGTCGCTCCTGTTGTGAGGAGTGCAGGCCTGTGGCCTAACCTGTTCAGGCCTTTTTCCACTTCTTTACAAAAGGGTGGCCAGTCACGCCCTAACACAACTTCATGAGGCAATCTCGGTATTATGGCCACCAAAAGTGAGTGAGTAGTTCCCAACCCTCTTACTTTTACCATGTGTAATGAATAAGGGGATGACGCGCCATGCACACAGCGCACACGGACTTGGCCTTCCGCTTGACTCGGGGGCGACAAGCGGCGCTCCTTGATGGCCTCCCAGAGCCTGGAGGAAATCATGCTCTGGTCGGCCCCCGAGTCGAGCAGTGCCTGCGCTGCTACCCCTTCTATCTGAACGGATAGTAAGAAACCATCTTGGGCAGGCTCATCCACTCCAGACATAAGGACAGTTCGCACATCACACTCCCTCTTAAAATGCCCTGTTTTCCCACACAAATAACATTTTCTCTCGTATGAAAAAACATCATTATCATTTCTAGGCTTTACATTTTGCATGTCATACCATTTTCCTTTGGGATCCTTTCCCCTTTTACCCATAGCCAAACCTGCAGCCTGCATTACCCCAATCCCTGAGGGGTCAGCTATCTGGGCTTCCAGAAACCGGTCAGCCAGCATAGCTGCTTCCTCTGTAGACTGACAGTTTTGTAGCAGGAGGTATGTCCTCATTTCCTTAGGCACAGCTTGGACAAACTGTTCCAAGACTACTGTGTCTAAAATGGTATCCAATTTTTTTCCCTCTGGAGTTAACCACTTCCAGGCTAAGTTTTTCAAATGTTGCTGCAACGCTTTTGGGGTCTCTTGGGGTTTCAGGCGGGCTTCTCTAAATAGCCTCCTGTAGTGAGATGTAGTGAGCCCCAGCCTATCCTTCACCGCCTTTTTAATCTCATTGTAATTAGCGGCAAGGGTGGCTGGCATGGCTTTATAAGCCGATAGGGCTTCACCGGTCAGTGAGACCACAAATCTAGTAGCCCATTGCTCACTAGGCCATTTTAATGCTCCCCCAATGCGTTCAAACGCGTCAATGAAATCGTCTATATTGTCATTGGGACTTAATTGTCCTAGCGAAAAAAACATGACTTGCGTTTAGTCCACTCCCAGGTATCACCATGGGATCTCCGGTCGGTTGTTCCTGCGACTTGCTCAGCAGTGCCTGCATAGCGTCCAACAGAGGCTTCTGTTGCTCCCTCATTAGGACAGCGTTCTGCTCCTGGAGGTGTTTCGCTAATTCCAGCTGGCTGTCCCACTGCTGTTTCATCCAATGCAGAACATCCCTGGCTTCCATCTCTCAGCACCTGTAGTAAAAGAGAGAAAACAGAAAAAAAAACCAAGTGCGGCTCCCCTTTTCTTTTTAGCCCCACAGCGCCCCCTTTTCCTGCACAAATCCTCCCACGCTTATGCCTAGGTGACTTTACCTGAGGCTAGTGTAGAGGTCAGCATTCAGGAAAGGTTACTGTGTCTTTTCTTGCTTCTGTGAGCCGTCTGTTTTTTTCTACTTGCTTCTTTATGGTCCTCTGGAACCGTAGTTTTCCTTGCTGCGTTCTTCTTTGGGTCAAAAATCCGTAAAACTACGCCAGATATGTCACCGCCCCTCTCTCCCAGAGGCCTCAGCGTGGGTAAAGCGAGTGGGGTGATGTGTTCCTTAAGCTTGTGAACTTGAATTTGAGGCTTTGCAAAGCCTCCTGGGAATTGTAGTTCCGTGGCTTAAAGAAAAATAGTTGTGTACACGAATGGTAAGGTTTCAAAATGGATTTATTCCCTTCCCAGGGTTGGAATTTGACCTTTAGAACATCACAACAGAAAAGTCCATACTTCTGGTATAAGGTAACAAAGGAACCAAACAACTTAGGCAATGCTTATCTTCAGCTTAACAGAAAAATGAAATACAAAAACAGTTTTCCTCCAAACTTGCTTTTGGACTGTTTTTCTCCTGCAGCAGTGGTTATAGCAAGACTAGCACAAGGATTGTATATTATCTGATACCGTGTACGTACAGTCCATATAGGTTTCAGTGTCTGAAGTTGGATAAAATTCACATTGCATTTCATGCACGTTATCCTCAACTTCCTCCGGGGAGAACTCTGCCCTTTGCTCATTCACAGTGTTCCCATCCCCCAACAGCTTAGCTGAACTCAGGTGTTTTGCATAAAGCTCTCGGTCAGCTCTCTCACACAACTCTTGATACGTACAAGGGCTATTATCAAACTCCTCTGCAAAGCTATCTGGAAATATTCTTCTATCTTCCAGCCACTGCTTATCCAGGGACCTTTCTTGGGTATAATATGGCTCCCTGTAAAACTCTTTCCTTTTAGTTTGCCTAGGGTTTTTTACAGGCAAAAACTCCTCTTCAGAACAACAAGTTTCCCTTCCACTATATTTAGTGTTAGAGGACTGAGACTGTCTTCTCAGGGGATTTAAAAGGTATTGCTTGCCTTTAGGAGAGTGGAGTTCCTCTGTGTTTTTCCCAGCCGTGTATTGCTTTCTCCGTCGTGGAATTGCCTGCTTCCTGGAGTCAGCGTGGCTTTCACAGCTCCCTTCTCTAGATGAGCCTTCCCAGGTAAGATAGGGTTTTTCCTCCCTTCTCTTATCCTGTCTTTCACCTTTTTCCCCTTTCTCATGCCATTCAATCCTTTCCGTCCTCTCAGACCTTGTTCTGTCTGTCGTGGTTCTTGCTCTCCTGGTTCCTGCCCCAGTTCTCTCCTCTCCCCTAACTAGAGGATTTTTAACTGTGTTGTTTTTCCTGGTGGCTGAAACTCCGCCTCCCATCAGCTGTTTCTCTTTTGCTAATGAGCCATGTGTTAGCTCTTGGCTCGGGCGTTCCCTAGCACTGAGTGACCTCATTTGTTTGGGGTTTCTATGCCAACCCTTCTCTCTGTTTTGCTCTGAGCTGTCAAACATGCATTCATTCTGATATGAAGTCCCTGTTTCCATGGGCTCTGACTCTTGTTCCTTATGACAATAGCCACCATGCTGCCATGTCAGCATAGTGTGAGGGTGGGGATGGTGATCACCCTGGCTGAGGACTGCTGCAGAGCCCTGTGTGTCCAGTGCAATGCTGCAGTTGCCACTGTCAGTAGGATATGATATAAAAAAACCCACCAAATAACCCTCGTGGAAATCTACTAAATAAATATTTTTGTCTGATGTTTCAGGAAAGGAACATGTAAAAATACTATGTCCACCACTCAGTTACATCCATTTTAATCAATTTATATAAAAGCTTGAAAAACTCCGCTACTTAGCTGGATAAGAAGAAGTGAATCTTAGACTGCTTCAGGCATGACGTGCACGTTTCGGGTCTATAACCCTTTGTCAAGTGCTGCCATACTTAGATTCAACCGCCATCAAACGCTGAAATCAGCTGCTTCCTCAAAAGGGTCAAGGACTTCACAGAATGGCCATGCTTTGCTATCAATCACCTCTAACCACCAATGAAACTCCAGAGACACCCCACCAACCAGGGGAAGCCCTGTGATCATCAGTGGCGTCAGTGAATGTTGAGCCAATCAATCTCTTTATTTAGACCATCAGGGTTGAAAAATCCAACGCTGTTCAAGCCCTGTGATCATCAGTGGCGTCAGTGAATGCTGAGCCAATCGATCTCCTTATTTAGACCATCGGGGGACACAGTCCACAATTGAAAAATCCAACACTGTTCACAGCTCTGTAGTTTATTAATACGATCTCCACCATGAGGGTCAATAGGCACATAATCAATGATAGTCCATCGCAAATCCTGAAATACATGGCCAAAAGCCAGGCAATGTTCAACCATTGGAGCTGTCACAACCCCCTGACGAAGGCGAGAAGCATGTTCACTGAGTTGTAGTTTAATCATCCGGGTGGTTCTACCCACATAAGCCAAAGGACACGGGCAATAGATTAGGTACACAACAAACAATTTTATATAAATTGATTAAAATGGATGTAACTGAGTGGTGGACATAGTATTTTTACATGTTCCTTTCCTGAAACATCCGACAAAAATATTTATTTAGTAGATTTCCACGAGGGTTATTTGGTGGGGTTTTTTATATCATTACGATTTATCACTGAATTTGGGGATTGGTTTTGCTCACTGTCAGTAGGATGGCAAGAATGTCAGCAGCAGGTACAGTGAAGCACATGGTGATCCCTTCCTTCCGAGGGGCAAGAGCGTCAGGGTGTGCCCAGCTGCATGTACCCAGCTGCATGTGTGCAACTGCAATAAGGCCGCCTGCAGCACTGAAGCGGCAGTTGTGCCACGATAGCAGGGAGGGACGGATTGGCAGACATGCTGTCCACCATGATCATTGGACACGGGCACCTGGCTAGTTCTCTGAGTGGATGGATGGGCCCTGAGATCAGGATGCCCCACAACCGCACATGCTGAGTGGATATATGCATGTGGGGAAAAAATATGCCACTGAGGCAGGAATAGTATACAATATGATAACAGCTCATGTCAGGGGAAAAATGACCACCCTTCCCCCTCACCTGCCAAATGGCGACCATAATCTGTGCGTGAATCCTCCATAAGTAAATAATCAGTTAGCAACAACCATCTGAGCCACATCTGAATCCAAACTATGTTGGTCTGCAAGATAGGAGATTATTCTATGACTGCCCCATAAGCACACACCAGGAAACAGGAACATTGGTCATTCTGCTAGTAGACCCATGGTGCTATTTCCAGTTTTCTTCATTTGGCTCCTTTTTCCGTTTCCCGAAAGATGATTTTTTGGCAACAACAGCCTCTCTGACCTTGCCTTTAAACCATGCTGGCAATTTTTTGGACTTCCTTCCACTTTTCTTAAAGCATTGAACACAGCTGGTCTGGGCTTCCAAGATAGTATTTTTAAACAACACCCATGCTTGATGTAAGTCTTTAACCTTTGCAGCTGCTCCTTTTAGTTTTTTTCTTAACTATTTTCCTCATTTTATCATTGTCTCCCTTTTGAAAGTTAAAATGTAGTACTATGGATTTCCTTACCATCCTTCCTCCATTTATTAAATCAAAAGGGATCATGCTATAATTACTATTGACAAGTGGCCCCAACACCCTTATCTCCTGTACCAGATCTTGTGTTCCACTAAGGACTAGGTCCAAAATGGCTTTCCCTCTGCTCGGTTCAGGAACCAGATGCTTCAAGAAGTAGTCATTTATTTCATCTAGTGATCCTCTTGATGTGGTATCCTATCTCTGAGACCATGAGAACCACATGCAAAATATCACTAAGGGAGTATTTTACTATCAGACACTAAAGTATTAAGATATCGCAAAGCAATCTTTTACAACTGGAATCTTCCCAGACACCCTTAAGGAAACATCCATATGACCTTTACTGAAAAATAACCAGCTCAATCCGAAGAAAGAGGACTCCTACCGACCAATTTCCAGTATCCCTTTCCTAGCTAAAATACTGGAGAAAACAACTCAAAGACAGATTCAACAGCACATTGACACAACATCCCCTTTAGACCCATGTCAACATGGATTCAGAGAGGCGCACGGCGTAGAAACCCTATTAACCTCATTGACAAACACACTCACCAATGGGTTAGACAACATAAAGAAAGGCTTTGCTTTGATTTTCCTGGATATTTCAGCAGCGTTCGACTCAGTTGATCATGAACTACTCCTGATGAGACTCCACGCAAAGGAAATCCATGACCACGCATGGGACTGGTGTAAGTCTTACCTTCAAGGAAGATGGCAGCAAGTTTGAATTGGCAACAATACATCAGAATCCTTCCAGCAAAGACAGGGAGTACCACAAGGATCGTCATTATCTGCACTACTTTTCAACATATATATGCAGCCAATTTGCGACATAACCCGCTTCTTCGGCATATCCTGCCTCATGTATGCGGATGACGTCTTGCTATTCACACCTATAACGGTCACATGCCCAGATCTCACAATGTTGACTAAATGCTTCGACGCAATAACAGACTGGCTCTTTAGTCAGAATTTATGTATAAACTTCAAAAAGACAGAAGTGCTATTTATCACACGGAACAAAGACTTCTCCCCACCATCAACACTAAAAGTCAGAGACGCAGAACGTCCGGTCAAATCCAACATACGCTATCTAGGGGTAATATTAGACCAACATTTGGACTTCAAAGAACACATCAAGCGCACAGTAAGATCTATTTACTTCAAAATCAAAACCCTCTGCTACCTGAGACCCATGATGGAAATTGAGGACTTCCGAACTATTTTCCAGGCCCTAGTGACACCGCATTTTGACTACGCTAATATAATACTACATGGCCTCCCAAAAAATACTCTGAACCCGCTACAATTAGCCATGAATGCAGCAGCTCGTGTCCTCTGCGGAGTATCCAGAAAAGACCACATCTCACCTATATTAAAAGAGCTTCACTGGCTCCCAATAACCTGCAGAATCACTTATAAGGCCCTCCTCATCACTTTTAAAGCATTCAACAAAACATCACCCTCCTCAATTGCTGATCTGCTCATTCACACCCCCAACAACAGATCCAGAAGAGCAATCGTGGAAAATACTCTAGTTATACCAAGTGGATCTATGAAACTTAACCAATCAACCATCAATAGAGCATTTACAAGCTATGCCCTCAGGTGTTGGAACAAACTCCCTTCTAGCATAAGAGCAATCAGGGACCTCACTCAATTTAGAAAGGCCCTCAAACATCACTTGTTCCTCATGCACTTTACACAGCTCAATGACTCCCCCTCTACCCACACACTCACTCAGCTCGAGGATTCCCCCTCCACCCACACATTCACTCAATCATGTCAACCGTGAACATATACACACTAAAACTGCATTCTGAATGTACACCATATTATATTACAGAACTTTAACTCTTCATGACCAAGAGAGTGCAAACACACAGTAATCAAACTCTCACTGTAAAACCCATTATGAGTTCAACCTGTTAATCTCTTGTAGCATAATTTCATATGTATATAGTTTCCCCAGTTAAATCCATGTTAAAACCGTTTTATGTAAACGTAGGACAAAATCTGTATGTCCAAGTGTTTCATTGTTCGATGTAAACCGCACTGATGAGAAATAGCGCGGTATATAAGAAATGTTAAATAAATAAAATAATAGTGCTGAAACCATGGTGCATGAGATACAACACCTCTGTGTTGTTGAGGGTATGGAAAGCATTTCTCTGGCAGTGAATGTGGAGTCCTGTTCCATAGTGCGTACTGCATCAGCACGGGTTTATCTAACACCACTTATTGAGGTGGTGGTAGATGAATCCATACTAATGCAATTAGCACATGATGTGAACACAGCGCTAACTATGCTGAGCTCACCAGGCCCTCTATGTGCTCCTACCCCACTCACAGGTGCCTCTAACACGGGTTGCACAGTTAGCGTGGGAATCATCCTGCGCTGTCATGACTCTCTGCTAGCTGGCAATGCACATCCCAGCGCACCTTTAGCGCATGCTAGAACATGCACTGCTAACTAGGGCCCATTAGTAAAAATCCCCCTAAGGTGTCAAGAGAGAATTTGGTTAAGAATTAAAATAGACTGTGGGCTATTATGATAACTGCCAAATAGAAGATTTTTAAAGAATATTATGTTTTGGTGCTAATACTGTCCTCTGCTCATAAATGGATGGCATGATGGAAGGGAACTATGGTGATCAGGAGACATCTGAGTTCTGTAGATTATGAGGTACAGAAGGCTAAAGGATGCTCCCACATTTTATCATGTGAATCTGCTAAAGCCTTGGATTGAGAGAGAAGTATCGGCAGCAAGGCTTAAAAAAAAGGGGAAGAAAAGGTGAAAATGAAAGAGAAATTATCCTTGAGTCAGAGGGAAAAGGTTAATGACATATTGAGGGAATCTGAGAGTGTATTTTCTCATATTCCAGATAAACACAGATGGTTTCTCATGGGACTAAGGACAGTGTCAGTGAAAATAGGGTGTGTCCCTATAGATAACCTCAGCCCTGTTGATTTCAGGTAATCTGTCAAGCTGAAGAGACAGCATGAATAGACGTCATTAAAGAATCTCAGAGATCATGGGCTAGTTCTGTTGTTTTTGTCCCTTTCATAGGACCCAACAGTTTTATGTTGATTTTCGACAGGTAAATGTGATTTCCACATTTGATGCCATTCCTATGCCAAGGATAGATGAATTGCTAGAAAAATCATCTTACAACCTTGGAATTTGCCTCTGAGTCCCTTTTCCTGGTAAACGACTGCTTTCAGCACCCCAAAAGGACTTTATCAAAGCACAGAATGTCTTTTGGCTTACATGGTTTAGTGGCTACTTGTCAACACCTACTCAGCACGATTTTAAGAATACATTAGAATTATATGGTTGCCTATTTGGATGATAAATAGTCATCTCCATGGACTAGAAAAGTCATTTACCACATGTATGAGCAGTTCTAAAATCCTTAATGAAAGCAGGATTGACCATCAATCCAAATATAGCCCAATAGGAAGTAAAGTGTTTGGGGCGTATAGTATGTTTTGGAGTTAAGCCTATGTTGGACTAAATTGAGTGTCTGGAACTTTTCCTTACTAAAAACTAAAACAGCAGTTGAGTTTGTTAGATCTTGATAGGTAATATAGGTGTTTCATTTCTCAGTTTGTGACAAAGCCATGTTCTTTGATAGATATGTTTAAAGAAAATCTTATCCCAATAGGTTGCAAAGGGGAAATCAAAAACATGAGGCGTTTCCTGCCTATGGCCTTGTCAGAGGAAGGGCTGTCTCCAGAGCATGCCCAGTGTGTTGTGGTGACCAGTCTTCAGAATGTGGGATCAGACCAGCTGCCACTGCTAGGAGGACAGGAGCAAGAAAGAAATCATGATGGGGAGGAGGGCTGGACCCCCACATGATTCAGCTTAGGATGGGAGATCCATGGCAGGGGAAAGGGGGCACAGAAGTTCTTTTTTAATTCTCTTTTCATCTGTTCTGGTTCTTCCTTCACTGCTGTACCATGTGAGCTGGTGCCCACCAAATGATTCCCCTACAATTTGTGTTGCCCTAGGCAATTGCCTAAATCTTCTGGTGCTAGAGTTGAGTGGGTGGAAAAAGAGCAGGCCCAGTTGAGCTTATTATAAATAGTGTTTTCGAGGTAAAAGATGTTTTTTTTTCCTGAAAGGATTTAGTTCTCTGTTTGCAGCCAAAGAGAGAGAGAGGTTTTATCCTGGAATACTGTATTTACAGGAACTTCATATAGAACCAGAGGTGCTGAAAAAAGGCATGGAGTCTGAGGAGCTAGAGAACCCCACCTCTCTTTTTGGATGAGGAGAAAGAGATGGGGTTCAGTCTGTGAAAGTTATTTTTGCTGTTTTCTTTATTTTTGTTTCTTTTCCCATTGTGTGAGACAAATTTATAAAGAAAAATAAGGAAACTCTCTCTAAATGCCTTTGGGAGATTGTTGCATTTCTTTTGAGCTTGTTTTAGCTATGTGAGAAGACACAGAACCAATTGTTTCCTGTTTTTTATCCTCTGGTCTAAAAGGGGAAAAACATTGGCAAAGAGAGAGAAAATCTGTGCAGAGGGGGTTTTTTTTGTTTATTTTTTGACAAAAAATCCACAAAAGGCCCTGGGCTGACTTGCTTGTGTTGGGACTGTTTTTTTTGAACTGATAGAATTGTTTTTATTTGTGAACTAAGGGGCATGTTTACTAAAGAGTGGTAAGGGAGAAAAGGTGCCATTAACAGGCATTATCGGTGCCTGTGAGCACTTAATGCCACAGAAAGCACCAATAAAGCTGGATTAATGTGCAGAAGCTGGGTCCATAGCATTAAGGTAAAAGGAGATGGAGAATGGGCGTTAATGGGGTGGAGACTGGGCGGGTATAGCATGTGCTCCTTTAGCGCCTGTTTGTGTTACTGTGTGTTAGAGCTCCGGCACTGGGAACCCTAGCACAACCTGAAAGCTTGTGGTAAGGGCTATTTCTGAGGGGAGAGAGCCTATTAAAATGTATGTTTTGTGCTCATTCCATTGTAGTACCCAAATTAGTGATAGTAGTGCTCCACTGGCAGTAACAGCATGGTGCCCTATTAATAAAGGGCACTATATTGTTGGTGCCAAATTGGCAAAGGAGGTGTCACATGGATAATACAGTGGGGCTGGCTGGTCCACTAGGCTGACAAGGCTACTGCCTAGGGTGGACATCTGTGATGTCTGGTATGACTCCACTATCACAGTGGCAGCACAAATACATGCTGTTGCAGTCAAAAGAGGAGGCGCACCACCCCCACTGTCACCATGCTGCCATGTCAGTATTGTGTAGATTAAATCTGTGTCCTGGTCCTGTGTGTCAGGTACAATCTGCAGTTGCCACTGTCAATGGGATCCCCCAACATTTAAGGAATGTGTACTCGTAAGCTAGTTTTTGTCGGAACTATTGCCATGAAGATGTAACACCCTCTCGTAGCAAATATGTTCCTTTTTAATCTTTATTTAAAATGGGGACACGACCCCAAAAAACTACCCTTAAGATATTCAAATCAAAAAGGGTTAAAATTGATTTTATGTCATTGAAATCTAACTAGATATGATCAAATGTGTGATAGTTCTTCTCTTATGTGAGGTAAAAAATCACTTAGCTTTTCCAAGTGTGCTCCTCCGATTTCAGAAAGGACACTCAAAATCATGAAGCTTCATCCCCACAAAATAGAGAATACAGAAATATCTTCAAACAATCCGCAACAAGTTAAAGTTATGACCCAACATTGCGTTTCGGGCTCCCGACATTCACAACCCTTCTTCAAAATTCCATTGCGAATTGATGGTGAAGGGGAGGGGCATGATACCCTGTTGTCGGTGGATGGCCTGAACATATCTGAGTTTATAGAATCTTCTCTTGACGAGATTCCTACACAGGCAACTCTGTTGGTTTCCTTCCATTCAGAATGAGATAAGAATACGATATTGAAACTTTACTTTCAAAAGAAATCTGTTTTGTTTTGTGGACAACATGTGAATGTCTTCCCTGATCTCTCCAGGCAGACCCAGGTATGGTGCAAGGCTTTTTTAGCTATGCGCCCACAGGTCCTGGAAGTTGGTGCTACTTTTTTTCTTAAATTTCTGTATAAATGCCTGGTGACATCTGAGATGGACAATTTGGTGTTTTTTGAGGTTTAACAGTTAGAGGATTTTTTGAAGGCTCTGCTGTTACCTGATGTGTATTTGCTGGAGTTAAGTATAATTTGGGTTAAAGGATTGGTTTTCCAGAGTGTAGTCAGATTGTGCTTTTTCTTTTTCTCTTTCTTTAGCAGTATCCGTTTGTCTTCCCGTGATGTGGACTTGTGAGGGTTTACTGTTTTAAATACTTTATGTATCTTTTATAGTTCTTTTCTCATTTGTATTTGCTTCCTTTTGTAAACAAATTGAATATGTAAATAAATAAAAAAAGTCAGTACTGTGGATTTCTTTGCCATCCTTCCTCCATTTATGAAATTAAACGTGATCATGCTATGATCGCTATTGCCAAGTGGCTGCAACACCCTTATCTCTTGCACCAGATCTTGTGTGCCACTAAGGACTAGGTCCAAAATGGCTTCCCCTCTTGTCGGTTCATGAACCAGCTGCTCCAAGAAGCAGTCATTTATTTCATCTAGAGACGTTATCTCCCTAGCATATCCCGCCGTGACACTGACCCAGTCGATACTGGGGTAATTAATACTGTATTGTAACTTTTGTTAGCTTCCCTGATTTGTTTGAGCATTTCATCATCAATTTGTTCATTTTGGCCAGTTGATCGGTATTACACCCCCACTGCCATCGCCTTGACCTTTTTACTTGGCATTTCAATCCATAGAGATTCTACCGTGTATTTTGTCTCCTGCAACACTTTAATCCTGTGTGACTCAATGCCCTCTAACATAGAGATGAGGACAGTAACTGAATTCAAAAAAGCATGGGACAAACACAGAGGATCTCTAAAGGTAAAAAGGGGACTGTTGTAGTTGTTATGGAAGGACAGACTAGATAGGCCATGTGGTCTTCTTCTGTCTTCATATTTCTATGTTTCTATAGAGCACAGCCCCTCCACAAATTTGATGTACTCTATCTTTGCGATATAATTTATACCCAGGTATCACAGTGTCCCACTGGTTGTCCTCCTTCCACCATGTCTCTGAGATACCAATCATATTTAACCTCTCATTTAATGCTATATAATCTAACTCTCCCATCTTATTTTTTAGACTTCTAGCATTTGCATACAAGCATTTTAGAGGTTGTATTTTATTCAGGGGTAATTTGGAATCTTTAAGCTCTGTCTGCTCTTTACTTAAGGGCATTTGGATTACTTTTGTTTTTATTGAAACCTCTCTGTCGATATGCCCTAGCTTCAGTCTTTTACTATTATCCTTCACGGATACATTGTTCCAAACCATGCGCTCTTGGGTGACTGTCAGCTTTCCCTTATTATCTAGTTTAAAAGTTGCTCTATCTCCTTTTTAAAGATTAATGCCAACAACCTGGATCCATCTCGGTTAAGATGGAGCCTATCCATTCGGAAAAGCCCCTCCTTTCTCCAGAATGTTCCCAATTTCCTAATAAATCCAAAACCATCTTCTTTGCACCATCATCTCATCCATGAATCGAGACTCTGGAGCTCTGCCTGCCTTTTGGGTGCTGCATATGGAACAGGAAACATTTCTGAGAATGCTACACTGGAAGTTCTGGATTTCAACTTCCTACCTAAAAGCATAAATTTGGTCTTCAGAACCTCCCTATCACACTTTCCTATGTCATTGGTACCAACATGTACCAAGACACCAGACTCCTCCCAGCGCTATCTAACACCTTGTCTTGGTGGCACATGAGGTCTGTTACATTTGCAGCAGGCAGGCATGTTATCAGACAATCCTCATGTCCACCAGCCACCTTGCTATCTATATGTCTAATGATTGAATCACCAACTATAATGGCCATACTAACCCTCCCCTCATGGGCATATGGCCCTGGAGAAACCTCCTTGGTGCGAGAGGGTTTTACATCACCTGGAGGACATGTCCTAGCTACAGAATCACTTCCTGCCACACCAGGGTGATACTTACCTGTCATGCGACCTCTCTCCTCCATGGCATCAGGGAGGTTTCCAGACTGGAGGTGATACTTCTGTACTACATCCCTCTAGTCTCGTCTATATACTTGTCTGTCTTCCTTATGTCCTCTAAGTCTGCTATTCTAGCCTCCAGACATCAGACTCATTCCCTGAGAGCAAAGAGCTCCTTGCACCTAGTGCACACATAAGACCCCTCACCAACTGAGAGAAAATCATGCATATGGCACTCAATGCAAAAGACTGGACAACCCCCATCTTGCTGCTGGACTGCTGTTTGCAGCTTAGTTTTAAGGTTTAGTTCAGATATTAAAGTTATTTACTTATATAGGTTTGTAGGGGATACTTATACTAATTTAACTATACTTTATATGTTAAATGGACTTTATGCAGCTCAAGAATAATTAATCTGAGGTCCTTAATAAACTTCACAGATCTTTTGTTTCCTAATTGGAAGGCCTCTTTGAAAACGTTACTAGAAACAAGTTTAGTTCTTTGTACTCTGAGACTATTTTTCTACTTGTATAGTAAGCTATTCTCTGATTTGATTTAAATTTTATTAATTTTATTAATTAATTAATTTATTTATTTAACATTTTTTTATATACCGCCTTTCAGATTCACAAGGTAGTTTACATAGAACAGAACTTTGTTTACATAAAACACTTTTTCAGAACTATAAACAAGAGATGTTAACTGTGTTTACATTTAAAAGCTCTCTAGAAACAAAGTTATTTCAGTAACTATTTACTCTATTTTTCTTTCTATGCTAAGCTATAATTTGATTTAAATGAAAAGCTCTCTGGTGGTACTAAGATCTAACTCAGCAAACACACTGATTTCTAAAATACACAGATTTATATGCTTTATGCTGAGAGGCTACTCTCACTGTGACTGATCTGTGACCATGTCACAGCTATGTAGCCATATAGTGCTATCTAGAGTTAAGCTGCAGTGATATGGGCACTGTGTTTTTATGGCAGTCTAGTCACTAGCCAGGCTGCTGGCTGTATATCCTGTTTGTACATAGCCAAAATCGTAATCATAGCTGTGTATGTGCAGTGGGCAGTAACTAGCTGACCTGGCACAGATGGTGTGTGAGTGGCTGACTGTGATGGATCTAACTGACTAGTTTTCTTGGAAAGAGAGGAGAGCTGCTTTTCTGCGTGGCCTGTAACCTCCTGGTGACTATGTTTTTTGCCAGACTATGCTGGTTGGGATCAACACCCCTCTTCCTGTCTAAGTACCACTTGCTGCATTCAGGTTCATTAGAAACAGCTGCCCAAGCCCTAGAGCATGACATAAGATGTTACACTAGAACCCCTGGCCAACACGCACAGAACACAAGAGCCAGATGGAACATGCTGCAGTAGTGCAGGCTACAAAATATCAAGCATGACATACCTCACTCAGCACCTACAGTATTCTGGCAATAGAATAGATTTGCTTAAGAACCTGGAGAGATCATCTATTGCTTCGCTTGGTGTGGGGACCAGGTGATGTGTGCCCTTTCTCACTTTCAGGGTGGACAGTGAAAAAGGTCATTTGCACATATGGCAGCAGTTATCTCCATGAAGTACACAATGTGCCTGCACATTCCAGAGGTGATGTGATGGATCACTGCATTCTCCATAGGGTAAAAAATGCTCAAATTGTGGGAAATAACGTGGCTAACCAATACTGGTTCACATTGCTAAACTTTCAGCCATAGTGGCGACCCTGATCACTGGAGCACTGTCCAGTACCTGCATGTCATGTATGATGAAGGAGAAAGTGTGCATGCCCCTGTTCCCCCCTCCCTCCCCCCCCCCCCCCCGAGAGGGCAGGATGGTCTGGGATGGACCTCATGTGTCATGGATGAGATTTGAGTTTGGTGTATGTGCAAAAGTACTTATCTTGCAGTGTACAGCAGGTCACAAGGGAATGCATGCCCCGCACATTTGCTGCCTTGGATTAGTGCCACACTGCAGCCCAGCGGAGCTTTGTGTGCAAATGTTGTTTGGCTTAGATGGTACAGTGGAGGGAAACACATCTTGCCTTCACATGTGTCTTGGTCATTGGACAGGAGATTCATATTGCTGCTGTGTGTGCATATGCTATATGAGGACATCCAAGTCTGAAGTGGGTGGAGGGGGGCATTTCCAGGAACCTGGACGTCCCCATTTGATTTTAGAAACATCATGGAAGCCTGGCATCGTGTCTAAGGGGTATGTTTACTAAAGAGCATTAAGGGTGCACCAGTTAGCAAGCGTTAATGGCAGCAGTAAGAGTGTTAGCATGCGATAAAGGCCGGGGCAGGGAGTAGGCATTCCGGCTGTAAGAGCTCTTGGCTCCACTTATCTGGCGCTAACAGGGCACTGGGAGTTTAAGTGCCAAGTGTGCACCTTAATGCCCAAAAATGGCAGTCACCTTAACGCAGGGTAAGGGAGCCCTTGTGAAAGTCACATTTTAGGTGATGGATGGAAAGAAAGGTAAAAGCTTATGGACATGTCAGATCCATATTTTTCCTAAATTTTAGTCAGAAAGTGGGATGAGCATGTGGAAGGCATCTATACTTTATCAAGGAGAGATGCCCACATAGTCTTCTGTAATGTCAGTGTATGGCATAGGATTGGGAAGAAGTGTTCCCTAGCAGAACAAGCAATGCCACGATGAAGGCATCAAAAGGATGACTGAGCAGGAGTGGTGAGGTGCAGATCATTCACAGGAGAGATGTGAGTGATACATCCTAATGATTAAAATGTTTCTGTGTGGGCCACGGTGTAGCAGCTGGCAGGAGAATACATGACTGCACATAATGGGCTGAAGGATGGATGGTGGTAGATGAGAGTGCAGTATGGCCTTGTTGCCCCGATGTACCTGATCTGATCGCACAAATACATTTGTAGTATGTGTGAAAAAAATAGTAGACGTGCCACGGGGAAGTTCCAATACCAGCTATTTGGGTATGATAGCTGTCTCAGCTTTTCTAACTACCAATCTTCCTGACACATGTGCATATAATAATTGGACAAGTATCTCTCATATTAGCCATATGGAGCAAATAAGGACATGTGATGATCCCTGCTGGTGACCATCCAAGGAGTGGGATGTGCCTGCATCAGCTGCATATATGTGATGGAGACAAAGATATTCAGTGACAGTTTTGATGAAAGGTCTACAGGACCTTGCAAGCACTGACATTCCAAGCAGGAACTTGGTTGCAAGCAAGGTACCAAAGCTTCACCAACTGGTACACGGCAGTGAAAAATCGTATTGCCAGAGCTGTTGCCCCTATTACAGCCTTTGTCTCTGTCCAGACAGAAATCCCAATGCCAGTTGAAAAACAGGTTCCATGTGCAGGATGCGGCATGCTGAAGCTCTCAGAAAAGAAGTAAAGGAGCTGAGAGAAGAGGTGGAGAGGCTGAGGAACATTCAAGATAGTGAGAAGTACATTGATGAGATGCTTCTTGAAACATCCAAGCTCCCCAACAGAGATGAAGATGGAAGCCTGCAGAATGAAGAAAGCTGGACATGAGTCACCATAGCCTGCAGAATCACCAATTCAACTCCTCTAGCCCTTGAATTGAAGTACCATTATGCAACCCTAGAAGTGGAGGAGGTGAAAGCATCCCAGGAAAGGGGAAGGTACACCTGCATATACACCTAACTCATGTACTCTTCATTGAGCACTATGGCACAGACACCTAACAAGTCTTTATTATTATAGCCTGCATGTAACGTGTTTATCTGTAACAGTTCCTTGATGTTGTGTATCCCAGTTTTACCTTCACTGTATAGTTTAGTCAGTGTATGCCTCCCTGCCTCTGTTCTCCCTTCTTGTGTCTTGGTAACCGCTTTGATTTAAGGAAAAGGCGGTATAGAAAACCTGTTAAATAAATAAATAAATAAATAAATGACATTCATGACCCATGCGGTCCATCGCATACCATCCTGCCCTCCTCAGGGGGCCATGCACACGTCTCCCACCATCATAGAAGACAAGCAGGTACTGGGCAATATTCGAGAGATCAATCACCACATGGCTGCAATTGGGGCTCTGGGTGCCGGTATTGGTTAGTCCCTCCATTACCCATGATGCACCACACAATCTGAGCAGATATATGCAACTGATGCGCATATGGAAAATGCAGCGATCCATCACATCAGCTCTGTAATATGTAGGGACATTGTGTGCTTCCTGCACTTAACAGCTGCCATATGTGCAAATGACCTGTTTTAGTAGTCACCCTGAATGTGAGGAAGGGAACACATCACCTGGTCCCCACAGCAAGTCCTGCAATAGATAGACTCTTCAGGTTCTGGAACAGATCTATAATCATTGCTAGTATGCTAGAGATATCGTTTATAGTGGGTGATGTTAGCTACATACCACTTGTGTCTAGTCTGCTAGTAGCCATACACTGCATGCCTCCATAGCTACCATGAACACTTTGGTTTGTACAAACAGTATGGATATCCAACAGCCTGTCTAGTGATTGGACTGCCAAAAAAACCAGCACCCACATCACTGTAGCTTGACCCTATATAGCAACAAGTGGATACATAGCAGTGACGTGGTCAGAGTGAGAAGTTCTCTCAACTGAAACAGATGTGTTCACTCAGGCAATGCCCATGGCAGACCCACACTAAGATGGCTCAGCCATTTATCTTTCCTTCGACTCATATACATCCTATGCAAATCACTCTATTTTAAGCAATACCTAGAATCCTCTGTTCCTCATTATGAACCTTTTGTTTTGAACTTGGGGACAGCTTATGCAATGTGAGGCACAGTGGAAAGTGGGCTAGAGACAGACTGTGAGTGCATGCTGACCCACAGTGGCCCGTGTCTGCCACATACCCAAATACAGTGTCCCGCTTCACAGTTTTTGGCAGTGAGACTTGAACATAGTGCCATGCTTGAACTCCCATATAATGTCATGTCCTTAGCCATGGACACTGAAAAACTGGCCAGTGCAGCACATGCATTCTCCCATGCTGCCGATGCAGTGTGCGGCCCCCCTCAAGAGTGTGTGAAAGCATGGCAGGTTGGACATGGAGTTGGATGTTGGAACAGTTACTGGCAGCAAATTTGTCACCATTCCCTGCCTCTTTGTACTCAAACAACATCCTTGTGACTGTCATACTCAGTGCTCATGGGCAGCCAGTGAGGCTGGCATGCAGGCTTTCTGATGTAACACATGCAGACAGGCTTTGGCCAGCAATGACACCTATGAAGGGCACATTCTAAACATATATGGTACTGTTCCCCCCACCCCTATCCCCACCCCAGCATTCACCTCCAGGCATTGTCTTCCCATATGGTGGCAGGCGATGTAGAGACCAACATGATATTCTGTGCCACATTTTGGCAACTGGAATTATGCACACACCATTCAGAGGTCAAGGACCCATAGTCACAATCAGGCACACAGGTGCATTTGCACTCTCATTTGGGGTAATAGGTAATGTACTACTATGCTTTGGACAATGATCAGTTGACAGTGTTCAGATGGTATTTATGGTTTGCATATTTACCTGATACATACATGCCTGTATGTGCATACACTGCATGGAGCAAAGAGTCCCCTGGATTGTACTCTGTGACTGTAGCATAGGACAAGAGCAACATGCATGCAGGTAAATCACAGAATCCTTCCAGTGTCACTAAGTGAATGAATTGGACATTCACAGAGGCTAGCCCTCTACTTGAGCCTAGTTCCCTATAGTCTGCAGCTGCACCAAATGGGCTGACAGTGTTGCCCCAGATACAGCTTTTATAGCAATTGGTATTAATCAGGTCTCTCACATGTTCAAATTGGTGTGTCCTGAGGTTTGGAGACTCAGCCAGAGGTGAGGGTTTCAACACACACACACGTATCTCCCCTGCTCACTCCAATTAAACTAGCAGGCAATTTGGGAGCTGCACAGCAGTGTCATGTTGGGAGGTAAATATAGGGGAATATTGTAGGGAATGGGCCTTGACAATGGTGTAACTGTGGAAATGCATAACAAACATAGGTTTCAACTACTTACTGCAAACTAACCTTCTGCTTGTAAATGATGTCTCACACAATATGTGGCGGTTGTTGAATTGCTGACCTGCAGCATTTTGCATGCACAGCCATAAAGCCTGGGCACCACATGCATGCACAGTTCACACTCCTCTGGAGACACACAGGCACACAATCCCACTGTCCGAATGTGGTGTCCCTTAGGGCTCCTTTGATGCTCCACCATTGTCAACATTGGCTCAGTGTGCAACCACTATTAGTGTGCTCTGCCATCCAACCATGGGTAGTGCAACTTCTCAGTGTGGCAGTTGATTGTGTGGACCCATGCAAGACAAAACATTGAAGGTTCCATATGATGATACAGTTTTGGAATTGTAGGATAAGGTTGACACAATTGAACACGCCATTCTTGATCCACAGGCTGGTCTTGATCCCATGACCCTTCTTTCATACACACACTGGTCATGTGTTTGCAGCCACAGAGAAACCATGTGGGCATATCAATCCATGGGTATATATGTGGTCATTGTCAGAATGCATGAGGATATGAGCCTATGTCTGCTTAGATCTCTGCAGGCTCTGTGCCATACTTGTCTGACAAGTATGTTCGACAGGTGTGGGAGAGGGACATTTTGTTAGATTTGTATGTTACACTGCCTTGCTATGCTGCTGGTTCAACTGATATTCATGTCATACATATGGGATCTATCCAGTCAAAGATGCAGGCCATGATACATGAACACACACATTCCAGACCATGAGTGTCCTTGCAGAATAACCAACATACCCATTTCTTGGTGTGTGCTTGTGGGGCAGTCATAGAATAATCTCATATTTTGCCAACCACACTAGCTAATTCAGATTCAAGTGTGACTCAGATGGTTGTAACTAACTGAATGCTTACTTAAAGAGAAATTACCATTTCACGCACAGCTTATGGTCATCATTTGGTGGGTGAGGAGGCAGGGTGGCCATTTTTCCTCTGATATGGGCTGTTATCATATTGTATAGTATTCCTGCCTCAGTGGTATATTTATACCTCCAAATGCACATATCCACCTAATATGTGCAAGTGGGGGGGGGGGCGCATCCTGATCCCTGGGCCATCCCATCTACTTGGCAAACTAGCTGGGTGCCAGGATCCATCAATCTTAGTGGACAGCATGCCGGAAAGTTCCTCCCTCCCTGCCATAATGGCACAGCCACTGCTTCAGTGCTGCAGGTGGCCTTATTTAAGTTGCACACATGCAACTAGTCACACCATGCCACTCCTGCCCCGCTCCACTGGGGATGTGGGCATGCATGCTGCTGCCTTAGACCTCGGAAAGGAAGTATCACCATGTGCTCTGCTGTACCTGCTGCTGACATGCTTACCATCCCACTGACAGTGGCAACTGCAGCATTGCAACTGGCACATGGGGCCAGGACACAGATTTTGTCTGCTGAAGGATGTAGCCACTGTGACTGCCACCGCCACCGCCACCTTCACACAATGCTGACATGGCAGCATGGTGGCAGTGGGGGTGGCACGACTCCTTTTTGACTGTGGCAGCATGTATGTGTGCTGCCACTGTCACAGTTGAATTGTACCAGATGTCATAGATGTAAACCCTAGGCAGCTGCCTTGTCAGCCTGGTGGAACAGCCAGACCCATTGCATCACCCATGTGACACCTCCTTTGCCAATTTGGCACCAACAACGTAGTGTCCTTTATTAATAGGGCACCATGCTCTTGCTGCCAATGTAGCACTATCAGCACTGATTTTAGAACAACGGTATGTAGAGCACACTGCATACATTAAAATAGGCTCTCTCTCCTCAGAAATATTCCTTACTGCAAGCTTTCAGATGGCATTAGGGTTCCCAGCGCCGGAAGCTCTAACGCACGGTAACACAAGCTGGAATTAAAGGAGCACACGCTATCCCCATCCAGTCTCCGCCCCATTAACAATCACTCCCCATCTCCTTTTACCTTAATGCTATGGGCCCAGCTTCTGCACGTTAATCCAGCATTATCAGTGCTTTCCACTGCATTAACCACTCACGGGCACCGATAGAGCCCATTAACGGCACCTTTGCTCCCTTACTGCTCTTTAGTAAACATGCCTTTAAGTTTAGCCCTGCTCCAGGCATGAACAGATATCTGAAAAGTGCTTGTTTTGTTTGAAAAATATCCAGAAGATACTTCATCATCCCCAGTGCTCAGCACAATGTCAGCAAAAGAAGCAGGGGGATTTGAACTTTGGCTGCCCTCTTTCTAGCTCACTATTCTAACCAATAGGCTATACATCCAGGTTCTGGAATATGGTTCTGAGGATGTCTATGTAGATGCCCCTGCAGACATCCCTGTTGGGTGAAATTGTGTCTGCGCCTGGATGTGCCTGTTTTTTATGCGGCTATTCTGGCTTAGACATCCCAGATTGTGACTTAGAAGGCACTTCTAAAATGCCGCCTCATAAAGTGTACTGCACTCATTTACACCTTCTTTAGAGCAAGGGTAAATTTGTATGTAAGAAATAAAGTGTAATAAAGATTTGATGTTCTGGATGTCTATTTTATAAAAGCACATAGGCACTTATATTGGCTTTCTAAAATAAACATAAAATAATGTTTTATTCCCACTTTTGACAGAGGCATCCTGTTGTGAAATTACTCTTTTTATATTTATAAGCATACCAAAAATATTGTATGCATTTATATATAAGACTGCAATCAAATTTCAGTAAGAGAAATTGGAAAATAGAAACATTCATTTTTGTAAGTCTGCTCTAAGAAAAAAACGTAGATATTTGCAGACGTTAAAAATGTGTTTAAATGAGTTTGTAGAACAGAACATTGGGATCTTAACTAGTGAAAATATATTCAAAAACTCACCTTTTATGATTTAGCCTTTCAAAATGTTTTAAAGAGGAATGTTACACCATTTAAAGTAAGTGTATGTGTGTGTGAGAGAGAGAGAGAGAGATAAGGAGAGAATGTGCAAATATAAACGTAATTTAAGGAAATGTCAGCATAACTATGCAATCCAATTATGTACATATTTCATTATTTTATCCACCTGACTTGTGGAGATAATAATTTAGGAGCATATATGTTATTAAAGTATGTTATTTTTGGAAGATCATCAGGGAACAGCAGAGTGTGAACTTTCAGTTAGAAAAGTTGGAATTCCTATTACCACGAGGCACTGCGTTGCAGAACCATGAATCAGGGAAGGTTTCAATTCATCATTCTAGAAGCTTTTCCCTTGGCAGGTTCATCTTCTGACATGAAATGAAACAGTGGCAAGATAAGACAGAAAACTCTAACTGAAAGCTGCATGTAGCCCGCTGTCTTTATGAGACTCTACAACTGCTGCACACAATATTATTTACAATAGTAACACATCACAAACTTCAGAAATGGAAAGAGAAAGTGTCCTAACCCTCATTGCTCTCACATAATCAGCCATAACTTCCAGAGAGGAGTTACACATGAAGGCTGAGAAGCTTGCATTGTGAAGTCAGAAGGGCAAAATATAAACAACAATGGAAATAAAACTACTGTGATGTTTTGTGTTATTCCAAATCATGTAAGAAAGGGAATGGTTCTTAAAGGATAATCATACAAGGCCTCAAATTTTTATGAGAATAATCTTCAAAACAATTCATGTGGGTAAAATGCATTTTGCCCATATACATTGTCTGAAATTTGCCCTTTTTAAAGATGGCAAAAAGATTTGGGCCCCTTTTACTAAAGCCTGCTAGAGTTCTGCAATTAACGTGCAATCCAAATGCATGTTAAGTGCAAAGTCTCCACGTTAGCTGTCGGGGAAGGGAGAAGGGGGGGGGACAATCAGCATTTCTCAGCAGTTAACACAGAATAGGATACCTTAACATGTGGCACACTTAACACAATTGCATATGATAGTCATTGAGATATCGTTAAGTACAATTGCGCTGGGGGAAGTGACATCATCAAAGGAGATAGCAGCTTAGAGCCATGACTCCGTGGTCTTTGTGAAATCAGTGATGTAGCCCCAGTGAATTGGATATTCTTTCAGTGCGAATCCAGTATAATAAGTTTCTTCAAGGTACGCATCAACGAAATGGATCAAAAGAAACAGCTTGTTGACCTAAAGGACTTTTCATACTGGAACACAAGTAAGCAATGAAGATGGTGCCTGGTGTGTTGCTGGAAATGGTGGAAAATGGCAGGTACTAGCATTCTGGAGGGAGCAACTCAGATTCAGGGGAGGAAGACCACATCTCCCCCAGAGAATTCTGCTGCTGGTTTCAGGATCTCTAAGCCGATTTGTGTATGGTATAAAATGATATCATAAGCATTGGGGAAGAATTCTGGGAGAATATTGCTGACATTGACTGCCAAGTAGAAGATCTGGGGCACACTTGGAAGAGCAATGTGATGATATGTTAGAGATGGAGAAGCAAATGGCTCATTTAGAGCAGCCCAACTTTGAAGCTTCAGACAAACTTGAAGATCTGGTGAAACTCCTCGAGATGGAGCAACCTCTGATTTAGGGGCATCCCTGAAGAGCCAGCATACAGTATGTGAACTGCACAGAGGTGGTTGATCACTCCTACAGTCTGAGATAGGTGAGCACTCTGAGCCAGGTTTGGTGGTGGAACTGGATTACCCTTGGGGTGCCATGAGCTAACCTACCCAAGGATATTTTTGTTTTCATCAATTCTCCCTGAAAGAGAAGGTGATGGCAAAAGCTGGAAGATCAGAGATTTTAAGTGGAACTCAATGAAGTCTTGGAGTTGTAGTAGGACTGATTTTTTGATGATTTTGGATAGGAACGGTAGGCTATATATTGGTCTGTAAGATGTGGGGCAGGATTTATTCAGGGTATTTTGTTTCAATATTGGACGTATGGAAGCTCTTTTTAGGTTATGTGGTAGTTGACCTTGGGATAGAGAGAGGTTGACTATTCTTTGTATATATGGTGTGAGTTCTGATTTTGTTGATTTGATCCAGCTGACAGGACAGGGATCTATGATTGAGGTAGTGGTATTCAATGATTTGATGCAGTGATCTATCTGGTCTTTCCTTGTTGGTGAGAATGAGATCCTGGTTGGAGGGCTGGTTGGTTCCGAGTCATAGAAGGTTGTATTGCAGATCAACTTGATGTTTGATTTTTCTATGTAGTGATCTGCGAATTGTTGAGCACTTATGTTATTCATTGCTGTGTTTTCATTACTTGGGTTTTTTTTATTAGGTTTTAGATTATGAGGAACAATCCCCTTGTCCGGTTAAGGGATTTAGATAGGAGTTTTGAGTTTCTAGTGATCTCACCAACAACAACATAAACATTCTCCAGTGCCAGGCATAATGTGAACTAATATAAAACTCTGCAAAAGTCACTGAAGATCTACATGGCCAAATCTACCATACCATACCAGCATACACTTCCAAAACTCATGCATAACACTGCATTGGGCCCCAAAACATCCATACACCTATTTGAAAAGCTGTACAAGTCAAATTACAACAGTACAGATACCTACATACAAACTCCATGTTAACAGAACACCTGGTCTTGGTCGTACACTCAGAACACAGACCTTCATCAAGTACAGAATAAGTGACCACAATCTAAAGTAAAAATAAAAATATGTAAACAAAAATTAAAATGAAACCCCAAGAAGCCAGATTCTACATGCAGTGCCACGACAGATAAGAGATGCAATAACCCATACTGTGTGAAATATAAAGATAGAGCAAAATCCAGTCACTAAATTGAAAATAAAATTATTTTTTCTACTTTTGTTGTCTGATCATTTTTGATCATGCTGGTCCCGATCTGAGATTTCTTATTTCCTCTGTCTTCTCTTAGCTCTCTTTCTATGGTCTATAGTCTATCTGCCATTTCTTGTCTCTCCTTTTGTTTTCTTCAGTTTCTTCCATCAGCCTTTTTCCAGTACCAGCAATCCTCCCCAGTATTAGACCCCTTTACAGCCTCCCCTCCCAGTGTCAACCCCCTTGCATTCCCAGCACTGTCACTGGTGTCTATCCCTCCCAGTCCCACTCCTTCTCCATCATCCAGCCCCTTCAAATACCATCCCAGGTATCAGTGCCCCCTCCAATGTCAGTTCCCTTCCAGTCACCTCTCCTCTGTCCATCCCCCTTCCAGTCCCATCCCCAAGTATCAGCTCCCTTCCAATCCCATCCCCAAGTGTCAGCTCCCTTCCAGCCCCCTTCTTCCCCTATTTTATGATCCCTTCCAACACCCCATGTGAGCTCCCTTCCAGCCCCCACATTCCCCGTCAGTTCTCTTCCAACTCCCCTCCTATTACCCAGCCACCTTCCAGCCCCATCCCCAAGAGTCTGTTCCTTTCCAATTCCCATCGTGTCTGCTCCCTTGTATCCCTCCATGTCTGCTCCCTTCCAGCCCCCCCATGCCTACCCCCTTCCAGCTCACCATGTCTGCTCCCGTCCAGCCCCCCATCTCTGCTCCCTTCCAACCCCCAAGTGTCTGTTCCCTTCCAGCTCCCTAGTCTCTGCTCCCTTCCAGTTCCCCTCATGTCTGCTCCCTTCCAGCTCCCCCCCATGTCTGCTCCCTTCCAGCTCCTCCCATGTCTGCTTCCTTCCAGCCTCCCCCTCCCCCATGTTTGCTGCCTTCTGGCCCCTTTCCTTCCCTATCTTTCTCTCCTCTCCTCTCCTCTCACTGCCTCATCCTTCAAAAAAAGAAAGCAGCCACGGGAACATTTCTCTGTTCCCGTGTCTCTGCTCTCTTTTAAACTGCTGGGTTGTGGAGTTTCTAAAGGCAATAATAAGCATTTCCTGTTTCTTTTGAGAAACAGGAAATGCTTGTTACTGCTGCAAATGCCATGGTCCAGCAGTTTAAAAGAGAGCAGAGCCACGGGAACAGAGAAATGTTTCCACAGCTGCTTTCTTTTTTGAAGCGGTGGGTGGTGGATGGCTAGCGATGGCGCCCCCCTGCCACCGGCACCCTTCTGCCACGCTTACCCAACTTACCGGGTAGTGCCGGCCCTGCCATCATCCCATTTCCAGTCCAAGCCCCCCATCAGCCCATTTCCAATCCTAACCCCCTATCAGCCATTTCCAGTCCTATCCTAGACTCTCATCAGTCCATTTCCAGTCTTAGCTTCCATATTGGCCCATTTCCAATCCTCCCATCAGCCATTTCCAGTACTATCCTAGCCCCCCCATCAGCCCATTTCCAGTCCAGGCCCCCCACCATCAGCCCATTTCCAGTCCATGCCCTCCCATCAGCCCATTTCCTATCCTAGCTCCCCCATCAGCCATTTCCAGTCCAATCTTAGCTCCCATCAGCCCATTTCCAGTCCATGCCCCACCAATCAGTCCATTTCCAGTCCTAGACCCCCCCATCATCCTATTTCCAATTCTACCCTAGTCCCCTCCCCTCCCTGAAGAGCCCCACGCCTGTCTGACCATCTTCAGAGGGTGTTGGGGAGGCCTGAAGCTCTGGATCAACTCTGCCCAGCTGCCAGAGTGAAGAGCGGCATGTTTCTTCACTCTGGCAGCAGTATTCTTGTAAAATGCACTGGTGCCAGAGGTTAAAGGGCATTTCCTGTTTCACTGCACTCAGCACTCTTCACGAGAACACACTGCCAGAATGAAGGAACACGCCGCTTTTCAGTCCAGTAGCTGTGCAGAGGTGAGCCGGGCCTCAGGTCTCCCTGGCTTCCTCTGAAGCCAGCCCTGAAAACCGACCATGTGCGGAATGAATTTAGCGCAGGGCCCCCTGAAGCGTGGGGCCCTTTGTGAACAACGTTCTCACACAATGGATGGGCCGGCCCTACCTGGTGGTCTAGTGTCAAGGAACCATTGTATATGACGTAAACCTTGTTAATTGGGAGAGATGCAAATATTTAAAATAAATAAGTGTAGGATGATGATGAGGAAAGTAAATTAGGCTATCAGTTAGGATTTCCAAAGCTAGGTGCCTAACTTAAATGCCCACATTGGAATAGCGCATATTATCTACTCCTTAATGCATTTTAACAGGCAATAATATGTGTTATTTTAATGTAACATGTTAAATCACTATAATATGCTTTGCCTGATGATGAGATGCAACATATGCTAATGCATGCAAAACACCTCATTATTATATAAAGGGAATCATTTTGGAACAGGAATAAGCCCTTTGGACGTGGGGCGTAGATGTTTTTCTAGAACCATATGCTGAAACACCCATGGCCCTGCACATAGACGGCACTAGCACGGGGATCATGGAGGTGTGGTCAGCAGCAGAGACATGCAATGCATATTCAGGAAAGGCCCACGTATGTTCTGCATGTTTCCCGCAGACATCCACATTATACCAGCAGAAACGTGGAATAAGGCCAGGTACAGTTAAGATGCAGTGTTCCCCCAAGAACCTGCAACATGCTGCACCCCCCCCCCCCCCCCCCCCCCCCCCCTTTAGGGCTGTCCCAGCCATTATGGCAGACTATGTGGTAGTCTAGGGCAACAGTTTATGAGAGGCAGCAAAGACCAGCAGAAATCAGATCAAAACAATAGATCCTGACAGCCACACTAATTCAAAGAGTCATTCGCAAATTCTTTTACCTGCAGAAAGAGCAGGAACAGATGTACAGACAAAGCACAGTTTAAGATGTAACAGTATTATGTCCCGTTATGCTTTTTACAGGATTGTTGTAGATAGGGTAGTGCATGGATTATCATGACTGCTGAGTTTAATTACCAAAATCTCAGGGGTAGAAAGCATAAGGTTGAAGGTTTATCTAGGGCACCCATATCCTTGCACTGGTCCTGCCCGCCCCTGAAACCCATAGTCCAACCCCAGGACCAAAATTACAATCTACCAGCCATCCCAAAGACCCACCCACCCCAGTGCCTACCATCGATCTCTGGTGGTCCTGCAGGTTGTGGGCAGGTATGATCCCCGGTCACTCCTGCCTGTTGTGGCACCAGGTTCAATATGGCATCCACGACCCCTAGTAGTAGTCTCATGGGAGATAATAAAATAACTGGGCTAAGCAAGAAACCTGAGACGAGGAAACCTATTTTGTTCAAAATAATGCTTGCTTTAGAGAAGCCATTTGGAGCCAGTTGCTATTTTTACAAAAAGTGGTGGTTTTAGCATTGCTATTTTAGGATCTTTGTTGCTTTTAACGCAAGTGAGTTAGTTGCAGCTGCTAAACCGCTAAACAGGATTTCTAGCAGTAGTTCTTTCTGATAAACAGGTATAACAGCTAAATACAATGTCCTTGGATTGACTGAATGACCATAGATTATGCTGTTGCTCAGTTGGTCCTCAATCAACATACATCTAATCAAAAACTAGGGGTGTGTAGAGAGAGAGAGTTTTTGCTGACTTTCATTTAATTTTGTTTGTTATTGTTTTCATTTTATTAAGTTTTATTTGGCACGTACTATTTCATTTTAGCAGGTGCTAAAACAAAATAATGTATGCTGAAATAAAATAATGCATGCTAATACGAAATTAGACAGATTGTTTCCTTTTAGAGCATATTATTTAGAGCATGTTGAATTAAACAACATATGCTAAAATGAAACAAAAATATAAATCCACTAGCAGCACACACTGATGTCTTTATTGTGCATTATCTGGTGTAAGGTCCATGGGAATAAAATGGGCCCTGTTGCAGAAAGCAAACAATATTGACTTCAGTGTATGCTAAACATTAGTAAATGACATTTTCAAAGATGAGACTTAAAAAGGATTAGCCTCTGTTTATGCATTCCAATGCAATCCTTGTTATGAAAGTTTTCAAACACGCTTTTCTTTCACTAAGAAAAGCTCACATTTTTGAACTGAGGCAGTGGCATCAGGAGCCCATTTGGGTATGGCAATGAAAGGAAATTGCCACCGGGGTTCCAGCAGGTTTCAGAACTATTAGATTTCCTATGATTTAATATGTCTAATTTCTCTTTTCTCACAGATGCATCAAGTCTTAGAAAGCAGATGTTAAACATCTATTTACAGTCCCTCACTCATCTTTAGGGAACTAAAGCAAGCTGTTCTAAAGAATTATGCAGACCATTTAGGCCTAAAACATAAGGGCTGTAGGACATGTGGATGAGCCTAGGAGGAGCACAGAGAAACCGAATGATCTCATCACTTGTTGAATCAAGAAGGAAATCTCATGCACTGGAGATATTAATTATACATTTGGGTGGTAACAATCTTGTTCAGGTGGAGGTCAATTTTCCAAGCCATTTACCTAGGTAAATACTGGTTTCTCTCATTAAACTGACCTGTTTGTAAATTGTCCTTCTTTGGCTAGCTAAAAGTACTCCAATATCCAAAAAGCCTTCATCTCTAATATCCAATATAAGGCAGACACTTATGCATAACCATTAGTAATATGAATTCATGGTCTCAAAAAGTAGTCTCAAAAAATAATCACTGGTTTATACCAAAATATTCTTTTCTTCATCAAAAGTGAAAACAGGTTTTACTAAAGCAGATTTTCATGCTGATTCTAAATCTGTAATTAGTTTTTCTCAAGCATGTTTTAGAGATACCAACCATAAAGGTTTCTGTAAAATGTTGCATATCCTAATCATTGGAAAACTCAGATGTCACACATGCTATGTTACTATGAGCCCCATTGCAAGCGAGGCACCTTTGGGCCATCGGCCCGTCCAAAACCTGGATGGGCCAAATGTGTACCCAATTCTGCACCCACGGGAGCTAGACATTCCCACAGGGGCAGAATCAGGCCTGGTAGTGCCAGATTCTGAGGCGTAGGATGTCTACCTGGCACACTGTCCAGTCCTCTCTATGCTCCTGCTGGAGTGCCAGTGCCATGGTGTCCCATCACTAGGATGCCCAGTAGGAGCCCATATTTCCACAGTAACAGACCTCATTTCCCCACCACCCAACTGCCCATAGGGGCCTGATATGTCCGGGTTCTGGCGGAGGGGGCCTCCCTGCAGCTGATCCTCTGCCTCTGTGGGGCTGTCCTGTCGGACCCTCTCTGTCGATGGGACTTATTCCACCTCTGAGGTGGAATATTTCCCACATCTATCCTGCTACATTAGGACATACAGGGCCGACACTGGAATCGGCCCCGAACATCCATGTTCGTAGGCCCACCCTCTCTCTGTCCTCCCTCTGCCTTCAGCCCTTCCCCCACCCTGTCCAGTGCTCCCTGCACAGAGGCCCTATACATGCAGGGGGCTTGGCTGGCAGCATTTGTGTCCCAGAATGACCTCCTATATTTGGTATGTTTGCATGTAAGAAACACACTAGAAGTGTCTTACAGAAGACTTTCTGCTGTGAGTTTCGTCAGAATTGTCACAATACAACATCCAGTGGTTATCTGACATCTAGATCTCCAGGAACAAGCAGGAATATAGTCTTCACATATGGGTATCATCGGTACCGACGGAGCCTGTGAGGGAACGTTCTCCAGTGTCCAATAGGAAAGCTATTGGGAGCATCTCACTGCATCTGCATTGCTGCCTTCCCGCCTTTACAACTCTCCCTCTTCAGTTTTTTGTTTTCCATGGAGCCAACAGGCAGTAAACCCTGTCACCACAGAAATTTTTCTTTTTGTGGTCACGTCTGCCTTCACCGTTGACACCTATACCAGTATCACCGATCTTTTCTTCATTTTCTTACTTCTTTTCCTAAAAAAAAAAAAAAGAATTCTTCTTTTTGGAGGGTCTGTCCCCTCTAGGTGCTAGGTGCAATTTTGGGCACTAGGCCCTCTTTTCTTCCAAGATGGAGAAACCAGCTAGTGGTTTTAAAAAATGTTCAAAGTGTAGGGGTACCATTTCTGCTACCAACACCCATGATTGGTGTCTTAAGTGTTTAGGTCCTGACCATTTACCATCGGCGTGTCTCCTCTGTAGAAAGATGACCAAGAGAGGCCTGCAGAACAGAGCTGCAAAACTCGACACCCTCTTTGCCGCATATGTGATGTCCGTTGCATCAACGTCTTCCAGGGCTTCATCTTCCTCCCATGGATCTCAGGTAACTAAACCCAGGTCTTCTAAGACCGGCCAGTCCTCAAAGGGTAGATCTCCTTCAAAGCAACGAGATGCTACTAGCGTTGCCCTCGAAGAAAACATACTGTCAAAACAGCCACGTCAGGAGGCCCCGGCCTCCAAAGTATTAACGGGGCTCCAGGATGTTCCCGAAGCTTCCACCTCGGGAGAACTCCTGGTGCCATGCTCCGGTGTCGTGGCCTGTTCTACCGGTACCGACATCCATGCTTCAGCAGGGGATATGGATCAGCTCATCCTAGCCATCGAACACAGTCTAGTGGCCCTCTCAGCAGCCTCGGTACCGCTCAGACAGCTTTAGACGGTACCAAAGTCATCAATACCGGTTCCAGTACCAACCTCACCTGCTTTAACCAATGTGCTTCCCCCCATTCCGGCTCTTGAATCAATATCCGACATTGAGGGTCCAGTATCGAGACAGTCCGATGTTGACTTCGATCGATACTGGCATCAAGCAATGTATGAGCACCTGGCATGGAAATACTTCAAGTCCTCCGATTCCGATGACTCTGACGATTTCACCGGTACCGGGGTGATTCTTCCAGAGCATCCCTTTCCTTCTCCTCAGCACAGGATGTCTCCTCCAGAGGACATGTCTTTTCAGGATTTCATATGTGATGTAGCCCGAGGACTTTAAATCACGGTGACTCCTGAGAAGGAACCGAGAGCAGAAGAACTAGAAATTCTTCAGTACCCCGCAGCTCCTAAGGAAGTGGCTACTCATCCCATTCATAAAATCCTGACCTCATGCTAAGGATGTGGGAAGCTCCTTTAACGGTATCTCCACACTCTCGGAGACTCGATACCATGTACCGAGTTCCACAATGCCCTTGTTTTCAGAAGACACAATTACCACACCATTCAATGGTAGTGGAATCGGCGATGATTGGGATCAAGAGTGCTAAAACACATTCTTCCAGTCCTCCAGGCCGGGAAGCGAGGACACTAGATGCCTTTGGGCATTGATGCTTTCAATCCTCGATGCTATCAGCCAGGATTAGCTCCTACATTCTTTATATGGGAATGTTCCTTAAGGAGGTTACAAGGGATCTGGAGCTCATGGCTCCACTGCTCCCGGATGATAAAAGAACAGACTTCCTTACTCTGGTCAAACATGCCCAGAATGTGTCTAAGTTCATGAATTGTGCAATCTTTGTTTGCTTTGAGTGCATCATCAGAACCTCTGCTATTTGCATCGATGCACGTCGCATTGCCTGGCTTCAGGCATCATATTTAGAACAATGGGTGCAAGATAAGCTAGGGAACATTCCTTGCACAGGAGAAAACCTCTTTCGCAAGGATTTTCAGGACAAGGCTAATCAGCTTGCGTCAGAAAATACAACCTTGAACATATTATCAAGGGTTACAGCCAACCCAGCAAAAAAAAAGACAACCAAGAAACCCTTTTTCAACAAGAAAAAGAAATTCTACCCATCTTACACCAAAGCTGTCCACTGTCCAGTTCATGCTCCCCAGAAGGGACAACAACAGCTCAGACAGCAGAGGAAGGCACAAATCCCCAGAGCTCAACCAGCTCAGCAGTCTCAGCCTCCTCAGGGGCTTTGACTCCTTCCTAGAGAACTTGATCATCCTGCCCCTGAAAGGTTCAGAAGCTCTCATCATCCCCCGCAGACTTTGACATTTTGCCAGAAGATGGTAACAAATAACATCAGAAAATTGGACTGTTTCCATTGTACGAGAGGGGTACAAACTCCATTTTCACAGTATGCCCCCTCCCACCATCACAAAACTGTTCAATTCTCAGGGCCCTTCCACCACTCTCTTGTGTCAAGGCGTCACCTCACTACTTGATCAAGGGGCAATAGAAGAGGTACCCATATCCCAACAGGGCCAACAGGGCATGGGTTTCTACTCCCCCTACTTCCTCATCTTAAAGAAAACAGGGGGATACAGACCCATACTGGACCTCAGAGAGTTGAACAAGTATCTGTTCCGAGAAAAATTCAAAATGATCTCCCTCGGAACACTTCTCCCTTACATTCAGAGTCAGGATTGGCTATGTTCTCTAGATCTATAGGATGCATACACACATATTCTAATCCATACAGATCACAGGAGGTTTCTTTGATTCCTTTTTCAAGGAAGATATTACCAGTTCAGGGTTCTTCTCTTCAGACTGACTTCTGCCCTAAGAGTCTTCACAAAATGCATGGCAGTGGTAGCAGCATTCCTGAGAACTCTGGGGATATTTGTCTTCCCCTACTTAGATGACTGGCTCATCCGGGCATCAACAGCTCCAGAAGCCAGCTTCACTCTGTCCCGCACAATGCAAATTCTGCAGTACCTGGGACTGGTCTTCAACCTCCCAAAATCTCATCTTACCCCTTCTCAGTCTCTAGAGTTCACAGGGGCTTGACGAGACATAAGGCAAGCAAGGGCTTTCCTGCCACAGCCATGTTGTCTTTGGCTATTCCAGCTAGCATCTCAAGCAGCTATGAAGACTCTGCTAACTGCTCAAGAAATGCTTCAGCTGTTGGGGCATATGGCATCCACTGTCCATGTGGTTCCCTATGCGAGCCGCCCAGTGGACCCTATCCTCTCAGTGGACACAGGCCTCAGGTGGCCTGACGGACAAAATCAGAAACTCAACACATCTCATTTTGTCTCTACAGTGATGGCAATCGCTGGAAAGCCTTCTCGTAGTCTTTCCTTTCCAGCAGCCACTACACCAAGCCACCTTGACGACAAATGCATCCAAGCTAGGCTGGGAGGCTCACTTAGACAAACTCTCCACTCAGAGTCATCTTCTATGCTTTTCAAGTATTCCAGGCCCACCTCAGCACAGGACAGTTCTGGTCCAGACCGACAATCAAGTAGCCATGCTCTATGTGAACAAACAGGGTGGGATAGGATCTCAAGAGCTCTGCAACGAAGCTCTATGCCTCTGGGCATTTGTCAGTAATCCTCAAATCCACCTACTAGTGGTGTATCTTCCAGGCACACAAAATCTCTTGTCAGACAAACTCAGTCGAGTACTACTGCCACATGAGTAGTCTCTTCATCCAGAGCAGACTGCTCAAATTTTTCAGATCTGGGGAACTCCAGATATAGACCTCTTTGCAAGTCCTCAGAATGCCAAACTTCCCTGGTTCTGTTCCGGCTCAGAACTGTCAGGTAAGGGATGCTTTCCACCTCCACTGGAGTCAGGACTTACTCTATGCCTTCCCACCCATTCCCCTCATTCCCAAAACTCTGTTCAAGCTTCAGAGAGACAGGAGCCATATGATCCTCATAGTACCATGCTGGCCACAACAAACATGGTATCCTCTGCTTCTACGTCTCTCTCAAGCCAGACCTCTGGAGTTGGGATGTGCTCCAGATCTTCTTTCACAGGAGAACGGGATGCAATTGCACCCAAATCCTCAGTCTCTACACCTCAGGGTATGGCTGCTGAGAGCCTAGAATTTCAGGATATCAACCTTTCTCAACAGGTTAAGGATATCCTTTTGGCTTCAAGAAAACCTTCCACAAGACGGGCCTATGCCTTTAAGTGGAAAAGATTCTCTGCTTGGTGTTCTAAAAAGGAACTTAATCCCTTTTCATTGCCAATGGAGGCGTTACTGGAGTATCTCCTCCGTTTATCATACTCTGGTCTTAAGACCAATTCAGTAAGGGTCCATCTTAGTGACATTGCAGCTTTCCACAAGCCCTTGGATGGACAACCTGTTTCCTCTCAACCACTTGTAGCAAGGTTTATGAGAGGTCTACTCTTAACAAAACCTCCCATTAAACCACCACCCGTGGCATGGGATTTGAATCTTGTCCTTGGACAGCTCATGAAGCCACCCTTTGAACCCTTAGCCACCACATCTCTATAGTTTCTTTCTTGGAAGTTAATCTTCCTAATTGCCCTCACTTCTGCAAGACGTATCAGTGAGCTACAGGCTTTAGTGGTTGATCCTCCTTATACAAGGTTTCACCATGATAAGGTAGTTCTTAGGACTCACCTTCACTTTATGCCAATGGTGGTTTCGCCTTTTCATTGAAACCAATCGGTTTACCTTCCTGTATTCTTCCCTAGGCCTCATGCCTCTAATGCAGAAAGGAATCTTCACACTCTGGATTGTAAAAGAGCCTTGGCCTTTTACCTTCAGAGAACTAAGCAACATAGAAGGTCTTCCCAGCTCTTTGTTGCCTTTGACTCTAATCATCATGGACTACCAGTTTCCAAGCGAACTTTGTCTAAATGGATTGCAAATTGCATATCCTTTGCATATGAGAGTAAGGGACTTTCTCTCGAAGGTCATGTCACAGCTCACAATGTGAGAGCAATGGCAGCTTTGATGGCTAACCTTTGCTCAGTATCCATTGATGACATTTGTAAAGCAGCCACTTGGGCTTCGGTACACACCTTTGCAGCCCACTACTGCTTAGACAAGGACTTCCATCAGGATGCCTCGTTTGGTCAGGCTGTTCTCCAGCATCTCTTTCATACATAGGACAACTCCTACCCACCGTCCCAGGTTTCAATGCCAGAGATCCATGAGAGGAATCATGGCCCATCTCAACCTGGGTTTCACAGTTTTCTGGGGTCATCTCCCTGGCATCTCTCAGCTGGGGAGTCTCCGTATGTGAAGACTACATTCCTGCTTGTTCATGGAGATAGCGTAGTTACTCACCTGTAACAGGTGATCTCTGGGAACAGCAGGAATTAAGTCTTCACAACCCACCCACCTCCCCTTGGAGCTGTCTTTCTCTCTCTATCTTCTTCTCTCCTTTGTCTCAGCTTTAAACTCAACTGAAGAGGGAGAGTTGGAAAGGCGGGAAGGCAGCAACGCAGGCGCAGTGGGAGGCTCCCAAAAGCTTTCCTATTGGACGCTGGGGAGCGTTCCGCGCAGACTCCGTCAGTGCCGACAATACCCATATGTGAAGACTTAATTCCTGCTGTTCCTGGAGATCACCTGTTACAGGTGAGTAACTATGCTTTCTCATCTCAGAATCCTTGGTAATTTTTTTCATTGGCCTGAATGTCTTGGTGAAACCTCTCACCCTGTTTGTCACTCAGTTCACCCACGTTTGGTGGAAAAAAGTGAAGATGTGAGTGCAAGAAGTGCAATTTCAATGACATGCGGCAACCAAGTTTACAATATGCATCAAGTCACCTCTGTACTCCATCAACATAATCTGGTGATTTGTGATTATCCAGAAAGATTTTACAGATCCACTTATAGGCTTGCCATGCTTCAAGTTCCAAAGCATCCAGGCATTTTTCAAATTCTTCATCCTCCTGCCTTATTTGTGGCCCCTCAAAAATGCCTTCTTTCAGTTTTGCATCTGATTAGCTGATAGAGAAAGGAATTTAATGGCTCCCAGATGCTTTACTGGTCTAGTTGCTGCAATACACAGAATCGAGAAAATCTGCCAGTCTTCATTTTCTGCAGGTGACCACCAAACCCTGATACAGATAATCAAAACGAGTAGACAGGTCGGGTAAAAAGAGGCAAACTGCTGAGCATCAATGAGGTCTGTAAACCACAAAGCAGATGATAAACTGATAAGTGTTTGGCACGTGTATGAAAGCACTGGCTCAGAGGAATAAGATTAATAGCAGCAAAATAGTTTATAACAGTGTACTTTATTAATGTGCAGCAGTGAGAGCGTTAAAGCAAAGTGAATGTGAACACTTAATATTGAAACACAGTATATGAAAGAGGAAGCCAGGCATTTTTAATAAGCATTAAAATAAATAGATAAAAATAATTGATACAAAGATGTAATAATGAATAAAAATATGGACAGTCAAAGGTAAAATGGGAACCGATGACTGAAATCGGGAGCAAATATTGCAAGTATTTTAAGACACGCACAGCTCTGTTCTGATGGTTCCCAATATCATCATTATTATTTTTGTGAGTATTTTTTAAGAGTACTTTTTGGAAACTATGTACGCATATTTCACTAATGGTTATGCATAAATGGCTGCCTTATACTGGATAGTAGAGGTGCAGTATTTTTTTGATATTGGAGTTATTTTTAATTCAGATTGCAGGTTAAGCATTTTCCATGGAGTCACAGGTTTCCATGGAGTCTGCACTTAAACCAGGTATAAAAAGACATTTCTTGGGTTGTGTTTAGGTGTGGGGAAGAGCACAGGGTGTATACTTAGCTTGCTCAGAATTATGTGTGCTTGAATCAAATGATTCACTTCAGCCAGCCTTTCTCCATTTGCAATAATTAACGTAAAAATTTACCTTTTTAACAAGGTATGCCAACCATGGTAGGTTTCCGAAATAACTTTATAATTCATTGCCTTTGATGCTGTTTCACATTGTGTTTAATGTCATCAGTTTTGTTATGTATGTAAATCTGTGGCTTTTATATTTCCATGCTTAATGGCGATCTTTATGTTGCTTATAACGGCGATGGGATGGGGTAATGTGTGCTGTGTGGTGCATTTAATGAACAATGCAAATCACTTTAGTTGGCAACTCTGCAAATTCCTCCTTTAAAAACAACTGCCCATGTCTAGTTACAGCTGCTCTGAGTAATGTGCACAGTAAAACACAATGTATTAATCAATCTTTGACCCAAATGCCAGCTAAAGTAGAAAGGACCTCATAAGCAAATTGTGTCAGTGCTTGCTTCCACAAGAAAACTACCCTGGACAATTCACTTGCTTAAATCCACAAATAGCAGCATTAAAATCTAGTCTGGTGTCAGCACCAGTAAACTATTTCATTTAGCATCGACTAGAGAGTATATTAGTAGTCATTTCCAGTGCTGCATAAAACAAGTGTTTATGTATTTTTGTTATTATCATCATTCGTGTGTAGCATATCACAGCCTATGCTGATTGGTTTTAATTTGGGTCCCATCCAAGGAGCTGGGAATCATAGACATATGGGCGCAGAAGGTGTGCTGTTCCAAGTGAGATTGTTTGTTTGAAAAACTGGTATTGTTATGTCTTTTAAATGTAAATGGGAGAATCCCACTCAACTTGATTAATGCAGTTAGCAGACCTGCTAATCATGTTAATTGAGGTCACCGAGTTATTGAGTGGTACTAACATGGTTAGTGCGGCTGAATATCCACGGCTGCCGCCGCTGAATGCCTGGTTGCGGAGTGTTCTGGGGGGCAAAGCAGAGGTGGCAACTGGTGATAACCAAGCAGCAGCAATATTTGGCCACTGCCCGGTTATCACTAAGTGGTAAAATTTAAGTTGATCCGGACATTTAATGCTAGTGGCCGGATATGGACCCGGCAATGAATATCTGGTGTTTAAGAGGGCTAGCAGCTAGCTACAGCCACTGAATATCAGTCCCAAAGTTTCCAAATATTTTTAGAGTTCTCTTGATATCACTCCAAGAGCTTCAATCACAGTTGACATTACTATTGTTTTTTCACCCCCAATTCTTTCTACTTTAATTTGTAATCATGGCATTTTTTTATTTTTTCCAACTGTTTTTCATCAAGTCTTCTCTCATCTTTTATTGCCACGTCAATAAACCATACAGTTTCTTTTCTATGGTTTATGTTTATCACAATATTTGAAATACCGCCATTTAAAATAATGATGTCAGGAATGTTGAGCTCCAAGTGCCTGTCAAGTTTGTATTTTAAATTCCGACTAGATCTTGACCTGCTCGTTTTCTATTAACATTTCAGTCATATAGTCCCAATAGTTGTTTGCTGCAGTAAACCCATGGACTCATTTAGCCACTTGGTCATGATATTATTTATAGTCCATTTGGACTATTATTTAGACAAAGTACCCAATATAGCACATTTCCTCTGGATTTATGCTGCATATTTATACTACATTCAGAATAATGAAAGGTGGATTTACTTTTTAAATAATCGGGGTATGGCAACAGCAAAATGAATTTCTCGTCTGCTTCCCGGTATACGTAATCCAGCAATAATATATATTTTTTTGTATTTTTGAAGCCTAAGGAATGGTTGAGTGCTGGAGTGTTAAGATCAACCCATACAAGTGCAGGATCGTGCATTGGGTACAGAGATCTGGAGGAGCAGTACAGTGTAGGGACCAGGATTATTTATTGTAGCAATATAAGGCAATTGCCCCAGAACAAAGGATGCTAGGGCGTCTAGGAAGCCACATAATTAGTTAAAAAAAGGATGTCATGATGCCTTTGTAAAGGTGTGCTATGTTGACACAGGTCTACGACTAAAAAGCTGTTTGATTATTTTCATCTAATTTCCATGTATTTTGGTGTGCTGAAAACAAATAAAATATTGAAAAAACTCCTAGACGTCATGATTTGCCACAACATGCAAAATTGTCTTCAAATTTATCAAATTTTTTCAAATTACTATTAATTAATTCAAATTACTATTAATTAATTCACATAAGTGCATTTAAGAAATAAAATGCAAAAAAACCTTAAAGGGGTCGTCCGAGTTATGTAAAAAAAAAAAATAGCACTGTAAATCTGATGGTCAGCAATATATACATAAGCTAAGCAGGTTTTAAGTCCGTGCTTCTAATGGTAGAAGGGGTTAATCTTTCCTGAAGAATCCAGTGGGAGGGAGACACAGGGCAGATAGCAGCATCTCCGGTCAGTGCAGGGGTGTGGCCAGCACTGTGACGTCTCGTGTACAGACACAGAGCTGCTCTCTCCTGCATGCCACACTTGTGCACAAATCATCATCAGGTTCTTGGTTCTAGGCTGTTCACACTTTTTCATTGCAATTCGTGTTAGCTGGTCATTCTTCAACCATTATGTTATGGCTCCGCGAAAGTGTATTAATTTGCCAGACAGTTTCTATTTCATCTGTGGTGAATATACAGTATTGAAGCAACAGCAGAATATTACAGACTTTGTGAAAAAAGTATACTTTGCTTACTTTGGACTAAAAATTGGAGATCAAGATAAAGTCTGGGCGCCTCATAAAGTGTGCAAATGGTGTGTTGAGGACCTCCGAAACTGGTTCAAGGGTAAGAAAAAAAATTTCTGTTATGGGATTCCTATTGTATGGCGAGAGCAAAAGAACCATAGTGACGACTGTTACTTTTGTTCATGTGATGTGAAAGGGTTTAATTCCAAATGGAAGCATTCCATTTCATACCCCAATCTTCACTCGGCAATTTGTCCCATACCCCATGGCACAGATATACTAGTACCCAAGCCCCCTGCTACCTTGGAAGAGATACCTAGCTCCGATGAAGGTGAAGTCATACCTGAACCAGATGACAAATCAAGTTCTGACTTTGAAGATGATACAAGACCAAAATTGTTTTCTCAGGAGGAGATGAATGATTTGGTAAGAGACTTGAATCTTCCCAAAGATGTCACTGAGTTACTTGGATCAAGGCTGAAAAGCAGGAATTTATTGTTGCCAGGAGTGTCATCTTCATGGTTCAGACATCGTGAATAGGAGTTCGTTCCTTACTTCGCCCAGGAAGACAAGTTGGTTTATTGCATCGATGTCGAAGGTCTGATGGGTCAATTTAAAATCCAATATGATTCAGAGCAATGACGTCTTTTTATAGATTCTCCAAAAAGAAGTCTCAAAGCAGTTTTACTCCACAACGGTTTTTACGCTTCCATACCTGTAGGTCATTCCGTACACTTGAAAGAAACCTACGAGAACTTGGAATTGGTTCTTCGTAAACTTAAATATGAAGACCATGGTTGGCAAGTGTGTGGGGACTTGAAGGTCTTGTGCATGCTGCTCGGGCAACAAGCTGGGTATACCAAATATCCTTGTTTTCTGTGTCTATGGGACAGTCGAGACCGACAAAATCACTGGACCAAGAAGAGTTGGCAGCCGAGGGTGCTAACAGTCGGTGAAAAAAATATCCTCTGAGAAACTTTGGTACCTTCCCATAAAGTTCTTCTACCACCTCTCCACATAAAATTGGGATTGATGAAGCAATTCGTAAAATCACTTCCAAGAGATGGAGAATGCTTCAAATACTTGGTCACCAAGTTTCCAGGCCTGTCGGAAGCAAAATTGAAGGAAGGTGTGTTCGTCGGACCAGACATTAGAAGGCTTATAGTTGATCAAAAGTTTGTCAATACCATGACGGATCCTCAAAAAGAAGGGTGTACTGCATTTAAAGAAGTCGTACAGAAAGTTTTAGGCAATAACAAAGATCCTCACTACAAAAAGATCGTCGGACGAATGCTGAAAGCATTTCAAGTTTTAGGTTGCCTGATGAGTTTGAAAGTGCATTTCCTCCAGTCCCACCTTTACTACTTTACTGAAAATTTGGGAGCTGTGAGTGAGGAACAAGGTGAACGATTCCAACAAGACATTAAAGAGATGGAAGGGAGATACCAGAGAAAATGGAGCATTACAATGATGGCAGACTACTGTTGGATGCTTTAGAGAGACATTCCAGATGCTACTCACAAGTGTAAATGCACCAAGAGGAGCCTCACAAGGAAGAAGAATCGAGTTTAGTGTGTGTAGGTGAGCTCATTTCAGTTCAAAAAAGGATTTTCATGAAAATATTGTAATACAACTTTAATTGTATAAGTCTATTTCCATTTATTTTGAGGTATTGCCTTATTTAACATAGTTACCTAAATTGTCAGGAAACGTGATGTCTTATGACAAAATGGAGGTCATTTTCGGATTCAGCGCACCAAAAAACATAAAGATTATGTGGAATAACCAAAACAGTTCTCGAAAAAAATTTTTTTACAGACCTATTGCCCATTAAATCAACTTAATGAACACCAACAATTCTCTATTAAAATAAAGGTGTGAAACTATCCAAGAAAACACCTGAAAATCAGGAAAAAAAATCACACAAAAGTGAAAACTAATCTAATATTTATTTTTTGTGCTCTTTTCTTGGTGGGGTAATTGGCAGGCCGTACCAAGCTATAACTCTGCCCTATGCGACTTGCACATCTGGCACACCCCTCCCCCCATCACAGGTTTGCCATTCGCCCCTTGCCCAGCATCTCCCCATGTCCAGCTGGTACCCCGTGCTGACCGCTCTTACCATGCCGATGCTTTTCATGTTTCGATGGCGGCGGTGGTGGCAGTAGCAGAAAGGATATAAAATTGAAAAAAAAAAATAAAACGTGGGTCTTTCCAATTTCCTGCTAGCATGCAGGTCTGATCCCTCCCTCCTCTAACGTACGCTACATCAGAGGATGGAGGGACTAGACCTGCCATTCAAGCATGGAGTTGCAAAGACCCACGTTTGAATGGCTGGTCTGATACCTCCCTTCTCTGACACAGGCATATGTCATAGGAGGGAGGGGTCAGACCTTTTGCGCTTTTGGTTTTTATTTCAATTTGTTGTCCGCTCCGCTGCTGCCGCTAATGACAAGGAAACATGAAAAGCAGCAGTGGAGCAAGGACAGCAGCGGGGGGGTGGGGGTGGGGGCGAGGGGGGGAGGAGACGAGACCAGCAAATGTGCCCCTATTTCTTTGCGCCCTGTGTGGCTGCACTCACAGGGCTGTTAATTGGTAGCAAGAAAAGGGTTTCATTTTACTTTCCAATGATTGTGGATTGCCAGGAACTAATGCATGTGTCATTAATATCTTTGAGGTTTTTGAATATCTTTTATAATATCTCCTTTTTTCCTCCCCTCTTCAGGGATAGGGTGTACAAGTTCATTCCTCGAGGGCCACAAACCAGTGAGATTTGCAAGATATGTTTAATGAATGAGAATACACAATATCCATGTTTAGATCCCCAACTCTCATTTCCTAGGGCTTTTGCTACAGTCTTCAACTACTTTGGAAGCCTCTCAAAGTAGGTTTTATATAGAATATTATGAACAGCTCTAGAGGTCATACTCTCAAAGGATATGGACAGACTGGAAGTGACTCTTGCACTTAAAGTATAGTGTTATTGCACTTAAAGTATAGACAAAAATACAGAGAAGAGCAACCAAAGTGATAAAGGGAATGGAAGGATACCCTGATGAGGTTAGGCCTCTTCAGCTTGGGAAAGAGATGGCTGAGGGAAGAAATGATAGAGGTCTATAAAATAATGAGTGGAGTGGAACAGGTAAACGTAGATTGGTTGTTTACTCCTTCAAGAAGTAGAAAAACTAGGGGACACACAATGAAGCTACAATATTGCACATTTAACACCAGGGATGTAGCCACAGGGGAACCTTGGGGGCCTGAGCACCTCACTTTTGGCTGAGACCCCCAGCTGCCATGCATCACATCATTAAAATAGGGAGCTGCACAGTGCTGTTACTGCAAACAGGTTCAGAGCAGTAGGAGCCTTTCCGCTGCTCACGACAGGTCATTCTCATGGTTGTAGATCCAGCATCGCACTCTCTTTCTCTGTCCCTCTCTCTGTGTCCACACCCTCCCCATCCAGCATCCCCCCCTCCCCCCTCAAATCCTTCCAAACCTCATGATCCCTTCAGGCATTGGTTAAAAAACAAAACAAAACATGGCACCAGGCTTCATGCTGAAGCACTATGCCAAACACTGATAGCCTGCCGGCTCAGCAATAGGAAGTGTGCATCAGAAGGGGCGGGACCAGCCTTCTAGAGTGCTTCAGTGTGGGGATTGAGGATCAGTTCTGCAGGGTTTTTTTTTAGCAATGCTGTGACGGGAGCATTAGGTTTGGGGGGAGGCTATGGAGGGGAGATGCTGGACAGGGAGAGATGAAGGGAAAGAAGGTGGAGAGAGGGTGAAATGCTGGAACATGTGTGGCTCATTTTGGGAATGACGGAAGAGGGAGGAAGGAGGGGATAGAGTGGAGGAGGGAATAGAAGACAGAGAGATGCTGGATGGGAGAGAGGAAAGACAATAAGGATGATGATAGGAGAAGATGGCATACTTTGGCAGATGATGAGGATGGAGACGGGAGTAGATTCTGGCAGATGTTGGGTATGGGAGAAGGGGCAGATGGTAGGTCTGGAGGCTGAGTTGGGATAAGGGTTTCATGCAGGGGATGGGAGACTAGGGCTAGGGCTGGAAAAAGGAGGCATTTGCTGGTGGGTGGCAGTAGGAAGGGATTGATGTTGGGAGAGTAAAGAAGAAGAGGATGATAGAAATGTTGGGAAAGGATAAAGCATGGACATATGTAATAGAAGGTGGAGATAGAGGAGCACAGCAAATAATGCTGGGCAAAGAAGGAGGAAAGGCAGGGTGAAGGAATATTGTAAAAGGAGGTAGGTGGGTATGAGGGAAGACATAAGGGGAGGATAGATGTTAGAGTTGGGGGGGGGACAGGGGCAGAGATGGGATGATGGGGAGTAGGAGGCAGAAGGCTAAGAAGAAGATGAGAAACCATGGGACAATTCTTTGAAGCAGGTGAGAGAAGTTGGAAATGGGAAAATAAAAAGGAGAATGAGAGTCTGAATTAGGGGATAAGACACAAGAAAGGGTCTGGAGGTGGAGAGAGGATGAGTGTTGAGAGACAGAGGTAGATGAGGTTGGGAAGAGGATGAGTAGATGGTGGAAATAATGGGCTAGAAAGTGGCTGAAAGACAACAATTGAAGGCTGGCAAAGGCATTAGAGCCATAGGTGCAAACAGGAGGATTAGAGAGGTAAGCATTGGAAGTGGAGGGAGACAGTCTGTCATTTAACACGGCAGATACCTGAACTGCAAGCATCTCATGTCACAGCCAGCACTTCCTGATGCTGATCTCGCAAGATTAGCATCAGGCCTTGCTTGCTCGCCGATCAAACTACAGTGATGGTGTCTGTTGCTTTAAATGAGAGCCTGACCAATGGACTGTTGGAAGACTCCTGCAGCTGTTCCTGCTCCTGCTCATGACAATAGCAGCGTTGTCCATGATGGTAGAGGGGAAACATGCAAGAGAAGGGTATGAGAAGCTTGGGGCAGATGCTGGGGATACATAGGGGGAGCAGCAGGAGAAATAAATGCTAAGGCAACAAGAAGGGTACTGGGGAAGTGGGAAAGAGAGCTGGAGAACATATACTGGGAATATAAGATTGAGGACAGAGCAGGGAGGAATCTATGAAATTGGGTAGAAGATCCAAAAGATGACAGATTCAAAAATTGTGGATTAGGTCTATGTGGCTGTGTATTTCACACTATGTGACTGTGTATTTCACTGTTGATTGTGTACATTGTAGTATGTAGTTTATAAAAACAATACAAATATTTAAAAAAAAATTGTGGACTAGGAAGTGAATAAGGACTCAGGATTTGGGCGTTGATTGATTGGTTTGGATATGAATGTGGAGATTTGGGATTAAGCAATTGGGTGGTTGTGTGAGAGATGAGTGACAGAGAAAGAGTTGGGGACTAATGAGAGAGGCAGAGGAAGATCAATAAGAGCTGGGGAGAGGATGAGTATAGCAAGTAGACATGGGGGACATAAGAGTGGTTGAAAGAGGGTGAACTGAAGACTAAGGAAAACATGGAAGACCAGAATTGGGAATGGGAGAACTGAGAGTGGGAAACGGAAAGCTGCTAGGTAGGTGAGAGCTAAAAAGAAGGAAACTGAAGATAGAGGGTAAAGAAAATGTGGAAGGAGGAGCAAAATCTAGCTATGGAGAGATAGAGAGGCAGACTGGAAAATGAAGCAAAAGAATGAAAGATTGCTGTCAGAGAAAATGGAGGAAAGAAGGAAGACAAAGGGAAAAGAAACATAAAATGGAACAGAGACTCAGGAGGAACTTAGGTAAAGATCAACAACAAGAAAGTGGAAAAAGAGGCCAGGACCAATAAATCAGATAACAAAGATACCAAAAAGGTATTTTATTTTAGGCAGTTAATGATGGGAATATATCAGTTTTGGGAATATGCATCCCATATGTATTCATATGTGGAGGAGTAGCCTAGTAGTTAGAGCAACAGTGACCAATTCCCATTGGCGCTCCTTGTGGCCTCAGGCAAGTCACTTTACCCTCCATTGCCTCGGAAGAAAAGGCCCGTTAATCCAGTCATACCTTGCCAAGAAAACGTAGAGCTGCTGGGTTGCCAGGAGTCAGCCTTGACTTGAAGGCACTTAAAAAATATCTCTTTGTATGTTGTTCAGTGCAGGACAACATGCATTTCATTTTTTCATCACTGTTCCTCTGCTGAAAAATCTTGCTTCAGTTTTTGTATGTGTGCTTATGTTTCTGTACGTGATAAAGATCTGCCTGTCTTCTGTATTGGAAGTATTCTACTAGCATGTAGATTCTGTATGGGGACCAGTGGCAATCCAGCTTGTTTTGTTTCTTTTCCAATATAAGATGTTGGTGTACTTGGGCCTGGTGCATTTTAAATTGAGCTTTTTCCTAGGCAGGGTTGATGTTATTTGAATCTTAGGATAGGGTGAAGTTCTGCGCTTCTTTTTTTTTCAGGGATATGTGTTACTTCACAGAGGGCCTAGTAATGGAGCTTGTATTGCTGTTATTGAGATGACATCAGAAGTTGAATGTAATGTTTTTATATGTTGGGTTGTAAAGTGAAGCATTCTAGTTCTGCTGTGCACACATGGTACACTCTATGATTATCATGACATTTCTGTTTTCTTGTAGTTATGTGTTTTCTACATTAGCAACATGTAAATAGCTGTTGTATATATTAAGTTATTGTTATTTATGTGTAACATACAATTGTTCCATTAAAGTTCTATGTAATGCCAAATAAATAAGAGGGTGGGAAGGAGAATAAGCATCTATTTGCTCATGCTCATGCATGTTCAAACAAACAGATGTGTACGGACAAACAAACTTATCGACAAAAAAAATGAACCGTCCTCAAAAGATTCTATCGCTTATGCAAAACACACCTAATAACCATTGTTAGTAGGGATGTGCATTTATTTGAAATGACATCCCTACTAACAATGTTGATATCCCAAAATGACCCCCCTCCCTTCCAGGAAATTGTGAGTTTTTTTGTCTTTGCCATCAATAGTGTGTCCTATTACCCAGATTGGCTCAATAATGAGCACTATTATCAATAGGCACATGACTGGGCAATAGTGAATGCTATTTTAGCAATAATGTACATTATTGACAATGTTGCCCTTGGAATGAAAAAAGTAATAATAAAATGAAAAATCCCATAAATGATATGGGAAATTAACAATTTGAAAATTTTTGCCTGCATACCCCTAATTGTTAGAAGTTTAAAAAGTATTTATTTATTTTATTTATTTAGCTGTATTTATATACCGCCTTTCACCAGTCAAGGTGGCTTACATTGAACAATAAGTGAATGTACATTAAAACCATAGGTAAAGTAGGTAAGATTGGTCAAATAGAACAGTAGGTAACATAGGTAAAGATAATAAACTATATACAGCATATTGACCAGGAGAAGGACCTTGGTGTGATTATTTCTGCGGATCTCAAGGTGGCAAAACAGTGCGACAAGGCGGTGGCAAAAGCCAGGAAGATGTTGGGTTGCATACAAAGAGGAATTACCAGCAAAAAGGAAGAGGTACTAATGCCACCACTGGTGAGGCCTCACTTGGAATACCGTGTTCGGTTTTGGAGACCATATCTTAAAAAGGATATAAAAAGACTGGAAACTGTTCAGAGGAAGGCGACCAAAATGATTTGGAGCCTGCGTCAGAAGCCGTATGAGAAGAGAAGACCTAAATATGTACACTCTGGAGGAGAGGAGGGACAGGGGACATATGATTCAGACCTTTAAATACTTAAAGATAAATAATGAGCGAACAAACCTCTTCCAAAGATGGGGAAGCTGTAAAACTAGAGGGCATAACATGAAGCTGCAAGGGGGTAAATTGAAAGGCAATGTCAGGAAATACTTTTTCACTGAAAGGGTGGTGGATGCTTGGAATGCCCTCCCAAAGGAAGTGTTGGGGGGAAATACAGTGACAGAATTCAAAATGGCATGGGCCAGACACAGTGGATCCCTTTACAGCAACAGGATAAAATCAAAATAAACTTAACTAACTAATTTCTCAAAGTACAGGGATGTCCTACACGGAGTGGTGGGTTCACCCCTTAAACAAAGACATGGGGAGGGGTGGCCTGTACGGAGCAGCAGGTGCACCTACTCTTGCCATCTTACTGGGCAGACTAGATGGCCCATACTGGTCTTTATCTGCCGTCATTTACTATGTTACTATATATTAATGAACTCATGGTGTTATATCTATATAACGACGAAACCTGGAAACAGCACTAGCACTGGCAAGTCAAATGCAAGGCATTTATAAGGCAGGCAAAGGGAGAATTTGAGAAGAAGCTTGCTGTGGAAGCAAAAATGCGAAGTAAAGACCTTTTCAAGTACATTCGTAGCAAAAAACCTGTGAGAGAGTCAGTTGGTCCATTAGATGATAAAGGGGTTAAAGGAGCACTAAGAGGCGACAAGGCGATAGCGGAGAGATTGAATGAATTCTTTGCTTCAGTCTTTACTGAGAAAGATGTAGGGATGTTACCCATGACTGAAGTGGTATTTAAAGGTGCGGAAGAATTGAAGGAAATATCGATACATCGGGAAGATATATTACAACTATTAGATAAACTGAAGAGTAGCAAATCACCTGAGCTGGATGGTATACATCCAAGGGTGTTGAAAGAACTGAAATATGAGATTGCAGACCTGCTATTACTAATCTGTGAACTATCATTAAAATCATCTCTAATACCTGAAGATTGGAGGATCGCCAATGTAACACCAATTTTTAAAAAGGGTTCCAGGGGTGATCCGGGAAACTACAGACCGGTGAGTCTGACATCAGTACCGGGAAAATGGTAGAAACCATCATAAAGAATAAAATTACTCAGCATGTAGATAGTCATGCCCTAATGGGAGACAGCCAACATGGCTTTAGACAAGGAAGATCTTGTCTTACTAATCTGTTATGTTTTTTTGAAGGAGTGAATAATCAGGTGGACAAAGGTGAGTCGGTTGATATTGTGTATCTGGACTTTCAGAAAGCCTTTGACAAGGTCCTTCATCAGAGACTTTTGGCATAACTAAAGAGTCATGGGATAGGAGGCAGTGTACTATTGTGGATCAGGAACTGGTTAAATGATAGAAAGCAGAGGGTAGGGCTAAATGGCCAATTTTCCCAATGGAGAAAGGTGAATAGTGGTGTACCCGAGGGATCTGTGCTGGGTCCGCTGCTTTTTGACATATTCATAAATGACCTGGAAAGTGGAATAACGAGTGAGGTTGTCAAATTTGCAGATGACACAAAACTATTTAAAGTTGTTAAAACCCAAGAGGATTGTGGAAAATTGCAAGAGGATCTTGATAAATTGGAAGACTGGGCATCAAAATGGCAGATGAAATTTAATGTGGACAAGTGCAAGGTTATGCACCTAGGGAAGAACAACCCAAACTATGGTTACACGATGCAAGGTTCCACATTAGGAACCACCACCCAGGAAAAAGATTTAGGCGTCATTGTGGATACCATGTTAAAACCCTCGGCCCAGTGTGCAGCGGCGGCCAAGAGAGCAAATAGAATGCTAGGTATGATAAGGAAAGGAATGGAAAATAAAACAAAAGATATTATAATGCCTCTATATCGTTCCATGGTGAGACCGCACCTTGAATATTGTGTGCAATTCTGGTCGCCGTCTCTTAAAAAGGATATAGCGATTTTAGAAAAGGTTCAGAGAAGAGCCACCAAAATGGTAAAGGGGATGGAAGGATACTCCTATGAAGAAAGGCTAAAAAGGTTAGGGCTCTTTAACCTGGAAAAGAGACAGCTGAGGGGAGATATGATAGAAGTCTATAAATTAATGAACGGAGTGGAACGGGTAAACATAGATCGATTGTTTACCTTATCAGAATATAGAAAGACTAGGGGACATGCAATGAAGCTACAGGGTAAACTATTTAAGACTAATAAAAGAAAATATTTTTTCACTCAACGTGTAATCAAACTCTGGAATTTGTTACCGGAGGATGTAGTAAAGGCTGTTAGTGTAGCTGGGTTTAAAAAAGGTTTGGACAAGTTCCTGGAGGAAAGGTCCATAAACCATTATTAAGAAGGGACCCAGGATATCAATGCTTGAACCAATACAAACATTGTGGAACCTGTGTCCCTTGGGGAAACTGCTAGGTACGTATGACCTAGATTGGCCACTGTTTGAAACAGAATACTGGGCTTGATGGACCTTGGTCTGACTCAGTATGGCATATCTTATGTTATGTTCTTATGTTATGTTCTTATGTCATGGTGTTATATCTATATACATCTGTGGGCTATTCACAGAGGTTGTCTTTTGTTGTTTTCTTGTTGTCTTCTTCCGGGGGGGGGGGGGGGGTCATGTGATGGGGCTGAAATGTTCTGCAAATAGGTGTGTCTTCAAGTGTTTTCTGAATGTGGTGAGGTCTGTGATGTTCCTTAGTTTGTCCGGTAGGTGCGTATAGTTGGAAGGCATGGTTGCATGCCTACTAGCGGGATTTGGTTTTGCTGTGTGGGATGATGAAGGTATTCTTCATTGAGGTCCATCTTGATCTGTTTGGCAGAGAGGTCTGCAATAGAGTGTGAATGTGTGTTTATGGGGGGGGGGGGGAGGCAGCGTGAATTGCCATGTGCGTTAGGATGATTGTTTTGTATTTAATCCGGCTCTGAAGTGGGAGCCAGTGGAGCTGCTTTAGTATAGGTGTGATGTGGTCCAGTCTTGTTGCTGCTTGTATCGTCCCTGCGGTTGAGTGGAGAGCAGTTTGTAGAGGTAGGAGTGTGGTTTTGGGAAGTCCTTGGTAGATTGCATTGCAGTAATCAATGTGCGGTGTCACGGAGGCTTGCAGACTAGAACAGAAATCTGTGGGATCAAGGAATGGTCAGAGGCATCACATTGTCTTTGTTTTGTAGCATACAGTCCGGGCAGTTTTGTTTATGTGTGTTTTGGATGTAAGGTGTTGATCTAGGGTGATTTGTACCTGACTTCAGTCCAGGTTTGGATTGGTGTGTTGTTCAGTGTTATTGTTAGGGGTGGGGCGAAGTTGGCATCTCTTGTTATGAAGAGGGCCTCCGTTTTGCTGTAGTTAATTTGTATGTTATTGTTTTTAAGCTAGTTGGAGAGATTATAGAAGAAATCCTGGTCGGTAGAGAATGAGGGATGGTTTGTGTCAATTGGTCTATAGATCGTGATATCATCAGCGTAGATGTGGACATTGAGGTTACGTGATCTTATAAGTGTGCAGAGTGGTTGAAGGTAGAGGTTGAATAGGAGAGCAGAAAGGGTGAATCCCTGGGGTACTCCTTGCATATTTTTATATTGGGTGGAGGTGTTCTGGCCAATCTTTATTTGTTGATGACGATCAGTGAGGTATGATGTAAACCATTTGAGGAATGTTCCTTGTATTCTTGCCAGTGCAGCTGAAATAAGAAAGGTGTAGCTTGTTCCTTTCTGGCATAACACAATATAGTTTTGCTGCAGCATTCTGTATAACCTGTAATCTAGTAATTTCTTTTTTGGGTAGCTCAGATGAAATGACTTATAATAGTCAAAGTGGGTCAAAACTACCCCCAAACTACTTGGCTAAGGTCTTGCTCCTTTTTATTTTTTTTTCTATTTATCTTATTTTACAGCATACACCAAGAAAAAACTTGGAAATAGGAAATACAAGTATTTGGTCTAAGAAAGTATCCATAAGAAAATTATATAAACAAGGGAAAAACAAACCCCAAAGGGGAAAACAGAGGCCAAATACTAAATAGTCCACAATAGAGAAGGATCCAAGAATCACTAATCCAGAGGAGTGAAAACAAAAAAGAAATAAAGATACAAAGAAAAAAACAGAACAGCAAAGCATATAATACATAAATGCCCCAACAGAATACCCCCTACTCCAATCAACCCTAATCAGCCCTTCAACTTCTTAGCATCCAAAAAGAAGCGTAATTGAGAAGGTTCAAAAAATGATATACAGAATTCTGATAACAATGCACCTCAGTGTGCAGCTCCAAAAATTTCTTCCTACGGACTTGTGTCCAACAGGACAAATCCGGAAAAAATTGGAATCTTACCCCCCAGAAAAGAAATATCAGTTTTCTTAAGAAACAAGCATAACAATGTATTCCTATCCTGAAGAAAAACAAGAGACTAATAATGTCTCTCTGAACCCTACTGTTTCAGATGACTGTTCCAGTAATGCAGACAAATTCCCCAAATCAAGAGAATCCAAGGAAACATCAGCTTGGGGTCAGAGCCTGAAACGCCACAGCACACACTTGATGAACCGACTGGAGGGCAGCCCAGATTGAAGCCAAGGTCACTTCTTGTGGACACTGAAGAGGAGGGAAAGCCAACTGAGGTTCAAGGCTGGAGGCAGAAGGAGCCAAACTCCCCTGATCTAATACACCTGTCTGAGGTTCTGGTAACAGAGCATCTGCAGAAGACACCGCACCAGCCACCTCTGCCGAGCTCCCAAGGAGAAAATCTCCAACAAATGCCGCTGCACCAGCAGCTACCTCACCGGGCAGAGAAGGAGCAGAGGGGCCAGCAGGACTCAGCGAAATATCGCTGCCCAAACCGAGGCTCACCTCAACCGCGACCACGGGAACACCCTCCTTTGCCGCCGCGTAGCTCTCCATCATGCGCTGCCCCAATGGTAGACCTCACTTACCCTTAGCCTTCTGCTTCAGCATAGGGCAGGAGGAAGGCAAATTTTCCAGGCAAAAAGAACAAAGTAAGTGGAGCAGCTAACACCACGTTCTGTTACGCTGCCATCTTGGATCCCTAAGGTCTTGTTCTGTTAAAAAGGTTCAGGTCAAAACTGAGCCATGGTGGCCGGCGGGTTTTTTAAACACCGGCTGCTGCAGCTAAAATTATTCTGACTATTCAGCGTCAGTCTACAAATAGTGGCCAGCACCGAATATCCTGGTGCTGTGGCAAGCACAGCCTCTATCCACAGGGCGATAATATATAGCGCTTCTTCTCATATATAGATAAGGTATCCAGATAGCCCAAGGACACACTGCTTTTGCTGCCTTAAGTTGTATTTGGATAGTTCTCCTATAGCAGCGCTGAATATCACCACCGTATAGATAATGTTTGGCTGTGCTTGTGCTTCACCTAACACTATCTGAATAGTATCAAGGCAGTCTGTAAGGATAGTCAGCAGCACTATCTGTATAGTGCCATGAATATCCCAGTCAGCAGCACATATGTGCTTGACAGGTGCTGATAACCAGATAAGTGCAGCTAAATAGCAGGCCATCTTTTATTTGGCCTATTCTTGTAAGGATAACAAACGTTTTCCATCAGAGGAGGGTGAGAATAGACCTGCATGCAAGCGAGGAGTCAGAAAACCCCCCGTGTTTTGTTTCTTAGAATTGGATGTCCGGTCCACTACTGCCACCAAGAAAACACGAAAAGTGGCAGCAGGGCAAGGGCAGGCAGCATGGGGGGGGGGGGGGGGGAGCTGACGCCGGCAGCCCCAAACGCGCCCCTATATCTTTGCACCCTGTGCGGCCACACAGCTCCCACAGGGCTAGGTACGGCACTAAATAGACAGCATTATTGTGGGCATCTGTTTTAAATACTCTCCCTTTCCTCTAAGAGAGCTGTTTTCTTAGGGTTATCTTTGACATATTGGGGGTCATTCTGAACCACAAATAAGCCGCCTGTATGTGCGTGATGTATGTGTTTCTCATGAAAACATTAAAATCCTTATTCTGCATCATTGCGGCCCTGCACATTCACGGCATGTAAACGGGGATCCCAGAATAAGGGCGGGAGGGGACATAACATGTGCGTGGCCAGCCACAGAGACATATTAAGCATATCCCAATGTTACTCGTGTACATCTACAGTTGTTCCTGCAGACGTCCAGGTTATACCTGCTGAAAGGTGTAATAAAGGTAGGATTTAAAAATATTTCTGCCCTGCACCTCAATGCAGCCTATAGCAGTAAATGGATGTGTAACTTATGCTGTGCACTGTTGTGTCTACAGGTCGGGAAACTATAGCATGCAGTGTTCCTGAACAGAAAGCAGAGGAGAGGGCGGTTAGAGGTTGCAATAACAAATATAAACACCCCCATGCTTGTATGGGGAAGAGCACAAGTGTGCTTACAGGCTATGCTGGCATTTGCTGAGTGAACTAAAGGGGCAAAGTGTGGGTCCCCTAACAATGCCCATGTCCTTGAAATGATACCAGTGACAGAGCCCTAGGACGCCATGTGAAAATATAAGCCCAGCCATCGGTGCCATGTGCAGCACCCTGCCAGCTAGAGTGCTGCGTTCCACACAGCATACCTTTACAATATGCCCTATGCAATGTGTACAGTTCCTGGATGCCAAGAAGGTCAGATGTAATGGAGAAAGTCTACGCCAGTGGCCCTATGGTACGTATTGTGTGAACAGGTCACTGTTGCAGTTGGTTACATATGTGGGCCTATGATTTGCAATGATATACTTGATGGGCTGTTTCGGCCTAAAGCAGCACTTGATAGTTTGAGATCCACTTGTGTAGGTATCATGTATGTCTGTATGCATTTTGAAATGTAGTGATCAGGTATGATGATGGGTTGGAAGTACTGATAGCCATGGTTTACATTGCATCATCAATGTTATTCGTTGCAGGGCATGATGTTGGCAGACATCTGCTTCTGTGGGACTGTAAGTGAGCATACATGTTTGTGGTTGGAGGGCTGCACCGGGGGGATCAAGATGCTCATCCACATATCCATGGGGGGGGGGGCAGGTATGCCTGGCAGGTTCCTGGACCATAGGGCTGACTGCAGCATCGCCAGGTGCAAGTGTGAACAGGCAGAATTGAGCAGGACAGGTCCGCATTAATTTACCTGTCCATATACGCCCCTGTCACTAATACAGGGACCTCAGCAGGAGGGCGTGAAACAGAGCAGCACGCAGTACGCCATGCCAAGATGCACCAGCATTGCTCTACACAAATGTGCATAGTTGTAGGGAGCAACGTTGGTGTCTCTGGGCATGTCTGTGTGGCGCTTGCACTGCTGACTGCTGTCATTCCCCTGGCCCTTTATTAGATATAGGGAAATGTTTGGCTGGTTCGCTATGGGGGGCTTGTTCTGCTGTGTTCATGTGCCTACTTAGCACTGTACGGACATGTTCCTGAGATGTCCACACCTAGAGAGGTGTCTACTACCATGAATGTAGTGCTGCACTGCATCTTGTGCCAGATGGATCACTCTCTACCTGTTTTCCTGCTACATTACAGTGCACTGCGATTATTTTGTAGTGTGCTGGACATGCCACAGACTAGTTTCTGTCATCTAACTTGCATCCTCCTATCAGTATCATCAACTTACATTGTACGTCTGCCTCATAACAGCACTGTCCAATGGCCACAGATGCTTAAAATCTGCACGTTTTAAAGGGGAGGCGTGGCCGTTCGCGGGTATATCGCAGAGACGGGCAGGATTGCAGACGTACATCTTTTCAGAATATGGTGTGAGCGGGGATGTCCAAAGCCATTGGCAGCATACACCCATTTTCATACAGCGTAGCGCTTTGTGTAGGCCATGCCTTGTAAGTCTATATGGTCTATTGTGTGCCCACGGCTGCGTCTATCCCTGCATTATGCAGAATCCAGCTCTATTCCTTCCATTTGGGCGTGCCTGCTGCCCGGACATGCACGTTTTCAGAATTGCCCTCCATGTCATTAATTTATTCCATTAACTACTAAGCACTCATTCCAGGAAGCTTAAAAAGAGATTGAATAAGACTGGAAATAAGGATGATTCTTAGGGAAATCATGATTCATCTTCCAGATTCATCCTCATTACTGTACTGGACAAAAACACATTAAAACAGCATAAAGCTTTTCCAGAAATGCCCATTCCACTTAGCTTTATTAATAATTTTTGGTGATCCACTAAATTGAATGCAGCAGATAAATCTAACTACATTGATAGGGTTCCTCACCTTTGCCTATTATATTTTTAAGCTATTTAATAGCCTCAGTAGAACAGTCCCCACATTATACTTACTTCTAAAGCTTAGCTATGAGGGGTCCAAAGAGCTGCAAAGTTCATTTAGCGCAGAATTAGATGAAAAGCATGCCTGTACTCAGGAGACAAGATAACCGTGTATTTCCTGGAGAGTCATTGCTACTGCTTCCACTATTACTTATTTCAAAGTAGCTACTGGGCCTACATAACACTGTACAGATGCAATTGAGACAGTCGCTGAATGACATTTCAAAGCAACTTCAAAAAGGGAGGTTTTAGGTGGGATTTCAATGTGGTCAGAAAAGGGCAAGCCACACAAGCTAGTGAAGTTTTTCCAGGCATACAGTATGATCAAATAGAAGGGCACAGATAAGATCATCTTATCTGATCAAGGGAAATCATAAGGAGAGATACTGGGAGAGATAAGCGAAGACAGGTATAGAGAAATTGCAGAGTGAAAATAAAGGAATTCCTGCCCCTGTAACTTTTACAAACATACCCTCCCCTCAGGTTGACTCTACCCTCTGCAACCCCCTCTACTCTTTCTGGTCAATCCCTCCCACCTACCCAGTAGAAAAGGGGGCAGGAGTAATCCCCAGATACTCCAGGTCTCTCAGTACCTTACTTAAAAAATAGTGCTGGCTGACTTGAAGCTTGCACCATTTTGGAATTCTACACCTGCAAACTGGTTTAACTCCTGCCACTACTTCCATTGCGCACGGGGAAGGAGGTGATTGAAAGGGGTGGAGGAGATTAGACAGTTGGGGGGGGGGGGGGATTAGAGCAACAATGGAAATAGAAGCTTTTATAGAAGCTGGAGAGTAATCAGGAATAACTGCTTTATTTTGGTTTTACTAAAAAAGAACAAGATGGAAGAAATGATAGCATTAAAGAAGAGGAAAAAAAACCCAAAACAAAATGAAAATTGTGCTTGCACATTCATTTTGAATAAGAGAAGCATAAACTCTTTGTGAAGACAGATGGCGATGCAATATAAAAAAATGACAACAGAGGTTAAAGAGCCATAGCAAAACTGATGACATTTATTTATTTAGTATGCTGCTACTTCCAGCCATCTGATTACAGATTGGAAATTGTCAAATCATGACAGGAGATTTTTGAGGTATAAACACATTGATTAGACAGGAAAGCACAGCACAGAGAGAACATGGGCTATGGAGGGTTAAGTGGCTTGCCCAAGACCACAAGGAGCACCTGTGGGACTAGAAACCCCAGTTCTTCTGGCCCAAGATTGCTGTCCTCTAGTGGGATTTGAACCCCTGACCTTCTGGCCTGAAGTACCTTGCCCCAACCACTAGGCCACTCCTCCACTCCTAAACTCCTCACACAGCTGAACTGTAAACAGACTATAGTGGAGATATAGTAGTTAGCTTAGTCAGAGACTTGAGAGGTTCAATTTACAGCAGTCTAAATGGGGTGTAATGAGAGAGTGGGTTAGGGTTTTGGAAGTGCTTTCAGAAGAAAATGTTGGATTTTGATGATATTATAGTGAAAGAAACATATTTTAGTAGTGTTTTGGATGTGTGCAGAGAATGAAATTTTGGAGTCAAAGATGACCCCCACAGTACAGGCTGAGAAGAGGATAATAGTATTATTTATGGAGATTAAAAACACTATTATCCCTCCAGTTCCCTCAGCCTTCACCCTTAGCATCTTCTTTGACTCCAAAATCTCACCTAAATGGCCTTTCTAAAATGCCACTTCACATGTATATTTTCAGTAACATAATTTCCATAGCTGAAATTTCATGTATAAATGAATACCTGTTCAAAGTTAGACCTGCTATTTCCCCCTTACCACTTGGATGGGTAACTTACACATCTAAGGAAGAATTTCATCACTGAATATATACGTTTTTCTTTGCTCTTACTCAGCTTCAGACTACCCCATTTTTTATATAGTAACATAGTATCAGTGAATGATGTTGAACAACCATGCTGAGATCTGAGAGTGGATTCTGAATAAAAGTTCTGGAGCAGAGAAATAGATTTGAGAGCCAGTGGCATAAAATGGTACTGAAAGCCATTGAAATATATCAGAGCATGAGAAGGAAGTGTGTAGAGAAAGAAGAGGTCTCAGAATGGAATTCTGGAACATCTTGACTTACATATGCATTTGACTGTCTCACATCATGTTTTCCTCTGTCTTGTGCTCAGCCTGTGCTAGTAAGGTCTTGAAGACTGCATGGTCTGGACCCCACTCAACTCCTGAAAAATTGTATCCCACATGATTTCTGTGATAAGCCATTTGAAATTGAAGTGCAATTATGGAAATTCTACACTCTGCATTAGATAGAGTTGCCCTGGAGAGTCCTTATCTGGTTCACACAAGGAAGCACCATACTTGGTTCCATCTAGCCCGCCAGTTACTTAAAACACAACTTCATGGCTCTGAGACAGAGGGTGAAGCAGTTAGGTGCACTGGTGGTGTTCTCTTCAATCCTTCCTGTTGAGGGTAAAGGCCAAGGCAGAGAGGCTTGCATCCTGGAGATGAATGCATGGCTGCGTGGATGGGGTCATTGAGAGTGTTTTGGTTTCCTAGACCATGGGATGCTGTTCCAAGGGTTGCAGAGAAGAGATGGCATTCATCTGTCCAAGAAAGGTTGACACATCTTCAGTAGTAGACTGGCTAATCTACTGAAGAGGGTTTTAAAGGTGAGGATCTTAGACTTTAGGAAGACTAACTTTGCCAAGATGGGCCAATACCTCAGGGAGTCATTAGTGGGATGGGAACAGCTGGGGGATGTAGAAAAACAGTGGGCAAAACTGAAAGGGGATATTTTAAGGGCAGCCAAGATTTTTGTTAAAACGGTAAATAAAGGTAAAAGGAAAAGGAGACCACTATGGCTTTCGAAAGAAATAGCTGAAAAGGTGAAGAAAAAGAGGGAGGCCCTCATGAAATACAAGAGATCACAGAGAGAGGAAGACAGGCATCTATATTTGGAAAAACTTAGAGAGGCTAGCAAAGTAGTCAGGAAAGCAAAGATTCAGAAAGAGGAGGAAATAGCCAATGCAATAAAATGGGGGGATAAGACATTTTTCAGATATGTTAGTGAGAAGAGGAAGGGCAAAAGTTGTCAGACTCAAGGATGAAGGGGAGGAATATGTAGAAGCTGATGAGGATAAATCGGAATTGCTTAACAGATATTTCTGTTCTGTGTTCACAGATGAAGAACCGGGAGCAGGACCTCAGAAAACGCCCACAAACAGGAACAGAAGCGAAGGACATCTTGCACAATTTTCAGAAGACTGTGTTCATGAGAAACTGGCTCAACTTAAAGTAGACAAAGCAATGGGACCAGTTGGGATGCACCCTAGAATACTAAGGGAACCTGGGGATGTTCTAGCAGTTCCACTGGCTGACCTTTTCAATGCCTTGTTGGAGTCGGGAGTGGTGCCAAAGGACTGGAGAGAGGCTCATGTGGTGCCTTTACACAAAAGCAGACGTAAGAATGTGCCTGAAAACTACAGGTGGTGAGTAAATTATTGGAAATGCTGCTGAAAGAGAAAGTGGTGAGGATTCTGGAGTCCAGCAGATTACAGAATCCAAGGCAGCATGGATTCACCAGAGGCAGATCTTGTCAGATGGGTCTGGTTGATTTCTTTGACTGGGTGACCAGGGAGTTGGACCAAGGGAGAGCCCTAGATGTGGTGCATTTGGATTACAGTAGAGCCTTTGACACTGTTCCTCACAGTCAACTTGTAAACAAGCTGAGCACCCTAGGGATGGACCCTGGGATTGCTGCTTCGGTTGGAGGTTGGTTGTGTGGGAGGCGACGGGGAGTGCAGGTGAATAGAGCTCACGCTGAGGAGAAGGATGTTGCCAGTGGTGTGCCCCAGGGATCTGTCCTTGGTCCGATTATTTTTAACATCTTTGTTAGTGATATAGCAGAAGGGCTGTCGGGTAAGGTTTGCCTTTTTGCAGATGATACCAAAATCTGCAATAGAGTAGATACCCAGGGGGGTGTGGATGACATGGGGAGGGATCTAGCTAAGCTTGAAGAATGGTCTAGAATCTGGCAGCTGGTATTTAATGTTAAAAAATGTAAGGTCATGCATTTGGGCTGCAGCAATCCAAGGGAGCAATATAGTATAGGGGGTGAAGTACTTTTGTCCACTAAAGAAGAGCAGGACCTCGGTGTGGTTGTATCTGATGATCTTAAAGTAGCTAATCAGGTAGAAAAGGTAATGGCAAAAGCTAGAAGGATGCTTGGGTGCATACAGAGAGGAATGGCTAGCAGAAGAGGGGGGGGGGTGATAGTGCCTCTGTATAGGTCTTTGGTGCGACCTCGTTTGGAGTATGGTGTACAGTTCTGGAGACCGTACCTTCAGAGGGATGTAGACAGGATAGAGTCGGTACAGAGGGTGGCTTCTGAAATTGTTGGTGGTCTTCATTGTAGAGCATATGGGGACAGACTTGGGGATCTTGGTATGTACACCTTAGAGGAAAGGCGGGATAGAGGTGATATGATTGAGATGTTTAAATACCTCCATGGCATAAATGTACAGGGGGAAAGTCTCTTTCAATTGAAGGCAGGTTCTGCTATGAGGGGACATGGGATGGGGATGAGGGGGGATGGATTCAAGGGTGATGTGCGGAAATATTTCTTTACGGAAGCAGTGGTGGATCCGTGGAGTGGTCTCCCAGTGGAGGTGGTGGAGATGAGGCCAGTGTCTGAATTCAGAAGAGCATGGGACAAACACAGAGGATCTCTGGGGGAAGAAAGGGGACTGTTGTGGTTGTTGATATGGAAGGACAGACTGGATAGGCCATGTGGTCTTTTTCAATCATCAATATTTCTATGTTTCTGTGGTTCTAACTTTTACAAACTGTGCTTCGCTGGCATAGGCAGCCCTCAGTGTTCACATGAAAGGGTATTTTAGAAAAGACATCTAGGCTCTATCTGGGATGTTCCACGCTAAAATGTCACCCAAAACAGCAAGCACATTTAAGATACTTAGACATTCCTGATATGGACGTTACTGGAGGTTCCTGCAACTGTATCATAGTTCAGAGACATCCCTCAGCCTGCCATTCAATTAGTGGAGATGTTTTGCAGCACTACAACCACACAACAGGTATCCCCAAATCCAATCAATTCTCTTTACTATTGTGGACCCCCCCTGAGGATAAGAGAGGTGAAATTAGACCTAACCTGCTAATTTTCTTCCCTTGAGTCCTTCCAGTCCAGTCCAGATGTGCAGGATATGCTTGTCTGCCAGCAGATGGAGACTGAGAACCACTGGTTTGATTTTGATGTCATGGTATAAAGGATCCTGTACAGCCTCACTCTCACTAGTATTTCTGTAACAAAGCAGACTGTGCAACTAGAGATTAATAAATGCTCATTCAATACACACAAAAACTACCTCACGGCATACTCACCAAAGAAACCTTTGTGCTCTAAAGAACATCAGGAACAGGAGATCTAACCAATGCTCTCAAGATGGTAAACAAAACAAAACCAAGCGTAAAGGGCGAGTTCTGGACTGAACTGAAGGGACTCTAGGAAAGAAAATTAGCAGGTAAGGTCTAATTTCACCTTCATCATTCCTCCAGTCCAGTCCAGACGGGTGGGATGTGACAAAGCAGCATCCACTATCGCGAAGGGAAATAGAATATCCTGGCGTGAAGGTTAGAGGCAAATAGACCTCTGAGCCAGAGCCCTGCAATGTCAGTAGAACATGAAGCACTGCCACTAAAACATGAAGAACATAGCACTGAGCTACCACCAGAACTTGTGTCAGAAGAACATAGTTCTCCATGCCTTAAGAACTGGTTCACCCTGGAAACTGCTATAGATCAAACCAAGAAGGCATGCTCACATGAAACTCCTCCATGCCCTAGAGGAACATGTGACACAACAGCAGGAATCCAAGTCCTACAGAAGCTGAAAAAAGATATGTGCAGAAGCCCCCTTAGACAAATGGAGGGGACAGAACTAGAACTCAAGGGAGCGACAAGCCCCAAGCGACTAAAAAGATGAGTGTTCAGAGTCTTGAACAGCTCCAAAAACATGCCCAACCATGTCCACAACATGCCACTCATTGGATAAGGAGTCCCTCGTGCCAACCCAGGCAGAACACCTGGAAAAGGAATGTTACCTAGCGAATAATATGAAAATAAAAATTACCAGAGGTTTTGAGTCCACAAAACCCTGTATAGTCGAAATTTTTTTTCGTTTTTTTTTTTTTTTTGCTTTCTTTTTTACAAAGAAGGCCGCAAGGATAGATGACCATATCCTCACCATCTATCTCCAAAACCTATGATAGGAAGTGGGCATGCAGCCATGCACACCTCATCACTACTATCCTCTCAAATGACTGACCTCTGGACATGCAAGACAAGGCAGTCAAGTCCATGTCTCAACCATGTCTCAACCATAAGGAGGATAAATTGCAACCTAATACCTGCAAATATAAGGACTGTGTTCAAAGACAACTCATAAACCCCAAAGTAACAAGGAGCTCTTACTCTGAATTCAGACCCCGAAAGGCTCCAAACAACCAACTTACCATATGTTCCATGGCCCAAGCGCAATGCCCAGCAGCAGCTGATCTATAAATTTAAAGGCCACTGTCCTCAGAATTCACCAGGAAACTGCACAACACCAACTAGACACCATATTAATACGATGAAGACTGTGTGCCAGAATCCATCTTCAGTAGGCACTGTGCCTGGAGGACCCCCCACTCCCAGGCTAACCTCCCTCTAACTTGTCCCTGACACAGGTGAGTTGTTAAGGCTCAAGAACTACAACTCATATGACTATATCATGGCCAAATTCATGGATGGACCTCCGACCTGTGGATCCAGTCCCAGGATGTCCACCGATAATGACTTGTGGACACTGAGGACCTTCACTCTCACCAAGCACCATTGCTGCCCAGACCAGATGTGAACAATGGTGTTCAAAACTGTTTTCATCAGACCATCCTGCCCTCATAGCACTGGAAGATTCCCTCCCAATGAGGAAAGTATTGACCTATGCCTTGAAGGACCGGAATCAAACTTGAAAAAACCCTTGCAGCACTAAGCTTCCCTCCCAGGAAAAACTGGAGGGTCGCACACAAGGCAAGGTGCCACTGACCGCACCCCCAGGTGAGTCTTGAGCACTTACTCACAACCTTCCTTCCTTTATGTGGTTATTTAGCACTCTCTTTTCTTCCTTTTATTTTTTTTTGTGCTGACCAGCAGTCAGGGAGAACCATGACTGCAACATCAGGAGAGGAGGCAGGTAATAAGCAGAGAGAGTTATTCAGGGGCAACCTCCTTCCTTAGCATGAAGTTTACTGAAGAAGAGCTCATCTAAGCATGGGTAACCCACCAGAGAGAGGAATCCTCTGTCCTGTACATTCCTTTAACACTAGAAGCCCCAAAAGGAATTTTACCTAGAAACTCCAAAGTGCATCAATTGATGCATTATCATGACGACTGCGTTTAGCATGAAATGCAGATGTGAATTAATGTGAAGTTACTTATTTGTTAAACATGTGCAGTATGTGACGTCATTACATGCAATCGTGTGTTTATTGTTTGTAATGTCGGAGTAAAACAGTGATTGAGATGCGCCACCTAGTGGGAACATGAATTTATACCTAGAAGCCCCAAAGTATGTCAATTGATGCATCCAAAACAATTGAGTGCGTCAATTGACGCACTTTGGGGCTTCCAGTGTTAACCATTGCCAAATACACCAGAGACCAAGTCAACCTAAAACAAAGGACAGGCAGAAAAATAAAACCAGCAACTGCTCGGCTTGCCTAGACCAACCAAATTAAGGAAATGAAGAAGTTAGACTATAGCTCGACACTAATACACTCCACAGACCCAGGTGGGAGCCAGATCGGTGACTCCTTTGACCATCTCTCTTCCATCTGGATGAAGAATCCTTCTCTTGTGACACAAAGTCACTGACCACAAAGTCACCCATACTTGTGTGAAAATAAACAAGCCCCCTGTGACGAACCTAAGGCCTTTCAACAGACATTGAACACTAGGGTTATGACTTTTTTGTAACCCTATGTTCCTGTGTCATAATTCAATGAACAATTATTCAAAAGTAATGAAAAAGGTATCAGTTTGATTTAGTTTTTGTAAAAGGTCACCCCCAAAACGAAAATTAGATTTTAAGATATATGCGTGCAATGCCGTATATAACTGAATATTTTAAAAAATAATAATTTTTAGAAGTACTCTGATATAATATGATAGTGCTTGTGCAGTTTTGTTGTTTTTTGTTTGGTTGTGGACTGTTCTTCAGATTTTTTCAGCCTCTTCATATTCACTCTCAGTTTCTCATTCAGCAGTTGGGATTGTTGTTGTTGCTATTGTTGACGTAGGCTCCAAGGTCATTTTCCTTCTTTTGGATGGATGAATAGTTTTGAAACACGAAGCCTTCCCAGTTGCATACCCAAGCTGGCCCTTGCTTTTGATCTGAAGGTGATATAACCTTCGGTCCTTGCTGCATAACCATTCACCATTTTCTTTTGTGATGTCAAAAACTTCATTCAAAGGATCATATTTTCTTCGTTTTACACATTCATCGTAGGTGTGCAGGATTTGATCCAGTTTAGCTTGTATGACTTGAATTGATAAAGTTGGAAAATTAAATTTCTTTTGCCATAAACTTGTTACTTCTTTCGCAATTTCCTTTACACGTCTTTTCCTTCCTTTTATTGATGCTCCAAGGAACAGACAGCGACCAACAACTTGGATTTTGAGTGGTATTCTGCTATTGTTTTCCAGTGATTCTTCTTCCAGTGGAACAGTTCTTCTTTTTCTATGTGTTTCTTTAAATCGCACGAGATTCTTAGTCCAAATCTTCTTGTTTTTTTCAATTGTAGAAGCACATTTCTTATGAGACATTGTGAATAAAAAATAATCTCAGATCTAAAAATGATAAAGAAAATCAGTTAGCATGCTCAATCATAAAGCTTATAGAAAGTTCCATAAAGTTCCAGAAATTTTAAGAAAGTTCTAATGGGCTCCAGATAGTTTTATTACCTGCATATACTACTTATATACGATTTCAGAAATTTTGTGTGCGGGGTGACATTTTTTTAAAACAAAACAGAATTAAACCTTTTGTCGTCACTTTTTAGCAAATGTTCATCGATTCATGACACAAGAATTCAATAATTTTGGAAAAAAATCAAAAAGGCATAACCCTATTGAACACAGAACTCTGAATAATTTCCCCCACAGGGAATACTACTGAAACTTGGACTTCCATCCCGAACAGGATTAATCAGTGGACACCACACCCGCAAGATCTGCCCTATACGCCGTTCCAGCTGTCAAGGCAGAAGTAGCAGCCAGTAAAGCTCCTGATGAGGTGTGACTGTGCAATGAAACAGAGTACCACCCTCCACATGGAGCACTCAGGCAAACACCTTACTGGACTTTTTTTTGTCTTAAGGAGCTTAATGAAATGCAAGCTGATGAATTAAGCTGACCCCTGTTGACCCAGTCACCCTTGACTTCTCGTCACAATGTGACCTTTTCAGTAACCTGACAGAACTTGTGATCTGGAATGGCTCCTGTTGGAAACTGGATACTGGAGTCTCGTCTGACCCAGTATGGGATTTCTTATGCGCTTATCTGCTTCTGTTCTTATGAAATAGACAGCCAGGCCTAAAGGAAAAGGTGACTAGCCCAATATCATGAAGAGAACCAGAGAGAATCCACCCTGGTCTCTTAGCCACCAACCCCAGCTCTAACTCTGAGGCTATCCTTCCACTCTTTCGAGACACTGTAACCAGGGGTTCTCAACCCTGTCCTCGGGACCCACCTAGCCAGTCGGGTTTTCAGGATAACCACAATGAATATGTATGAGAGAGATTTGCATACACTGCCTCCATTATATGCAAATGTATCCATGCATATTCATTGTGGTTATCCTGAAAACTCGACTGGCTAGGTGGGTCCCGAGGACAGGGTTGAGAACCCCTGCGGTAACCACATGAACCAATAATAGATGGGAGAAAGGACTAGCCTAGCCAGCTCCTCTGCCCAGTAAGATGGGAAAGTTGTAGAACCTCTTCTGCTGCTCCGAGCAGCAAGCTAGGATTGCAGAAGAACACTATTATATCCCCTGACTTGTATTCCCCACATGAGGGATGGTCCCCCAGCAAGAGGCCTAGCATGCAGTCCAGAAAACAGAGAGCTCAGATGCACTCCTAGACTCCAAGCAACTAAAACCTTCAATATACTATAGAAACCCTGTAGAACACCCAGTAGTTGCTGTCCCAATCATGGACACACTGAGAACTACCAAATACCAAAAAACAGTACCAAGAGAACTACATTCACCTAAGATGAGGCAAAAACCACGAGCATCACTGAGTGTAAAGTAAACCAAGCTAAATGTACACCATCCTTTCAACTGCCCGGGAAAAATTCCTTGATTACTCCCAGGATAAACCGCATGGAACTGACCTTCCATTAGAAACCTGAAAAGTCCTCATGACTTAGATTAACCACTATAGAAACTAAGACTAGGGGTTATGTTTACTAAACCGTCCTAATGCTACCGGCGAAAAGTGCAGCGTTAATGTGAGGAATGTCATATAAGGTAGTGGACATTTCGGAAGCAAGGTAGCAATTAATCTGTATCACACGATAGAGGGCACCTTGGCTCATTAACGCGTGTAAACCTTAAGTTCATGCCAGTGTTATGTTAAAAGCAATAGAGATATAGCCCACTGGTTACTACAACGACTGCAGAGGCAGCAGCCATGAGTTCAATCCTGCAGTGATGATATTTAATAAAGCTATCTGAGGCATTTTCTTTTCATTTAAACCTGTGCTGCCAGCAAAAACACTCTCACAGTGCTGTAACCTAAGGCGCCCTATAAGGCACATTATAAAGTGCCCTGTCTGCCAAGGCACCTTATAATGTGCCCTATGAGACACCTTAGGTTAGGGCACTGTGAGGGTGTTTTGCTGGCAGCACAGTGCCTCAGACAGCCTTATTAAATAACACCACTGCAGGATTGAACTCATGACCTCTGCCTCTGTAGTCATTGTAGCAACCAGTGGACTACACCTCTATAGCATTTAACACAGCGCTGACTGGCAACAGAAAGACTGCAGGTCCCTGCACAAACTGTCTGCTGTGGTTACCAGCATAGGGTAAACTCACCCGTACCCATGATGCACTGCACATGCAGATCAGCAGTCTACATCTGATCACAAGATGGGGTATGCGCCTGTACATCACCTCGGCCTGGTAGGGGGAACTGACAGTGTGTGCTACTGAGAAAGAGTAGCTACAGATTGTGACATTGTGCGGTTCCTGTGCCCACCCTGAGGGTGAGGTGGGGCGCACAGCACCAGGCTTGGCTGAGACAGGCTGTTCTGCAGGTCCCCATCAGTGCCACTGTGTCACAGGTAGTCCTTGCAGACACACCTAGAATACACCTGTGTCCATCTGTATTTCCCAGTCACATTTAGCCCTTGTGGACTATGATGCACCCAGAATAGTGCATATCCTGTGTGGTTGCTATGGTCACTTGTTTATAAGAGAAGGGTGGTGTTTGGACACACATGCACATTATGTAGCACCACCCAACCCACCCTTTCTGGGGCAGGGTGGGGGACAGGATCTCCCACCACCAGAACTGCACTCTACATCTCTGCAATGGAGGCAGTAGAGGGGACCGTCAACCCCACTCCTGCTGGGGAATGGGCACCCTCCAGGGCAGTCAATGCAGATCTGTACATATCACATAGGGCACTGGCAGACAGGCAATAGGCCTGGAAAAGCTCAGCTGGCCCCCAACCACAATCTGACATTCACCAGCAGAGAGCACAGTCAGTCTTCACCTGCTGCACCCTGCAAGGTGTTCCAGCTATATACATGCTAACTGCAGACAGTCTGCTTGCTAGTACATAGTGCATGGTCTAGGAGGAACTCTGTGCACCTAAAATTGGGATGTAAGCACACACACCAAGCAAGTATGTCAGTGATTGGGCCCCAGAAAAGGGATCTCATAGATATCACTTAAGAGAAACACTGCACAGCACTATGTGGGAACCTAGCCATGCCAAGTCAGGGTGAGAGCGACCTCCCAGCATAACATGCTGTGGCCACCCTGTCCGTGCAGGTGATGGTCGGGCACTACAATATCCCAGATGCATCCTGCCCAGACCGCCCTGTCCGGCCCATACCCACAATACCTTGCTCCTCATTATGCACATTGGCAGGCTAACACTGGAAACAGTGCAAACATTGGGGGCTCAGTAATGTGTAGGCAGCCACAAAACACTGGATATACATACACACACTCCCACACCTATTTCAGCATTGTGCAAAGACAGAGGTGATTGGCAGCCCTGGCCGCCACACCAGTCTTGGGCACAGTGCAGGCATTGCAAAGGTACTCAATACTGTTATGGTCACTCTCCGGGGTGGTAAACACTGTCAGAAACAAAAGGTGAAACACACTCCACATATATCAGAGAGGTTGCTATGATGTATTTCTGTTAACAAATTGTGTTTCATTTAGGATTTGTTATCTGACATTAATTATAGCAAACATTTGATATATATGGAACGTGTTTCCATGTTTATGATGGCATTGCTAAGGTATGCAGGTGCCAGTATTGGTAGCTGCTGCTCCGTACAGGGCCCAACAGCCTGACTCTCCATGAGGCTTTGGATAGTGGAGCCTGTGGGTGTGGGTGTTTGTGCCCCTGTTGGCCGATGCTCTAGGGCAGAGGTTTCCAACTCCGGTCCTGGTGGGCCAAACATGATTCAGGTTTTCAGGCTGTCCCTAATGAATATGCAAGAGATACATTTGCATACAATGGGGGCACTGCATACAAATGCATCTCATGCACATTTATTAGGGACAGCGTGAAAACCTGAATGATGTTTGGCCCTCCGGGACTGCAATTGGGAACCTCTGCCCTAGGGACTGCACATGTTTATGGTGTATGTGTGCTGTAGGGTAAAATATATGAACATGGTCTGCAGGAGCCACAGCTGTGACTTGAACCTGTGACCTTCTGCCTCTGAACACACTGGCTGTGTGTATTGCACCAAACTGTTGCCACAGAAGCAAGTCATTTCCTGGGGATACCATTACTGTTCGTCAGACAGACCTTGTCTGTTGCACTGCACGTCACCCACCTGAACAGGGCTTGGCCTTGGTCTGCTGTGGGCAGATGCCACTGCCCCCTCCACCACCAGCACCCCTCCTCCATCATGCTGACATGCCCTTATGTCGGTGGTGCTTGTGGTGCGCAGTCCCAGACCATCCGGTGTGCCTATGTTGTGGGATCTGGGGTAGGGGTGCCTACATATACATCCACGCTTCCTCCCGGGACCGCCTGCAAATGTTATGTGCCCTTTGGGGTACCTGCTGGGTAATGTCCATTGGGGCACTGGGGGACACACACTCATGGACATGTTTGGCCTTGGTCAGTTGCTGTCATGCTGATTTTTCGTTTCTGCCTTCCTGTGTGGCACCAAGGCATCTGCCTGGCTCACCCTGTGCCCCAGCTGGCCCACTGCATATCCTGCCTGCAGCCCCCTGTACCCCATTTGCAGACTCATCATAGTGCCCTTTCTTACTTTGGCACAATGCTGTTGCTGCAAATGTATCACTACTATCACTTTTCTTGGTTTCCCTGCCTTTGCTGTACATTGCTGACTGAACTGGTTTCTCTCTCCTGCAAATGTGCCTCTAACGTGAGGTTTTCACTGGCGTTAATTTTCAGACCTTCATTTCACAGTGTTAGTGTGCCTGTATCCTCTCCCCGCCCACTCTCCGCCCATTGACCCCTTCTCTCCACCTCTGTAAAGACTTACTCCACCCTCTGTGTGCCTTAACGCCGCCAGAGACGTTATCGCGTGAAATGTAACGTTATCACGTGTTAATGTTACTTTATCACATGATAATGTTACTTTATCACGTGGTAACATTATGCATCATGCGATATCATCATCGCTGCAACGTTAGCGCTGTTTAGTAAACATACCCCTAGGTCTGATTGCCCCTTGACCAGACCTAAAGGAATACCAGAAGCTCTTATGTTCTAGTGTCATTAATTCAAGTAAAAACATGCCCCCACCACCGCTGTAGTTGGTGAAATGCTTTCAGCACAATTTCACATGAAAGCTGATGGCTAAGCCAAAGCTTTTGATGTTCCCCAAACCGCCTAAAGAAACCCAGCTGCCAAATTTTAATCCTAGCGTGGAAATCGAGAGCCTCAATGTAAAACAACAACGTCTGCCATTTATGGGTTTTTTTTTTAAGGTTCAAAAGTAGTCTGTGTATCTTGGGCTTACCAAGACTGCCAAAATAAAATGGCTTCTGTCCTACCAAAGGAAAATTCAAACAGGAGCTCAGAAGATCCACTACCACACTGCCCTGACACCATTACTGGGGAATTAGCATATTCCTTATTTTTTTTTTCTATATTCCTCTGTCTAACACCGCAGGGGAGAACTACTCCTGATCCATCCGGTCAACACCCTTACACCAACTTCCCACCCTTGCTGGAGTGGAGGGACAGGCCAGGAAGAAAAAATGCCACCATTCCTGCCGAAAGCAAAGTTGCTCCTCAGAGCCGTGCGGCCATTGTGACAGAATTCTGCCTTTGCAGCTTCCGGCCGCCACTGCAATGCCACTGCCATCGGAGCTGACCTGGAGACCACAGCATATCAGCACATCTGAAGGAGGACAGTCAGGCTGCCTTTAGGTTTGCCTCTTTGCGGATGATACCAAAATCTGCAATAGAGTAGACACCCAGGAAGGTGTAGATAACATGAGGAGGGATCTAGCTAAGCTTGAAGAATGGTCTAGAATTTGGCAGCTGGGATTTAATGTTAAAAAATGTAAGGTCATGCATTTGGGCTGCAGCAATCCAAGGGAGCAATACAGTATAGGAGGTGAAGTACTTTTGTCCACTGAAGAATAGCAGGACCTAGGCGTGGTTGTGTCTGATGATCTTAAAGTAGCTAAACAGGTAGAAAAGGCGACGGCAAAAGCTAGAAGGATGCTTGGGTGCATACGGAGAGGAATGGCTAGCAGAAAAAAGGAGGTGATAATGCCTCTGTATAAGTCTTTGGTGTGACCTCATTTGGAGTATAGTGTACAATTCTGGAGACCGCAACTTCACAAGGATGTGAACAGGATAGAGTTGGTGCAGAGGGTGGCTACTAAAATGATTAGTGGTCTTCATTATAAAGCATATGAGGACAGACTGAAGGATCTTAATATGTACACCTTAGAGGAAAGGCGGGATAGAGGTGATATGATTGAGATGCTTAAATACCTGTGGAATAGTCTCCCAGTGGAGGTGGTAGAGATGAAGGCAGTAACTGAATTCAAAAAAGCATGGGACAAACACAGAGGATCTCTAAAGCTAAAAAGGGGACTGTTGTAGTTGTTATGGAAGGACAGAGTAGATAGCCCATGTGGTCTTTTTCTGTCATCATATTTCTATGTTTCTATGACTGTGGTACAGATCATCAACTACTAGTATGCAAACTCAAGCTAAAGTTGAAAAAGGGCAAGCCACTCATGAATTTAACAAAATATGACCTCAAGAATATCCCATCGGAATTTAAAGACTGCCTGCAAAACTGATTTGCTGCTTTAGATACAAATGACAGAGCTCCAGAAAAGTTATGGGATGACATCAAGAAGATTGTGTTGGAAGAAACTGAAAAGTCTCTAGAAAAGGTAAAAAAGCAAAAAAGGCCAAAATGGATGACCTGAGAAACTCTGAAAATTGCCCAGAAATGCAGAAAAGCTAAAGCAAGAGGAGAAAGAAATACAATCACTGAACTCAACAGAGGTTTCCAATGTGCAGCAAGACAAGGAGAAGTACTACAATGGCACATGCAAGGAAATAGAAGCAGAAACTATTAGATGATGAACAAGATTGGCTTTCCTAAAGCTACAAGTGTTAAAGAAGAAATTCCAGCCTCGAATTGGAATGTTACAAGATGCTCAGGGATCCATGTTGAATGATGCCGAGAAGACCAAGAAAAGGTGGAAAGAATATACAGAGTAATTATACAATAAAGATCAAGTGGACCAACTTGTACTTTGTGATCAGGAACCATTGGTGATGAAAAAAGAAGTCAAAGCAGCATTGAAAAGACTTATCAAAGAACAAAGCACTTGGCATTGATGGCATGCCCATTGAAGTATTACAGCAATTGGATGCAGCTATTACCATACTTACACAGCTCAGCTAACTGACTAGAAAAGATCTGTTTTTTATACCAATACTAAAGAAAGGTTATCCAACTGACTGTGGAAATTATCGTACAATCGCTCTGATCCCACATGCCAGCAAGATTCTACTTAAGATTATTCAGCAGAGACTACAACCATACCTGGGATGAGAACTGCCTGAAGTGCAAGCAAGGTTCAGGAAAGGGCTAGGAACCAGAGACATCATCACAGATGTGTGATGGATCCTTGAAAAAACTAAAGAATAGCAAAAGGAAATCTATATGTGCTTTATTAACTACAGCAAGGCTTTTGACTGTGTAAACCATGAGAAAATCTTGGCCAAATTAAGAAGCATGGGTATACCAGAACACCTGATCGTTCCCTTGCACAATCTGTACATTGATTAAGAAGAAACAGTTCGAACGGAACAAGGAGAAACAGAATGGTGCAAAATCAGCAAAGGTGTATGACAAGGCTTCAGACTTTCCCCCTACCTGTTTAATTTATATGCAAAACACATCATCAGAGAAGCAGGATTGTATGAAGACAACCGAGGTGGCAGATTGGTTGGAGACTCATTAACAGCCTTCGCTATGCTGATGATACCACATTACTGGCTGAAAGTGAAGATGATCTGAAATATTTGCTTCTCAAGATCAAGGAACATAGTCTTAAAATAGGTCTGTAACTTAATGTAAAGAAGACAAAGATCCTGACAACTGGCAAAATCAATAAGTTCATCATTGATGGAGAAGAAATCAAAATAGTGGACAACTTACTTGGATCAACTATCAATAAAGAAACAACAAGCAGTCAAGAAATCTGACAACGCATTGCTCTTGGCAGAATGGCTATGAAAGATCTAGACAAGATTCTCAAGAGCAGAAATGTCTCTCTCCATACAAAGATTTGATTCGTTCAGCCATGGTATTTTCAATAACATATGGATGTGAAAGCTGGACAGTAAACAAGATAGGAAGAAAATTGATGCCTTTTAATTATTGTGCTGGTGACGAATACTGTGTATGCCATGGACTGCCCAAAGAACAAACAAGTCAGTATTAGAGGAGATCAAACCTAAGATTTCTTTAGAAGCTCAGATGACAAGACTTAAACTTTTATACTTTGGACACATCATGCAAAGAGAGGGATCATTAGAGAAAGATATCATGCTTGGCAAGGTAGAAGGTCAATGCAAAAGAGGAAGGCCAGCAATGAGATGGATCGATACAATAACAGCAGCTATGGGTGCCACTGTCTAGAATGAGCCGGCTGACTGAAGACCAAACACAGTTTCAGACAACTATCCCGAGGATTGCTATGAGTCAAAACCGACTCGACGGCACTTAACAACAACAACAATCTACTGAGCAGGCATTAATTCATCAGTCAGTGCACGTTCATCAATTTAATGCACATTAAAAATGCCCTATTAAATGAATGTGTGAAACAACTGAGGAAACATGAAAATCTGATCAAATTCATAAAAAAAATAAAACTAACTGAATATTTCTTGCCTGTGAACATCCCTATCTTTAATAGTCAATAATCTTTTAACTTTGGGCTCCTAAAAACAGTCATTTTTCATTGCGTTGCTTCATTTTAGATTTATGACATTGCTATCATTTCATTTTCCCTTGTATATAGTTTTCTTTATCTGTTTGTTTTATTTTAGCACTTGCTAAAATAAAAGACTTTAATACATGTACTTAATACAGTAGGACCATCCTAAACTTCCTTAGCATACCTTAAAATGGCATACTGATGTGTTGTAGTTTTTTTTTAATCATTTCAGATGGGGAAATGCCAAGCCTGCTTTTACCTATGGACAAAAGGGGCAAGTGCCCTGGGCCCCTGCTCAGTGGGAGCCCATCAGCTCATAGGTAAGCGTAGCCCCAAGGTTACCAGTCTAATTTTGCCCATCCCCAAAGTGTTTTCCATGGCCCCATAAGAGGTTAAAGCAGCCCAGAAAATAACACAATATAACTGGTACCACTAATGATTTTGTGCCATTTGAAAGCAATAGCATGTCCCTATAATCTTGTTTGAGAATGGGTATTGATTGATATTGCTGTATGTTCCTATCTTAAATGTTCATAGGTGAAGTGAAATGGTAGGCACTTACAAAGTTAACAACAAAGAAGGAGATAGGGAAAAATACCTAGGACCTGATTCCCTCCTATTCTGTGTCTGTAGAAAGAAAAGGTAAGTTTCTCAGGCAATGTTCCCTCTAAGTAGCTTGTGCTGCACTGGAGTCCTCCCCCAGCATTCCTTCCGGTGGGGGGAGGTGAAACACGTTCGCGCTTAGGATCGCACAGCATAGGCAGATCCCAAAGGAACACTCATCTCAGGCCTTAAGAGATGAAACAGAAGAAGTAATCCATCTTGTTACTTCAATTAATGTTATTGTTTTTAATAAATGGTCAATTTCAAAAAGATTAGCTTGAGTTAAACAGCTCATTTGAATGATTCTACTGTGCAAACTGAAACAGCTCTTGACAAATGATAGAATAACTGCTGACTTGAGTTTGCAAGTACAAGGCTTCCATTGATTTTCCATCAACAAAATGGCTGCAGTTGTATGACACAAACTAGGAGCTGTTATTAAAGCCTACTATTCTTTAACTTCCCTCTTTCCCTAATACAATTATTATTTTTTTTTTCCAATAGAAAACAATGAGTCCTATTGATAAAAGTATGATATTGTATTGTGTTAACTGTCAACATTTATATGCCATCCCAAGCAGTTTTCCATTCAGTCATTGCAGAGGAAATATCATTACTATATAATAAGGGGCTGATTCTATTAAGGTTTTGGGGGCAGTTATGCACATTTCATGTGTGTAAGTCTCTGTTCTAGAGGACTTAAGCATATGAATCAGCACTTATGTGTACATTTATATATTTATTAGGTCTTATATACTGCTTTATCATTTCAATCAAAGCTGTTTACATTGAAACTTAAACAGGGACATTGAAAGCTTTTTCTGAGGCAATGGATGATCAAGTGACTTGCCCAAGGCCACAAGCAGTGCTAGTGGGAATTGAACCCTGGTTTCATGGGTCTCAAGCCAATGTTCCTAACCATTAGGCTACTCCTCCACTAAGGCTTTAGCTACTAAGCCTAGGTTCTGTAGGAGGGGGTGGTGCTTGGGTAGAGCTTATGTGGAGCCCAAGTCTACAGACAGAAATTAAAGAATACTGTGAGTTCTGTGCATCATTGCACCAATTTAGGTGCAGGCAATTACACCTGCTCTAGAGCAGGTGTAACGGCCACAACAAAACTCAGGCACATCCATATGTTCCTGTTCCATAAAGTACTGTAAAGCCTGTGCATGCTTAACTTTATAAAATAGGGCCCAAATACATGTGCAGCAACACACATTGCCTGTGCACAGGATTGTAAAAGTACCCTCTAACTGCTTTGCAGATAAAATGATGCAGGTAGTTACGGTACATCTATTCAAGCTGCTGCCATCTTTACAGATAACATGCAGTAATTTCCTTGATGTTATCTGTATGGCCCCATCCCTGCTCCTTTGCTGCCCATTCCACACCCCCTTCTGCATCAACTGTTATCACAAGGACCACTTTTACCTATGGGCAATAGGGACAGCTGATCCAGGTCCATGCACAACGGGGATTCAGCTGCCCTGCTGCCCATAGGTAAAAGTGGCATGATCACGGGCAGACAGCTTGCATCTGGGTCATGATTGCAACCATGCTCTTGTCTTCTGCCCATGGGGATCCCCTCCCCTGCTGTAAACAAGAAGGCAATAGCTGTGATCACAGCAAAGCTCCCTTCTGTCTGCCCATGGGAGAGGGGATCCCTGCAGCAGACAGCTTGCCTCTGTGCCATGATCATGGTCATGCCCTTTCCTTCTGTTGAAGAGGGAGGTTCCAGGAATTGGGGGGGGGGGGGGGGGGCAGGGTCATTCCCTGAAGTTTGGCCAGGGCCCCAAAAGGGGTTCAAGTAGCCCTGGTTAACACCTGCAGGTCATATAAGTTAACTGCTAATACAATGTCCATTGTGTCAGCATGCGCTAACATCTGCATTAGAATAAAGAGAGCCCAATCAGAAAAAAAGATCCACTCTTATAGCCTCGATATACTATATAGACTTGCTATTTAAGCACTATGTAAGTACAGAACCCCTTTAATTTCTTATAGTGCTGACAAGTAGAAGTCATTTACAGGCTGAGAAAATTGCTTTCTATGGGCAAATTGAATTAAAAACAGAAAGGACTACATATTTCCCTGTGAGACATGTAGCCAGGGCATTCCTTTTTTATAGATGAAATTTCAGTATCCAAAGCCCCTCATTATAATTTCAGAAGATGCCCAATATACTGTGCACTGGCCAATGAATAATTCATTAAGGTGAAAAGCAGGCTAAGAATGCAGTTTACAAAGTGGCATAAAAGATTTCAGCTAAAACAGAAAGAATAAAACATTAGGAGATGCTTCTGAGATTTGAAGGGATTTAGAGTTGAATTCTGCCAAATTGGGGAGGTGTGGAAACATAAGGTACTCGCCGTTTAGATTCTTTTCACATGCAGCCAAATGAATAATATGTTTTAGAGATCCTCTTGACAGTGTGAAAATATATAATTGTTGTACGGTGGAGAGTGCTCCATAGACTCTGTATTTGCACCTGTCTCTGTCCCCTGACTTGTAAGAATGAAGTTACCCTGCAGAAATTCCCAGGAGTTATTTTCACAGAGTGCATCTTACTCCAGGCTATTAATCCTTGCATCTTCTCCATTATTGCTTTGTTTCTCCTGTCTTCACTACCTTGTCAGAATCCCTTATGTTTGACTCACCTCCAAATGTTGATTCCTACAATCCTGTGCCAACCATGCAGATTCTGTGGCTAAAATCCTATTCCCAGGCTGCTTCCTACACTTCCAGTTCATGCTCACCTTCCAATCTGCAGTATCACTCACTCAGCAAGTTTATTATGTTAATTTAAAAGATGCTTTGCTTTCAGCCTCAGCTTTTTGTCACTCTCACCTCCCTCCCAAGAATACTTTCTTTTCCTCCTGGCAGGGCAAGTGCAAATGCGAACCTTTTAAATATTAATCTTTATTTATTGTTTATAGTTTATTTATTTGATATACCACAATTCAAATACAATAAAGGGAGGGGAAGAAAGAACAAGACAAACAAAACAGAAAGGGGAAGTACGATAGGCCAATACAACTTCCTCAGACCGCAAGAGATATAAAGATCATGGAGAAAAGCAAACAAAAGATTTAGAGACATCAACTGACCTTAAAGCTCTTCTACTGGCTTGCTCCTTTCTTTGCCCTTTTCTTCCTCTGCTAGCTCCAGACTTTGGTCCTTTCACCTCGCTGCTCCTTATACCTGGAATAAACTCCCTGAATCTGTATGACAGGCTTCATCTCTACCCCTCTTCAAATATGTGTTAAAGGCTCACCTCTTTGAGGCTGCCTTTGGATCTTGATCCCTTGTTCCTTGTGCCCCTTCCCCTTCCCCTTCCCTATTCTATCCACTTGCTAACTTTGTCTTGTTTGTCTTAATTAGATTGTAAGCTCTAATGAGTAGGGACTGTCTTTATCCGTGCTTGTGCAGTGCTGCGTACACCTTGTAGCACTTAATAAATGTTTAATAATGATAATAAATAATAATTATATAGGTCCAAGAAGACAGATTACATTGCAGAAATGTTAGCGTAAAATAATGTTTTCAAAGCAGACCTAAATTTCCTATGGGAGGATTCAGATCTAAAGTCCAGAGATTAATTGTTCCATGGTCTGGGAGCTGCCACAGCAAAGCAAAACTGGCATACATGTTCAAGGTGGATTAAGGAGAGAGATGGAACAACCATCAAATTGGGTTGTGATGAATATAATGTTCGCTGATGAGCATAGGCAACTTGCAAATCGGTTAAAAAAAGAAGGAAGGCCAGGATAAAAAAACTGATTGAAAATAGTGAGTAGTTTAAACTGGATCCTGAAGCTTATAGGGAGCCAGTTCTCCATGAATTATGTGATCAAATTTCCCAGCACCATGAAGAAGCTTGATAGAAACATTTTGGAGTAGCTGTAGTCTTCACAACTGTCTCTGAAGCAACCATAGTACAAGGACTTGCAGTAGTCAAGGCGTAAATTCACAAGTGCAAGAATGAGGATGCATAGGAAAGCTTTATCTTATAAAGGTCGAATTGCCTGAATCTGCTTCAGCCAGAAGAAAACCTTTTGTATAACATTAGAAATATGTGCAGAGAAATTGAGCTGTCTATCAAGGATGACCCCAAAAATATTTACAATATCCTTAAAAGAGAGTACAGAGCCAGCCATAGTTAGAGAAGCAGCCAGAAGAGTGAACCTCATAGAGAATATAATGGCCTCAGATTTAGAAGGGTTTAGTTTGAGATCATTGGCAGAGAACCAAGGGGCAATAGCATCAAGTTTAATAAAAATATCAGCAAAGATTCTGGGGGTACAAAAGTCAAGAGGAATGATAAGTTGGCTGTCATCTGCATACATAAAAAATGTTAGTCCAAATTCAAGAAAAATATTAAAATTGGGCCTAAAATGGATCCTTGCGGAACACCATATTCAAGAATATCTTGAGAAGGTGACATGAGACCAGTGAACACAGAAGGAGTGACCTGTTAGGAAAGACTGAAACCACTTGAGAGCTGTCCCTGTAATAAGCAAGGCAGAGAGACATCGAAAATTCAGAAAATGGTTAGCCAAGTCATCGGTGGCAGTTAAGTCTATCAAAATAAGAACATCCCTGCCATTGTCAAGGTTCATTTTGACAAAATTAAGGTGGGTCATGAGGATTCTCTTGGTGAACTGGTGTGAGCGGAAGTCAGTCTGCCAAGGATGGAAAACATCTGTGGTCTCGAGGAATTTTTTGAGCTGGTTGGCAACTATTTCTTGCCATGTGCAAGAAAGCAGCAGTAAAAGGCAGCCACTTTTGGAAATAATGATGTTGCTGCTACCCGCCAACACCCCCCCCCCGCCCAAGATGGAATTGTCAGCAGCTGGGGGGGCAGTGGCAGCAGCTGAGGGGGGTGGCAAGACTGGGGTTTCTTCCTAGGGTGGCAGAAACCCTTGGGCCGGCCCTACCTAGCAATATCATGGTAGGAAGCTAAGGGGGTTGTTTTAGAAGTTCTAATTGTGATCTGGACTTCTGAAAATGGGTATGCAGGTATCTAAATCATGGAGACATCCCTGAAGCCATTTTCGAAAATGGCTCTGGAGACATCCCCACACTGGGGATATCTATCCTGAACAGGGGCATAGTTGGAGGCATGTCCGGGGCATTCTAGAGACCTTAGATATACTACTCAATTGCAGATTTTGGTATCATCCGCAAAGAGGCAAACCTTACCTGAAAGTCCTTCCGCTATATCACTAACAAATATGTTAAAAAGAATCGGACCAAGGACAGATCCCTGGGGCACACCACTGATAACATCCTTCTCCTCAGAGTGAGCTCCATTTACTTGTACTCTTTGTCGCCTCCCACCCAACCAATTTCTAACCCAAGCAGTAACTTTAGGATCCATCCCTAGTGTGCTCAGTTTGTTTATAAGTCACCTGTGAGGAACAGTGCCAAAGGCTTTACTGAAATCTAAATACACCACATCTAGGGCTCTCCCTCAGTCCAACTCCCTGGTCACCCAGTCAAAGAAATCAATCCGATTTGTCTGACAAAACCTGCCTCTGGTGAATCCATGCTGCCTCGGATCCTGTAATCCGCTGGACTCCAGAAACCTCACTATTTTCTCTTTCAGCAGCGTTTCCAATAATTTACTCACCACCGAAGTTAAACTAACCGGCCTGTAGTTTTCAACCACATCCTTACTTCCGCTTTTGTGTAAAGGCACCACATGAGCCTCTCTCCAGTCCTTTGGCACCACTCCCGACTCCAACGAGGCATTGAAAAGGTCAGTCAGTGGAGCTGCTAGAACATCCCCAAGTTCCCTCAGTATTCTCGGGTGTATCCCATCCGGTCCCATCGCTTTGTCTACTTTAAGTTGAGATAGTTTCTCACGAACACAGTCTTCTGAAAATTGTTCAAGATATCTTTTGCTTCTGTTCCTATTTGCGGGTGTTTTCTGAGGTCCTGCTCCTGGTTCTTCATCTGTGAACACAGAACAAAAATATTTGTTAAGCAATTCCGCTTTATCCTTATCAGCTTCTACATATTCCTCCCCTGCACCCTTGAGTCTGACAATACCACTCTTGCCTTTCCTCTTCTCACTAATATATCTGAAAAATGTCTTATCCCCCCATTTTATTGCATTGGCTATTTCCTCCTTTTGAATCTTTGCCTTCTTGACTACTTTGCTAGCTTCTCTAAGATTTTCCAAATACAGATGCCTGTCTTCCTCTCTCTGTGATCTCAGCTCCAGTCAGCTCCAGGGTTTGTCTTTGTTGATGTTATAGAGCTTTTCCATTGTTGACTTCTGCAGATGTAGTCAATTTGATTTTTGTACAATCCATTGGGTGAAGTCCATGTGTAGAGTCGCTGTTTGTGTTGCTGGAAGAAGGTGTTTAAGATGAATAGATTGGTGGTCTTGAAGAATTCTATCAGTCTTTCTCCAGCTTCATTTCTGTTGTGAAGTCCATATTTCCCAAACACTTTGCCTTCTTCTTTGTTGCCAACTTTTGTGTTCCAGTCACCCATGACTATCAGGATATCCTGTTTGCATGTTCTGCCAATTTCAGCTTGTACTTGTTCATAGAACTCATCAACTTCATCCTCTTCTGCAGCTATTGTTGGGGTATATACTTGAATTATAGTTGTGTTGATGGGCATTCCTCGTAGACGAATATAAATTAAGTGTTCATTGATTGCATTGTATTTCATTACAGTTCTTGCAAGTTTCTTCTTAATTATAAATGCAACTCCATTTCTTCTTTGTCTTTCATTTCCAGCATAGTAGACCATGTGATCATCAGATGCAAAGTGCCCAATGCCAGTCCATTTTAGTTCACTGACATTCAACAGACCAAGTTGTGCACGTTCCATTTCATTCTTGACCACCTCCAACTTCTCTTGGTTCATGCTTCATATGTCCCAATATGTAAGACATCTTTGCAGCTTCTGACTCTCATTTCATGCATAACTACATCAGCAGTCAGATGTCCTGAGGGCTTTGCTGGTTTTTCTCTGAAAAGTCTTCAGCTCCTCCCCAGTAGCCATTTGAGTGCCTTCCAACTTGGGGTTCTCATCTTCCAGCACTATAGTGCAATTTGTTTTGTTGTAACTATCCATTGGATTTTTGTGGCAAGATATAGAAGTAGATTGCCAGGTCTTTCTTCTGCACAGTTTAATTCTAGTGTTGTTGCTGTTGTCACAGAAATTAGATCCTTCACTGCCAACACCGTCCCATTCTGCTGCTGCCCAGATGGGTGATTTGTCTTGGTCTGGCACCTCAGCTGAGACCTGTCTATCTTGGGAGACCCTGCAAGTAGTTAAGCTACTGATAGTTTAGCCCTCAGCATCATCGATGCACACAAGCCCTCACAACATGACAAGCTGCAAACCAAGTGAGGGGCTCATTAGATTAATGTAGGTTAAATTAATTTTGTGTGCCTACAAATTTTTAGGGGCACCTTAACTAAACAAATATGCACTAAGAAATACATACCCCCTAATAAATAAAATAGAAGAAAGTAGATTAAAAAGGAAATGCATAGATGTTTTCCTAAAACCTAAGGATATGTTTACTAAAGTATGCTATGTTCTGCACTTAACACTTGTTTGGAGTAAAAACAAATGCACAGTAGCTGAGACGGCACTGTGCTAACAGCTGGCAATGTGCCTAGCATGTTCTCAGCAATTCCCATACTGAACAGTTCCCTAACATGTGCCAGCAGCATTCACAATAAGCGAAGGTGTACTTGTCCAACTCACCGAGGTGGCATTAAGTGCACCCATGCTAACTGCAGCATCAACCATTAGTGCATGTTAATAACCCCATGCAAACTGCAATGTGCAGTCAATGTCCGCTTTCCATCCTAACCTACCTGTTTCCCATCCTGTCACACACTGTGCAGTTAACATGAAATCTGGAACGTGCTGTCTGTTTTAGCATATGGTGGAAGTTACCACAGCCCCATGCTAGTGGATTAGTAAACATGCCCCTTAGAGATCACTACATTTTAAAACAAGAAAACAATTAACAAACTATGGGGTCTTTTTACTAACCCATGGTAAAATAGTACATAAGTATGCATCTTTCATCATTAAAAACATATTCTGCAGAATGTGCTAGAGTAGCCAAAATGCTTTTCCACTGCATGCTATCTCAGTGAATAGCAAGGGAGAAGTCATGTAAAATAATCCAGCAAATTTATAAGCTATTCACTACCTGAGACATTCAATCAGTTTCGAAATACAATTTTTTTCTCTTCATATATTATTTTATGATATGTCCATTTTGGTCTGAATTCCACTATTTGATTCTGAATAGTGAAGATTGCTACAGTGAAAAATCGTTTGACTGCAAATTACTATTAATACTGAATGAACAGACTAATTCAAAAGAGACACTATGAAATCCAGTTGCTGAAAGCATTGTAAAATCCATAAACGTTTTTTTAACAATCTGATTTTAAAGTCCTAGTTTCATGATCTATTTCTTTCACCTGCAGGTTCTTCCTTCTTTGTGCTTATAGCTCAACAGGATTCTAGGCTGAGATCTGTTGACAGGAGCCCTCATTTTAGACTATCCAGGATTTGTATTTTATTTGCAAATTTTCCTTTTTCAATACAAACCTCTCTCCCAAAGAAATCCACAAATAAATCCAACTACCTTTTCTAAGAACAAAATTGGAATAATCAAAAAGAAAGGAAATAGCAAAATCCACTATGCAGTCAGAGTCTGAGAAAATGTGGCAGAAAGATATCAAATTATTTCCCATGCTGTTGGGTGCCACAGGCTTGATTAACATTTCCAAGCACACCTTTATAAATTACCCATACATGTGACATCTTACAAACTCCAGAGGGAGGCTTTCTTTGGGCTGATGCAAGTACTATGCCAAGCATTAGCAGTAAATTTGAGAGTCTGAGATCATACTCCATATACCCAAGCTTAGAAGTGAGGCTCATGATTGTCATGGTATCTGCAAAACTAACCCATTTGGAGAAATTGCCCCGAGGATGATGGTCAAGAAAGTAGTGCAAGCATATGAAGGAAAGAACATAAACAATAACATGGGCATGAGGTATCTAAACCCCAGATACTATCTCCAGAGTCATTTTAGAAGCTGGCTGTAGGGGCGTCCTCACGATGTTCGAATCTGAACTGGGGTGTGGAGGAGGCATGACCCAGATGTTCCTGGGAACTTGAAGGTGTGGTTAGGGTGTTCCCAGAGATCAGAACATCCCCATCTGATCACAGAAATGGATGTCTGGCATCACATTTGCTCCGAGGCACATATACGTCCAACTTTAGGCCTGCTCTGAGGCATGTATAGCAATGAAAAAGCATCTGAAATGCTCATTTTAGATGAAAAACATCCAGAGTGTACAGAAGAAAGCACTCTATCATCCCCAGCACTCAGCACAATTTCAACTATAGCAGCAGTAGGAATTAAACCCTATCTTCTCTATTCCTAACTCACTACTCTAACAATAATGCAATGTTAGATGTCTGGGTTCTAAAATACAGCTCTGGGGTTGTCTAAGTAGATGCCTCTGCAGATGTTCCTATCGGGCACATCCAGGCTTGTGAAATCATGTCTGCACCTGGACTTGCCTGCATTTTTTTCAGATGTTTTGACTTAGATGTCCCAGATTGCATTTGGATGGCATATGTTCCTACCTCATAGCTTCCTATAACCTGAACATAAACTTTATCTTGCAAAACAGTCTTTAAGTGTTCTTATTCAGCAAATTTAAGAAGTAATTAGGAAATTTCAGAAAGAAGTTTGCCCCTATTACAATAGCTAGAGGACATAACACAAGAGATTTTTTGCACAACCTGTTCACAGAGCTTTCCCCTAGAGCCTAAGATAACTTATTGGGAGGCCTTAGGTTAAGGCCAGATTTTATCCTGGTAATGCAGAGGGTCTTTTATTTCTCAGGATCAATGTAGTTAACGAGTTTGGAAGAAGGAATTATGTATGTGTTAAGCACCCTGGATAGCTTGTATTTGACAGAGCTTCTTGAAACATCTAGGGAAGCGACAGTTGACCATGCTTTGTTAATAGCTTATTTCACTCTGAGAGCCAGTAGAGACTGAATGAATTCTTAAGGTGCATTTCCAAAACTGTCAGGTTTTGTTTTATTGTGGTGAAGTTAACTATTCTCAAGGTTTTATTTTTCTTTAATTTATACCCCTTTCAGATTTAGAATAGTTCATTTATTGTAGCAAATGCCCTTAGGGGTATAGCTGTCATTTTTCTGGTACCCTTAATCTTAGATAGTCCTCACTTTGGTGAGATTCTTTTAGCCTGATCTTCTGCTTATTCCTGGCTTAATCCCCTGCTAGTATATTGCCCTCTGTGATAATGTGGAGAGGAATGGAAGCTTTGGACTCTAGTAGGCTTCCCAATCAGAATAGCCAAACAAGGTTTAAAATGCTAGTCAGCAGCTTGTATCTTATTTCGTGATGTTAAAGAACTTTTCAATAATGATTTTAATTTCTTGTAGTATTCTTTACTGATCTCTTCTCTCAGTAATTTCTGCTTGAGTGCCATTCCCTCTTCTGCTCTGAGATACTTATATATGCCTTCCTGTTCAAGGTCCTTGATGTCACAGCCTTCAGCCAGGGAGATGTTTTCTGTTTTGCTCAATTTTCCTTTAAAAAAAAGTTGCCTTGGCACATTTGTCAGACAAAGGTCATCCTGATGTCATCAGAAAAGCTTTTCACCACAGAGAGTTGCTCTGCTAATTGTTGCTCGCTGGAAATGTAAAGCTTCAGATCATCTACAAATAATAAATGGGATGTTGTTTCCAGGTTGTTACCTTCTTTAGGATTCAAGCTAAATCCGTATCCCAAAGTTTTGATGAGAGTACTCATTGTATTAAGTGCCACACAAAACAGAAGGGGCGACAGGGAATCTTCCTGAAAAAAGTGGACTATTGTAGTTGATATTCAAGGGCAGACTACATACAGTAGGTCATATGTTCTTTTTCTGCCGTCATATTTCTATGTAACTTAGTACTATTACTTATCATTTATATAGCATTACTAGGCATACACAGCACTGTACAAATAGACATAAAAGACACTCCCTGCTCCACAGAAGTTATACAAAGAGAATCCACCATAAACTGGAAGAAAGAGGGAAATTGCCTTAAGAAAAACTGCAAAAAGCAACAGATGCAAATTTAAGATCTTTAATTTTGTGCATCAAAGCAAAGAAATATGTGAATGACAACATCTTGAAACAACTAAGGGCTTCTGTGGAAAAAGAAATACAGGGAGGAGAAGGAGACCTGGGTGAGGGTACCAGAAGAAAGGAATACACAGAAAACAGAAAGGGCAGTTGATAGGCAGATGGAGCTTGGTGATCTGGAACTGCAGGAGAGTGAGATAAATCTGTCCCCATATGCTTTATAACAAAGAACACTAACCATTTTAGTAGCTACCCTCTGCACGACTCCATCCTATTTATATCCTTCATAAGGTGTGGTCTCCAGAATTGCACACAATACTCCAAATGAGGTCACACCAGAGATTTATAGAGAGGAGCGTATGTGGACATGCCATTATGTACAGAGGGAGGAGCCATTTAACAAAACTGCATGTGGGAGAACTGAATTTAACTAATATGGCAGCTTTCACATAGAAGTGGAAATTTTGCAACTTCCACGTGTAAGTGCCAGCATTTCTATGTGCAGCCAGGCAATTTTGCAAACCTATATGTGTAAGGAAATAAACAAGAAGGAAACCTACATGTGTAAGGCAATAAACAAGGCCAAAGTGAGCACTTTGTGCAAACTGATTAATGCCTCACAGCGGGTGTAAACTCTTATGTGAAAATTTTAGACCTATATGTGAATTACCTTTGTAAAACAGGAAATACCCAGGCCATGCCCCAACCTCCCACCCCTACCTCCATGCACCTTGGAATTTGTACACATTATGCATTTCAATGTGTATGCAGCAGCTTTAGACAAGTGCATTTACACAGGCATTTTAATCTCCACGTGTAAATAATGCTACCTATACATGGAAATGCTTCTAAGTAACTTCCAATGCCTCCTCAGCGCATTGAGACTTTTATAGCTTGTGTAAATGAAAGCACACAATGTTCACAAACCTATGAGTTGATTAACGTATTCAAAATCAATGCACATAACTTTCTAACTCAGCCCATACTCTGTCCAGACCATGTCTCCTACTATACCTACCAGTAAAGTATGCACCTTCAAGCATGTATTTTACATCTGCGGGCATGAGACCATTGGGGTGCAAATACTGCTACATGCTTTATAAAATTACCTCTAAAAAGCTCTAGTCAATAGGGAAGGTGAAAACCCGAGCCAGAATTCAAACAGATCTGTCTGAGCCACTAGACCAAGCCATCATTTAGATAACCTTGTAGAACTTTGTAGTTCTGATCTTTTTTTCATTCTTTGTTTTCTTGAAATAATCTACAAAATATTGGGGCATATTTACTGAAGGACATATTGGTAGCATGGGTTTGAGCTGTGAAATTAGTGTGGAGGCCTGTGCTAATTCAAGGTGTAGGCGTATCTTTTCCCCTGCCATTAGCATATTGCTAATGTGCTACAGCACACAGATGTACTTATCGTCACCCTTGAGGTGCCATTAAGTACATCCATGCCAATTTGTCGTTAGCATGGCCCATAATGCTCATGCTAACCATGATGCACCATCAATGCCCAGATTCTGCCCCAACCCACTCAGTCCCTTCTCAATTGCATATTACCCATTTAGTATGGGATTTTTTTAGCACAGGGCCCCGAGCTATCAGAATAGTATGCTTACTGCATGACAATCCCTGCTCTAATAGTTAGCAAACATGCCCCATAGATTAAAAAGTACCATCCAAAAAATCAACCTTAACTATTAACTATGCGCTGGCAAAGAAGAAAGTAGCATTTGGCCCATCACAGGGAAAGGAAGAAGCACTGACAGAGAGTGGCAGGACAGCTTCATACTGAATATAGCTGGGAAGAGATTGGGACTATTTTAGACCATGAGGCCTAGAGAAGGTATCGGTGACCCATGTTGGACTGCTGGAAAAACATCAAGCTACTATTAAGATGCCACCTAAAGATAGAAAGCAAACTTAAAAGCCTTGCTATAGAATATAGGCTGAAATGACAACAAATATCTTTACCATATTTGAAGCAGGGTTTGCCTGAGTTAAGGCTGGTGCATTATATCCAGAACCTTAGAATGGTTACTCGTAACCTTATGAATCTAGATTGGTCCACATGATATGATGAGATGGCAGGATTACATTTTCTAAACACTCAACTTGATATCTCATATTTAATGGACTGTGAAAAATGGAAGAACACGTAAGAGCATGTTTATTAAGCTGTGCTGTTAATATGCCCTCAGCATGCATGGAGCTGCGCTAACAACATGGATGCAAAACAGACAGCCTGTGGTTAATTCCACACTATCTGCTTAGCATGCGATGGGAAGGGGAATGGGCGGGGGAGGAGCAGAGAGCAGGCATGACTGCACGTTAGGTTAGTGTAAGGGTTAGTAATGCACATTCATTGTCAAGGCTGCAGTTGGCATGTGTGCACTTAATGCCATTTCAGTGGGTGGTGTTAAGTGCATTTGTTTTAAGTACAAATGTCACTGGCATACATTAGGATTTGAACCAGTGTGTTATCTTCTGGGGACATGCTGTACATGCCCCCATTAGGTAGTGCACAACTGTTGCACATACCGCACATTGATTTCTACTCTCAGCATCCGATACCTGCAAAACAATATAGCTTAGTAAACATGTTCCTTAGTATATATTTTTCAATCTAAGGAGGTCATTCTAGAACACGAATAAGGGATGTCCACGTGTGGTTGGGAGATGTAAGTGGCGAAAACGTCCCCCACAGTATTCCAAAACACTGCTGACATGCATGTCCAGGGCGATAGCATGGTGAGCTAAGAATGTGGGTGGGAGAGGGTGGAACAGGGGCGTGGTCAGCCACAGAGACATAGAAAGAATATTCCCAAAAGGGCTTTGTACGTATGAGGTGTAACCCGAAAACGTCCATGTTATTCCTGATGAAACGAGGTATAAGTCTCGGGCTTAGAAATTATTCAGCTCTGCCCTGCAATGCATCCCATATACATCAATGGTTGTGAAAAGTAAGTTTTGAAGTGATGCCACTGCAGTCTGGACAAATACAAGATGCAGTCATAAGGTACAGGAAGCAGAAATAAGGGAATGTTGTAGGGTAAAGAAACAGATCTAAACACACTTGCAGCAATATTAAGAAGAGCAATAGTGTCTAGACAGGACATGAACCTATGCACTGTATGTGCCAAAGGAGACAATTTACGGGACCCCAGCAAAACAATGTACAGAAAGATGGGACTGCAGGTGCAAGGATAGTTTGGATGTGAGCAGGGAAAGGATATGTAGCCCTGGTACCCCATGTGTGTATGTTATATCATAGCTGATATGTACAGGTGCAGGGCAGCCCTCTGGCAGAATCATGTTGTTGTCACAAAAAGTGAGAGTGTGTGTGTGTGTGGTTTGATGGGTGCATGCTGGGGAGCTGGTGTGGGCAGCAGCAATGCAGGGGAGACATGAAAGCCTGGCCAGTACCTGGACCGTATGGATGACCACAGTGTCACCAGGTGCCAGTGTGATGAGGCAGGCAGAGAGAGGGCCCAGCATAGCCAAATGTCAAAACATATCCCCAGCAAAGATAAGGGATCCTCATAATAGTTGCACCCAACAGTGCAAACAGCACTAATGCATGCCGATGATGCACAGTGTGCTGTTGAGCATGTAGTAGTGCTTTTTGCACACCTGAATGCCCTTAATCTGAGGGACACTTTTAATGATAGCTATATTTTCTGACATGTATCCATATAGGAAACTATGCTGGTAATATCTGGATTATGATGTGAAAAAATACTCTGCACTACAACTAGAAAGTATTCTGCAGTCTTCTCCTGACTTGTTACTGTGTAACGATAGAAATAAGAACTGTTTTCTAAAGTGGCAAGAGAGGTCTCAGAAAATCAGGCAGCCATTGACTAATAATATACAGTCATATGGACTAACCGCCCCTTACACATCAACGACCCTCTATTGAAGGCCATTCATTAGTAAAGTTTTTTACATCACAATTTGTAAAAAATTTAGTGCTTAACTTATAGACATCCAGCTTCTGGCATTCTTTTCCCGACACTGTGGAGCGCGCTGGAGATATGCGCTTCACCTTTACGGTTTCATCAGGGGAATCATATAAGCACTACAATTAAGACAAGTCCATTAGGTGCATACTTTCAATATTCATTATTCAATTTAAAAACTGAGGAAATACAAAATCGTTCACCTGTACTGCAATCGGTACTGCTCCCCAGAAGCTTATGATCTTTAACCTTTCTTTGTCAACGGCAACTAAACGCCGCGCATGCGGACTAGTTTAAATAAGGGCCGGTTAATCAGTCATCAATTGCCCTGGTGTATTTAAAAACAAGCTTCCCATTCCACTCGTGCGTTTAACCCCTCAGGGGTTACTGCTCGTAATTTATAAATCCACTGTTGTTCGCTGTAGAGTAAAGCCTGTTCTTGTGTCCTTCCAAACCGTGGTGCATTGAGCTGTTCAATACAAAAACATCTTAACTCCTCATAGGTATGATGAAGTTCAAATAATGTTCTACCATAGGCGCTTTACGTCTGCTGCATTTTAATTTGCTTTTATGTTCATTCATGCGTACCTTAAAGGATCGATTGGTTTTACCCACATATAGCAAATTACACGGACAGCGTATACAATACACTACATGTGTGGATGTGCATGAGGTCAGACTTCTAAGCTTGTATCTTTTACCTCTATGATTGAAGTCAGATAACTATTGAGTGATTAAACAGACATTACAAGCCCCACATTTAAAATGACCTGTCTTTGAGAGAACAGTATTAGATTGCACCAGCCGTAGAACAGCTGGGCTTAGCAATTCCTTGAAGTTTTTTTGTCGTTTTCAGATGCAGCGTACTTTAAGGTATTCCAGTCCCGTAATGCTATTCAGAACATTCAAATGGCGTTTCACACTCCGTTTAAGATAAAAACTAAACGGGGAAAATGACGTTACTAGATTGACCTGCTGATCAACATTGTCCGGATCCATTTTTTCAGAAGGGTACAACAGTAAATCTCGATTTGTAAACAGTGCCCGTTTGTAGGCATTATTAATCACTGTGGAAGGATATTCTCTTTGATAAAAATTATTTTTCAAAGTTCGCGATTGAGCCTTGAACTCTCTTATATCGGTACAATTCCGCCTATATCTGATAAATTGGGACACCGGTAAACCGTCCCATAACTGTGGTGGATGCTCACTTGTATAATGTAAATATGTGTTCTTAGCCGACGGTTTTCTAAACACAGAAGTGCACCATCCCGATGGCGTTTTTGTAACCAACGTCAATGTTGGTCTTTTCCTGAACGTATCCTCACGGAAAAATAGTAATATCACGTTCAAAACAACAAATACACATAAAAATATATTTGCTCTGTTTCCTATGTTCTCTTTTTACGCACAGAACTTTAATAAAATATCGCAGGGTGGTCTCAGCCTAGTACTCGTCCTGTGAGTGAAACTTCAACTCAGGAACCACCGTACTATATCACATCAACGACCTCCACTGCGATCATCAGCACATGTGGCTGTGGCTATTATAGAATTGTGGTATCACAGAGACGCCCATTAATATACAATTATCAAAATATAACATATATGGGTGGCTACTCGTTCTTAAAATTCAATGCCACTGTCCACAATGTGCAGCATTCTAGTGCTATTGCGATGATCCTGATCCCGACGCTAATCCCCCAGCGCTTGTATTGCGTTTCTCCTATTCGGGTTCTTCAGGGGATCTAAGATGGATCCTATGAACAAACAGAATAGAACAGCATATTATCCTTCGTGTATCCACCAAACCATTCCATATAAAATCTATACAAATCGACCTACGAAAAAGAAATGAGGATTACCCAGTCTAACATGACACAGTCAGATCTAATAGTTAATATATCAAACTTGAATTTGTCATCGCAGGAAATTACTGTTTTGAACAAAGGCCTGTCTTTTGTTCCGAAAACTTTTTTTGATGCATTCCAGGTTGATTTCGAGAGGTTTATACGTAAATTGGCATTAAAACAATTTTTTGCAGATCATCCAGTTCCTGTCCCATTATTGGCTCGGCACCATTTGGAATCTGACACCCTTTCACGAATTCCATTACCTTTTAAGTCGAATTGGTCGCCCCCTGGTCCTCTACATCCAGGACTTGAAATTTTTAAACAATTAGTTCTTACTGATATCCACAATTTACAGCAGTCTAAAAAACTAGTTTGTAAGGCTTTGACATATCCGGAGAATCAGGCATTGCGATCCTTACAAAGCCGCACGGATATTGTCATTAAGCGGGCCGACAAGGGCGGAGCGGTGGTAGTGATGGGGCGGGATGATTATCTGACTGAGGCATCCCGACAACTAGCTGATGATACCACCTATGAGTGATTATTGATTAATCCAGGTCCATCTTTGCAGGCTCTTGTTAAGAGCTTGACGTTGGAAGCTTTAACCAAACATTTGATTTCCAAAAAGGAATACCACTATTTAAACATCAAGTTCCCTTCAACAGCGAAGTTTTACCTTGTGCCGAAAATACACAAGAGTTTGATTCAACCCCCTGGGAGACCTATAGTCTCCACTGTAGGGAGCTTATTGGAACCACTGTCTACCTTTGTCGATTCATTTTTACGGCCCTTGCTAGTTAAGATACCTGCTTATTTGAGAGACACCACTAATTTTTTATGTGAGTTGAGGGAATTAGATAGGTGGGCGGAGGATGTTAATGTTTTTCTGGTTACTATGGATATAGTCTCGCTTTATACTAGTATCCCACAGAGTGCGGCTGTGGAAGTAGTGCGAACAACTCTATTGACAAGGGGTGATCTTTCAGATAGTATGATTGAATTTGTCATGGAATTGGCGCGTCTAACCATCTTTGAGAATTATTTCTCTTTTGAAGGGGAGTTATTCAAACAGATTTCCGGAGTTGCAATGGGCGCCACTTGTGCGCCCTCTATAGCAAATTTCTATATGGCTAGATTTGAGAATCAGTGGCTTAGTACCTCTCCCTTTGAGTCTAATATCATCGTATGGAAAAGATATATAGACGACGTTTTTTTGCTTTGGCGAGGTTTAGAATCTGAACTTCTTGCTTTTTTCCAATGGGTAAATCAACTTGACAGCAATATTAAGTTTACGTTCGTCTATCATAATAACACAATGACATATTTAGATGTTCATATTACCAGAGGGATAGGTTGTTGGAACACATCTATTTTCAGGAAACCCACTGACAGGAATACACTTCTGCATTACTCCAGTGTCCATCCTCGGCCTTTAAAGGAAGGCCTTCCTTTTTCGCAATACCTCCGTATCCGAAGAAATTGTTCAACGGATAAAGAATTTAAGAAACAAGCTCGGGTATTAACGGCTAATTTTCAGGAAAGGGGGTACCCTGTTCAAGTAATAAAACGTGCGTACAAGAGAGCACTATATAATAATAGGAATTTACTCCTTGTTCCATCCTCACATAGGGCAGTGGTTGAAAGTGAACAGATTAATCTGATCACCAGGTTTTCCCCCCTTAGTCGAGAGATTCAGAGCAGTATACGACGACATCAAAATGTTCTTAATACCATACCAGGATTAGAAAAGAAAAAATTGCGCTGTGTCTGGCAGAGACACCGCAACTTAAAGGACTTAGTGAGTCCCACTGCTCTCCCTAAAATAGTGAGTGAGCCACAGCAGAAGGGACATTATCAATGTGGCACATGTGATATATGCCCGATAACACGTGAACTTACATCTTTTCAATATCAGACAAGGAATCATGCTATCTCATCCTTTACTACATGTGATTCACAAGGGGTAGTATATGTCATTCAATGTCCTTGCGGCCTTTTTTATGTAGGTAAGACTATTCGTACCTTTCGGATACGAATGAGAGAGCATCGAAGTAAATTACGCTGCAAATCATTGTCAGCCCCTATAGTCCAACATTGTTTGGATAATGAGCATAGTTTTGAACATCTCCGATGCTTTTGCATAGATAGGCTAGTACAGGCGTATGGAGGCAAATCTTTCGATCAATCACTCATTTTAAAGGAGCAACGCTGGATCCATAAATTGGGTACAGTGTTCCCTACGGGGTTGAATGCGATGATTGAGTGGTCGGCCTGCCTATGAGAGAGGCGATTGGGGATTCTGAGAGCTGTTACAGGATAACGTTTGAGTAGCGATTCAAGCCTCTAGCTACCGCCCCTTTAGTGGGAGGAGTCGTCATAGATTCATTAAATAGAATTCGGAAGTTAGGTTACGCATGCGCGGCGTCTTTTTGAAGTTTATGAGAAGGACCGTCAGATTGACGATTTGTGTTAGACGTGGGCAGCATTATTGTAAGTTTTCCTTTTTCACTAGTTGGTGTTTTAGTTGTATAGATTTTATATGGAATGGTTTGGTGGATACACGAAGGATAATATGCTGTTCTATTCTGTTTGTTCATAGGATCCATCTTAGATCCCCTGAAGAACCCGAATAGGAGAAACGCAATACAAGCGCTGGGGGATTAGCGTCGGGATCAGGATCATCGCAATAGCACTAGAATGCTGCACATTGTGGACAGTGGCATTGAATTTTAAGAATGAGTAGCCACCCATATATGTTATATTTTGATAATTGTATATTAATGGGCGTCTCTGTGATACCACAATTCTATAATAGCCACAGCCACATGTGCTGATGATCGCAGTGGAGGTCGTTGATGTGATATAGTACGGTGGTTCCTGAGTTGAAGTTTCACTCACAGGACGAGTACTAGGCTGAGACCACCCTGCGATATTTTATTAAAGTTCTGTGCGTAAAAAGAGAACATAGGAAACAGAGCAAATATATTTTTATGTGTATTTGTTGTTTTGAACGTGATGTTACAGTTTTTGTAACCAAGACATCCAAAGAGGTAATTTGTTCCATATGATGATTTAAAGTAAATTTAATATTTGCATCTACATTGTTTATCCAATTGAAAAACTGATGTAGCTCCACTTCTGTTCCCTGCCATAAGACAAAAATGTCATCTATGTATCTCCGCAAGAGCCGCAGAAAATTCTTATAAGGGGATTCCTCCAGCCATTCTTTCTCAAACTTCTGCATATACAGATTAGCAATGGATGGGGCGCATGTGGCCCCCATCACGACTCCAGACAGTTGGTGATAAAGAACATCTTCAAAAATAAAAAAATTGTTAAATAATAGTAGTGCTGCTAATTCTGACAAAAAAAACAATTGTTGCTCTGAGAGATCTCCCCGATCACGAAGTGCCGCCATGGCTACCGAATGTGCTTGCAGCTGAGTGATAACTGTATATAACGATACTACATCAAGAGTTGCTAAAATGATGTTGGAATTAGTTGCTAGCTGTGCATTATCTTGTAAAATTTGTAAAAAATGAGTTGTATCCTTTATGTATGAAGGTATAGAGATCATTAAGGGTCGCAGAAAGGAATCAAAAAAACCAGACAAAGGTTCCAACAATGAACCACGGGTGGAAACTATAGGCCTCCCTGGAGGGTTGTTGATATTTTTATGAATTTTGGGGACCAAATAAAATTTAGCTAAATTAGGATCAGGTAAAGTTCTTTTTTAGAAATAACTTTAGCCTCTAAGGCTAGTGAGGTGATATGTTTAATATGTTCCTGAAGTACTGTTGTAGGATTGGTCTCCAAAATTTCATAAACCCTCAAGTCAGATAATTGATGATGAGCTTCTTTACAGTATTCTTCACGGCTCCAGATAACTATTCCACCACCTTTATCAGCCCTCCTAATCACTATATCAGTCTGAGATTGGAGGGCTTGTACGGCTTTTCGTTCATTGAGACTAAGGTGATGTTGATAACCCCGTCGAGTTGTCTCCATTTTATGCATATCCTTTAAAATAAGGTCCCTATATAGCAATAATGAAGAATGAATGGGGCCCGGCGGGGACCATTTTGATTTAAAAGGCAATGGAATCCGGTTTAACTGGGAAGCTGGATCTACTGTTTCCGCTTGTGTGCCAAAATACAATTTCAAATTAAGCTTTCTAATTAACTGTTCCAAATCAACCCTAAATTGAAAGGCATCATACTGCAAAGTCGGAACAAATGATAATCCCTTACTCAACACCTGTAATTGTTCCGTCGGTATAACCTTGCCGGAAACATTCACTATAAAAGAGCTTAAGTCTTGCGCCTGGGAGCATCCCGCGGTTGTGGTTTCCCTCGTGTTTCTTCCTTTTTCTTCTTCTTGTTGTCCATCCCGGCCTCGTCTAAAAAAGCTTTCTTACGTTGAGACCCCTCTGAATCAACTGAGTTTGTATCATCTGAAGTATTTTCAAAACTCACTTGTTTCTTTTTTGTTTGATCTTTTCTCTTAATGTTCATCCAAGGGTAGACATATTCTTTGGTATAATCATCATGATCTCGACGTAGTTTTTTCTCTTTAAGTTTTTTCACTTCATCCCGCAATGTAGCAATCTGCGTAGCAATGGTATCCATTTTTGTTGCCATTGTGTCCGCTGTTTCTTTAATTTTAAATTTTGCGATCATAGTGTCAATTTCCACTGTTAGATATCTATATGTTGTTTCGTAGTTTCTGTGATATGCACGATTAAATCTAGGGAACATTTGTTTAGGATCTCATTCCATTTGTCTAGAAATCCTGTGTCTGTAAGAAACATCCTCGGCTCTTTATAAACACGTAGCCCTCTGGGTATGTGTCTACGATGTATATATTCTAACAAAGACAATCTGTAAAGTTCCATCCGGACCTTTTTCTTTTGTAATTTCAATAGATTTTCCCAATCGAGGTCATCTTCCTTCTCCATAGCAGTTTCTTCCAATGAAAAAGGTGTAGAAATCTTACACAAAGTCTGGATAAATTCCTCAGAAAAACTGAAAGTGTCTTTTTCTTTTTCTTTATCTTTAGAAGGACCATTCATGTTTGTGTCTCACAAAATCCGTTCACGGTCTCTTTTTGTCAGAGCGATAATATGATAAGTGAAAAAATACTCTGCACTACAACTAGAAAGTATTCTGCAGTCTTCTCCTGACTTCTACTGTGTAACGATAGAAATAAGAACTGTTTTCTAAAGTAGCAAGAGAGGTCTCAGAAAATCAGGCAGCAATTGACTAATAATATACAGTCATATGGACTAACCGCCCCTTACACATCAACGACCCTCTATTGAAGGCCACTCATTAGTAAAGTTTTTTACATCACAATTTTACACACAGGGTTATTATACATAGAGTTGGCAGTGTGATAGGACAGCCACATATCTGTGGTGTCTGCCACTGTAAGACAAGACTGATGTAGTGCCAACATTCTCTGGACTATCCCATGCGGTGCACACCCCTATCCAGGCCAGGATCCATGAGATCTCTGAGAGTGGTGATATATCTGGCTACCTGGTATAACGGCACTGGGCCCTCCACCCTCATGCCCACACAGCCCTGATTGGGAGAGCAGTGCCACAAATCTGGTTGTGGAAAGGCAGATAGGGTCGCCACACAAATAGTGGATGCATACAGATTGACATACCCCAGATGGGACAGTTATAGCTGCTGTAAAGAATGCCAGTATCCAGATAGGTGTGCCTCAGATAGAAACTTAGAAACATGGAAATATGATGACAGAAAAAGATGACATGGCCTATCTAGTCTGTCCTTCCATATCAACAACTACAACAGTCCCCTTTTTACCTTTAGAGATCCTCTGTGTTTGTTCCATGATTTTTTGAATTCAGTTACTGTCCTCATCTCTACCACCTCCACTGGGAGACTATTCCATGGATCCACTACTCTTTCCGTAAAGAAATATTTCCGCATATCACTCCTGAATCTATCTCCCTTCACCCTCATCCCATGTCCCCTCATAGCAGAACTTGCTTTCAATTGAAAAAGGCTCTCTCCCTGAACATTTATGCCACAGAGGTATTTAAGCATCTCAATCATATCACCTCTATCCTGCCTTTCCTCTAAGGTGTACATATCAAGATCCTTCAGTCTGTCCTCATATGCTTTATAATGAAGACCACTAATCATTTTAGTAGCCACCCTCTGCACCGACTCAATCCTGTTCACATCCTTTTGAAGGTGCGGTCTCCAGAATAGCACACTATACTCCAAATGAGGTTGCACCAAAGACTTATACAGAGGCACTATCACCTCCTTTTTTCTGCTAGCCATTCCTCTCCGTTTGCACCCAAGCATACTTCTAGCTTTTGCCATCGCCTTTTCTACCTGTTTAGCTACTGTAAGATCATCAGACACAATCATGCCTAGGTCCCGCTCTTCTTTAGTGGACAAAAGTACTTCACCCCCTATACTATATTGCTCCCTTGGATTGCTGCAGCCCAAATGCATGACCTTACATTTTTTAACATTAAATCCCAGCTGCTAGATTCTAGACCATTCTTTAAGCTTAGCTAGATCCCTCCTCATGTTATCTACACCTTCCTGGGTATCTACTCTATTGCAGATTTTGGTGTCATCCGCAAAGAGGCAAACCATACCCGACAGCCCTTCTGCTATATCACTAACAAAGATGTTAAAAAGAATCGCACCAAGGACAGATCCCTGGGGCACACCACTGGTAACATCCTTCTCTTCAAAGTGAGCTCCATTTACTTGTACTCTTTGTTGCCTCCCACCCAACAAATTTCTAACCCAAGCAGTAACTTTAGGGTCCATCCCTTGGGTGCTCAGTTTGTTTATAAGTCGACTGTGAGGAACAGTGTCAAAGGCTTTACTGAAATCTAAATACACCACATCTAGGGCTCTCCCTCGGTCCAACTCCCTGGTCACCCAGTTAAAAAAATCAATCAGATTTTTCTGACAAGACCTGCCTCTGGTGAATCCATGCTGCCTCGGATCCTGTAATCCACTGAACTCCAGAAAACTCACTATTTTCTCTTTCAGCAGCGTTTCCAATAATTTACTCACCACTGAAGTTAAACTAACCGGCCTGTAGTTTTCAACCACATCCTTACTTCCGCTTTTGTGTAAAGGCACCACATGAGCCTCTCTCCAGTCCTTTGGCACCACTCCCGACTCCAACGAGGCATTGAAAAGGTCAGTCAATGGAGCTGCTAGAACGTCCCCAGGTTCCCTCAGTATTCTGCGGTGTATCCCATCTGGTCCCATTGCTTTGTCTACTTTAAGTTGAGCTAGTGTCTCACGAACACAGTCTTCTGAAAATTGTTCAAGATGTCCCTCGCTTCTGTTCCTGTTTGTGGGAGTTTTCTGAGGTCCTGCTCCTGGTTCTTCATCTGTGAATACAGAACAGAAATATTTGTTAAGCAATTCCGCTTTATCCTTATCAGCTTCTACATATTCCTCCCCTGCACCCTTGAGTCTGACAATGCCACTTTTACCCTTCCTCTTCTCACTAATATATCTGAAAAATGTCTTATCTCCCCATTTTATTGCATTGGCTATTTCCTCCTTCTTTTGAATCTTTGCCTTCCTGACTACTTTGCTAGCTTCTCTAAGTTTTTCCAAATACAGATGCCTGTCTTCCTCTCTCTGTGATCTCTTGTATTTCATGAAGGCCTCCCTCTTTTTCTTCACTTTTTCAGCTACTTCTTTCAAAAACCATAGCGGTCTCCTTTTGCTTTTACCTTTATTTGCCATTTTAACAAAAAGGTTGGCTGCCCTTAAATTATCCCCTTTCAGTTTTGCCCACTGTTTTTCTACATCCCCCAGCTGTTCCCATCCCACTAACGACTCCCTGAGGTATTGGCCCATCTTGGCAAAGTTAGTCTTCCTAAAGTCTAAGGTCTTCACCTTTGAATGGATTCTAACAGCCCTAGTCCTGATACTGAACCACACCATCTGTGATCACTGGATGCAAAATAATCTCCCACTACAACATCAGAAACACTTTCACCATTGGTAAGCACCAAGTCCAGTATGGCCCCTTCACATGTGTGGTCTGTTACCAATTGCCTGAATAGTTCTCCCTGTAGAGAATCCAGGATCTCCTTACTTCTAGATGATGCTGCAGCAGGAATGTGCCAATCAACATCTGGCATATTGAAATCTCCTATCAGTAGCACTTCCCCTTTCCTAGCAATGCTGCATATGTCTTCAATTAACTCTCTGTCCACCTCTTCCTCTTGTGAAGGATGTCTCTATATCGCACTAATGCAAATAGATTTCTCTTTCCCTCTTTCTAGTTTAACCCACAATGCCTCCTATCTCCCTTTTAAGCTCTGTAATTCCAAAGCTTTAATAGTAGATTTTACATATAGTGCCACTCCTCCTCCCCTTCTTCCTACTCTGTTCTTTCTGAATAAAGTATAGCCACGTATAGTTACATCCCAATCATGGTTTTCTGTGAACCATGTTTCTGTAACTGCCACTAAATCCAAGTCAGCCAATCCCACCAAAGCTTCAACATCATGGATCTTATTTCCCATGGTATGGGCATTTATACACACTGCTTTCCATATGTTACCCCTGTTACCCATTTCCATAAAGATATTTAATGTATCACCTACCTGGGGGCTTTCACCTACGTGGGGGCTTTCTTCACCCATCCCCAATGAATCTAGTTTAAAGCCCTCTTCAGTAGATTAGAAAGTCTACTACCGAAGACGCGTTGACCTTTCTTCAACAGATGAATGCCATCTCTGCTCTGCAGCCCTTGGAACAGCATCCTATGGTCTAGGAAACCAAAACACTTTTGATGATACCATCCACGCAGCCATGCAGTCATCTCAGGATGCGAGCCTCTCTGCCTTGGCCTTTACCCTCAACAGGGAGGATTGAAGAGAACACCACCTGTGCACCTAACTGCTTCACCCTCTGTCCCAGAGCCATGAAGTCACTTTTGATATGCTCCGAGGTATACCTGGCAGTATCATTTGTTCCAACATGGATTAACAACATTGGGTAATAGTCAGTGGGCTTGATGAGTCTCGGCAAACTCTCCGTAACATCTTGGATTTTGGCACCAGGCAGACAGCATGTCTCTCTGGACATCAAGTCTGGTCGGCAGATGGATGCCTCAGTACCCCTCAGAAGAGAGTCTCCAACCACCACTACCCTTCGTTTCCTTGTGGTCACTTATTCTGCAACTTTGGGGTACTTGAGCTCTGGTTCTTCCCTTTACAGGGATGCTTTCACCGCCTCCACTTCCAGTGCTGCATAATGGTTCTTCAATTCAAGGGCTGGAGAAGATGGATTGGTGATTTTGCAGGCCCTGGTGACTTGTGTCCAACCATTTGCATTCTGTTGACACCCATCTTCTCCTCTGCTGGAGAGCTTGGTTGCTGCAAGAAACATCTCATCAATGTACTTCTCACTGTCTTGAATGCTCCTCAGCCTCACCACCTCCTCTCTGAGTTGCTCCACTTGTTTCCTCAGATCTTCAGCATGCAGGCACCCTGCACATGGAACCGGTCCTTCAACTGGCATTAGGACCTCTGTATCGACCTAGGCAGAAGCTGTAACAGGGGCAACAGCTTTAGCGATACAATTTTTCCCAGCCATTGTTCTGTCATGTCATAGCCAGAAGACCCCATGACAGTCACAGCAACCACCAGTGATCATTTCTATAGCACCACAAGGTGTATAGAGCGCTGCAGAGACACATGTGATGGATGGCTCCTGCCCAGTGGTGTGTACAATCTATTTGTCAGACAGCACAGCAGCTGTGAGCAGGATTTGTCCAGGAGGAATGTACAGGAAACATATGAGAGCCTAGGCGGATCAGACCCCAAAGTGACACCAATGCGGTGGGCTCCCAGCCATGATTGAGAGGGTCCAGGGACAAAGCATACCTGACAGACTCAGTACTGTGTTCCAGAAATATGGAGTAGTAGTGTGAGGGCAGTGATGTCTGTATATGGCTGTAGAAGAGAAGGGCACAGAGACAGGCAAACTGGCAGAAGAGCAGTGTTCATGGGAAGGGGTGTAGAGAGAGACATGACAGGTATAGGAGATAAGAGCAGCAGAATGTGTGCACATATAGGCCAGAGGCACATAAAGGGCAGAGACGTATTGCTCAGCAATAGTAGGCATCCTTTGGGGCCCTGAATCCCTTGGGGTGTGTGGACCTGGTGAGGGTCCATCCCAAGCCATCTAACATCCCAGAATACGGTGTGTGTGGGGATGTCCAAAACCATTCCCCGAGTCCGAAACATGGGGCAGTTGAATAATGCAAAACACTTGCACATGCAGACCTGTGGATGCGGAATCAGGTGCAAACGGTTCCTGTGTCCAATACAGACATGTCCATGGGCTGGATGTGCACATATTGAAATCTCAGCATGATATGTGACTAGGGGAACCCATGTCTACACTGGTCAAATGCCTGACACCCCCTCGGACTGCCCACACCACCCTTCTGAGAAATGTTAGGGTGTTACACATCCTGACAGCAATGAGATACCTAAGAGGGCATTCCCATGTGAAAGGCTGACCACACATGTAGCTGTTGCTGTCATGATGTTGGAATATCTGTGAAACAACTCCCCAAATCTATTCGCAAAGATGTGTGCTACCATCCATATATGGCTATGTAACAAATAAATGGATAAAGAGGATGCACAGAGATTGAGGTGTGCCCCATAACTGTGAATGTTGCCCCCATAATCATAGTACCAAGTAAATTAGTCCCAGGGGCTAGACCACTGATTATGTGTGCCAATGGCAGAGACAGATATATGGGGTTAGGTCATCCAAAAGCTATAGTAGAATCATCTGCCCCAGAATGAAAGAGAACCTAATGTCAGCTGTTCTCCCAAATGAGACATGTTAGTGTCTAAAGCAAAAGTGTCCCCCAGATGTAAAAATACCAAGGCCACTGTAAGAAAGGCATGAAAAACAAGGAAGTCAACCACCAACAGTGGAAGGACACCTATTCTTTAAAATACTAGCCGTGGTTCGAAAGAAGTATGCATTCCAGAATTGTGATATGGATAAGCGATACTGCTGGATGATGTCCAAGGTGTGACTGCAGTGAGCCAGTAGTAGAGTGACAGTATGTGGCTGCCATATGTAGAGCCATGCAGTATAATTTAGCAGGAGTTAAATCCATCCAGGCACTATTCAGATCATGTCATGGTGGTCAGACAGATTTGCAAGTGTAAGATATCTATTGTAGGTGTACCGAACACAACAATGGCCCTCCTGTGTGTAACCCATGCTGGCCAGGATGAATGAGAGCTGTATATGCAAAGAGCTAGCACAGAGGCTGGCCTGACACAGCAGATGCCTGACCAGACCCAACACCATTGGACAATTGAAATATCAATGGCTAGAGATATGCGAATGGATGTTGGACAAGGCACCATAACATTCACATACCTATCCACAATGTGTGATGCACCTAATTTTATGGCAGTGGATTTGTGTCCAAGCAGACCCAGATGGGAGGAGGATGTGATAAATGTGGCAGTTGTCACAGCAGGGACAGGTGCCCCATGCATGCAGTAATGCTGGAAAATGCCCCAGCGTTACCACCAGAGGTGGCACAGAGGAGCAGTGGCCAACAGGCTGATGCCACACACACCAGGAACCAGTGCTGGACAGTGTGTGGCTGGCACAGACATATCAATGTACAAGTCCCGCAGCAAAACGTGAACATATGTGTCCATTCCCCACAGAACGGTGTGTCCCCTGCACCCACCCAAGGCCAGACCTATGAGTTAGTGCTATCCTGTGCACCCACCCACTCCCCAACCACCCATGCCTACCCACATGCCACAATGTTACACAGACAGCCCTGGAGCATGACTGATGCCCATCCCACACATCCCTGCCCAAACCCACACTGCCAGTGCACCCCCATGGGCCCCAACCCACCCACCAAGCATGCCTCCCCCCAACTCTGGTGCTAGACAACCCCTCTGTGGCTCCTCCCCATGCCCACTCCTTGCCCTTCCCCCTCCCTGAGGGCACATGCACCTGTGCCTTGGTCACCATGATCACAGGTGTGCATTGTGGTGAGTCCTCAGACCCAGAAGTGCCACAACTTGTGCTGCCTAACTCCATAATACCCTCATGCAGCCTGCTCCTGAACCATCTGAAAGCAATCCAGCATCCACCATCAACGGGGGAGGTGAGACTCTGTGCGTGAAACTCTGTCTTCTTGCTCCTGCTTCACCATCCCGGGGCTGCAAGCACACCTGAAAAGGGAAACAAGCAGAACACTCCTTCTCCCTCTTGCAGCCTGCTCCTGAACCATCTGAAAGCATTCCAGCATCCACCATCATCGGGGGAGGTGAGGCTGCATACTTGAAACTCTGCCTTCCTGCTCCTGCTTCACCATCCCGGGGTTGCAAGCACACCTGAAAACGGAAAAAAGCAGAGCACTCCCTCTCCCTCCTTCAGCCTGCTCCTGAACCATCTGAAACCATCTGAACCAGCTACATGTGTCTGGGTAACTCCACCCACTGAACTTCTCCAGCGGCAAAGCACAGCTATAAAAAACCAGCCATGCCTCTGGCACTCCCACGCCTGGTGGGCACGCGCCTGAGGGCCTCGCCAGAGGGCCCTTTGGCGCGGCCCTTAGGCAGAGGAACGAAGCTTCAAACACCAGACTGAATCCAACCAGAAGAAACTCGTAAGTTGATCCCAAAGCCTCTATGTACTACCACTCAAATGCCTCTGTTGTACCACATTCCTGATCGCCAGCCTCAATATACACTCACGTATGTGTTTTAGTACTACATAATAACCTAGCCTGTAATTGACATCCAAGTTTGTATTTCAGTACTATAATAACCTAGCCTGTAATTGACATCCAAGTTTGTAATTCAGTACTATAATAACCCAGACTGTAACTGATATCCAAATTTGCATTTCAGTAACTACTTAGTAACCTAGCTGTAATAGACCTATATAAAACCCCAACCAATCCCTCAACTACCCCCCCTGAATTACTGACAAAGCAACATTATTTTGTATTTATTTATTTTATTGCTTTTATAAACCGCACTCTTTAAAATCAGTGTGATTTACAGATAACAATTTTGTGCAGAACAAGGGAACTGTTATGCACTTACATTGAACGGGTGATACAACTTGGTTTTCAACTGGGGAAACTATCTACAGCTATCTACAATTATCTACAATATAAACATGAGTTGACTGTCTAAATAAGAGTTGTCTGTAATTTACAATTGTCTAGCAGGGTGTATGGTGGGTGAATGTGAGTTGCTGGGTTGTGAGTAGTACACCCCAATACAGACAATGGATCCCCATAAACTGATTCACAATATAATCTACATCCTCCTCATATCATACCAAATAACAAGCACCCTCTCACTCCTCCAAACCACACACACTAGTCCCATCCCAATTATACACCACCCAACCAACACCCAACCAACACCACCCAAACAACCATTTGCAGCAACACATACATATGCAAATAGACAAAACAGATACTGCTCCAGACTGGTACATATTCGCACCACACAGCTGAATTACACTGCACACCCTACCCACCCCCCAGCCCAACTAAAATGCATCCTCATCAACACACGCTCGATAAGAAATAAAATATCAGCTGTGGGACCTGCTCCACCACACCCCTGCCCAGACCCCATGAGAGGCACACTGGAGTGTGCATGGGGCCGTGTAGGGACAGACCATCCAGGGATACAGCGCAGCTCCATGAGGATCTCTACCATGGTAGCCTGGAGGGTACCGGTAGTCATGGTCAGCTGCTCTGTGGCCACAATATGCCTGAACTGCAATGCCATAGACTTGTGCAGCAGCTTCAACTGCTACAGCTGCTGCTCGGAACATGCCTGCTTAGTGTTGCTGTGAGCAAGCAGACGCTTGGCACATTGATGTAGGTGTCGCTGCGTACCCCTGAGGGTGTGCCCCCCCCCCAGGTCATCACTATTATCAATAGTCTGCTGTGGCAGAGATGATGGGGAGGGGACCTGGAGCTCCAGATCATCCGGGTCAGGGCCAACAATCATCAGATGGGGTCTCTCCCCCTGTTCTGTGGTATCCTCCATGGACACTGTCAGCAGAGCAGGCTCCACTGTCTGTGGAGCTACAGCAGGGGCACCTGTAAAGACACTTTGTCACCCTCACGGTGGCCAGCCCAATACCTAGGGTGCTGAGACTTGGTCTGCCTGTGGTGTTCCTGCCTCAGAGAGCGTGGGCTTGCTTTAACTCTGCAAGGCCTTCTGGGAACGTAAGTCCCTTTACTCCTTGAGCACAGATGAGTTGCAGTCGAGTGGTTTCAGGCAATGACAAGAAATTATTTTCCCCTTCCCGGCGGATTAAATGCAAGTGAATAACTTAGGACAAAACATGCCGTACAATTGGCTTGAGGAAATTATACATAAACTCAGGTAAGTTAGCCTTGTCAGCTTCAGGCTTTAAACGTGCAGTACTTGATACAAAACAAAACCACAACAGCTTCAATTGGCAAAGAAAATGTTCCCTTTTCTCTGCTGCTTTTACCGTCTCTCACAGACACTGTTCAGCATAGGGAATTCACATGGTCAGCCAAAGATAATGTACAGTCCATCCGATCATCCACTATTTCATTATGGACAGAGTCAGCATCAGGAATAGCAGGGCGTGTCAGTAAACTGCTATCCTGATCTTTGAAACAAACGGTTTCTCTGACCTCACGTGGTTTCTCTCTGTAACACTCTCCTGAGCAGGGTTGTAAACTACCATATATGCTGTAGTTTTTGTCCAGGGAGTTTGCTACTTTCTGGTAACAATAGGGAACTGCTTTTAGCTAGATTCAAACTTGTATGAATTATTAAGCCTACCTTTTGGCTTTGAAAAGGAAGGAACTCTCCACTCTGCAGGGTTAGACTGTTCTCACTCCTCTTTGACTCCTTCTAGTCAGCGTGCTCCTTCGCTGGCTTCCTTTCTGGCTCTCTTCCTAGTTCTGCTTCTGGCTCTCGTTCTCGTTCTGTTTCTCCCTGGTCCAAGCTAATGACCAGTTTTTATCATTGTAACTCTCAGGGCTTAGCTTGCCCTGCCCTGAAACAGGTGAACCTCATTACCTCCTGAGCTAGGGAATACGTCACTGCAGGGGCGTGTCTCTCCAGCTCATGACTCTCTTTGTTTACTTCTTCTTCTTTGCAAACACTGAGCCATGTGCTCAGACTGCCTGTCAGTTTCTGAAAGCAAATCCTCATCTTGCCCTATCTTTATAGGCTCAGAAGGGACTTCTTCATGACAACAGATAACATCAAGAGGTCAGACCTGAAACTGCCAATGCAGACAACAATGGGGTGGCAGTGTTGCAGACATGCAGATGAGCCAGTAGGTCGCACAGGCACAATGGAGCTGTTGACATGGTTGGCCACACATCCTGTCACCAGTTGCAGAGCCAGATGGGCGCAGAGGCCTGTGCACAGACACCCACCCTGGTGCCCTGTGCAGTCAGGCTTGCCACCACCAGCTGGTGGCCATAATGCCAATGTTCCTGACACACAGGCTAACATTGAAGCAGCCACATGCAAAGTGAGTTCACCCAGCAGTGGTAGCACAGATGGGACAACATGTCAGCCAGTGGTGGTGGCTGTATGCACATGTGTGCATGCACACAATAGGGGAGGGTGTAAATGGGGTAAAGGGCAGGGACACACATGGCACAAATGTACTTGCCCCAGGAATGTCTGAGATGTGTCTAGAGGGCCTATACCCTCCGATGTGGCTGTGTCAATTGTAACAAGAATGTGCCATTTGACTTCCGAGAGCTGCTCCCCCTGCACACTCTTGGCCCATTGCTGTGCCTTCCGGGCAGTGTCACAGTGCACCTGCTTCCACCTGTGCTTCACATCCTAGATATCACAGTTCCAGTGATATATGGCATTGACAAGACAGCACACATCAAGCCACTGCCACTGCTTCTCATAGGCACCCACACATGTAGATGTGTCACCTAGCAATTGTGGCAGCCACTGGAGAATATCCTCCAGCATGAAGGTTACGTTACCCTCGGAGAACCTTGCCTTCCTTGTAGTGACCTTAGGTGATATTATATGGACTGTCTGTGACACACTGGCAATGCCCGGAGATCAGGGATTGGCCTATCTGGGACATGCATGCTGGAACATGCCGCATGCACACATATCTGTGACCGCACCCCCCCACAGTATTGTAGTTGCACAGAGTGGTGGGGATGGCATGTGCATGAGATACAGAAGGTTCACCTCCCACAGCCAACGCAATGGAGAAAAATGACAATTGACCAGCAACTGTCTGCAGAGAAGAAGCAGCCATATAATGTATGAAGAGGATACAGGATATTGTGGGAGCCAAGCACATGCAGACAACCTTTATGCTGCATCAATGGGCCCGCGCGAGTATGGTTCCATGCGTGCACATGCCTGGGAATGTGCGCCACTGCGCATGTGCCGTAGATACATCAATGGGCACTCGGGCCTGAACAGATTTGTGGCAGGACTGACACAATGCAGAATAGTGATGGTGCCATCTACAGCACTCCAGGATACATGGCAATGTGTGCAATGGGTGTCTAAGATTGTGCAGCCAGCTGGCAGGAATGGGACATGGACAGTCTGTCCCTACTCGGCCCCATGCACACTCCAGTGTGTCCCATGGCAAAAGTTCTAGTACAAGGACATGAGTGATGCAGCCTGTGTGACAAGGTACCTGTTTTACACACGACCTCTGGCAGCAGCTGGAGCCATGGCTTGAAAACCCCATGCAGAGGGGACAGTCAATACCGGTATATCTGAAGGTGACAACAGTGCTGGCCTTCCTGGTGACAGGCTCATTCCGGATGGTAGGTATGGTGGATATTACACATGTCACCCTCCAGCCCCCGCGAGAGAGTGAGGCTGCCTATCAGAATCACAAGACCTTCCACTCGGTCAATGTGCAGGTGGTGTGCAATATGCATGGGAAGATCATGGATGTCTGTGCCAAGTACCTGGGATCCTGTCACAATGTCTATGTCCTGAACCAGTCAGGGCTTCATGCAGGGTTCAAGGGAGGCCACATCACAGGCCGATGGCTACTAGACACCTTGGGACTAGGAACATGGTGCACCACATGGGGGTGTGTGCAAAGGGGAGGTGGTGGTAGGCCGCCTTCCATGACCACATTGTCCTATGTGTGGACCCCTTGGCCCTGGGGGGGGGGGGGGCTGCTGGGCATGTACAGGGAGATGCCCTGCCCCTATGACACCACAGTAGGGGAATGTGCAGGGTACCCCCTGGTGACCTCCAGACATATATGGATATCAGACACCCTGGCTTTATACATCCATGGGTTGATACCACCCACCCCACATCTACCCTCTGCACATGTCCCGCCCTGTCCCCTGCAGCATGCACAGTGGCCCTGTACCTGCACATCTGGGCCACCCCCATGACCTGGGAATCCCATATCCAAGGCCTACTCTGGGCTGTTCCCCTTTCCCCATCCTGCCTCCTCTGCATGGCATATACCATTGGCATATATGCTATAGCCGGCCTCATTGCCCTGGGTCACACCGCACCTGTGGACCATTGTCTGTGCTGCTGCCACATCTTCACGGCTCCTGTCCTCTCCCGTGTGGCACCTTCCCATTTCTCCTGGTTGTTTTCTCCATCTCTTGCTACTGTGGTAGCCAGTCTACCTGACTATTTGACTCAGGCATGTCTGGGCTATCATGAACATGTGGCATGCAGCACTATGTCTCCCCTGTAATGCTACACATATGACCGGGACCAGTATTGGTCAGGGTTGCTGTGGGTGACAGCCACATAGGCACACAAGGCACACATGTAGAACAGCATATAACAGTGATGGCTAACCTTTTTGAGCCCGAGTGCCCAAACTGCCGCACAAAACCAAAGAATTTCCTCAAAGTGCCAGCACGTCAATTAAAGCCCCATTTGCATAAGGTGCTTCATTTGCATAAATATTTGCATAATGTTACCATACACTAACTTTTAGTAAACATGCCTCTTAATGAGTATATGGATAAAGAAAGACTAAAAGGTTTCTACATTACTATAATCCAGTACCAACCGCCAGGCACATTAGGAACTACTACAAACGCTGCCCATTTAGAACCCATAGCAAACCCGCCGTATCCTAACAGCACTACCAGGACTCACAAAGCACCATACTCTACCTATCAAAAGGCAACACTGCAAATATTAAACCAATACATCTCAGAGAACAACAATACATGACCTACTGGGGAAAGAACAAGTGGCAATGTCAAATAGGAATTATATAAACAGAATACCTCAGCTCAGTTACACATGCAGAACAGACCATCACCAAACAAGGAATCACAATTTAGAAACAGGAAGACAATAATTAAACTGGGAACCCCAAAAGCCAAACTTGGAATATACAACAACACTGTAGAAATAAAACTATATATTAATTTCCTCTTGTACTAAACAAAGCGCAAAAATTAATGATGCACATTTCCCAGAGCTGACATATTCCAGTTAATAAATTCAAAATAAAGAGATATTTTTCTACCTTTTGTGCATTTTTTTTCAGTTGCAATTGTTCCAGCCACTTTCTTCTGGTTTCTTCGTGTCTTCTGCTAACTCTCCATCTGCTGTCCATTTGTCCTTTCTTCTGTCTTCTTGTTTTTTTTTTCCATTCTCTCTCTACATCTGCTTTAACATACTAATCTTTCTTTCTCCTTTGGCTCTTTCCTCATTCCTATTTCATCTACTCAAAATTTACCCCTCCATCCTCAATCCCCACTTACTCTCCCAATACCCGGCCAATTGTAGATTTTTTATCCCTCCCACACAAAATATTTTTCCCCTCTCCATTTTACTCTCCCAGCCCCATCCCATTCTAATCCTCCCCCAACACCAGCTCCCTTCTAGTTCCAGCCTCACCCAGCATCCATTCCCTTCTAGTCCCTGCATCAGCCCATTTCCAGTCCTAGCAGCCCCCCAACCCAATACCAGTCCTATCCCCCCCTCATCAACCCACTTCCAGTCCTAACCCCCCATCACCCCATTTTCAGTTTAAGCCCCCCCCCCTATAACCCATTACCAGTCCTAACCCCCCACTTCCAGTCAGCCCCCCATAGCCCATTGCCAGTCCTAACCCCCCCATCAGCCCACAGTCCATTACCAGTCCTAACCCCATCAGCCCACCTCAAGTCCTAACCCCTCCCCATCAGCCCATTTCTTGTCCCAGCCCCCCCATAGCCCATTATCAGTCCTAAACCCCCCCATAGCCCATTACCAGTCCTAACCCCATCAGACCACCTCCAGTGTTAACCCCCCATCAGCCCATTTCCAGTCCTAACCCCACCCAACAGCCCACCTCAAGTCCTAACCCCTCCCCATCAGCCCATTAGCAGTCCTAACCCCCCTCTCTAGCCCATTAGCAGTCCTAACCCCCCCCCCATAGCCCATTACGAGTCCTAACCCCCATCAGCCCATTTCCAGTGAGACCCCATCAGCACACAGCCTATTAGCAGTCCTAACCCCCCCTAGCCCATTAGCAGTCCTAACCCCCCCTCCTAGCCCATTAGCAGTCCTAACCCCCCCTAGCCCATTAGAAGTTCTAACCCCCCCCAGCCCATTAGAAGTCATAACCCCCCCTCCTAGCCAATTAGCAGTCCTAACCCCCCCCTCCTAGCCCATTAGCAGTCCTAACCCCCCCCAGCCCATTAGCAGTCCTAACCCCCCCCTAGCCCATTAGCAGTCCTAACCCCCCCTCTCTAGCCCATTAGCAGTCCTAACCCCCCCCCCCATAGCCCATTACCAGTCCTAACCCCCCATCACCCCATTTCCAGACAGCCCCCATCAGCCCACAGCCCATTAGCAGTCCTAACCCCCCTAGCCCATTAGCAGTCCTAACCCCCCCCCCTCCTAGCCCATTAGCAGTCCTAACCCCCCCAGCCCATTAGCAGTCCAAACCCCCCCAGCCCATTAGCAGTCCTAACCCCCCCCCTGCCCATTAGCAGTCCTAACCCCCCATCACCCCATTTCCAGACAGCCCCCATCAGCCCACAGCCCATTAGCAGTCCTAACCCCCCCTAGCCCATTAGCAGTCCTAACCCCCCCCCCTCCTAGCCCATTAGCAGTCCTAACCCCCCCCAGCCCATTAGCAGTCCTAACCCCCCCCTAGCCCATTAGCAGTCCTAACCCCCCCCAGCCCATTAGCAGTCCTAACCCCCCCCCTAGCCCATTAGCAGTCCTAACCCCCCCTCCTAGCCCATTAGCAGTCCTAACCCCCCCCTCCTAGCCCATTAGCAGTCCTAACCCCCCCCCTAGCCCATTAGCAGTCCTAACCCCCCCCCCCATTAGCAGTCCTAACCCCCCCTAGCCCATTAGCAGTCCTAACCCCCCCCTCTCTAGCCCATTAGCAGTCCTAACCCCCCCCCATAGCCCATTACCAGTCCTAACCCCCCATCACCCCCATTTCCAGAAACCCCCCCTCAGCCCACCGCCCATTAGCAGTCCTAACCCCCCCTAGCCCATTAGCAGTCCTAACCCCCCCCTCCTAGCCCATTAGCAGTCCTAACCCCCCCAGCCCATTAGCAGTCCAAACCCCCCCCAGCCCATTAGCAGTCCTAACCCCCCCCCCTGCCCATTAGCAGTCCTAACCCCCCATCACCCCATTTCCAGACAGCCCCCATCAGCCCACAGCCCATTAGCAGTCCTAACCCCCCCCCACCCAGCCCATTTGCATTCCTAACCCCCCCCCTCCTAGCCCATTAGCAGTCCTAACCCCCCCCCCCCGGCAAATTTAAAAACAGAACAAGCGGGCTCTGGCTGCTGCCGCACCCGCGGCAGCATGCAGTGTCCCGCGGGGCCCCCTCCGCCCGTTAAGCCCCTCTGCAAGGGCTTTCAGATTCGCGAGGGAGACAGCGTCTCCCTCGCGTCTCTGTTAAGCCCGCAGGGGCTAATGGGAAATTTCCCATCAGTCCCTCGCGTCTAAAGGGGCTGATGGGAAATTTCCCATTAACCCCTGCGGGCTTAACAGAGACGCGAGGGAGACGCTGTCTCCCTCGCGAATCTGAACGCCCTTGCAGAGGGGCTTAGCGGGCGGAGGGGGCCCCGCGGGACACTGCATGCTGCCGCGTCCGCGGCAGCAGCCAGAGCCCGCTTTTTCTTTTTTTGCGGACCTTCACGCGTGCCAGCTGCAAGGCCTTCGCGTGCCACAGCTGGCACGCGTGCCATAGGTTCGCCATCGCTGGCATATAACTTTATTTACCCAGCAAACATGCATGGGCCAGACACAGAATATGACAAACAGTTCCCACACATACTGATTAACAGGTGTTCCCATGACACCCAACCCCTGCCCCTGCTGCACCTACAGGGCCATTACCACTGCTGGCCAGTCTGCCCTGGTGGCTATCACTGCACTGGCAACCACTGGCATGGCTCATGCCGCTTGGTGGTACAGTTGCCCCTGCATGCATCCCAGATGGTTGGGCCCCCCTCCCCAGTTCTCCACAGGACTGCCTGCTATGTGACTAGGGGGATATATGGGACTGCAGATAGGCCTCCAGCAGCAGTCACAGGCCCATTAATTTGCTCCTCAGGCCCGCATCTCACTCCTGAGGCCCTCCACATGGTGTGAGAAGTGGGAGAGGGGCCTGCTGTCACCAGTAGTCGGCCCGTAGCATAGGCATACGGGATAGATGGCCTGTGGACCCTTTATTGAAAGACTGGAGCAATGCTTTAGGCTTGCATTGCCTCCTGGGAGTTGTAGTATTTTTCCCTTTTCAATAAGATGCAGTTGTGGTGCGAGTGGTATAGGCAATGACAGGCTTTTAATTCCCCTCCCGGGGCGGATTCAAACACAAAATAACTCAGGACAAAAAGGCCATATACTCTGGCACAAAATAAGAAAGGAAACAATAACAGCTTCTCAACTTAAATCCAAAGTTCCACCGTATTTACAGCATACAGTCACTTTGTATAAGCAAGGAAAATCCTATGCTCTTCAACTGCCAGTTTAAACAGCTTTCACATCACCTGGCTCAGCACAGAGAAATTATATCATCTGTAACCATTTGGTTATCTGATATTTCTTTTTCCTGAGGATCAATCAGCATTGATTCATGCTGACTCGCTGGTGAGTACAACTTCTGCTTGGTATACAACGTTTCCAAACTTCCACCCTCTATCTGTTCCTGAGGCTTCTCTATCAAGCCCTCCATGAGATAGGGTTCAGTATTACCATATATCTTAGAATAGCAGAGAGGAGAGTCACACCCTTTAGGGTTTCTATAAGAGAACTTCTTATAACCACTTTTATCCTTATAGTAATTAGACAGTCTACCTTCTGGCTTAGAGACAGGGGAAAGTCCGTGCACAGCCTGGTCAGGAAGGGGTTTAAACCTCAGAAGTTTTCCTCTGTACTTTGGCTTCTCAACCTCTTCCTCTGACATGCAAATGTCCTCCACTGAATACCTTTCACTCCCTGGAGCTTGCAAGTGCTTCCCAGATAGCTTCACCGGTAACATTTCCCTCTGTGTGTCTTCCCAATAGGACAATTGCCTGGAGTTCTTGCCACAGGGTTTTTGGGCCCTGCTCCTCCAGTTATTCCTGCTGGTTACTTCCTGTATTTCTCTATCACTCTCAGAATCACAATCCTCTGAGTCACTCACGTACTTTCTCTCATGCTTCCTTCCACACTGAAACACACGTTGCTTCCGAGTCTCAGACTTCAGCTCACTCAGCTTTCCCAACTGGGTCTGTCCAAGCTTTCTCTCTCTCTCTCTCTCTCTCATTCTCCAGTTCCTCTGCTCCTCCTGCTCTTTGCTTCCCGTGCTTCTCTTGCTTCCTTTGCTGCCCTTCACACTGAAACTCTAATGAGCGTTTCTTATATTTCTGGTTTGGAGCTAATCTAGCCCTTCCCCCTCTCAGGTGAAAACTATTGGGCTCAGGAGATGGGGATTGTTTGCTAGCTGGGCGGGGCTGCTGCACTCGTGGCTGGGTTTGTTTATGTTGCTCCTGGCAACTGGGAGTCCTGTGCTTTGCCTTCCTGTCAGCAACAGACCTACTTTTCTCAAGTTCCTCTGTTTGCATGGCAAAGGACGTCTCTTCCCAATTACACTGCGCAGCCGTGCAAGGCAGCATGCAAGCACGTGCTCCAGACAGACAATGGCTGGCATGTTTTTAGGAACCAAATTGAAGCGTGAATGGATGGAAAGACAGCGTCCTTTATTGAACCTTAGGATGCCCGACACAGGCCGTGTTTCGTCACCCTTTGTCAGGGGCTAGCCAGGCATAAAAACTAAAATCATAAATAACAACCATTAAAAACATAAAGAAACAGACCGACAAACTTATAAAACAACATTATATACATTGTCAGTCTGTTTCTTTATGTTTTTAATGGTTGTTATTTATGATTTTAGTTTTTATGCCTGGCTAGCCCCTGACGAAGGGTGACGAAACACGGCCTGTGTCGGGCGGCCTAAGGTTCAATAAAGGACTCTGTCTTTCCATCCACTCACGCTTCAGTTTGGTTCGTTCTTGGTTCTGCGTGATTATTGCTTCCCAGTGTTGTATGGCATGTTTTTAGGGCCTCCACCTGTCTCTTGGGCCCCCTCATCAGGCCCCACATCATATAGGGGTGGTGTTCATGGCCCACCAACATGGGCACACCACTACCACATGCACTGAGCCGCAGGAACCTCCGTCACCTTACCATCCTCATCACTGCCGTGTCCTAGCACCACCACAGCCTCCTGACAACCCCAGCTTCCATAACCTGGGTCCCCTACTGCCTCCTCACCCCCTCCAGCTGCACTGTCACATCCCACCCCACCCCGCACTCAGAACCCCCATTCACTCTGCATACCCACCCTCATCCACACTCTCCCCCTTCATGCCCTCCATCTCCTTACCCTCGCTCCCACCCTTCTGCCACTCGCACACCCCTATATGCTTCCCCTGCATGCAATCCAACCCCTCATCCGCCTCATTCCACCCTTCTGCCACTCAGACACCCCCATGTGTTCCCTCTGCATGCACTCCAACCCCTCACCCTTGTTCCCACCCTCCTGCCACTCACATACCCCATACACTCCCCCTGCATGTGCGCCATTCCCTGACCTCACCACCACCCTCCTGCCACTCATCCTCCCACATACACTCACCCACTGCCCCCTCACTGCCCTTGCTTGACCCTTCAGCCTGTGTTGCTATAACCTCCCCCCCAATACTCCAAGGGGCCTCCCCAGCCACCCTCCCTGTCACGTCACATTCTCCCTCCACCAGGAGCTGGAGGATGAGGATCCAGAGGTCGCCCCCTGTCTCCATAACACCTGCACATCACACCAGTGGGACCAGGCTGCTGACCTGCTGCACACTATCCCACAGGCCCCTTTGCCCACTGCCATCGGTTCTGCCGCCTTCAGGGGAGGGGGAGAGGGACTGCCTCCCCTGCAGTGCCCTTCTCGTCCTCCTCATCATCCACGGTCCAGGCTGTGAGTCTGCATAGCTCAGGATGGATTGATAGGCTGTCAGTTAGGCCTGCTTCCCTGGAATGGCCACACACTAATTCTACATCCCTGTGTGTGTGTCTATGTGGGGTTGTGGAATCAGTACTGTGTGTGCACATCCTCTCTGGAGATGTGCACAGGGTTTGGACGTGCCCCTTTGTGAAGTGGGGTCCACGTGTTCCTATAATATGTTTCATCATCAGTCCATATTAAATCACAGTCAAAAGGCTAAAAGTGTTTATCTTCCTCCCCAAAAAATTATTTTGAAAAAAGATCAAACTTATTTGGATATCTATTTATGAATGCTTCTTTTAAGCTTCAAACTGAAGTTCATAACTGCATCCATGCTCCAACATGATATCATGTTTCAAATTTATCTGCTTCAGGGATGTGTTCTCCTTTATAAATACATTTTCAAAATGACTGGCCCATAACTTAATAAGATGGCTACTTCTTCAGCTCCAGTCGGGAGCGGGAATAAATGTTTGCATGTTGATTAAAGTCTTTTATAAAGAACAGGTATATCTGTGAATTACACCCACACTCCACCTAGACCATGCCCCCATCTAGACCTACTAGCAAAGTGCACACCTCTGTATCAACACAGGTATTTTTACACTGGTCGGGATTTTGTAACAAGCCATTTATCCATGCATATGGCCACATGCGAAAAGACCTTATAAAATTGCCTTTATATAAAGGCAGAGAAAAAAAGTTCAAAAATGCATGGCCATATTTTTTAGGACAGAGCGGGTTAGGCCTGAAATAGTGCTGTAGGGAGGAAGGAGAAGCATGCTTTCTGGCTGCCTAACTTTGCCATGGCATCAAACTAGTGCTGGAGGGAGGGGGGCAAATAAAGAGGAAAGAGAGATTGAAAATGAAATTTAAAAAGACTGAGAGCCATATTAAAAATATATGAAAGGGGTCAGTAAAGTCTCAAATAAGGAAATAAACATTTAAAATGAAAGGCTGACTAGTTCAAATGAAGTGTCAAATAAGGAAACATGCCAAAGAAATAAATACATCTTTACTCATTCCGAAGGACTATGTGTGTGCATGTTTCTGCATGAATGTAAGGAGAATCATACTGCAGTTTCAATACAGTGTCAAAGGAGTTAATGAACACAGCAGAGCTGATGCAGGAAGCAGCTGAGCTTGTGGCAAGCAGGGGAGAGCTCACAGGAGATAACAAAAAGCATGACCTAGTTAAATACATAATACAGATCCTAAGCAATCTTTAAAGAACATGAATTAGAAAATTATTTTAAGATGTGTCAGAGTATGTCTGTATGGAGGTAATTCAGAGTTATTTGCAGGAGAAGTGTATAAGAAGCTGGAATGAAAGCTGGAGAGAAAATTTGAAGTTAAATCTGGAAACATTTTTCTTAGTGACTGGAAGCAGACTGGAGAAGCTCTGTAACTCATTCAAGCAGTTTTAAAATCAAGCTGAATGAGAATTTGAATTGATTTGGTGAAGAGTGAGCTTAATTTTAAGCACTGTTGTGGTTAAAAGCAACAGCGGAGTCCTTCAAGCACTAAAGGAGATGTAGGGCTGAAGGTATAAAACAACCACTGCAGTGAGAGGAACCCTGAGAGTGAGCCATTTTAATCCAGTGTACTGCTCACTGTTTCAGTGAGGAAGAGTGTATGGTTGAAAGAGGAAAAAAAACGAAAAAAAAAACATTGTCTTACTGTATTTAAAGAATTAAATTTATTGGCAATTGGTATATTTTTTCCTGAACTGATTGGCAGTTGTAAAGGATTGACCCTGTCGCATACCTAAAGAAAAAAACAACAACAGATTTTTATATAGAGAGCTCCGTGGGAGGGAAAGATAGGGAGCTTGATTATCTTTTATTTTTGGGGAATAGCAAGCATCCCAAGTAATAGAAATAAAATAAAAAGGATAAGAACACTCTATTTACTGCAAACATAGCTAGGGGGCAGTTTCTTTTATTGATTTTTAAAGACAGATTTTTAAAGCTGGACATCGCTGGAGCAGAGAGGACCCTAAAGTGTCCAATGTCAAGAAAGCAGCAAGAGTTGAAAAGAAGATTTTATATGTGACTGACACACCACAGTGACTATTTTTTTCTTGAAACACACTAGTGAACCAGTAGTTAAATTTTTGAAACAAAAAGTGTCTACCTGAATGATAATACTCATTTACCTGCAAAGTTACAGATAAAAGACAGTGTTAGAACTGAACATTTCTACTAAGGAATAAAGAAACCTCAAACTTTAAACTGGTTAACTAATGCTTGCCTGCATTTGAAAGAGACAATGTTGTACCATTGTTGAAGAACTGTAAGAATTGTTCACAAAAAATACTTCACTACATTAATAAAGATTGTTATTGCTTGTTTAAAAAAAATTAAATTTGCACTATCTTTTCTAATTAAAGTGGAACATTTTCAAAAGTTAAAATTGTTCAAGTAGTTGCTTGTAAGAGAGTTCTCACCCCTTGAGTTTCCCTCTCCCCTTGGTAAGTTCTGATTTGAATTTAAGGTTCAAGAAGTTGTGGAGTGCATTGCAGAAAAAAATAAAAAAAATACTTTCTCTGTAAGTTGGGGTTTCTATTGGTGGTTTACCTGAAGTAACTCAACCACATCTGACACTCATTGTTGTTGGTAAGTGCCATCGAGTCGGAGTCGACTCATGGTGACCGTCTGGATAGCTATTCTAAATTGTGTTCGGTCTTCAGTCAGGCGGCTCATTGTTGACAGACTGGTACCCATAGCTGCTGTTATTGTATTGATACATCTCATTGCTGGCCTTCCTCTTTTGTGTTGACCTTCTATCTTGCCAAGCATGATGTCTTTCTCTAATGATCTCTCTCTTCGCATGATGTGTCCAAAGTATGAAAGTCGAAGTCTTGTCATCTGAGCTTCTATAGAAAGCTTAGGTTTGATATCCTCTAGTACCGACTGGTTTGTTCTTCGGGCAGTCCATGGTATACACAGTATTCGCCGCCAGCACCATAATTCAAAGGCATCAATTGTCTTCCTGTCTATCTTTTTCACTGTCCAGCTTTCACATCCATATGATGTTATTGAAAATACCATGGCTTGAACAAGTCAAATCTTTGTATGGAGAGAGACATCGCTGCTTTTAAGAATCTTATCTAGGTCTTTCATAGCCAATCTGCCAAGAGCAATGCGTCATCTGATTTCTTGACTGCTTGTTGCTTCTTTATTGATAGTTGATCCAAGTAGGTTAAAGTTGTTCACAATTTCAATTTCTTCTCCTTCAACAATGAACCTGTTCATTATGCCAGTTGTCATGATCTTTGTCTTCTTTACATTAAGGTGCAGGCCCATTTTGAGACTATGTTCTTTGATTGTGAGAAGCAAATGTTTCAGATCATCTTCACTTTCAGCCAGTAATGTGGATTCATCAGCATAGCAAAGGATGAGTCTTCCACCAATCTACACACCTCTGTTGTCTTCATACAATCCTGCTTCTCTGATGCTTGCTCTGCATATACATTAAAGAGGTAGGGGGAAAGTAAGCACCCTTGTCTTACACCTTTGCTTATTTTAAACCATTCTCTTTCTCCTTGTTCTGTTCAAACTGTTGCTTCTTGATCAATGTACAGATTGTGCAAGAGTACGATCAGGTGTTCTGGTATACCCATGCTTCTTAATGTGGCCCAGAGTTTCTCATGGTTTACACAGTCAAAAGCTTTGCAATAGTTGATAAAGCACAAATAGATATCCTTTTGGTATTCTTTAGTCTTTTCAAGGATCCATCTCACGTCCGCAATGATGCCTCTCGTTCCTCGTCCTTTCCTGAACCCTGCTTGCACTTCAGGTAGTTCTTGCTCCAGGTATGGTTGTAGTCTCTTTTGAATAATCTTCAGTAGAATCTTGCTGGCATGTGGGATCAGAGCGATTGTGCAATAATTTCCACAGTCAGTTGGATCACCTTTCTTTAGTATTGGTATAAACACAGATCTTTTCCAGTCAGTTGGCCATGATGTTGTCTTCCATATTTCTTGGCAGAGCCTTGTAAGTATGGTAACAGCTGCATCAGATTGCTGTAATACTTCTATGGGAATGCTATCAATGCCTGGTGCTTTGTTCTTTGGTAAGGCTTTCAATGCTGCTTCAACTTCTTCTTACATCACCAATGGTTCCCGATCATAAGGTACAGGTTGAAACGGCTGTTGGTCCACTTAATCTTTATCATATAAAAACTTTGTATATTCCTTCCATCTTTTCTTGATCTTCTCAGCATCATTCAACATAGAACTTTAGGCATCTTGTAACATTCCAATTCGAGGCTGGAACTTTTTCTTTAACTCTCGTAGCTTTAGGAAAGCCAATCTTGTTCTTCCTCTAATAGTTTCTGCTTCTATTTCCTTGCATGCGTCATTGGAGTAGTTTTCCTTGTCCTGTCTTGCTGCACTTCGGAAATCTTTGTTGAGTTCTGTGATTGTCTTTCTTTCTCCTCTGGCTCTTGCTTCTCTGCCTTTCTGGGCAATTTTCAGAGTTTCTTCCATCATCCATTATGGCTGTTTTTTCTTTTTCACCTTTTGTAGAGACTTCTCGCTTTCTTCCAACACAACCTTCTTGATGTAATTCCATAACTCTTCTGGAGCTCTGTCATTTGTATCTAAAGAAGCAATTTGATTTTGCAGGCAATCTTTAAATTCCAGTGGTATATTCTCAAGGTCATATTTTGCTGCATTCATGAGTGGTTTGCTCTTTTTCAACTTTAGCTTGAGTTTGCTTACTAGTAGTTGATGATCTGTACCACAGTCAGCCCCAGGTTTTGTCTTTGTTGATATTATAGAGCTTTTCCATCGTTGACTTCCACAGATGTAGTCAATTTGATTTTTATACAATCTATTGGGTGAAGTCCATGTGTACAGTCACCGCTTGTGTTGCTGGAAGAAGGTGTTTGAGATGAATAGATCGTTGGTCTTGCAGAATTCTATCAGTCTTTCTCCAGCTTCATTTCTGTTGCCAAGTCCATATTTTCCAATTACTTTGTCTTCTTCTTTGTTGCCAACTTTTGCGTTCCAGTCACCCATGACTATCAGGATATCCTGTTTGCATGTTCTGTCAATTTCAAGTTGTACTTGTTCATAGAACTCTTCAATTTCATTCTTTTCTGCAGCTGTTGTTGGGGAATATACTTGAATTATAGTTGTGTTGATAGGCATTCCTCGTAGACGAATAGAGATTAAGCGTTCGCTGACTGCATTGTATTTCATTACAGTTCTTGCAAGTTTCTTCTTTATTATAAATGCAACACCATTTCTTCTTTGTTTTTCATTTCCAGGATAGTAGACCATGTGATCATCTGATGCAAAGTGCCCGATGCCAGTCCATTTCAGTTCACTGACACCCAACAGATCAAGTTGTACACGTTCCATTTCATTCTTGACCACCTCCAACTTCCCCTGGTTCATGTTTTGTATGTTCCATGTTCCAATATGTAAGACATCTTTACAGCTTCTGACTCTCATTTCATGTGCAGCTAAATCAGCAGTCAGACGTCCTGAGGGTTTTGATCCAACCACATCATAAATGCTGGCTTTAGTCTGAAAAGTCTTCAGCTCTTCCCCAGTAGCTAGTTGAGTGCCTTCCGACCTGGGGGTCTTATCTTCCAGCACTCATATCAGCAAGGTAAAGTAAGCAGTGTTACTCCTCTGTGGAGCCCACTGTTTACATTTACAAAATTACCCCCCTTAAAGGGAACAATTTTCAGAATGTTTTTTTCCATGGTTAGACAAGTGTTTACCCATGAAATGTATTCTGAAAATTTCTCACTTGTTTTCAAGCTTTGGGTCTTACATTCTGTAGAGATGGTGAACCACATTTTCCTCAGTTTGTATCAGTTTAGATCTTATTAGATACCTATATATTGCTTATGCAAGAAATGTTCTTGGTGAAGAAGTTGAACTACCTTGTACTGCATAAATGGATCTCACTGACTTAAAATATCATTTTCCAATAGCTCTCCTGAGTTGATGTAGATCAATTATTAGAGATGAATGAAGCACACACACACCATTCTTCTCTCAGTATTATTCCGGGGAAGGATTTAATTTATTATCCACAGGACATGATTCTGAACTAAGACCTTCTATTTTCACCAATTTATATGTGAATGATACATTATTAAAAGGGTCTGACAGATAAAAGTTAGGTTTCAGAAAACCTTTTTAATACCAAAGAAACAATTACTTTTGAAATGATGTTAGACATTCTTCACTTGTCATTTATGCCATGCACTTTACTCAGTCACACGGTTCAAAAGCTTGGCATCCTCACTGCTCCAGAAATTTAAGCAGTACAGAATGAGTATGCATCAATAACTATGCCGCCTCTATTTCCAGCAATGCAGCTTTCTTAATAGAGATTTAATGTCACCCTGCTTTGTGCCTGTTTTATGAATATTTGAATACTAAATGAAGTTCAGTCCACTGCCAAGCATTAATTTAGCATTTAAATATTCATAAAATAGGGTGTGTGCATTTCATAGCTTGTACCCATTGACAGTGTAATATTGCACTACATTTTTTCCAGGTTTCTTAACCTCAACAGATTTTCGTAACTCTTGTCTCTATAGTCTACCGGCTCATTTGTCTGTGGAACTTCATTGTTTGACAGGCACCTGTGTGTGTCAACTAGGGAAACATTTTGTATGTGGAAAGCGCCGATATGCAAGCCAAACAAATTAGAGTTTATTCATGGCAATACATTTTTTTCATTTCCTATCAACATTAAAAAAGGTCTGCTAGTGCCAGATGGATACACATTTGAGATAATTTTCTCTTTTCTGTCCTGGGATTTCTGGTATCTCATTATGGACTGGGGGCTTATGTGTTTTTTTATTGTGTGTATCCCTTATTAACCTCCAAAAGGTTCAGGGATCCCCATTTCATCCACACCACTCTTCCAGCATCCCCCCCACCCCCAGCATCAAATCTGTCCCCACTAGCCCTCTTTATATTCTTTTCTTTTCCTGTCTCCAGTAGTCTACCTCTGTCCCCTCCAATGAATCTCTACCGCAGTCTATTTCACGCTCCCTCTTATTCAGTTCTCTTCAGTTTCTCTCTCTCTCTCTAACCAGTGCCTGCTAATATCTGACTTCTTCCTAGCCATTCCTTACCACTTCTCTCTTTTATTCTTTTCTGTGCCCTGTGGATCCCATTTAATGGTCTCATGGACCCCGAGTGGTCTGTGGACCACAGGTCAGAAACTACTGCTATAGAGATTAGCGTGCAAATTAATGCCATGTGGAGGGTAATTTTGTAACAGAACACCATGGAAGAAACTGACATGGGCATTTATGTAGGTGGCAATTTATAAAAACAAGTAGGTGTCTGTTCGTCTTCATAAAATACTAGGGTACGTGTCCGAGAGCATGGCCTTAAGTTACAGTGCACTGGAATTGCTGTGAATGCCCACACTTAAAATTTTCTAATGCACGTATCTGTGTGCTCTACCCAAACTCTGCCCCTGAGCATGCTCACTGGCATCATTTCTTTTCTAAGAAATCAATCTAATAAGAAAAAACCTCAGTATATCTTAACAAATCATTATTAGACCTATATTCCAAGAGACACTATAACAAGAAGGAGAAAAGACCACAGTAAAATGCTTTCCTTCTATGCAGCAGCAACACTTGCCTGAACGGGAATTGCTGTAAAGCACCTTCAGCGGTCTAAAAACTCCTTCTATCTTTACTTTATTTTCTTTTACCAAACAATAAACAAAATACGAATATATTCCAGTCAGCTCAATGCAACTCCACATTATTATACACAACTCAATATAGCTCCATATGGTCAGACTTGCCACTGCAATATTCAATGCCTCACTGTGCACAGCATTCACAGCAGCCCTAAAAGAAAAGATGGGAGGGAGTGGCTCAGTGGTTGTGACAGGTTACCTCAGGCCAAGAAGGCCAGGGGTTCAATTCCCACATGGGGACAAGCAACTTCAGGCCAGAGGGATTGGGGTCTCTAGTCCCATGGCCACTCCTTGTGGCTTTGGGCAAGCCACTTAACCCTTCATTGCTTCAGGTGCACTTAGATTGTGAGCCCTTCAGGGACAAGGGAATAAAAAGTACCTGTTAGTATACATGTAAACCACACTGATTCGAAAGAACACAGTATAAAAAATATATGATATCTTAAGAGCCAAATTCTTCTATGGTCACAAAATAGACTCAACAAGAACTTATCTTTAAAGTGTCACCCAGGAACATGTAACCATTGCAGCAAACACCCTACAAAGATAGTGGATTTAGTGTTCTTTTATAAGAGCCATTAAAACATTTATGTAGCTAAAATATTTATTTATTTATTAGACTGGTATTTTTTATACTGCCTTATCTTTCAATCAAAGTGATTTACATTAAACATGAAACTTATACAGTATAATGAGTGAAGATATTGCAATAAATTACCTGTTATATTAGAGTCATATTATTAACAATGATGACAAAAACACTGCAGAACTAATATACAGATGAACTTATATACAGTAAAGAGGGGCGGGTATTAGTGTATGAAAACTCAGCTTGGAGGTATATATGATACCACATATTGAGAATGCCCCTCATAAAGTTACCAACTTAGAGTGTACCTGGGAAAGAGGGCTATGAATTAAGGACCAAGAATGCCTACTATACTGGGATTGGACGATATCAGCAGCATGTACTAAAATTATGCAAATATGCATGTAAATGAGAAACATTTTTAACTAAATGATGCTTTTGTGCACACACCAGAAAGAGCATGGTATGCTTTCCTTCACCTATTATTTACAGTGCACTTGTTAAATCTTAAAGGTAAATACCTTCCTTGAAGCAGGTATTCATTTTTTTAATTACATCTGACATCTTGAAATCCTTCGTAAGTGACCAAAAGTGGAAGAATCAGTTAGTACGAGGGCTTTTATCCACCCTTGCCTACTTCTGTCAAGATTGCTCTACTCTCTAATCCAAGCCTTGATAACTCAATACCAATTATTTTTCCTCAATTGAAACTACAAGCCCCTGATGCAGACCCCAGGCCTCTTATGGCAAGTCCAACTCCCATTTTTCAGACCCCATTTCTCAAACCAGACCATTATCCTAACCATTGGGTATTCCAACACCAAGATCCCCCAATTAAATTCAACTGACCTCTTGACCACCTCTAGATTTCTAGAAAGAAGCCTAACATTCTGGTTGAGATATGAATAAAAAAACTTTTTTTTTTCATTTTTAGATCTTTTTGAGTTTTTTGGATTTTTTTTTTCATTTTGTTTAAGAAATTAATGCATGCAAACTTTGATTAACTCCATAAAAATGTTTAATGTACATGCATCAACTTTACATAGACCTTTTATTCACATAAAGTCAATTCAGGTTCATTCTTTATATGCGTTGTTTTTTCCTACCAAAAGTTCAAACCAAGTGCACATTCCTACATTCTGGAGGGTACCAACTTTTATCAGCACATGAATGGGAAATCCTTTATATCAGTATTATGCCCTCCACCAAATGATGCCGTTTGTCAGTATGCAGGAACTTAGCTTTTTTCTTAAATTTGCCCGACCTAGCACAGAATAATGCATTATAAATTCTATTGTAATACATATGAGCCCCATTATCCTTTTTCTGATATGCAGAGTTGCTCTTCCAATAATCCCAGCATCTGAAATTGGGAAGTGAAAGAGCATGGAGCATGTTATTTCCATGCCTTCTACTCAAACTGATTGAGAAATAACAAAGGATTCTGTCTGATCAAATTTACTCAAAGGAAAGACGGGCGAATTGATGAGTACCACGAAAATTGATCCTCTAGCTATTTCTGTTCAATATTTTTGAGACTGATATTACTGAGAGATGAGTAGAAAATTTGCTTTTGCTGAAGACACTAAGAAGTTCAAGAGTGAACTCCTTTAAGGGAAAAAGCAGAATGAGGTGTGATTTAAGAACGTTTGAGAAGTAGTTAAGTGCTTGGAAGCTTAACTTTAATGCAAAAAGAAAATCCAAGAAAGCAGTACATGATTATTACTACTACTATTACTACTAATCTTTTGAACAGCATTACAAGGCCTACACAGCACTGTACACAAACATGTAAGAGAGAGTCCCTTCTTCACAGAGGTTACAGTCTATTCAAGACAGTCAAGCAGAACAAACAAGGCGCTAGAGTGGTTGAAAAGAGAAATGATTAAAACACTCAAGAGTGTTAAACAGGAGAATAACGGGGCCAGGATCCAAAAGCAAACCTAAAGGGGTAGGTTTTTAGCCTGGATTTGAATAGGACCAGAGATGGAGCCTGACACTGACTCAGATAGTCTATTTGAGGGATATGGCATAGCAAGGTAAAACAAATGGAGTCTGGAGCTGGCAGTAGACGAGAAGGGCACAGATAAGACAATTTGAATGAAGTTCTCAAGGAGGGCTGTATCTTTATATATCTTTATTTGCAAGGCTTGATAAACTGCTGTATGAAGAGATAAGAGAGGAGAGGTAATGAGGATTGAATGCACCTGTCTGTCATTAGAAGAAGTTTGAACTGCCTGCAGAAACAGACAGGGAGCCATTGAAGTGATCTGAGAAGAAGAGTTACATGAGCATAGCACCAATGGCAGAAGATTAGTTGAACAGCTGAAGTTTGAACAGTTTGAAGAGAAGAGAGGTGATTCAATGGGAGATCAGTGAGAAGCAGGTTGCAATAGTCTAGATGGAAAGTGACAAGAGAGTGGATAAGGGTCTTCATAATGTGTTTAGAGAGGAAGGGACAAATTTTGTGGATATTATAGAGAAAGAGCCAAAGGGGTTTATCTATCTGTTGGATATGGGCAGAGAAAGAGAGACAAAAGTAAAAAAAATGACCCCAACGTTTCAAGCCAAGGAAACAGAGAGGGTGATAGTGTTAACCATGGAAATAGAGAAGTGAGTTTAGGGGAAAGATAAAAAGCTCCATTTAGGCAATATTCAGTTTCAGATTGTAGTGTGACATCTAGACAGCAACATCAGAGAAACAGGCTGAGATTCGTGCCTGAATTCCTGGACATATTTCTGGTGTAGAGGTTAATCTGAGGGTCATCAGTATAAAAATAGTACTGAAACCCATTGAAGGAGATAGTATACCAAGAGAATAAATATAGAGAGAAAAGAGAAGGGGTTCGAAAACAGAGCCCCGAAGCACACCAACTGAAAGTAGGATAACAGTGGAGAAGGAGCCACTAGAACATATGCTAAAAATGTGGTGATCAACAGTGTCCAAAGTAGCAGATAGGTCAAGAAGTATGAGGATTGAATAGAGGCCCTTGGATTTAGCGAAGTAAAGTTCACTTGAAACTTTGGCAAGGATTGTTTTTGTAGAATGTAGAGTATGGAAGCCAGATTGCAGTGGATCCAGAATACATGAGAGGAAAGAAAGTCAAGAAAGGGGTGGTGAACTGCACATTCAAGTAGTTTGGATGCAATGATGAGGAGGGAGATAGGTCAAGAATTGGAAGAGCAGATAGGGTACAGTAAAGATTTTTGAAGGAGAGGTATAATCATGTTAGAGAGGGCATTGAGTCAAAAAGGATTAAAGTCTTGCAGGAAACAAAATTCCCTGTAGAATCTCTATGAATTGAAATTCCATGTAAAAAGAGGAAGGGGAAGGCGATGACAGTGGGGGTGTACTATCGACCACCTGGCCAGAATGCACAAATGGATGATAAAATGCTCAAAAAAATCAGGGAAGTTAACAAACGTTACAGCACAGTAATAATAATGGATGATTTTAATTACCCCGGTATCGACTGGGTCAGTGTCACAGAAGGACATGCTAGGGAGATAAAGTTTCTAGATGAAATAAATGACTGCTTCTTGGAGCAGCTGGTTCATGACTCCACCAGAGGAGAAGCCATTTTGGACCTAGTCCTTAGTGGAACACAAAATATGGTGTACGAGATAAGGTTGTTGGAGCTACTTAGTAATAGTGATCATAGTATGATCGTGTTTGATTTAATAAATGGAGGAAGGACGGCAAGGAAACCCACAATACTACCTTTTAACATTCAAAAGGGAGACTATGATAAAATGAGGAAAACAGTTAAGAAAAAGCTAGAAGAAGCAGTTGCAAAGGTTAAAGATTTACGTCAAGCATATGTGTTGTTTAAAAATAATATCTTGGAAGCCCAGACCATCTATATTCCACGCTTTAAGAAAAGTGGAAGAAAGTCCAAAAAATGGCTAGCATGGTTTAAAGATGAGGTCAGAGAGGTTGTTGTTGTCATAAAAGCATCTTTCAGGAAATGGAGAAAGGAGCCATATGATGAAAACTGGAAGCAGCATGAGCACTGGCAAATTAGATGCAAGGCATTGATAAGGCAGGCAAAGTGAGAAAAAGCTTGCTGGGGAAGCAAAAACACGTAACAAAGACTTTTTCAAGTACATTTGTAGCAAAAAAAAAACGGTGAGAAAGTCAGTTGGACCATAGAGGGGTTAAAGGGGCACTAAGAGGGATAAGTCCATAGCGGAGAGACTGAATGAATTCTTTGCTTTGGTCTTTGCTGAGGAAGATGTAGGGATGTTACCCATGAATGAAATGGTATTTAAAGGTGATGCTATAGAATTGAAAGAAATATTGATACATCGAGAAGATGTATTACAACTATTTGATAAACTGAAGAGTAGCAAATCTTCCAAGGATGTTGAAAGAACTGACATATGAGCTTGCAGACGTACTATTAGTAATTTGTGAATTATCATTAAAATCATCTGTAATACCTGAAGATTGGAGGATGGCCAAAGTAACACCAATTTTTAAAAAGGGTTCCAGTGTGATTTGGGAAACTACAGTACAGACCGGTGAGCCTGACGTCAATACCAGGAAAAATGGTAGAAACTATTATAAAGAACAAAATTACTGAACATGTAGATAGCCATGGCTTAATAAGAGGCAGCCAACATGGCTTTAGCTAAGGAAGGTCTTGTCTTACTAACCTGTTGTTTTTTTGAAGGTGTGAATAAACAGGTAGACAAAAGTGATATTTCTGTACAGCGCTTCCTGCGTAGCGCTATATAAACGCTAAATAGTAGTAGTAGTAGTAGTAGGTGAGTCAGTTGATATAGTGTATCTGGATTTTCAGAAAGCCTTTGACAAGGTCCCTCATGAGAGACTCTTGGCAAAATTAAAAATTCATGGGATAGGAGGCAGTATACTATTGTGGATCAGGAACTGGTCAAAAGATAGAAAGCAGAGGGTAGGGCTGAATGGCCAATTTTCCCAATGGAGAAAAGTGAATAGTGGAGTACCCCAGGGATCTGTGCTGATGGTCCGCTGTTTTTAACATATTCATAAATGAGCTGGAAATGGGAATAGCGATTGAGGTAATCAAATTTGCAGATGACACAAAATTATTCAAAGTTGTAAAACCCAAGAGTACTGTGAAATATTGCAAGAGGACCTTGCCTCGTTGGAGTTGGAAGTGGTGACAAAGGACTGGAGAGAGGTTCATGTGGTGCCTTTACACAAAACCAGAAGTAAGGATGTGGTTGAAAACTACAGGCTGCTTAGTTTAACTTCAGTGGTGAGTAAATTATTGGAAACGCTGCTGAAAGATAAAATAGTGAACATAAGAACATAAGATATGCCATACTGGGTCAGACCAAGGTCCATCAAGCCCAGTATCCTGTTTCCAACAGTGGCCAATCTAGGTCTTACGTACCTAGCAGTATCCCCAAGAGACACAGGTTCCACAATGCTTGTATTGGGTCAAGCATTGATATCCTGGGTCCCTTTTTAGTAATGGTTTATAGACCTTTCTTCTAGGAAATTGTCCAAAACGTTTTTATACCCAGCTACACTAACAGCCTTTACTACATACTCCGGTAATAAATTACAGAGTTTGATTACACGTTGAGTGAAAAAATATTTTCTCTTATTTGTCTTAAATAGTTTACCCTGTAGCTTCATTACATGTCCCCTAGTCTTTCTATATTCTGATAGTGTAAACAATCCATCTATGTCTACCCGTTCCACTCCATTCATTAATTTATAGACCTCTATCATATCTCCCTTCAGCCTTCTCTTTTCCAGGTTGAAGAGACCTAATCTTTGTAGCCTCTCTTCATAGGAGTAGCCTTCTATCCCATTTACCATTTGGGTGGCTCTTCTCTGTACCTTTTCTAATAATGCTATATATTTTTTAAGATACGGCGACCAGAATTGCACACAATATTCAAGGTGCGGTCGTACCATGGAACAATATAGAGGCAATATAATATCCTTTGTTTTATTTTCCATTCCTTTCCTTATGATACCTATCATTCTATTTGCTTTCTTGGCCGATGCTGCACACTGGGCAGAGGGTTTTAACATTTTATCCACGATGACGCCTAAATCTTTTTCCTGGGTGGTGGTTACCAATGTGAAACCTTGCATCGTGTAACCATAGTGTGGGTTGTTCTTTCCTAGGTGCATAACTTTGCACTTGTCCACATTAAATTTCATCTGCCATTCAGATGCCCAGTCTTCCAATTTATCCAGATCCTCCTGCAGTTTTCCACAATCCCTTTGGGTTTTAACAACTTTAAACAGTTTTGTGTCATCTGCAAATTTGATAACCTCACTAGTTATTCCCTTTTCCAGGTCATTTATGAATATGTCAAAAAGCAGCGGACCCAGTGCAGATCCCTGGGGTACTCCACTATTTACCTTTTTCCATTGGGAAAATTGGCCATTTAGCCCTACCCTCTGCTTTCTATCTTTTAACCAGTTCATGATCCATAATAGTACACTACCTCCTATCCCATGACTTTTTAGTTTTGCCAAAAGTCTCTGATGAGGGACCTTGTCAAAGGCTTTTGGAAAGTCCAAATATACTATATAAACTGACTCACATTTGTCTACCTGTTTATTCACACCTTAAAAAGATGAGGTTTCTCGAGTCCAGCAGATTACAGGATCCGAGGCAGCATGGATTCACCAAAGGCAGGACTTGTCAGACAAATCTGATTGATTTCTTTGACTGGGTGACCAGGGACTTGGACCGAGGGAGAGCCCTAGATGTGGTGTATTTAGATTTCAGTAAAACCTTTAACACTGTTCCTCACAGGCGACTTATAAACAAACTGAGTACCCTAGGGATGGACTCTAAAGTTACTGCTTGGGTTAGAAATTGGTTGGGTGGGAGGTGACAAAGAGTACAGGTAAATGGGGCTCACTCTGAGGAGAATGATATTACCAGTGGTGTGCCCTAGGGATCTGTCCTTGGTCCGATTCTTTTTAACATCTTTGTTAGTGATATAGCGGAAGGGCTGTTGGGTAAGGTTTGCCTTTTTGTGGATGATACCAAAATCTACAATAGAGTAGACACCCAGAAAGGTGTAGTTAACATGAGGAGGGATCTAGCTAAGCTTGAAGTATGGTCTAGAATCTGGCAGCTGGGATTTAATGTTAAAAAATGCAAGGTCATGCATTTGGGCTGCAGCAATCCAAGGGAGCAATATAGTATAAGGGGTGAAGTACTTTTGTCCACTAAAGAAGAGCGGGACCTGGGTGTGTTTGTGTCTGATGATCTTAAAGTAGCTAAACAGGTAGAAAAGGCAACGGCAAAAGCTAGGAGGATGCTTGGGTACATACGGAGCAGAATGGCTAGCAGAAAAAAGGAGTTGATAGTGTCTCTGTATAAGTCTTTGGTGCGACCTCATTTGGAGTATAGTGTGCAATTCTGGAGACCGCACCTTCAAAAGGATGTGAACAGGATGGAGTCGGTGCAGATGGTGGCTACTAAAATGGTTAGTGGTCTTCATTATAAAGCATATGAGGACAGACTTAAGGATCTTAATATGTACACCTTAGAGGAAAGGCGGGATAGAGGTGATATGATTGAGATGTTTAAATACCTCCGTGGCATAAATGTTCAAGTGGAGAGTCTCTTTCAATTGAAAGGAAGTTCTGCTACGAGGGGACATGGGATGAGGGTGAAGGGGGATAGATTCAGGAGTGATTTTCGGAAATATGTCTTTACGGAAAGATTGGTGGATCCGTGGAATGGTCTCACAGCAGAGGTGGTAGAGATGAGGACAGTAACTGAATTCAAAAAAGCATGGGACAAACACAGAGGATCTCTAAAGGGAAAAAGGGACCATGTGGTCTTTTTCTGTCATCATATTTCTATGTCTCTATGTTTCTATGATAAATTGAAGACTGAGCATCCAAATGGCAGATGAAATTTAATGTGGACAAGTGCAAAATTATGCACCTAGGAAATAAGAACCCAAACTATGGTTAAGCGATGCAAGATTCCACATTGTGAACCACCAACCAGAAAAAAGATTTGGGCATCATCGTGGATAACATGTTGAAACCCTCTGTCCAGTGTGCAGCAGCAGCCAAGAAAGCAAATAGAATGCTAGGTTTCATAAGGAAAGGAATGGAGAATAAAATAAAGAATATTATAATGCCTCTGAATCGTTCCATGGTGCGACCGCACCTTGAATGTTGTGTGCAATTCTGGTCTCCTTATCTTAAAAAGGATATAGCATTATTAGAAAAGGTATAGAGAAGAGCCACCGAAATAGTAATGGGGATGGAAGGATACCCCTTTGAAGAGAGGCTAAAAATGTTAGGGCTCTTCAACCTGGAAAAGAGACGGCTGAGTGGTGATCTGATAGAGGTCTATAAATTAATGAATGGTGTGGAACGGGTAAACGTAGATAGATTATTTACGCCATCAAAATATAGAAAGACTAGGGGACATGCAATGAAGCTACAGTGTATCCTATTTAGGACTAATAAGAGAAAATATTTTTTCACTTAACTTGTAATCAATCTCTGGGATTCGTTGCCAGAAGATGTAGTAAAATCTGTTAGTGTAGCCGGATTTAAAAAAGGTTTGGACAAGTTTCTGGAGGAATGGTCCATAAACCATTATTAAAGGGGACCCAGGAAATCCACTGCTTCCCTCAATACTACTCTTTTGGGGAAACTGCTAGGTATTTGTGACCTAGACTGGCCGCTGTTGGAAACTGGATACTGGGCTTGTTGGAACTTGGTCTATGTTCTTATGAGATATAACTGAGTAGCCTGGTGGGAATGAGATCTGGTAGTGAGTTTGGAGGAGGAGATAAGAATGTGTAGTTTCCTCCTGAGTGATATTAGGAAAAGAAGTAAAGGTCATAGAGGTTGAGGGAAGGATTTGAGAGTGAAGGGGTTACAAAGTTGATCCAGTAGAGAACTCAAGACCTTATCATGGAAGTAATCAGTTAAAGTTTGGGAAGAAAGTGAAGGAGGGGTTGGGGATAGAGGCACTTTGAGGAGAGGGTTGAGTATTGAAAAGAGCATGTATAACTGTATGAAGAGCTTGAAGTGAAAGATGGGATTTTTAGAGTGAATGCCGCAAAGTGAATAAAAAACACAGCAAACCATAGCAGCGACTTGAAAATTGAAAGAAAACTGGTGGTCAAAGATAACACCTACATGTGTCAGAGACTGAACAAGTGGTAAATGAGTGCCAGAAACGGAGGGTCCCACAGAAGGATAGGATGAGCTTCCTGTTACCCGGTGTACCCGTGATTTAGAAAGATTTAGATTTAAACAGTGAGCTGATAGCCAGGAGGCTACTGCACCCAGTCAAGATTTTAAAGGAGTAAGATCTGGAGAGAATGAGGAGTAATAGTAGAGCAATATGATATCTACTGCATAATAAAAAACACTTGTTCCATGGTCCTGGACCAGAGTGACAAATGGAGCCAGGAACATGTTGAAGAGTGAAGCAGATAGAATACAACCTTAGGGGAAAACACAAGGGAATGAAGCAGAAACTGAGTAGGAATTCTGATCTATTAGGACTTGTTCATGAAGAAAAGAAATTAACAATTTCATGGATTTTTTGAGGGGGGTATGCAGTAGTATGGCGTAAGGCACCTTTTCATTACCTGTTAAATCCTCATGTATTAATGAAAGAACCCTGCATATGAGTATCGGCACCTGTTTTGTTAGTGCACTGAACCATCTTAAGATTTGACTTTTAATTCCAATTTTGTAGAGGCAACGAAACAAGAAGGAATGATTAATAACATCAAATACTGATGATAAATCAAGAGAAATGATTAAAGCTGATCTATGAGAGTCCAGATTGGAGTGAAATTCACTTAAAGCAATGATGGATGATTCCGTGGTATACAGTTTCCAAAATCTAGATTGTCTCAGATGGAGTATATTGGTCTTTTCAATAAAACCACAAAGTTGGGTAAAAAATGATTTTTCAATGATTTTGATAAGGAAAAGGAATTTAGATATTGGCCGAAAGTTACTTGGAGATGACATATCTGAATTACCTTTTTTAAATACTGGTCGAACTATGGCTTGCTTGATTGTGAGAGATAGTTCACCAGATGTTAAGCCTTGATAAACCATGGAACAAATAAATGCTGTGGCCTCAAGTTGGAGCTTTAAGCCAGGCTTTGGGAAGAGGATCCAGAGGACATGTGGTTGCTTTAACAGAAAGTATAATTTGATTAAGAGCAAAAGATGAGAGTGTATTAAATGAGGACCAAGAGTTACTAAGGATAGTAAGCGTGTATCTATCCCAATATCTACTAAAAACGAGTCTAGGAGAACTTCAAAAGAGGAAACTGGAGGGAAAGAATCATACATGGTTGTTACACTGGATAAAAAGTATTTTGCAAATGCATCCAACAAAGGAATGTTCGGATTGGATACTGGCGTGGTAGCAGTTGTCAAGGAAGAAAGAATACACGACAATGTTTTAGACTTATTAGAACTACTTTCAATCAGAGAGATGAAATATTTTTTTTAGCAAATCTGACTTGCTGTTTGTTAACAGCAAGGCGATGCTTGCACACAGAGAGAGATTCTAGTGTCTTTAATCTCTGCCATAATCTTTCTGCTTTGCAAGCTTGTTTTTCAAGGAGTCAAAGCCCTGAGTGGAACCATGGGTTATGATATCGCAGCTAATAGTGGATACAGTGCTTGGGGGCATTCTAGCGCTTGGGGGAATTTTACAACCGGATGCCTGGTGTGATGCCAATAATAATAATAAAAAGAATAAATAGGAAACTTTGTTACTTGAGTGGCATTTAGTCCCTCCATACAAAGATTCCAATATAAAAATTGTTCACTGTTCTTTTCAAATTTATGCTCTATATTAGATGTGAATGTTCCTGCTATAGTACAGTATAGTATAGTGGGCCTGATTAGCCTGTGAAATAACTGAGAGCAGCTGAGGCCTGCATAAAAGACTTCAGAGCCCTGCATTGTTGAGGCATTCCTAATAGGGGCTATACATTTCAAGCAAAGGTAAGAGTTTGTGGCTTTTTAAATTACAGCTCTCTGCCTGGGAGCTCTTAAAAGGGTTTTGGTACTTTTTAAAACAAAGTTACATTCTTTTTGGTGCTTTAGTTTAAAAGGAGAAATATTTTCTTTAGTGGGGTAGGTTTAAAACTCTGCTATAGTACCTTTCTCAGCTCTTTGAAGCTACTGACACCTAATCAGGTGTTAGTTCCCCCCCCCCCCCCCCACAACACCCACCCACACCTAGAGAGCAGTCTTCCTTTACAGGGCACTTCCGCAATTAACTACACACAGGGACTTTGAACAGCACATTTTGAACATACTTAAAGAGATTTAACTGCTTTTTCTCTGTAAGGACAGCTGGTACTTTGGTAGATCTATCTCTTTTGTTTTAACAGATACTTAATCTCCACAAACTGAACAATGGATGGGAAAAATGTATCACTAAAGCTGTTGCCCCCACTACAGCTTCTGCCTCTGTCCAAACAGAGGTCCCAATGCCAGTTGAAAGACCGGTTCCATGTCCAGGGTGCCTGTATGCTGAAGCTCTCAGGAAACACGTAGAGAACTCATAGAGGAGGTGGTGAGGCTGAGGAGCATTCAAGACAGTGAGAAGTACATTGATGAGATGCTTCTTGCAACATCCAAGCTCTCCAGCAGAGGAGAAGATGGGTACCTACAGAATGACGAAGGTTGGACACAAGTCACCAGAGCCTGCAGAATCACCAATCCAACTTCTCCAGCCTTTGAATTGAAGAACCATTATGCAGCCCTGGAAGTGGAGGATGTGAAAGCATCCCTGGAAAGGGTAGAAACAGAGCTCAAGTACCCCAAAGTTGCAGAATCAGTGACTACAAGGAAGCAAAGGGTAGTGGTGGTTGGTGACTCTCTTCTGAGGGGTACTGAGGCATCCATCTGCCGACCAGACTTGATATCCAGCATGGTATGCCGTCTTCCAGGTGCCAAAAACTGAGATGTTATGGAGAGTTTGCCGAGACTCGTCAAGCCCACTGACTATTACCCAATGTTGCTAATCCATGACGGCACAAATGATACTGCCAAGTATCCCTCTGAGCATATCAAAAGTGACTTCATGGCAATGGGACAGAGGATGAAGCAGATAGGTGCACAGGTGGTGTTCTCTTCAATCCTCCCTGTTGAGGGTAAAGGCCAAGGCGATGAATGCATGGCTGGAGATGAATGCATGGCTGCATGGATGGTGTCATCAAGAGCATTTTGATTTCCTGGACCATGGGATGCTGTTCCAAGGGTTGCAGAGCAGAGATGGTGTCCATCTATCCAGAAAAGGTTGACGTGTCTTCAGTAGCAGACTGGCTAATCTACTAGGTTCATGGGGATGGGTGAAGAAAGCCTCCAGGTAAGTGAAAGCCCCCAGGTAAGTGAAACATTAAATATGGAAATGGGTAAAAGGGGCAAAATATGGAAAGTGGTATGTATAAATGCCCAAAGCATGGGAAATAAGATCCCAGATGTTGAAGTTTTCTTGGGAGAGGCTGACTTGGATTTAGTGGCAGTTGCAGAAACATGGTTCACAGAAAAACATGACTGGGATGTAACTATACCAGGCTATACTTTATTCAGAAAGGACAGGGTAGGAAGAAAGGGGGAGGAGTGGCACTATATGTAAAAAATTAATATTAAAGCTTTGGAATGACAGAGCTTAAAAGGGAGAGAAGAGGCACTATGGGTTAAACTAGAAAGAGGGAAAGAGAAATCTGTTTGCATTGGTGTGATATACAGACCTCCCTCACAAGAGGAAGAGGTAGATGGAGAGTTAATTGAAGACATACACAGCATTGCTAGGAATGGGGAAGTGCTACTGATAGGAATTTCAATATGCCATATGTTGATTGGCACATTCCTGTGGCAGTATCATCTAGGAGTAAGGAGATCCTGGATTCTCTACAGGAAGAACTATTCAGGCAATTAGTAACACAAGTGAAGGAGCCATACTGGACTTGGTGCTTACCAATGGTGCAAGTGTTTCTGATGTTATAGTGGGAGATCATTTTGCATCCAGTGATCATCAGATGGTGTGGTTCAGTATTAGGAATAGGACTGATTGAATCCATTCAAAAGCAAGGGTCTTAGACGTTAGGAAAACTAACTTTGTCAAGATGGGCCAATATCTCAGGGAGTTGTTAGCAGGATGTGAACAGCTGGGGGATGTAGAAAAACAGTGGGCAAAATTGAAAGGGGATATTTTTAGGGCAACCAATCTTTTTGTTAAAATGGTAAATAAAGGTAAAAGGAAAAGGAGATTGCTATGGTTTTTGAAAGAAGTAGCTGAAAAAGTGAAGAAAAAAAGGGAGGCCTTCATGAAATACAAGAAATCACAGAGAGAGGAAGACAGGTATCTATATTTGGAAAAATTTAGAGAAGCTAGCAAAGTAGTCAGGAAAGCAAAGATTCAAAAAGAGGAGGAAATAGCCAATGCAATAAAATGGGGAGGATAAGACATTTTTCAGATATGTTAGTGAGAAGAGGAAGGTCAAAAGTGGTATTGTCAGACTCAAGGGTAAAGGGGAGGAATATGTAGAAGCTGATGAGGATAAAGCGGAATTGCTTAACAAATATTTCTGTTCTGTGTTCACAGATGAAGAACCAGGAACAGGACCTCAGAGAACACCCACAAATAGGAACAGAAACAAGGGGCATCTTGAAGAATTTTCAGAAAACTGTGTTCGTGAGAAACTAGCTAAACGTAAAGTTGACAAAGCGATGGGACCAGATGGGATTAACCCTAGAATAGTGAGGGACCTTGGGGACATTCTAGCAGCTCCACTGACTGACCTTTTCAATGCCTCATTGGAGTCATGAGTGGTGCCAAAGGACTGGAGAGAGGCTCATGTGGTCCCTTTATACAAAAGTGGAAGTAAGGATGTGGTTGAAAATTACAGGCCGGTCAGTTTAACTTCAGTGGCGAATAAATTTTTGGAAAAGCTGCTGAAAGAGAAAATAGTGAGCTTTCTGGAGTCCAACAGATTACAGGATCCAAGGCAGCATGGATTCACCAGATGCAGGTATTGTCAGACAAATCTTATTAATTTCTTTGACTGGGTGACCAGGGAACTAGACTGAGGGAGAGCCCTAGATGTGGTGTATTTAGATTTCAGTAAAGCCTTTGACACTGCTCCTCACAGGCGACTTATAAACAAACTGAGCACCCTAGGGATGGATCCTAAAGTTACTGTTTGGGCTAGAAATTGGTTGAGAGGGAGGCGATAAAGGGTACAGGTAAATGGAGCTTACTCTGAGGAGAAGGAAGTTACCAGCAGTGTGCCCCAGGGATCTGTCCTTGGTCCGATTTTATTTTAACATCTTTGTTAATGATATAGCTGAAGGGCCGTCGGATAAGGTTTGCCTCTTTGTGGATGATTCCAAAATCTGAAATAGAGTAGACACCAAGGAAGGTGTAGATAACATGTGGAGGGATCTAGCTAAGCTTGAAGAATTTTCTAGTGTTTGGTAGCTGAGATTTAATGTTAAAAAATGCAAGGTCATGCATTTGGGCTGCAGCAATCCAAGGGAGCAATATAGTATAGGGGGTGAAGTACTTTTGTCCACCAAAGTAGAGCGGGATCTAGGCATGGTTGTGTCTGATGATCTTAAAGTAGCTAAACAGGTAGCAAAGGTGATGGCAAAAGCTAGAAGGATGCTTGGGTGCATACGGAGCGGAATGGCTAGCAGAAAAAAGGAGTTGATAGTGCCTCTGTATAAGTCTTTGGAGCGACCTCATTTGGATTATTGTGTGCAATTCTGGAGACTGCACATTCAAAAGGATTTAAACATGATGGAGTTGGTACAGAGGGTGACTACTAAAATGGTTAGTGGTCTTCATTATAAAGCATATGAGGACAGACTTAGGGATCTTAATATGTACACCTTAGAGGAAAGGCGGAATAGAGGTGATATGATTGAGACATTTAAATTCCTCCATGGCATAAATGCACAGGGGGAGAGCCTCTTTCGATTGAAAGCAAGTTCTGCTCTGAGGGGACATGGGATGAGGGTGAAAGGGGATAGATTCAGGAGCGATATGCCAAAATATTTCTTTATGGATCCATGGAATAGTCTCCCAGTGGAGGTGGTAAAGATGAGGACGTTATCTAAATTCAAATAACATGGGACAAACACAGAGGATCTCTACAGGAAAAAGGGGACTGTTGAAGTTGTTGATATGAAAGGACAGACTACATAGGCTATGTGGTCTTTTTCTGTCATCATTTTTCCATGTTTCTATATTTCTATATTCTTAAAAGCTGTTCATCATCAACACAGTAGGGTGTGTCCTTGTCAATGGTGGGGCACCGTCATAGTGGGGGCATGCTGCAGTGCAAACAGCACAAATACATATCCGACTGCACTATCAGAGGTCTCTAAGATTGTGCACATTTGTATGGCTAGATTCTGCTGCTTTTGGACATGTATTTCTGATGTTTGCATTGTTGCATGTTCACATCCTGATGGTTCTCTATTATTGACAGGGACATGTTTTGACATGTAGTTGTAGGGGCCTATTTAAGTATTTTCTGGCCCATAATTTGCATTGCATAAACTGTTTGCAGCGATGACCACTTCAGGAATTACTAAGTTGTTCTTCAAATGCCATGTTTGTTTGCTGCAGGGTCTGGCAGGAGAAACATCTGACTTTTCACTTGTTTATACAATAGCTTTGGTGCACTTACATAACCTTGCAGTGTTATGGGCATGCAACAGACTAGTATATATAGTTGGGTTTGTATAACCATATCTGTTTCATCTGTATTAGTGTGTTGTTTGAATGAGCACACAACTGTCAGTGTGAGCATCAGCTTAGAAGATGTACATTTTGCCTGCTAGGGTGTGGCCACATGGAGACAGGAAGCACCTGAGACATCTATCTTTTGCGAATATGGTGGGCACGGGGATGTATTCTGTGCCAGGGATGTATATCTCCCTGATTCCGCAACCGTGAATGCATTTATACCCACAGTTTCGGTATCGGGTTTATCATGTGCTTGTTTTCAAGTTAGATATTTATGCCAGCTGGACATGCCTGTTATAGAATCGCACTCCACAGCAGAAAAGCTGTGTATATATGAAGAGCAAACATTTCAAATGTAAATAATGTAATGTGATTTGTAATTGTTTTGGTACTAGCAGGTCAGAAAAGAACTATGGACATTATTGGTTGGTGTGGAAAACAGATTCTATATCATTAATGGTTTATGGTTTACAGCTTACAGAGTGGAGGAATAGCCTCATGGTAAGAGCAGCAGTCTAATACCCAGAAGATGAAGGGTTCAATTCCCTCTGTCACTCTTTGTGACTTTGGGCAAGTCACTTTACCCTCCATTGCCTTCGAAGAAAAGACCTGGCAGTCTACTTCCAGTGATACATTGCTAAGAAAACCCAGAGGCAGCTGGGTCGCCCAGAGTCAGGATTTACTTGATGGCACTATAAAAAAATGAGCAGCAGCAAATGACCAGGGTTTAAATCCCACTGGTATTCCTCTGCTGCCTCAGGTATAAACTTGGATTGTAAGCCCTTTGGGGACAAGGAAATGTTAGTGTACCTGAATGTAACTTGCCTTGAGCTGCTAGCAGAAAGGCATGAGCTAAATACTAATAAATACATTTCTCTTGATATAACATCTTTCAGGCATTTAGAGCAGTTTACATAAAAATTAAAAGAGTTACAGATGGTACAAGGGAAAGGAACTCCATTTTCTGCCAGAAAAGATAAGGAAAGGAAAAACAATCAGAAATGCTTCCCGTTCCACGCGCAGGACCCAAAAGGCAGGCAGAGCTCCGGAGTCTCAATGCGTGGATGAGACAATGGTGCAGAGATGAGGGTTTTGGATTTGTTAGGAACTGGGGAACATTCTGGGGAAAGGAGGAGCTCTTCCAAAGGGATGGGCTTCACCTTAACCGGGATGGAACCAGGCTGCTGGCATTAACCTTTAAAAAGGAGATAGAGCAGCTTTTAAACTAGATAATAGGGGAAAGCTGACAGTCGCCCAAGAGTGGATGGTTCAGAAGAATGTATCCTTGAAGGATACTACCAAAAGCAGAGAGGTTCCAAAAAAGAGTAAAGTAGCCCAAACGCCCTTGAGTATGGAGCAGACAGAGCTTAAAGATCCCAAATTACCAATGTCTACCAATAGCCAAATTAATATGAATAAAATACAGTCTCTAAAATGCTTTTATGCAAATGCTAGAAGTCTAAAAATAAGATGAGAGAGTTAGAATATATAGCACTAAATGAGAGGTTAGATATGATTGGAATATCAGAGACATGGTGGAAGGAGGACAACCAGTGGGACACTGTGATACCTGGGCACAAACTATATCGTAATAATGAAAGAGCTGATCAAATTGGTGGAGGGGTTGCGCTCTATGTTAGAGAAGGCATTGAGTCAGAAAAGATTAAAGTTTTGCAGGAAACAAAATTTGCTGTAGAATCTCTATGGATTGAAATTCCATGTAAAAAGGGGAAGGCGATGGCAGTGGGGGTGTACTATTGACCGCCTGGCCAGAATGAACAAATGGATGATGAAATGCTCAAAGAAATCAAGGAAGCTAACAAAAGTTACAGCGCAGTAATAATAATGGGTGATTTCAATTACCCAGGTATCGACCGGGTCAGTGTCACGGCAGGACATGCTAGGGAGATAAAGCTCCTAGATGAAATAAATGACTGCTTCTTGGAGCAGCTGGTTCATGAAATGACCAGAGGGGAAGCCATATTAGACCTAATCCTTAGTGGAACACCAGATCTAGTGCAAGAGATAAGGTTGTTGGAGCCACTTGGCAATAGTGATCATAGCATGATCGCCTTTGATTTAATTAGTGGAGGAGGGATAGTAAGAAAATCCACAGTACTACCCTTTAACTTTCGAAAGGGAGACTATGATAAAATGAGGAAAATAGAAAAGAAAAAACTAAAAGGAGCAGTTGCAAAGGTTAATGACTTACATCAAGCTTGGGTGTTGTTGAAAAATACTATCTTGGAAGCCCAGACCAGCAGTATTCCACGCTTTAAGAAAAGTGAAAGGAAGTCCAAAAAACTGCCAGCATGGTTTAAAGGTGAGGTCAGAGAGGCTGTTGTTGCCAAAAAAGCATCTTTCAGGAAATGGAAAAAAGAGCCAAACGACGAAACCTGGAAACAGCGCAAGCACTGGCAAGTCAAATGCAAGGCATTGATAAGGCAGGCAAAGGGAGAATTTGAGAAGAAGCTTGCTGCGGAAGCAAAAACATGAAATAAAGACTTCTTTAAGTACATTTGTAGCAAAACACCTGTGAGAGAGTCAGTTGGTTCATTAGATGATAGAGGGGTTAAAGGGGCACTAAGAGGCGACAAGGTGATAGCGGAGAGACTGAATGAATTCTTTGCTTCGGTCTTTACTGAGAAAGATGTAGGAATGTTACCCATGACTGAAGTGATATTTAAAGGTGCGGAAGAATTTAAGGAAATATCGATACATCAGGAAGATGTATTAGAACTATTAGATAAACTGAAGAGTAGCAAATCACCTGGGCCAGATAGTATACATCCAAGGGTGTTAAAGAACTGAAATATGAGATTGAAGACCTGCTATTAGTAATCTGTGAAATATCATTAAAATCATCTCTAATACCTGAAGATTGGAGGATCGCCAATGTAACACCAATTTTTAAAAAAGGTTCCAGGAGTGATCCGGGAAACTACAGACCGGTGAGCCTGATGTCAGTACCTGGAAAAATGTTAGAAACCATCATAAAGAATAAAATTACTCAGCATGTAGATAGTCATGGCCTAATGGGAGACAGCCAACATGGCTTTAGACAAGGAAGATCTTGTCTTACTAATCTGTTATGTTTTTTTGAAGGAGTGAATAAACAGGTGGACAAAGGTGAGTCGGTTGATATAGTGTATTTGGACTTTCAGAAAGCCTTTGACAAGGTCCCTCATCAGAGACTTTTGGCAGAACTAAAGAGTCCTGGGATAAGAGGCAGTGTACTATTGTGGATCAGGAACTGGTTAAAAGATAGAAAGCAGAGGGTAGGGCTAAATGGCCAATTTTCCCAATGGAGAAAGGTGAATAGTGGTGTACCCCAGGGATCTGTGCTGGGTCCGCTGCTTTTTGACATATTCATAAATGACCTCGAAAGTGGAATAATGAGTGAGGTTATCTAATTTGCAGATGACACAAAACTATTTAAAGTTGTTAAAACCCAAGAGGATTGTGGAAAATTGCAAGAAGATGTTGATAAATTGGAAGACTGGGCATCAAAATGGAGGATGAAATTTAATGTGGACATGTGCAAAGTTATGCACCTAGGGAAGAACAACCCAAACTATGGTTACACGATGCAAGGTTCCACATTAGGAACCACCACCCAGGAAAAAGATTAAGGCGTCATCGTGGATACCATGTTAAAACCCTCGGCCCAGTGTGCAGCGGCTGCCAAGAGAGCAAATAGTATGCTAGGTATCATAAGGAAAGGAAAAGGTTCAGAGAAGAGCCACCAAAATGGTAAAGGGTATGGAAGGATACTCCTATGAAGAAAGGCTAAAAAGGTTAGGGCTCTTTAACCTGGAAAAGAGACGGCTGAGGGGAGATATGATAGAAGTCTATAAATTAATGAACGGAGTGGAATGGGTAAACGTAGATCAATTGTTTACGTTATTAGAATATAGAAAGACTAGGGGACATGCAATGAAGCTACAGGGTAAACTATTTAAGACTAATTAAAGAAAATATTTTTTCACTCAACGTGTAATCAAACTCTGGAATTTGTTACCGGAGGATGTAGTAAAGGTTGTTAGTGTAGCTGGGTTTAAAAAAGGTTTGGACAAGTTCCTGGAGGAGAGGTCCATAAACCATTATTAAGAAGGGACCCAGGATATCAATGTTTGACCCAGTACAAGCATTGTGGAACCTGTGTCTTTTGGGGAAACTGCTAGGTACATATGACCTAGATTGGCCACTGTTGGAAACAGAATACTTGGCTTGATGGACCTTGGTCTGACCCAATATGGCATATCTTATGTTCTTATGAGTACAACCTGGTTAAGAGGACATGGTCTGGTCAGCCCTGGACTCTGGTCCAATTCCAAATGTTTGTTGAAAGAGAAAAGATTTGCTCAAGGTTTTGAATCTTTATACTGTCTTCTACAGAAATTAGCATAACTCATATACTCTTGTCTACCAATTTGCTACACAGAATTCCCAAGTGTGCAAAATAGATTTTCATAAAATGTAAAGGGTTTCCATAATCATGTTCTTGTATCTAGCAATCCTGATTTTGAATTATCTGGTGTGGTGTTCTTAATAAGCAGACATATTCCATTTCTGTATGCTAATCCAGTTAATTCAGTCATTTGCAATTTTTAGATGTGTATAGGAGGTCTGTGTTGGAAAAAGGATATTTAGATGCATGCATTTAAAAATACGCTAGTATTTTGGAGAAGACTCAGTGAATACACAACCTTTTCTAAAATAAACATGCAACTGCCAAAGAAACATCTGTATTTTACAGGTTGCTTATCAAGAAAAGTCATTTTATGAAAGAAAATGTACATTAAAAAAAGCAGCAGTATGCGGAGCTTTCAACATATACAAAGTGCTATTACACAAATAAGTGGTGATATTGACACCCTTATGTGTAAGTGGATTTTGGAAACCTGCTCATCTATGGGGCAATGATCAAGGCACCATCCCCAAAACCTATAATACAGTATTTAGCAATTCACTGTAGTTCTGAATGTCTGAGTGGTAAGCACAATTCCCTGTTCAAACATGCCTCTAAACACTAGATCCAAAAGGCATATTAGCTGGCAAAAGAAGTATAAATGCTAATGGGGAAATAACTGTTGTGCTAACCTATGTTTATTTGTTCTAAGTGTTTATAACCTAATATTTGTTAATTGTTCTACTATTACACACAGGCTTCTTCACTGCCTTGTTATTGCAAAAGGCAGTATATCAAATAATGCAAATAAATAAAGAAATATATATGTGTATAGTTGTTTAAAATGCAGAATGCACATATGCTTTGAAAGTTCTCTTAAATCATGATCAGGACATGTATGCTTCAGATCCTATGACTACTACTACTACTAGTACTGAGCATTTGTATAGCGCTACAAGACATACGCAACGCTGCACAGACATGTAAGAGACAGTCCCTGCTTATCAGAGCTTACAATCTAGTTAAGATAGATAACACAGTAGGTGTAGACAGGGATACATCTAGGGGGAATGGTTAGGAAACACAAAGGAGATCAGGTGAGTCAAGATCCGAAAGCTGCAGCGAAGAGGTGAGTTTTCAGCCTGGATTTGAAAAGGGTCAGAAAAGGCACCTGATGTATAGACTCAGGTAGTTTGTCCTAGGCATAAGGAGCAGCAAGGTGAAAGGAACAAAGTCTGGAGTTAGCAATAGAAGAGAAGGGCACAGATAGAAGTGATTTGCCAGAAGAGCAGAGTTCCCGAGGAGGGGTGTAGGGAGAGGAACTGCAGAGTGAATGCACTTATAGTTCAGCAGGAGAAGTTTAAAATGGATGCCGAAATTGATAGGGAGCCAATGAAGTGACTTAAGAAGAGGGGTAATATGAGCATGATGAGGCTGGCTGAAGATTAGCAGGAGAATGTTGAACAGATTGAAGGGGAGAGAGATGATTCTGCGGGGGACCAGAAAGGGGTAGGTTACAATAGTCAAGATGGGAGGTGATTAAAGAGTGGATAAATGTGTGTTCAGAAAGGAATGGGAAGATTTTGTTGATGTTATAGAGAAAGAAATGGCAGGTCTTAGCTATAAGATAGATGTGTGTGGAGAAGGACAGAGAGGAGTCAAAGATGACCCAAGGTTGCGAGCCGAGGATACAGGGAGGAGTAAAGAGTTATCCACAAAGACTGAGAAAGGAGGAAGAGGAGATGAGGTTTTGAGTGGAAAAATAAGAAGCTCAGTTTTGGCCATGTTCAAGTTCAAGTGACAGTGAGCAGGGCCGGATTTACCTTGAGTGAGGCCCTACGCCAACAAAAATTGTGGGCCCCCAGCAGGGGCGGCCCAAGGGGGGTGTGGGGCCTCATTTGCATAAGGGGCCCCATTTGCATAAATATTTGCATAATGTTACCATATACTAACTTTTAGTAAACGTGCCTCTTAATGAGTGTATGGATAAAGAAAGACTAAAAGATTTCTACATTACTATAATCCATTGCCAACTGCCAGACACATTAGGAACTACTACAAACACTGCCCATTTAGAACCCATAGTAAACCCGCCGTATCCTAACAGCACTACCAGGATTCACAAAGCACCATACTCTACCAATCAAAAGGCAACACTGCAAATATTAAACCAATACATTTCAGAGAACAACAATACATGACCTACTGGGGAAAGAGAACAAGTGGCAATGTCAAATAGGAATTATATAAACAGAACACCTCAGCTCAGTTACACATGCAGAACATAGACCATCACCAAACAAGGAATCACAATTTAGAAACAGGAAGACAATAATTAAACTGGGAATCCCAAAAGCCAAACTTGGAATGTACAACACTGTAGAAATAAAACTATACATTAATTTGCTCTTGTACTAAACAAAGCGCAGACGTTAATGATGCACATTTACCAGAGCTGACATATTCCAATTAATAAATTCAAAATAAAGAGATATTTTTCTACCTTTTGTGCATTTTTTTCAGCTGCAATTGCTCCAGCCACTTTCTTCTGGTTTCTTCGTGTCTTCTGCTAACTCTCCATCGTCTGCTGTCCATTTGTCCTTTCTTCTCTCTTCTAGATTTTTTTCCATTCTCTCTCTACATCTGCTTTAACATACTAATCTTTCTCCTTTTGCTCTTTCCTCATTCCTATTTCATCCACTCAAATTTTACCCCTCCATCCTCAATCCCCACTTACTCTCCCAATACCCGGCCAATTGTAGATTATTTATCCCTCCCACACAAAATATTTTTCCCTTCTCCATTTTACTCTTCCAGCCCCATCCCATTCTAATCCTCCCCCAACATCAGCTCCCTTCTAGTTCCAGCCTCACCCAGCATCCATTCCCTTCTAGTCCCTGCATCAGCTCATTTCCAGTCCTAGCCATCCATCAGCCCATTTCCAGTCCTAGCAACCCCCCAACCCAATACCAGTCCTAGCCCCCCATCAACCCACTTACAGTCCTTAACCCCCATCACCCCATTTTCAGTTTAAGCCCCCCCTATAACCCATTACCAGTCCTAACCCCCATCAGCCCACTTCCAGTCCTAACCCCATCAACCCATTTCCAGTCAGCCCCCCATAGCCCATTGCCAGTCCTACCCCCCCCAATCAGCCCACAGCCCATTACCAGTCCTAACCCCATCATCCCACCTCCAGTTTTAACCCCCCAGCCCATTTCCAGTCCTAGCCCCCCATAGCCCATTACCAGACAACCCCCATCAGCCCACAGCCCATTACCAGTCTTAACCCCCCCAAAGCCCATTACCAGTTCTAACCCCCCCCAACAGCCCATTACCAGTCCTAACCCCATCAGCCCACCTCCAGTCTTATCCCCCCAGCCCATTTCCAGTCCTAGCCCCCCCATAGCCCATTACCAGACAGCCCCCATCAGCCCACAGCCCATTACCAGTCTTAACCCCCCCCCAAAGCCCATTGCCAGTTCTAAGCCCCCCCAACAGCCCACAGTCCATTACCAGTCCTAACCCCATCAGCCCACCTCTAGCCTTAACCCCCCCCAGCCCATTACCAGTCCTGCCCCCCCAACAGCCCACAGTCCATTACCAGTCCTAACCCCATCAGCCCACCTCTAGCCTTAACCCCCCCCATAGCCCATTACCAGTCCTACCCCCCCCAATAGCCCATTACCAGCCCTACCCCCCCCCAGCAGCCCATTGCCTGCCCTACCCCCCCAGCCCATTTCCAGCCCCAGCCCCCCCATTAGCCATTTAACAGTCCTACCCCCCCCCCATAGCTCATTACCAGTCCTACCCCCCCCCCAGCCCCCCAGCCCATTACCCGACCTACCCCCCCCCCCCGGCCTAAAGTAAAATTTAATTAAAAAAAAAAAACCTGGTGGCTGCCGCCGCGGGGCCCCCTCTGCTGCCGCGGCAGCACGGACTGACCCGCGGGGGCCCCGTCTACAAGCTGAAGCGGTCGGGTCGGGTCGGTCCTCCCTCACTCTGTGCAGGCTGCAGGCTGTGAGAGACGCGAGAGTGTCTCCTCGCGTCTCTGTTAAGCCCGCAGGGGCTGATGGGAAATTTCCCATCAGCCCCTGCGGGCTTAACAGAGACGCGAGGAGACACTCTCGCGTCTCTCACAGCCTGCAGCCTGCACAGAGGGAGGGAGGGAGGGAGGGACGACCCGACCCGACGGCTTCAGCTTGTAGACGGGGCCCCCGCGGGTCAGTCCGTGCTGCCGCGGCAGCAGAGGGGGCCCCGCGGCGGCAGCCACCAGGTTTTTTTTTTAATTGTATTAACAAAAAATGAACTTCTTTTTTTGTGGGCCCCTGCCGGCTGTGGGCCCTACGCCATGGCGTACATGGCGTATAGGTAAATCCGGCCCTGACAGTGAGACATCCAAGCAGCAATGTCAGAAAGGCAGCGCTCTGGGTTAGAAACAAAGGGGAGGAGGGAGATGGGTCGATAATTAGAAAAACAGGCATATATGTGTAGTCAGTACCTTTTCTAAAATCTCTACTTACACGTGCATCCTAATTTATATGTATAAATCCAGATTTTGCAGATGCAAAACTCATGGAACTAATCGAAAATCACTTTCTTAATCTTCCATTTACTTTTCTTTCTATTCTGTATCTCTGAAAACATTTTGTAGGAGCCATGAAAAGTTATGCACCAACATGCATAAACCACAAATTATTAGTGATTCATGTGCATTAATGGGCCTTGTTGATGTGTACTTTAGGCAGTCACTGTTTTATAAGTACACACGGAAGGCTGATGGTGGATGTTCAGATGGACAGAGCTTAGGCAGAGTATGGGCAGGGCGCACAGTCATGCACGTATTTTATAATATCTTGTGGCAGAGAGATTATGCAGGAGGATACATGGATACTGAGTTTCCAGCACAGAAGTTCCCTTCATAGCAAACTCCTTCTTTTTCCTCAAGGAAAGATACTTTTAAGTAGATCCCTGCAGGCAAGCCTTGCTTTCCAGCTAAGGAGAGGAACATGCTACAGTCCCTAGGGCAGGACAAATCAGCTGAAGGAAATTACTCAGTAGTTCCTCAGGAAAGCAAGGAAGATGGTATGGCAGGGCCATTGCCCTAGACATACATAAAGTACAGCCTATAGCATGGTGGGGGGGGGGGGAGGGGGCACTATGGCCAGAAGACCTTTCTTTTCCCAGCCAGCAATATTTGAGAGGCCATCCTACAGGACCAGATAAGTGGGAAGTGGAAAGGTCAAGAATGGACTAGTAGACCCTATGAGGGGAAGTGTTTTGCCAGTGGGCAGAAAGGATATACAAGAGAGAGCACATTAGGAAAACCAGCGCATTAGGGGAGAAAGGTTCCCAGGATGACCTTTTTCTGGCTTACCTGGAGGACGTAATTCAAGAAGGGATCCCATTCTGAACTTAACCAAACTGTGAGGATAAGCAATCGATGATAGCAGGAAGCTATGGAAGAAGATTTGACAATGGAAGGAGGAAGCGCTATCCCAGTGTCCAGAGGAAGCTAGAATTTCCTGTATGCATGGTGCCACCATTCCATATGCTTAATGCAAAGCTGAACTTAAAAATAAGACAAGACATATAAGCCAAAGGTAGTGGTAGCCATAAGGCTCTCCTAGGGCCTCATGCTGGGGAAAGATTGAAAGGGATTAAAAGGATGCTTGAATTAAATAGAGAGATATGCAACTACTCGCTCCCAATCCAAGGGAATTCTGAATGGGGATTCCCTAGAAGGAAACTTAGGGGAGATCTTTCCCTTTGAGGAGGGGGAGGCTATTGTGATCCCTCAGCACCCTAGGAAAGAAAGGGGACAGAGGAAGTGAAAAAGAGTAAGTGAAAAAGAGGAACAAATGAAACAAGCCCAGAATGAAACATATGCCCTGAATATCTGAGGCCATGGGTGCAAAACGTAAACCCTAGAATAGGGTATGCATTAGAAAGGAACAAGGAAGAATCCCAAGTGTGTATTCCCTGCGTCAGCATCAAGGGTGGGAGAGTTACTGTATTCGGAGGCCATGGGGAGTGAGGGAGAAGAACCTAATGTAACCAGTAGGTTAAAATAAATAGATTACCTGTCTGGTGCCCCAGGAGGGATGCAGAGCTTCACTCCCAGGACCCTGAGAGAGCACTGGATCCTCAGATAAATTAAAAGAAGTGTAATCCTGGATTTGCAGGTTTTAAAAAGCCTATTTTAATGCTAAAAATGAAGCTTAATTTAAAAACAAGTCCCAGCCCCATAGGAAAACATTGAGTATGCTGAGGGAGTGCAGGGGCTGGGGAAAGTGCAGAGATCTCTTGAGAGAACAGTCTTCCAGGAGGGAAACTGCAGAGACTAATGCAGGGAGGCAGTATTTAAATTTGCTACCTCAGAGACTTACCAAAACCTAGAATATATTCTATTTGGATGTGGAAAAATACTTTTAAATTGAGATTGGGGGGGGGGGGGGGGTTGCCCTTTCCCAAAGCAGTGCTGGGGTACTATTTGCAGTTCTTGCAGTGGAAGACCACTAAACAATTCATCCTGGGAAGACTGAAGTAAAACTGAAAGAGGCAGTTGGGGCTGGAAGAGAAGAGGGAAGGAGGTCTGTGATGCTGTGGAAGATTAAGGTAACTATAAATTGGGTTAAAAAGGTTTAACTTTGTTAAGTGGTCTGCTTATTGTTTAATGGCTGCTTAGAGAGAGAATTGGAAGACAGAGCTTTATTAATTGTGCTCTCTGTTTGAAGCACAGATTTGCTGTGTACAAGCTGTATTAGAGGGAAAGGATTTGCTCAAACAGCTTTGTGCAGAACTTTCTGACTGAGTTTTCACTTTAAAAGTTCTGGTTTGAATAGGACTAAGAGAGAGTGTAAAAGAAAGGATCAGAAAGGAGTTTCTTCAAGGAGTTCTTTGAAGTAGGTAAAGCTTCTGTGCAGAAGGAATTGGCTCAGCTTTTGTCTATAGAAAAATAAAACCAAATATCCTAAAAAAAGGATTTCTGGAGTAGAAACAGGGAAACTTTTCCTGCTTTATATATTGGAAAGTTTCCAAGGAATACTGGATTGAGCTCCTTCAAGAAACTAAGGGGTATGTTTACTAAGCAGAAGTAGCTGCCTCCGTGTGATATTGGAGCCGCAGCCCCATTGAATTCAATGGGGCTGCGGCTCCAATATCTCACAGAAGCCACTACCGCTGCTTGGTAAACATACCTCTAAATGTTCTGAAGGCTAAGGTTATAGTAAAGCTTCTTAGAGGAAATAAATATTTTAAATCCTGTGCAGAAGAGCTGGTAGTTCTGCTGGGCATGGCAGTTTGGAGTCCCCAGAACAGGAAGGGAAAGAGGAAACTGCTTTTCTTTGAAACTGCCTGAGAATTGGAATGGAAAGCTGTATTGAGCCCTTCTAAGGAACCTAAAAATACTGGAAGCTGAAGCTATAGAGAAACGTCTTTGGAAAACATATATGTTTAATCCGATGAAGGAATCCAGATAGCTCTGCTGATTCTGGGCAGTTAAGAATTGTAAGAGTAGTGACACTGCTGCATGCTATTGGAAGCAGTGTAAAGGAGAGAGGCACTGGTTTTAGATTTTCTGGCAGAAGGACACTGCCTACTTAAGGTTTAAACTAGAAATTCCTGAGTTCTTAAAGGAATGTATTTTTATGACTGTGAAAGGTGTGACAAGACAGCGTTTGTGTGGGCTTATACAGGGACATTCAATTATCTTTTATTTTTGGATTGCAGTGGGGACAGTATTCTGCATCAGCTCCCAGTCAACATACTAATCCGCAGGTGACTGTGGACACAGCCTCAATTTAGATTAGCTTTATTTATTGATTTATGAAACCTGTTGAAAATTCAATAAACAAAGATTTAAACTTCTTTGTGGGTTTTCCAAGTTTTCTATTTTACATTGAAAAACCAATCTATCCTGGACCAGGACCCCTTGCTGTTCCTGTAAATGTTGAATTTTAGTCCAGCCAGTTGTCCTTGCTGGTGTTGCACCTTCTTCTCCAGACTCTCCAATCTAGGAGAGTACGAAGCTGAAGCCTGCAGCATAACAGCACACACCTGATAAAGAGACTGCATCACGTTCTAAATGGATCCAGAATCACCTCCTTAGGCTGTACAAGCAGAGGAAGCTCCTCGATTGCCACACTCTCTCAAGCAGGGGATAAACCTCCTTCCTGGAGATTGCTGATCCCATTACCTTCAGCCACCAATGAAATCAACGCTGAAGCTGAGGTATGCTGAATTCCAGCATCCGTTCCAACACCAGCCGTACTGCTCTCAGCTACCACAGGTGCAGGAGGAGTGGATGAGCCAGCTGGGCTCAGTGAAATGTCACTGCCCAATTTGGGGCTCTTCCCTGCCCTGACAGCAGGTTCATCCAAATGCTTCACCTGTGTGAAGTCGTCCATGATGTGCTGACCCACCGATACTACAGCAGGTGTGGAGGGGATACCTCCATTGCCTTTAGCCTTCCTTTTAGGCATCGAGGAAAAATGGCCAGAGGGGAGCAAACACCAAAACAAACTACTTCGTCACCAACTTGAATTCCACTACTGGCCATTGCTTTAAAGATTTTAATCACCAAACTCTCTGCTAGTTCCACGCCTAAGGGCCATGCCAAAGGGCCCTCTGGTGAGGCCCTCAGGTGCAGGCACACCCTAAATGCGTTTAAATTTAAAGTCCAGGTGAGGTGGCTCAGAGCAGGGAGGTGCTCTCACTGGCAGCCAATCTTTTCACGCCCTAAGCGTGTTTAAATTTAAAGTTCAGGTGAGGTGGATCAGAGCAGGGGGGAGCTCCCTCTCGCTCCCATTGGCAGCTGATCTTTTGCGAGCACTTTCTTAGATTGCTGGGTGCCCTGATCTACCTTGTCATTGATTCCCTTTGCCGGAGGAGTTCTTAGTGTTGACCCGCCTTAGACTGTGTCTCTTTAATGTATGTGCGGGTGTTTGTTACCTTTATATGTTGTTTTGTTACCTGCTTTGTAGGAGGCCATTTGGTTTGTTACCTGCTCTTCTTTCCCTTTGGTTGGTAGTTGGTTGCAAATTCTTTGGGCTGTGAGAGAGAGTGTCACAGGTGAAGTCATCCAGGCATTGATTCCAAAGGATCTGGACTGTGAGGATCTGGTTTGAAGTGTTTGCTGTTGCTGTTCCTGCCACGGTTTACACCTAAGGGCCATGTCAAAGGGTCTTTGTTGTGGCCCTAAGGTACAGGCATGCCTGCAGCATGGTTTCTTTTTTTCAAATGGCTTGAGCTGATCGTCAGCATGGAGGTAGGGGCTTACCTCTGCTCTGTACATGCTACAAGGGAGTCCCGGTTTGCCGGCTGCTGGCTGCTCCTGCAGCCTGGTTCCTTTTTTTAAATGGCCAGGTCTGATCTTCAGCACGGAGAGAGGAGCTTACCTCCGTTCAGTGCACATTGCAGGGGAGTCCCGGTTTGCTGGCTGCTGGCTGCTCCTGCAGGGTGGTTTCCTTTTTTTAAATGGCCAGGACTGATCTTCAGAATAGAGGAAGAACTTACTTCCATTACGTGCACGCTGCAAGGGAGTCTCGGTTTGCCAACTGCTAGGTGCTTCTACAGCATTGGTTGGGTTGGAGGTTAGTGAGTGTTTGTGAAATATCAGTGGATGAAAGAGTATAGAAAGAAATGAAGGAAAGTGTAAAAAGGGAAAGATCAATATGTCAGAGGCAGATGTAGAGAGAGAGTGGAAAAAATAGAAAGGACAAATGGACAACAGACAATAGCGAGTTAAAAGAAGACACAAAGAAACTAGATGAAAGGGACTAGAACAATTGCAACTGAAAAATAAAATGCTCAAACAACAAAAAAGTAGAGAAAAATTAGTTTATTTTGAATTTATTAACTGGAAGATGCCAGCTCTGGGAAATGTGCATCACTGATTTCTTTCTGTTTGTTCAGTATAAGAGGAAATGAATTTATAGTTTTATTTCTCCAGTGTTGTGGTACATTCCAAGTTTGGCTTTTGAGGTTCCCAATTATTTTCTTAATATTTCTAAATTATGATCTCTTGTTCTATGTTTGGTGATGGTCTGTGTTTTGCAAATATAACCAAGCTGCAGTATTCTGTTTGTGTAGTTTCTGTGTAGGAGTCCTACTTGTTCTCTTATCCCCGTAGGAGATGTATTGGTTTTATATTTTCAGTGCTGCCTTTTGATAGGTAGGGTTTGGTGTTGTGTGAGTCTGGGTTATGCTGTTTTGGTATGGCAGGTTTGCTGCTGTGGGTTCTAAAAGAGCAGGGTTTGGAGTACTTCTTAACATACTTGGCAGTTGACACTGGAGGATAGTAATATAGAAATATGGTAGCCTCTCTATCCTCCCTGTCCATTCAAATGGTATTAAGACACTCATTAAGATGCATGTTTGCTAAAAGTTAATGTGTATTCATAAATGTTAACACGCACAAAGTGCAGCAGCACCCATTTATTTCTATGGGCATAGTGGCATTTAACATCCCATTCATTGTAAAAGAAATCCATTGAGATTAAGGGGTATGTTTACTAAACCGTCTTAATGTTACCGGCGCTAGCTGTAGCGCTAACGTGAAGAATCCCATATAAGGAAGTGGGCGTTCTGGCGTTAAGCAGTGTATCGCGCGATAGAGGGTGCCTTGCCATTTTCGTGCGATAGTGTGCGGCGCTGCACGTTTGCGTGCTGTAAGCCTAAATATGTAGAAGTGCTAATAGCTACAGAGGTGCAGTACACTGGTTAATACAATGCTTGCCAAAACAGCGGTCATGAGTTTGATCCCTCTTGGTGCATACAATATGGCAGTCCAAGACAATTCCTTCTAAAGCGTGTAACGGACAAATCTGAACAGTGTGTACTGTCAATCGAAAAACCCATGCTGCAGTGCAGTAATCAGATGTGCATATTAGGGCGCCCACCCCAAGGTGCCCTATGATGCACTGTAGTTTGCCACCCTATAAGGCACTCCATGTGCTGGTGCAAACTAAGGTGCATTGAAAGATGCCCACAGGAGGGCAAGATGATGCCTGAAAAGGTAGCCAGTAGCAGTAAGGAGCCCCAAGTTGAATAGCACAAAATGTATGGCCCAAACACAGATGTAACCCTACCACTGCACAGAGTACCAAGGAAAGCCAAACAACAACGTCTGGAGTGTACCATATGGCAGAGCTGATGGACCTGTCAAATCTGCATGCAGCTCATGTGGCAGCTGGAAAAGTGCAGAAACACGATGCATAGGGTGATGGTGATGTAAAGTGCCAACATGAGAGTGTGTGGCAGAGGATGCAAAAATGTGTCCACCAGAGCAGGTAGAGGTGGCAGCATAACAGGAGGACAGAGGAGTAGCAGTGCCATGCCGAGCATACACATGAGAGGCAATCATGAAGAGCTGCAATACAGAAAAGGGTCACAGCGCAGGACATGGGGCAGTAGTCCACATATTAGGGCATGATGCCACACAGCTGGCAGAGACAGATAGACAGACAGAAGAATGCTTGGCAACTGTGATGAGGCTATAATGTGCCGCCACACACATCTGCACAGATATGACTGTTAAAAGAAGGAAAAATAGTTGTGTAGGACAGGCAGAAAAAACAAGAACACACAGGAATCAAACCCATGACCACTGGCTGCAAAGTCACTGTGCTATGCCTCGATGGTATCCATCATAGCAATGGCTGGCCACACAACAACTGCAGGTCACCGCACCAACAATCTGCTCTGCATACTGGGGCAGGATAAAAGCACAGGCAAGGTACTGTATAGGGCACCATTGGTCACACAAATGAGGTGAGGGTGGTCTCTAATATATGTCTGCCTGACACAGCCACAAAAGGGAGTTGTGCTGCACATTCTGACTAAAGGAGGCCCTCTGTGGGAATGAACCCATGACCACTAGCACATAAGTTAATGCAAAAACCGGTATGCCTACCCCACCAACGTGAGTCAAACAGCAAAGGCTGCATACAACAACACTGCATGGCCCCACACCAAAAGCCTGCTGTGTGCCAGGAAAAGGCAACCCCAACAGTAACCATGATGTAATGCACATGTAGAAGAGTTGTGTACAGCGCATATCACAGTCTGCAATTGGGACGAGAGCCACATATACACAAATGCACACACATAACAAAGTGTTAGGCAGTCCAAACAGCATGCAAAAGAGCAAGGAAAAGGAACCCAAAGGGTGGCAGGGGATGCTGTATGTAGCAGGGCAAAATGGGGACTAATACTGAAAAGGAGCATGTGAGAATTGAACCTGAAAACAGAAGCTCGGACAGATCAGCTCAACAACAGCAATAACAGTCACCCAAGCATACCAGCCACATGGACTGTACAAAGGAACAGCCATATGTAATAGCTAATATGCAGCACATCGGCTGCAGAAAGGGCACACTGTGCTGTACAAAGAAGCGATGGAAGGGTGTAAAGGAGAGCTGACAAAGCTGCAGCCAGCTCAAGGTCAGGTTAGCACAGCACAAGGAAAAGCATGTGGGAATCAAACCTGCAACCTATGGTGCTCCAATGCACATCTGTAACCACTATCCCAAACCACCACTACAGAGACCATGCAAATATGTTCCATAAAGGGAATGTGTGTATGGGAACCCACAACACCCTGACGTGGCAGACAGCTGCCACTGTACAAGGATGTGAGCACAGGTGGGCCATGTACATCACCAGTAAATCAAGAAATACATGCGTCAGTGTTTTGAATCAACAGCAGAGACAAATGTGCGTTAAAGACATATATTTTATTTTGGAAAGTTACTGGACATATCGTATATACTGTGTGTCATGATATGAAGCTAGTTGTTTGACAGTGAACAAACTGAAACCACATTGAGTAGGCCAGCTACCCACATGTCGCATACAAGTCACTAGCCCCCCCCCACAGATGATGAGCAGTACAGATAATATGCAGTAGGTGCATGGTGTGTACTATGACGTATCCCCACACACCCCACATGCTGCTGCATGCCCCAAATGCCTTTTTCACATATGTGTGCATGTAGACAGTAGGCAGGGTATGATGACAGCCCAACACACACCAGTCATGAAGGTATAACCAAAACATATCTGCCCTCAAAAAACAGGTGGCACAAACCTGCCAAAGCATATGTATCAAAATCTCTGAAACTGCACACACACATACATATGTACATGTCACAGATGTTGCATAATGCGTAATATAGCAAATAAAGTGCCACATACGTCCAAAGCAACACTGTGCAAATGCCAAACCTGGATATGGTAACAGGTGCAAGAGGAACATGATGCCAGATAATACAGAAAATGCAAACTATCACACATACAGAGATAACACTATGCAGAAGGTCTGCTGCAATGGGTGTTGTGAAGACAGTATGCGTATACATATGGCACGGCACATGGAATGCACCCATGAAGGATGAACATGCACACCCACACTGCCACATTGCCAAATTACCTGTGCAATGTGAGTCCAGGAATGTCATAGATAAAGAAGACTGTGCAGACATGCATTGCTATGTCTGTAAATCAATGTAGAGCGGAATGTCTGTACACTAACCAAACACACTAATCTGTACATAGAGGTTGAAAGAAAGGTCAAATATGGCCCAGTAACCAGTCCAGAAGCCACACTGCCACATGCCCTGGTGTACCAACATATTCAGTCACATGCACCTGGAACATGTACGGTAAACAATGACACAGTGATGACCCACATGCACAGTAGCACACGTGGTGATGGCAAATGATGACCAAAGATGTTGGTGCACATCAAAGTGGTGTGGTGCTAAATACCGTGTCATGTTCAATTGCAGGGTAGCCCCACAAATACCAGAGGACCTATACAATGTCACCCCTGTGCCACATGCATGGCTGTATGCTCTTGGTGAACTAAACAGATGAGGATATCCTGTGGTGCAGGTCACACACATAGGCAACATACAGTAACACAATGTCAGATGGATGTACAACATGCAGCAACTATGTCAGTCCCTGCTGCACACGTAGAGACCTGTACAGTGTCCATAGCACAAATAGCCTCTGCAAACCGACATGTCCTGTGAAGACTGTCCGTGAATCCCTGGGCCTGCATAAACAAGTGGTACATCCCAATCTGCCACAGCACACAAAAGGTCATGTATGTCCCCTGTGATGAACCTCACACCCCGCTAGAGCACGGCAGCAATGTTGTGTTAGACAGGCCGCCTATGCCCAATGCAGCAGTCCAACATCAATGTCCATCATAGGCATGTGGGCCACACGCAGAGGTCAGCCATCCTATGCCACCATATCCCAGGGACAGCTGCATGGTCTTGTTGTGGTTTACAGACACTTGGGTGATGGTGCCTGCAGATGCAATATAGTCGATGTGCAGTGTGTATCAGAAGAAGGAGAAACACTGTCATGGTATGTTGCACAGAACACTAGGGAACATTGCAGGTAGGCAGACAGCAATATGTATAGAATGCAATGCCAGACATGCCAACATGAAATTAGCACAACACATAACACACTGCATGTCGTTGAAATGTGGCCATTGAACCATACACGAGGGTGTCCTATGGATATGGTCATGTCCATGCACATGTCAGACAGATGCCTCACTGCTCCACCCCATGTCCCTCAGCATTAGTGCACAGTAACCCCACAGGATAACTCCCTGAAAAACACAACAAAACGCAAGCATAGAATAGATGATGTCATT